>OZ030010.1:10111797-10711797 GCA_964023405.1 Apodemus agrarius
CTTCCTTCCTTCCTTCCTTCTAGTAGGGAGGGAATCCAAGGACTCAGGCATGCTAGGCAAATACTCTATCACTGAGCTATATTCCAAGCCCCCACCCCTTTCACTTTGATTTGAGACAGTCTCCTGGACTCACTACACTGTCCAGGCTGACGGCGAACTCATTCTGTATCCTGGAAAGGCTGTGAACTCGCAGTCCTCTTGTTCTAGCCTGCCATGTAGATGGTACGATAGACCTGCTTGCCAGACCCAGGGAGCAGACCCCGTGTTCTTAAGCAGGCAACTAAAATGTTCTTTTATACCGTGAATCATCCATCATTGAGCCCTTTGCTACCTTTCAATGGCCCTAACCCATCCCAAAGACAGCTAAAGTCATCATGGTGCTCCACCCAAACACCCTCACCCTGTCCCTGGAACAATCCTTTCTATAACCCACTTGGGTACCAGTTACCAAAGCTTCCCTGTGCTTTTCACAGCAGGCCAAGCCTTTGCCTGTAGATGAGGCCAGATACCCGCTCACCTGGGAGCCCTTGCTGATCTCACTCCTCTTCTTTTTGACTCAACTCTAAAGAGAGCTTCTCTGACCTATTAAAACCTGCTCCTGTCACACTCCCCAACCTTCCCTGGTCCCCACCATCCCTGGCGTGGGCTGTTGTTGTCTACAGTATCTTACAAACTTTTATATTTCGCTGTCCACTTTAATTACAAATTCCATGAAGATGAGAAATTGGAATGTGCCGGGCGGTGGAGGCGCACGCCTGTAATCCCAACACTCTGGGAGGCAGAGGCAGGCGGATTTCTGAGTTCGAGGCCAGCCTGGTCTACAGAGTGAGTTCCAGGACAGCCAGGGCTACACAGAGAAAGCCTGTCTCGAAAATACCAAAGCCAACCCCCTCCCCAAAGAAAGAAATTGGAATGTTTGGTTAGACACCGAATCTTTGTATCTAGAAGAGGGCCTGGAACAAAATGAATACAGCAAATTCATTTTATTTTTCTTTTTGTCCATAGAGATGCTATTCTATGCGCTTACTAACTGGTCAATTTTCTCCCTTCCCCCTTCTTTCATTTCTTAATTAAATATTGTTGACTGTGTCTTCACTTTCCGCAAAGCCTGGTAGATTTAAACACCCGTTCTCCCCCATACTCTCATCTGATGCGGCAGCAGCCCGCAGATGCCCAGTGAGCGAGTCTTTCCCATCCCAGAACTACGGGGTCAAGCCGAGGTAAAAGAAGATGAAGCAGGTGCTCTGGATGAGCCACAGCGGACTCTTTGGGCTCAGCTGCTCAGCTGCTTACCTGCAGCTGTGCTCCACGCTTTCCAGCCCAAGGGCTGCTGCTAGCGGTTCATGCCCAGCACTGCCTGGGCATGCTCAGTGAAGCGCTTGGAAGTGTAGAAGAGTTCATGGCCTTGGGACAACCTCAAATTATAGAAAATGCTCAAATGATAGATCCCCCCCCCCGACATGAAATTCACTTCTTTGCACTTTTTTTTGACATTGATTTATTGTCTTATGGGGGTGGGGTATGTTTGGGTTATAGCATGTGGGTGGAGACCAGGAAACAACCTATACAAGTCTCTTCTGTCCCTCTCTCATGTGGATTCTGGGGATCTGACTCATTCTTGGTGAGTCATCTTGTCAGCCCCCACCTGACATTCCCTGTGGTTCTCGCCCTAATGCCATGGGCTTTGGAGTTGGGCCATGTGATGGTGCTTACATGATGTTGTGAGGCTGGACCACTATCAAAAGAGCCCGAGCCCAATTCCAAGGTATGTTCCATAGGATTTCTGGGCAGCTCCCTTTAGGGATCAAGCCCCAGGTGCCCACAGATGCCAGTCTCCTCTGTCCTGTGTCTGTGGGTGGCTTTTCTTTCTTCTGAACACCCCTTCTCTGATTTGTGGCTGTGCCTCTCTCTGGTGACATCTCCCAGTCAAAGCCCTGTCGAAAGTCCCTCTTCAATTTGTTTTCCAGGAACCCCCCCCCCTACACTGGAAAAGCAGAGCTTCAATCTTTTCTGATACTAGAGAGACCCTTCTGTGACCCTGGACAGGGTTTGTCAAATTTGATATACGCATACAAGATGCCTGTTGACAATTGAATTTTAGATAAAAACCTGTTTTAGTATACATTCTATGCAATATTTGGGGGGAGGGTGTGCCGATGCTAAAGATTCATTGTTTATCTGAATTTCACATTTTTTCCCCCCTGGCAACCTGAACCAGGCCTGTAAACAAGGATACACGAATTAGGGAACTGGAAGTGATTACGGAGGCCTGGACTCTGTGTGAGTCTGGGTAGAAAACGGGGGATCTGAGACATTTACCATAGTCCAATCTGGAACTGGTTTGCCCCATCTCCATCCCTGCCCTTTTGGGGATGCTGTACTGATAGTGTTCTAGGTGATGGAGGAGAGGGGTGACCTAAGAAGGCTAAGGGGAGTGAGAGTGATTTGGGGGTGGATCGTCTGAGTGCAAAACCTCCTGGCCATAGAAGGAGCAGCAGCAGTATTGGTGACAGCAATGCCGTGGCTGGTGGAAGCCTTTGGCCTGGGGACTGCATGTCATCACAGAGTCGGTAGCTGAAAACGGGAGAGTTTAGTCACACTCCTTTCTTCAGCTGCCATCTGTATGACAAGGGTGAAAAATTATGCTTTCTGGGCAGCTCAGTGAACCTCTTTCTGGTCACTTCCCACGAGGTCCAGGGTGTTTTTTTTTTTTTTTTTTTTTTTTTTTTTTTTCTGGCTGACGCAGATTCAGGACCGTGTAGGTACTGTTTCTGTGCTCTCTCTCTCTCTTGCACTAAGAAAATCATATGTATTCGTGCAGTGAATACACTAAGAACTCTATCAGGGAGCTAGAGACCCATTTTCCAGATTAGGAAATTGAGGCACACTGTCACTTGCCTCGGAAGTGGAAGATGTAGCATCCAGACACAGGCAGTGTGATCTCAGTTCCTGTAGCACACTCCTCAGAACTATTCTTCTGCGGGACTCAGACACTGGTTCCCAGTACTAGGGGGGAAAAAAAAAAACCAATCCCTGAGCCATGAAATATTGATTTGGAAGGGCACAGCACAAGGTTACGCTGCAGCTGGCGTCTGCAGGTAATCCATTCTTGCTATTGTTGTAATTTGAGCCCTCACCATCCCTTATGCCCTAAATGGAGCCAGCCTGGAAGGAATGTTGTGGAGGGGCCGGGTGAGTCTTGCTTCTCCTGGGGGGCACCTCTCTCCCAGTTGTGCTACAGATTCTTGAACACTTCCCTCTCTTCCCTGTGAACTCTTAACTAGCCGGCCTGGAGTTTGTCCCAGAGCCTGCAAGCTGTGCCTGGCACCATAGGAAATCAGCCTGTGCAAGATGCGAGAAGGGAAATGGGATGGATGGCAAGGCTGGGAAGCTCCAGGCGGGCACAAATCTAACAGCACTACAAGCCCAGGCCAGTAAAGATCTTCAGTGTCCTGTGAGAGCTGACAGCAGGGGCCGAGATGGTTGTGCGTGCCTTTGAACAGTGCCTGGGTGTTTTTCCATGAGAGTTGACCTAGAGTGTCAGGCAGAGCAGAGAAAGTACCATTTGTTCGGTGCTGATTCCTGTGAAACGCATCCAGAATGATGTTCTGACTTGTCTGGAGCGCCTCTATTTGCATCTGGCCCCCACTTGCTCTTGCTTCCAGCCCTAGAGCGTTGCTAACTTGGGGGAGGCATTCGGAAAAAGGACCAGCTGGCTTCCTCTGCGGCTAATACGGCTGGAATTGTGTTCTGTCCCTTTTGCATGTTCAGCCTGCTTCCCAATCGCCAGTGTGTGCATTTCTTTGATGATTTTCTGGAAAGCCTGTCTACGGAGAGGAGAGAACCATATACTCAATCAATACCTAGTACCAGCTGGGATATAGAAGACCCAGCTCTGTGTGGAGGAGAACTTGAAGTGTCCTTTCTGTACAGGTGCTGGTCAAAGCGAGGTCCCCAGTCCTGCTGCCTGCTATGGCGTATTGATTACTTGTACATTTCAAGATTGGTACACCGGGGAACGGCTACATATACAAACTTTCCTAGCAATATTACACGACAGTGTCATTGTGGATTTATATGTGTGAAAGGACCCATTTGTGGTGGATTGATGATACCACTGGCCAACTGGGTCCTTCACCCTGATACATTGAGAAGCACTTTTCTTGCTCAGAATATGTTCTTGTTGCTGACAGTGACAGCTGACTTGATAACACGTCCTATATTGGCTGCCTTCTTGTCCTGGTCCCACTTTCCCACTCCACTAATGTTTTGTTTTGGTTTTGGTTTGTTCTGTTTGGTTTGGTTTGGTTTTGCATGTCCCAACAAAACATGAATGCATTCATTTCTTTGTTTCTCGTTGGCTGGTAGGGCAATTCAGACTCAGACTCCCCCCCCCTTTCAATAAAGCTGTCCACGATGCCATCTGCTGCCTGGGGCATGTCACTGGTGGCTCTTCTATTTTGCCAGCAGGAATTAAGTAGCCCGTTAAAGATGATAGAGTCATCTGCTCCTTCTGCGTGCATTTTTTGCTGCCCCCATGGTCTAAGGTCAGGAAGTCATTGCCCTCCACTCCCTTCGCTTCACTGGAGTCCTACAGGCTGACCAGAGCACATGGCTGACTCACTTTTGGGCAGCGGGGAAGCTAAGGCTTGCCAATACGCTAGCTGATATTTAGCGCTCCCTACACTGCGCTTCCAAGAAAGTCTCTTACAGGGACGTCGAAGCTACAAGTAATGGTCCAAAGCATTCATTTACAGGCCAATCAAGGCAACCAGGCAAATCTGTTCTTTTTTCTGACACCCCTTTTAAAGGCACACGGAATGCTTTTGTTTGGATTTAAAACACATGGGTGTGCTGTTTTATGCCTGGAATCATTTCTATGTGGTTCCTGGCCTCCCTGCCTCCATTGGTAGACCTTGCTCTGCTTGCTTGCTCTTTCCAATGTGAGTGTCTTTAGTTTCTGCGGTTTGCTGTCCGCCTGCTCAGTCTGAAGGAGGCCCCCATCCCCTCTACCTCTTTCCTCTCTCCTCCCCCTCTCTCACTCCTTCTTTCACCTGAGTCAGTACATTTTGAAATCCAATAATTCTTTCTTGAAAAAAATGGTGACCAATTTACCTTTAGGGATGCTTCTTTGACAGACCAGATGGCCCAGTTGGTAGTCAGACCTCCTCTGGGTCTGGTGCCTGCCCTGCTTAAGGGAGATCAGGTGTGTGTGTGTGGGGGGAATAAAAGGTTCTTCAAATCTGCTCTTCCCTATTTTGTAACTAATGGGATCTTGCCTGGGCTCAGGCTGAACTCAGAGTGTCAGTTGCATACTTATGTAACTAGAGGCCTATGTAAGCCTGGAGACACTGTATCAATAGTTGGCATTAGTAAGATGTTTGCTCCCGTGACAAATATGTGAGAAAAACAATGAGGGGACTTAAATGAGGGGGAAGATTCTTTTAAGATTTATTTATTTGTTATATGCGAGTACACTGCAGCTGTCTTCAGACACTCTTGAAGAGGCTGTCAGATCTCATTACAGATGTCTGTGAGCCACCATGTGGTTGCCGGGAGTTGAACTCAGGACCTTTGGAAGAGCAGTCAGTGCTCTGAGCAGCTGAGCCATCTTTCCAGCCCGAGGAGGAAGTTTTATTTTGGCTCACGATTTTAGAGATTTTAGTCCAAGCAGCATGTAGCTGAGGCTGTTTACTATGTGGCGGCCAGGAAAGACAGAGAGATGGAGAAGAGGAAGGGAATATGGAAGCAGGGATAAAATGTCCTTCAAGGAGGCGGTATGGTGGCATATGCCTTTCATCCTATTATTCAGGAGGCAGAGGCAGAAAGATCTCTAAGTTAGAGATCATTCTAGTCTATATATTGAGTTCAAGGAATCCAGGGCTGCATGGTAAGACCTTGTCTCAACAACAACAACAACAACAACAACAACCAATGCAAAACAAACAAATGAAAACCAACAGACGAGGATATAGTTTAGGCATTGCCTCAAGTGACTTACTTCTTGTAGCTAAGCCCCATCACCTAAAGTTTCAAGCACCTCCCAAAACAATATCATCAAATGGTGACCGAACCTTTTTGGGAGGGCATCTCATATCCAAAGCATGCCAAAGTCTACCTCTTCTGAGGCCACTGTGGGGAGAAGACACTCAAGCTTCTTGGTCTTTCTCCTGTAGAGGTGTCTGTCTGGTAGTCCTGGAGTCCACCTGGGCCAGAAGGAAAACATATAATCGATGAGTCCACCTCCCAATCCCCAGATGCAAGTCTCCCTAGACTTTGAGTGTACAGACCAGAAATCAAACCTCCTAGACCAGCGACTGACTGACTGTGTTCTGTCTGAATTCCTGAATCACAGACTCTTTGAACACAAGAAAACGATGATTGCCTTAAACTCCTAAATATTGGTGAGATTTTGTTATGCAGAAGTATTGCCTGTTACAGACTCCAGAAGCGAGGATGCATTAAGTGTCTAGAAGACACTGGGACCTGTGTTTTCTTCTTTTCTAACTCCTATTCAATAGTATCCTAGTAAAAGCTGTTTGACCACAGGCAGATTACTCAGTCCCATCACTTTTGGTTACAGTGTATATCAGGGCTAGGTATGGGTACTGGGAATACAGGCTGTAGGCTTGGAATATAACCCTTTAGATTCCTAGAAAACATGTACATTCATTAGGTTACCAGGCCCTGAAATCAAGGAGTCTTATGGCTGTACCCTTGATGTGCTCCTACTCCGAGGCCACGCTTTACTGGAAACTTGAAGGCCATGTATTAATTTGATATTCTAAATTAGAAAAAGACCAGATGGAAATACTTTATATCTGATCAAAGTGAGTCCTGGCTTCTTTACAATTTGTTTGAATTCTTCTTGAAAATGAAGTAGTTTTGTTCTTTGTCTCTTCTTTGTTCTCCTGTACTTAAATTCATTGCTATTTGTTGTTAAATTGTTAATAGCTAGGATGATAGAGATTTCTGATAAAGCAGAAATGTAACATGTTCAATTTGCTCCTATCAGATTAGTATGTATCCAATAGCAATATACAGTTATGTATTAAATGGCAATGTTTGACTATGTTCTCCAAAGGTTCGTGTATTACAGGGTTGGTCATCTGGGAGGTAATGATAAGAGGCTGTGCAACATTTAGTGGGAGGTAATGAGATGGTTGGAAATGTGGCCTCCTTGGATGCGGTTAAGATAATGAATTGTTATGAAAACAGAAGCCTAGCCACTTGTGGTGGTTGATCTTGACTGTCAACATGACTGAACTGAGACTCACCTAGGAGACACACCTCTCGACACGTGTATGAGGGTATTTCCAGAGAGGAGTAAGTAAGGTGGGGCTATAGAGAGGATCATTCTGTGGGATGGGGCTCTACACTAAACACAAAGGAGAAAGTGAGCTGAGAACCAGCACTTGTTTCTCTTTGCTTCTTGGCTGCGGATGCAACATAGCCAGCTGTCTCTTGCTCGTGTCACCCATTGCTAGGGCAGCTCTTATTGATAAACCTTATTTTTCATGATGGAGCATGCCTTAGTTACTTTTCTATTGCTATGAAGATATGCCATGACCAAGGTAACATATAAAGAGTTTTGGGGGCCTTTTATACAGTTTCATAAGCTTAGAGACCATGACCATCATGGCGGGGAACATCAGCCGGCAGGCAGGATGCATGTCAGCAAGCAGGCAGGCATGGCACTAGAGCAGCAGCTAGTGTTTACATCCTATTCTACAAGTATAAGGCAGACAAAGGCAAATAGAACAGGAATGGTCTGGGCTTCTGAAACCTTAAAATCCAACCTCAGGGTCAGACCTCCTTGAGCAAGGCCACACCTCTTAATCCTTCCTAGATAGTTCCACCGACTAGGGACCAAGCATTCAAACATATGAGCCTATTGGGGACCATTCTCAATCAAAGCACCATAGACTGTGTCTCCTCAAATAGTGAACCAGAGGAAACCCTTCTTTAAGTTGTGCTTTTTCAGGTCTTTTGTTGTAATGATGAGAAAAGTAGCTAACACACAACACCATTGGTCCCCTGAGCCACTGTGTGCTCTCTTCTGCATGTGCTCCTGTCATGTCGACACCATTTACCAGGAGGCCCTCAGCAAAGATGAGTCTGACAAGAGTGGGCCTCTAACCTTCAAAACTATGAGCTAAATACATCTATTTATGAAGTGTCCAGTCTTAGTTCTTCAAAAAATATTTTTTGTTGTTTATTTATTGTATGTATGCACGTGCACATGTGCGGTGGCATGTGTTGGGAGGACAGAGGACCACTTTCCAGAGTCATCTTGCTCCTTTCATCTTGTTGAGTTTGGGTTTTTCTAGGCTGTGTACTCTAGGCTAGCTAGCCCTACTGTTTCTAGGGAAACCTTGTCTCCACATCACGTTGTTTGTTGGGAGACGGAACCCACACTTGTATAGCTTCTGCACTTTGTGCCTTTTCCAGCTAAGCCATTTTCCTGGCCCAACCTCAGGTCTTTTGTCATAATGACACAAAACGAACTAATACCATAGCCTGTCTATTTCAGCACCATTTGGGGGGTATTTCTTAAAAATCTACACTCCCACAAGTCAGATAAGTCCTCAGGGTAATTTGGAGGGTCTTGCATCTTATGGATTTCAGTATGCTTTCAACATGAAAACACTACCTTGTACCCAGCTCTGGAAGCCTCCGCGCTCTTTCCACTTGGCCCCAGATTCTAGTCTAAGTCCTGGCAGCAAATGGATAGCCCTTTAATAAGAAGCCTACTTATAGATCCCAGTCAGTGACCAATAACAGTTAAGGTTAAGTAATAAGAGGAAAAAGGGCTTGTCCCCTCTGAGCTTGGAGAAACGTAAACTCCTTTGGCTTCTTCCCTAAACACTACCTTTGATATGTCTGGACTGTTTAGTGGTAAGGTCCTGGGCAGGGGCTTTCTGATTCTAGAATAGAATCCTGGTTCAGAAGGATCAGGTCAGAGACTTGGCCAAAGGGGGGTTGGGGAGGATCTGTTGGCCTAAATTGTCCTGAGTCTTCTTTCTTGCTAACTTTCCCAGGATTTTTCTGTCCTTTGTAAGTTGCCCTGCCCCGCCCCGCCCCCCCCCGCCTGTCCTTTGTAAGTTGCCCTGCCCCGCGCCCCCCCCCCCCCGCCGCCCCCCATCTCCACTCCAGATCCTCCTAGCTATGCAGGAAAAGGAGCCAATAAACAACCTCACACTCAGGTGCTGAGGAATGATAACAGCTAATCCCTTCCAAGGGCAGTTGCTCTGGTGGAATGGAGAGGGGAGGGGTGTTTCTGATTTTACTCAAAAGAAAGACTATCTCTTGGAAGAAGGCTACACTTTGGATCCAGAACAAGGACCCATTCGCAGGCAGAGCCTCCCAGGGTCTCTTCACATCCATGGCCTCTTCGGCATGCTTTCACCAGCGCGCGTCCATTCGTCCCTATTCCTGGAAGCTCCGTGAGGGAATAGAGCGTCGTGTTGGTGGGTGTATTCTGAGAGGGTAACAGGAAGTAGGCCACACATAGGTGTCTGCTGAATGAATAAATGAATCTCCTCCTCAAGATCCTGACTCCGGTCTCTAGCTAGCCCTGCTTAGCCCCTCCCCCTCCTCCGGGGCTGCCTGGGATTGAGCTGAAAAGTGATTTTTCATACACGTCGCCCTCATTATAACATCATCCCTCAGAGCGCAGCTCTCTGACCACCCTGAAGACCTGTATTTAATGTGATGAAAGGTGATTTAATGGAGTTGAGGAGAGCGAAGCAGAAAGCGGATAACATTTCAGAAAAGTAGAGCTGGCTGTCCCTCAGAGGGGAAGGACCAAAGAAGGAAAGAAACATGGCAGTGAAGTGGGGAAGTCTGCCGCCTCCCTCAGAAGAGCCTGGAGCAGGAAGATGGTTTGGTCGGCAGGGTAGGAAGGCGAAAAGGCGAGCCCAATAAGCAGAAGGACCTCCCTACTTTCCCGGCTGCCTGCCTGCCTGCCTGCCTCCCTGCCGCAGATAACTAACTTACCATTTATTTACTTTGGAGCTGATTATGTACAGGGTTGAGGCAGGCGGGGAGATTTTATTGACATTTGGTCTCCCTTCACACATTTTTGCGACAGCCAGACATCAGGGACTGAGCTGCAGGATATTAAAGGATTTGGAAAAGTTATCAAGGAGTGGGACATATTTATCAAAGCCACAGTGATATTAGAAAGCTGGGCTGCTGCTACACCTGGGCCTGTTACTTGATTAAAAAAATAATAATGATTCATCCTCTGGCTGGCTTTTGCACCTGGGTGAATGCTGCACTGCGTGGAGGACCACCCTTCGCCAGGGATTTGCACACGAAGACCCTCTTCAGGTCCAGCAGGCAATTGAGGGCGACAGATCACTCCTATGGCTGGTATGAGTGCTTACACTCAAGCCTGCAGATGTATGGTGGGGTTGAGTCAAGACATGGTAAGTCACGGTCTCCTGGGCCATCTCCGTTGACATGATAACCTTCAAATACATCTGTCAACATTAAGCTATTTTTCAAATAAGTATTATGTTATTATTAAGTGTGAAAGAGAGGGAGGGAGGGAGAGAGAGAGAGACTGAGAGAGACAAAGAGCAACAGAGACAGAGGGGAATGGAGAGAGAAGCAGAGACAGAGACAGCATGTGACAGCATGTAGGTTACCGAGGACAAAGTTTTGGGGTCAGTTGTTTCTGTCCATCTTTATATATGTTCTATGGATCAAACCCAAGGCCTCAGGCTTCCATATTGAGTACACTCGCCTGTGAAGCCATCTTGCCAGCCCTGTGCTATTTATTAATTTATCAATTTTAAATACACAGTCTTCATATGTAGCCTAGGTTGACCTCCTGGTGTCCTCTTGCCCCAGTCTCCAAAGTTCTGGCATTACAAATATGCCATGGCACCCAGGTCCTTAGCACTTGTCATTTCGGAGAGAGGACCATGGCTGGTTGAGTGACCGAAGGGCCTAGGCCCAAGAGGCCTCATGAAGGAGGTATTTCTGGTAAATAGCAATTATGTAATATAGAACGTCTCCATCTTGTAACACCAGTGAGAATGAATATACCACAAGTCACCTCTATTTAGCTCTCCCCCAAATTTTTCCACATGAATTATTCAGTGTATGACTGTTTCAATATGTCTGTCTTTTTTTTTTTTAAATATTGCCGGATGAACTTAAAGCAGAAAGAAGGAAGTGTCTGCATTGCAGAAACCGCCCCTACCTGCATATTTATCTGAAAAGGAAAGTGGCGAATGCATTCACTCGGGTGAAAAGATCATCAATAGTAAGAACCGACCAATGGCCACAGGACCCATGGGGTTAATCTGGGCTTCGCCATCTGATTCCAATCCATCAAGCCTGGTTATAAATCACTTATATGTCTTGGTGATAAAAAGCAAATATAAATTTTCAAAAAATTTAACCTTGCATGGTATATAAAGAGAATACATAATATTCTTGGGCATAAATATGTCTCAGGACGAACTCATTGTGCAACTCAGAATACATAATGGATGGTACCAAGATAGATTCCCCCCCAACCCCCCCAACCCCCCGGCAAGTAAAGGCGAGGAATTTCACAGTGGACTGTGTTTTCTACAACCTGGAGGTGGGACCTCATCTCCAAGTCTCAATGCTCATCTAGTATGACAGAGTCTAGTTGAGGAAGAAGAAATGTGGTAGAAGCTAGGAGATGAGAAACGTGGGAGTTCAGCAGGTAAGTGGGGGAAACTTGGCCAAATAGTCTGATTTGAGTGGCCTCTAATTTGTGCGTGTGGGAAAAGAGGCTGGTCCAGAAACTAATGATGTCTGAAGGCTTTTTTTTTTTTTTTTTTTTTTTTTTTTTTGTCAACCTGGCACAAGCTAGGATTACCTAGGAAGAGGAACTTCAATTGAGAAAAATGTGCCCATCAAACTGACTTGTGGGCAAGCCTGCGGAGACATTTTTCTTGATGTATATAGAATTGGTGTGGGAGGGCCCAGTTCACTGTGGGTGGGGCCATCCTTGAGCGGCTGGTCCTGGGGTTGTTTAAGAAAGCCAACCCGGGACAAGCCTCGAGGAGCAAGCCAGTAAGCAGCAAACCTCCACAGTCTCTGCTTCAGCTCCTGCCTTAACTTCCCTTCATGACAGGCAGCAGCTGGAAGCCAAATTAAGCCCTTCCCCCTCCTCCCCCGCCCCCCCCCACACACACATCGCTTCTGGTCATGGTGTTTATCAGAGAAACAGAAAGCAAGCTAAGCAATTCTTTTTAAGACTCTTCTTTTGTAATCTTCAGGTATGACACCAGCCATGAGTCAGACCAAAAGGCACCAAACCTTGAAGCTCCAACCGGCATCTGTGACCTGACAGCACCAGCGTTTCGGGGGAGCTTTTAAATGAGGGTGCA
Source organism: Apodemus agrarius (assembly GCA_964023405.1). Taxonomy (NCBI): domain Eukaryota; kingdom Metazoa; phylum Chordata; class Mammalia; order Rodentia; family Muridae; genus Apodemus; species Apodemus agrarius. The sequence continues at coordinate 10,124,178 of OZ030010.1, forward strand.
TGTTTGAGCTCATGATGTCACAGACACAGAAGAACTGAAGAAGGGGGCAGAGCTATGGGGTCACTTGTTTGTTAGTTCTTTTCACACATTGCTCTGCCATCCTCCTCTGCAAGGGATCTTGGAGACATCCTCCGATCCCTGGAAGACACATCTTCACATACCCAGCCTGCACCGGCACTTACTGGATCACAAACAGATAGAGGCGGGAGCTGGATTTCCCCAGGATGTGCGACTCTGTGAAGGCTGGTGGGGTATGGAGCAGACAGCTCTCTGAATTTATTCACTTGGGACCATGACAGCTAGCTGCTTCGGAGTGGTGGCTTCTTCAAGAGTCAGAGGGAACAAGTGCCGGACTGTGTCAACTTGGCTAAGAAGGCTCTAGATAATGCCTCACTTCTTATGTCTTCTATCTGCAAATCTGAGGAGTTGGGATGGTTAAGAATTTGGGTCCTGGGGTCTGGCGTTGCCAGGGTTAGGCCTCTGGTCCACTGGGTCAGGAGTGTATGGGTCAATGAAGGTAATTTTTGTTCCCATTTTCTGGCATGTGGGTGTGCTCATAGGCTTTAATGCCACAAAATGACAGCAAAATCATAAACAAGAGCACAGAGCAAATGATCCCCATGGTCCAGAGAACAGGACATGAGGTACCCTCTGCGAATGTGGGAAAAAAAAAAACATTGCGAGGCATAGAATGGGGACTAGAAGCCAGCCTCTAGTGCTTTTCTTCCTCTGGACAGAGTTTCTTCTGTCCTGCTCTGTGCTCATGCAAAGCCACATCAAAAGGAGTCCTCTCATTAACCCCTTGTGTCTTCTTTGTTCCCGATTTAGAGCACCCACACTCAGATTTTTAGAGGCTGTGAGGAGTCAGAAGTCACACCTGTTCACAGAGAGCCCAGCTGCAATCTTCAAAGGTAGAGCAGTTCTGCCCTTTGCAGGACATTCTGGGGCACAAACAGAAAACACAAAGGCTAGAGATCTTTACTTTCTCTCTGATGTTTACTTTCTCCCTACCCCCACCCCACATGACCTGAGAAAGTTAAATTCTCTCTCTCTCTCTCTCTCTCTCTCTCTCTCTCTCTCTCTCCAAATTGGGGAGGACCCAGCAGTCCTCTCTGCCTACAGGAGTCTATCTACTCTCCCTTCTGCCATCTAACATCTTTCCATATTCTTTCTAGCATCTGGAATTACTAGCCTGGAAACCAGGTCAGGGTGAGGCCTGGGGCAGCCCTCTCAAACTATGGGTGCCCTTCACCAGACAATTCTAGTCAGATCCCGGACACTAGGACCTAGCACCCCCAGTCACAGCATTTCCTTCTCTTGGTGTCTAGAAGATTCTGCTTTAGTACTGTAGAATGAGGAAGCCCAGGCCTGCTGAGATCCACTCCTCCCTGCTCTCCAGAGACAATGCCTGGAAAGTTGAAAGCTTTTTGTGAAGTCACCAAGCAGGACAGTGTCAGTGTGTCATGTTGACCCCTGCAAGGCTCTGTGCCATTCTCAAGGCCCCTCCAAGTTGCCATGGTTTTGACCATTAAAGGTCCAAATGTCATCTGTTGAAAGCTTAGTCCCCTGCCAGGCTTGGTACTTTGGAGAGGCAGGAAAGCTTTTAGGAGGCGGGGCCTTGCAAGAGAAAGTTAGGTCACTGAGGCGATGCCCTTGAACACTCCCATCCAGCCTCCTTCCTATCTTTGCTCCTTGGTGAACAGGCCTTTTCTGTCATACAGTTCTGCTATGTTCTCACGGGCATAGAAGCATCAGGGCCAGTTCATCATGTACTATATGGGCATCATGTACTCAAAGGTGTGTGTGTGTGTGTGTGTGTGTGTGTGTGTGTGTTGTGTGTCTTCCACATAGATGGCCTCAGAAGTTGGAGACTAATGGGGGGCTGGTTATCCCGATACAATGTACATTAACAGTAAAGGCAAGGGACTGGATCTTTTAGATCATGGCTTCTGAAGCTCTGAGCTAAACTAGGGAGCAAGGGGAGGAAAACTGGCTGCCCGTGGAGCTCACACACACCCCTCTTAGGCTAGGCTGATGTATGCTGTGTGTGGTCAGCTGCCACAGGCGCCCATGCCCAGGGGCCTGCTGTTGATGTTCACACAAGGAACATTGGAGGCTCTGTTGAAATCATCCGCCAAGCTCAGGACACAGCTGGGAGCTGGGATGTGACCATAAGATCTGGTCACTTGCCTTTACTGTTCTATCTGCATTGCATCAGTACAAGCCCAGCCCCCCCCCAAAAGTCTTGAACTTGTGTGGTCGTTATGTGAAAGACACACACACCTTTGAGTATACTATGACTGCGCAGAATTCCCAAGGACAGTGACAGCAAAGTGACCGCACTGTGGTTTATTCTCTTCCCAACAACCCACACGAAGTGTCATTTATATAGGGAAAGCTATTTTCTTCTGGTTTTGCAGGCAAAGTTCACAGAGTGTCCGTGTCTAAAGTGGAGTCTAATAAAACCATATGTTTTGCATGGTTTTAGATAGCGCTAGAACATTCAGAGACGGACCACTCCAAGACCCTCTTTGTAGATGGTTTCCACGTCAGCATTTGGACTAGTTCCCATTGCATAGATGTGACAAAAATACTGGATTGGTACAACTTCAGGCAGAATGTATCTGGCTCATAGGTTTAGACAGTTCAGGCTATTGTGTGAGGGAGTGGTAGGGAGCAGCTCACATTACAGCAGACAGGAAGCCTTTTCCCTTTCTACCCTTTTATTCCACCCTGGGACCCCAGCTCACTGGTGCTGCTACATCCATTCATGGGGATCCTTCTCCCCTAGTTAATCCTGCCTGGAAATGTCCTCATAGATATACCCAGAGCGCTGCTCTCTTAACCTCCTAGATTATTGCTCTCGATACTATCAATTCAGCAACAGAGAGCCACCATCCCAGGGCTCCTTTAACTGAGCTGCTCCCATCTCCAAGAGGTTGTTTGAATCTCTGTATTTCAAGTTTTCTCATCTGGAAAGTGGCAGCGATCATTCCTACTTCTAGACATCCTTTGTGGGGGGTCAGGGTTGTCAGGTGTTCGCATGGAATAAGGTAGGACTGCAATAAATAATGCAAGCTGTTTCCAGCTCAGTCAAGGGTCATAAGCAACATTGGCTCGTGCCACCTTTTCCTCATAAGTTAAACATATTTACAGGCATGTTTCCAGGGAATAATTTTCTCCTGTCTGTCCGTCCGTCTGTCTGTCTGTCTGTGTGCCTGCCTGTTTGTCTGTTTGCCTGCCTGCCTACCTACCTACTTACCTACCTAGTCAGGATCCCACTTTGTAGCTTAAGCTGGTCCTTGGAGCTTGGAACTGTGATCCTGCTTCTCAGATCACAGGCCTAAACTGCCATGTTCAAACTAGGGATTTTCCATCATGTTATTTTAACACTAGTTATTGGTTTGGGGAAGGTCACTGAATCTGTGTTCAGATTCATTCATTCATTTGTTCGTTCATTCAATCAATTAATCATTCATGTAATCAAGCAGGTAGACACTAAATATTTATAGACTATTGAAGGGCCAGGTACTATTTTAAATGCCAAGAAAAGCTGGATTGGGCAAAAGGACTGAGTGTGCATCTGCAGAGAGTTTATAAATGGATCCACTGAATCATGAAACAACCAAGATATGACTCTCAATAGAAAGGAGACAGTCTTTGTAGAGTCCAAAAGAGAAGACATGTCAGTTTCAATATATCTAAGAAGGTGCTAAAATTCATTCAGTTCTCCACACTATGATTTATGTTTGCAAGATATACTTATTAGGAATGTTTTTGATATTAAATGACAGAAAACCAACTTAAGCTACTATAGAATTTATGATTCATGTAACTAAAAAATATTGAGCAGAAATTTAGGCTGCAGGCAAAGGCCGATCCAGTAGTACAAACCATGTTCCATTTTCCCCACATGTTCCAGATCCCCTCTACTGATAACAAAACACACCCCAGCACCAGATCTTAGGCATCTTCATACTGGGCTATGCAGAGGCATTCTCAGAATGCTTTTTCTTTTTAATTATTATCGCTTTCAAAGGAAAGGTGTGTCCCAAGCTCACTCATTATATAGATCAAGTTGTCCTCAAACTCTCAGAGATCCATCTTCATCTGCCTCCTGAGTGCTGGCAGTAAAAGCATCGCCATTTCACCTGGCTTTTAGAATTGTCTTAGTATTATCTGTTAGGTATCAGTGATATTGATGAATGATAAATGCCATGTTTTCCCTCCGTGATGAATTTAGACTTTGAAAACTGTATGACATGAAATTATTTGGAAGACTCTAGGGTAATAAGGACAAATTCATGGGATGGAAGGGGGAAATAGGGTAATGGGGGTGAATATGAGCAAATATATGATAAGCACATGTGAAGATATAGCCATTATTGTGCACGTTCATTGGAAATGTGAGTAGATATCAAATAAGCACTGATATGGGCTGAAAAACCCAAGAGGACACTATCCAGACACTTGATTGGTGGTTTGATCAGGGTATCAGTGGTGCTGTATCTTTCTTTCCATTCATATGTATTCTATTTCTCTGGCTCCCCCATGAACACATAGAGACAAAGAAAAGCCACGCCTGCTGGAACTAGTTGTTCTAGTTCTCCTGCTGTGGTCAATATGGAGATGAAATGTTAATGCCCCAGCAATGTTCTGTCCAGGAGGTTGGGGGGGAGGGAAGCAACTTTTCTATTGCTGTGATAAGACATCATGATCATGGCAACTTAGAGGAAAAAGTTTATTTGAGGCATAATCTCAGAGAGTCTATGACCACCACGGTGGGGAGCATGGAAGCAGGTGGGCAGACATGGTGCTGAAGTAGTAACTGAGAGCTTATATCTTGAAACACAACCACGAGGCAGAGAGAAAGTGCGAATGGTGTGTCTTTTGAAACCTCAAAGTTCTCCCCAGTGACACACCTCCTCCAACAAAGCCACACCTCCTAATTCTTCACAAACAGTTCCACCAGCATGGGACCAAGTATTCAAGCACACGCGCATTCTCATTCAAACCACCATACACTCTCATCAACATTCTGGGACAGGATCATAAGTCTCCACCTTTCCCTGTGCATATATAGACATTTACCACTAGCTGGTGGTGGTGGGGGTCAGAGTTCACCAAGCCCAACTCCTCCCTAAGCATCTCTTGGCAGTTAATGAATGCTGGAAGAGGGGGAGAAATTTTCTTCAGCAAGGTAGCCATTGGTAATATGTCTATGCTCCTATAAATAACTCCTCACCCATGTTCTTGTAAGCAACATTAATCAAATTAATTGGGTCAAAAATTACATAAAAGTAGGAGGGGGACTAGTTATGGAAAGAAAGGAGATCAGCAGGGAGGGATGGGGACAAGAGAAACAATGCAGGGTGAATATGTTCAACCTAGATTATGTATGTGTATGAAATGTCATCATGAAGCCCGTTATTATGCATAATTAATACAGACTGATAAACTTTTAAGAAACGAAGGCATCTAGAGACAATGCTGTCCCAGAGTTCTCCTCACTGGGGATTGTGCATCCCGTCTCCCCACTCCAGAGCTGAGACAACTGCTCTTACCGAAAGTGGATTCCTGCTCATCTTCAGCGGCAGAGACTCATTCCCATGGTGACACAGTCACAGGAGAAAGTCACCTTTGAAAAGAGCAGGCAATGGGGATCAGGTGTCTCTGAGAACCTATCTCTAGGCCTCTTCAGAGGAGACCATGGTGCCAGGAGGTGATGGGGCCTGGTCTTCTGGTTCTACATGAAGCTGGGGTCTGTAGAACCATTTTTGGAACAGCAGGATGGTGGCCTCTGTAGTGAGTGCTTCCAGTCCTTGGCTTATTACTGTTGTAGACTTTGCTGACACAACCCACTCCATTGCTGCTCTGCCAGTCCTCGGCTGGGGTAATGGTATAGTCCCAGCTCAGACTATATGGAAGCCTATTTGTAAACGGAAACACACATTAAGAATTGTTTGAATGACAAACTCAGCTCCTCAACATTCCAAGTGTTTAGCAAGGCTAGGCACCAGCAGCCACTTTATTGGATGGGTAGTTCTGGGTATATCCATAGCTACAGAAAGTTCATGGCCCAGGGAAATTAGTCAGCCAGCAAACTTCTCGCTATGTAAGCATGCAGCCCTATATAAAGCCAGATGTGCTGGTGCACGGTTCTGATCCCAGAGCTGGAGAAGTAGAGACAGAAGGCTTTCTGAAGCTAGCTGCTCAACCAGTGTAATCTACTTGGTGGGCTCCAAGTCTTAGGGAGAGAGCACATCTCAAAAACAAGGTGATAGTTCCTGGAGAATAGGACTCAAGGTTGACCTCTGACCTCTACATATGCACACACACACACACACACACACACACACACACACACGGAGATCCAGGCACTTGCATATGCACGTGCACTCCTCACACAGATGAAAACCCCACAAGAAAGAACTGAGTTGGAAGATGGGTTGCAATTTAGCATAGCTAAAAGTTCATGATGCTTGCACCAGGGCGTCCCCCATCCCACCTATGAGGAGCATAGCCTGGGTCAGGGCTCTCTGGGACTTCTGCCTGATGCCCAAGTCTCCTTTTCTCCCTATCATCATGGGCCAACTTTGCTACGTGGCTCGAGTATGAGTAGTGTTCTCCAGGTGTAAAAGCTTTGTCCCTGGGGCAGTGGTATTGGGAGGCACGGTAGACCTTTTATGAGACAGAGCCTCCTGGGAGGCCCTTATGATAGTGGAGTGTGGGAGCTGGAGAGATGGCTCAGCTGTTAAGAGCACTCACTAACTGCTCTTCCAAAGGCCCTGAGTTCAAATCCCAGCAACCACATGGTGGCTCACAACCATCTGTAATGAGACCTGACCCCCTCTTCTGAAGGCAGCTACAGTGTACTCACATATAATAAATAAATAAATAAATAAATAAATAAATAAACAAATAAGTCTTTTTTAAAAAGATAATAAAGTATGCACTTAAAAGGTATGGTTAAACCCAAACCCCTTCATTTCTCCTTGCTTCCTGGATTATGGTGTACATGTTCACTCCAACACACACTCCTGCCATGATGTGCCACCCACCCCTCTCAGAGGCCCAAACCCACGCACTGTACAGTCCAACCTGGAACTTGAATCTCTAGAACCACAAACCCAAACCAACTTTCATTCATTTCATAAGAAGCCTGCATCGGGTGCTATTACACTAACACACAGCTGGCTACACTGGTAAGGTCATATTGTATACTCTGGAATATACATAGTCACATGTCTTAAGTCTGTCCCATATGACAGGATATTTTTTTTTAATGGTAATGGCTATATCTTAGTCAACTGGCTGTCCTCAAACCTGGCAGGTTCCGGGAGGCTCATTATATGCCTCTAGCACTCTGGCCTTCAGTGTCCACTCTCCTTCTAATGCTGTAGCCCGGGGTGTCTTTGCCCAGGTGACTCTACATCAAGAAGCTGCAGCTGTGTATCATGGTCAAAAGTGGGAGTTCCTGCACCTGCCGTGGCCATCGTGACATGTAACTCAGACTGTGCAGGCAACAGACTGGAACTTCTTCAGGGCGAGGGTGTGGTAAGACGCAGACAAGAGTCGGAGCACAAGCCTGTTTCCATCACTCGAAAGCTGTGTGACTCCCGAGCAGTAGACCTAACATCTGGGGGCGGGGGCGGGGGGGCTTCACTCCCGTCTGTACTGAGCAAATGTGAGTAGTTAATGGTGCCTGTGAGCCTGGGTGCGGGGGCTGTCGCGGGGTCTCCTGAAGCTGAGGCTGGTGATCCTGAGGCATCCCTGGACAGGGTTTTGGCATTGGAACTGCCCCCAGTGTGAGGCAGCCTGCTTCTGCAAGGCCCTGTGTGCAACGCACCTGGTGAGGGTGGCAGGCATAATTCTTCCCTGCTCCGAACTAATGGCTGGTGACATTTTGAAAACGGCTGCCTGGCTGGGCTTCTGCCAGCAGCAGAGGGATTTTAAAAAGCCAGGTAGACACGTGGGTCCGAGGCAGTACAAGGAAGAATGGCACGCAGCCCCTGAGAGGGACAGAAAGCCACGGAATGGGAGATGCGAGGGCTTAGTGGTCACCTGAGGTGGTTGAAGGGGCTCACGTGTCCTGGCTGTTAGGACATGCCGAAGTGACGTGCCAATTCGTCACGGATGGAGGTGTTTCACAGGAACTTGGACTTTAGGATTCCACAGGCCTGGAATCAATATTCTATGCTCGTGTTAGGATTCAGTTTGTGTGGAGAGGGAGGACACAGCTCTCAGAAGTCTTGGGTGAAATACACCACATATCTCGGGGATTAAGGGGATTTCCGTGCTTATAAATCGTACCCAGTGATGGCTGGATCTTGAGCATGGAGGGGGGTGAGGGAGGCTGGGGGGAGAGACAGAGAAGCTTAGTCTCTGTCTCCAGATCCTTCGTCTCAGTCTCGCCCGCAGGCCAGCGGGCCACACTGAGGACAGGATCCATGTGGCATCTCTGATGGATGCAATATGGAAAGCCAGCCAGGACTACTTGAGCTGGCCGAGACAACCTTGAGAGAGAGAGGGAGGACTGGGCCAGAACCACAAACAGCTGGGTCTCTTCCTGGCACCACCATTAGCTACTGCATTGTTTAAAGGCCGTGCTGCAAAAAAATATGTACGCCCCGTGGCTTGCTACTTGACTGTTTGTTTTTGTTTCATGGAACATTTGACAGAATGACTTTTGAACGTACCAGGTACTTCTGGGCTGGCACCCTCTCGGCCTCCCCCTCCCCCTCCCCCACCCAGGCCACGCCCTCTTCCTCAGAACTCCTTGCTATACATTCCATTCCACTCACTTCTTTTCTGTGAGGACAGAAACCTGCTGCAAGTTCCTGGAAGCTTGCAGGATGGGCTGGCCATGTTAGTAGGCTTCCTTCCTTCCTTCCTTCCTTCCTTCCTTCCTTCCTTCCTTCCTTCCTTCCTTCCTTCCTTCCTTCCTTTGGACAGAATCTCACCTAACCCAGACTGGCTTCAGACTCTCTCTGTAGCCAAGGATGACTTTGAACTTCTAATCCACTTGCCTCCCGAGTGCTGTGAATAGAGACTGCCGTGCCTGCCTTCTGTCTTGCTACGGAGGACAAACTAAGGGCTTCTTGCAGGCTAGGCAAGCATTCTACCAAATGAGGTACATCCCTAGCCCTGAAATGCATTTCCTTGGCTGTCCTGTTTCCTGATAGTTGGCTGCCGAAGGTACAACCCCCAGGGGCTATTGGATGGGACCGAGGATGCTCTACAGGCAGAAGGCACCGGAGACTGAAGGAGATGCTGACCGACCGGGCTCTTTCCAGCTCTGCTAACCTGGATGTGAACTGTTCTAGCCTGGTTCAAAGGACTGCTGGCTCCCTGACTGGCTGGCTCAGCTTCCAGTGCCCTCGGGCCACAGGCTAATGAAAAGCAGACCCTCTGCTCGCCAGGCCTGCCTGCCCCTCCTTGGCAGCAGAGATAAAAACCTAATGGCATGTCGTAGCCTGATGGCAAACTCACCACGAAAACAAAATTATTAGGGCTGAGCTGAGGCAGCAGACCGTATCTGCTTTTGTACTATAAAATAACATAACCGGATGACCCCCTCATTTGGCCAAGGTGGGGGGGGGGAGTGACTGGCTGCAAAGAGCCAGGCCTGGCGCCAAAGTTCCCGGCCACCACTCTCTGAAAGCTCTTTTTTCCCCCTCTCTCCCCTCAAGTACCTGTGTCTAGGAGACAAGCCTGTGATGACGTGGTGTTTATCGCTACACTAATTGCAGATTCCTAACAGGAAGAGCTTCTCCGACTGCTTCCTGTGTACGTGTGCTCATGAGTACACACACACACACACACACACACACACACACACACACACACCCTCATTTACAACAAACACCCAAATTCTCAGACACCGCCTCCCCCCCCCTCCATCATAGAAGAAAAGCCGAACGGTCTCACCTGTGGCAGCACTGAACTCCCTCGGCCATTCATGAAATGGCATTTAATTGCATCTAAGACGTGGTGTGAAACAATGTCAGAAGCGGAGGATCAGTGATAGTTGATTGAGTGACACATCCGCCAGGCGAGCCTAATCATCTCAGAAGACTTTCTCGAGTGTAGGTGGTTTCTCACGCTTTTCTCCCTCCCTCCCGCTACTTCCTGTAAGATTTACTATTTACTGAGCATACACTGAACTGAGGCCCAAGAGAGGCTCTCGAGAAAGTTCTGTGAGCAATACAGATATGTTCTCTGTACCCCTGGCCACGGGCTCTCCATCTCCACTGCCCGCTATAGGAAGCCCCCAATCCTGGCTTAGGTGAATGGATCTCCAAAATAAAGATGATTCATTATATTGTCTCTTGCTGCTAGGTGTGATTATGAGAGGACTTACAGGTTTATTGTCTAAAAGCCGTTAACAAAGGCAATGGAGCCCACCATTTCCTTCAATTTCCTGATTGAGGATTAGGATTTGGACATGATGGCTGGAGCTTGAGCAGCTATATAAAACCAAGAGGTAGAACCATATATATGCTATGGTACGCGAGCTAGCTGGAAAAGAGGCTGCAGGTGGGACAGCACTTTGGAAATCAAGCACACACCTAGACGACGCTCAGCACCCCCAGTGCCTGACGGGTTACTCAAGAGAAACGAAAATCTTTATCTACACAGATGTTCATAACAGCCTGTTTCATCACGGGTCCAAATTTCAGACAACCTAAATGACTTTCTGTTGGCATTCCTTCTAGGCCCCGCCCCACAGTTACCTGGCAACAGCCAGGTGTGCCTGAGTCACTATAAAAGGGGCTGCTTGCCCCTCCTCTCTCTCTTGTTCTCTTCTCTTCTCCTCTTCCCCCTCTTCCTATTTCCCTCCCCGCTCTCCACGTGTTCATGACCAGCCTCTAGTCCTCCTCCTCCTTCCCCCCCTCTCTGCCTTTCTCTGTCTCTACTACCCTCTCAACTCTCCTCCCCATGTCCTAAATAGGGGAAGGGATGCCTCAGCGTGGACCCACAAAGGCACCCCCTTCCCCCACTCCTTACCAAGTGTCCACCAAAACATTTCTCTTCCTCACTATCTTTTTATAAAACACAACTCTTTCCATTGGACAGGTGTGATACTTTGGATCTGGAATGTCCCCCCCCCCAGTTGATGGTACTGTTGAAAGGTGTGTGATGGCGTGGGAACTTTGGAGTTGGACTTTGGTGCATAACCAAGAGTATGTCTTCAAAGGATAGATTTCATCCCTCTCTCCCTCCTTCCCTCCCTCCTTCCCTCCCTCCTCCTCTCTCCCTCCCTCCTCCTCTCTCCCTCCCTCCTTCTCCCTCTCTCCCTCCTTCTCTCTCCCTCCCTCCCTCCTCCCTTCCTCCTTCCTTCCTTCCTTCCTTCCTTCCTTCCTTCCTTCCTTCCCTCCCTCTCCCTCTCTCCCTTCCCCCCTTCCCTCCCTCTTTCCTGCTCTGAGGTTAGCTCACCATGGTCTTCAGTCATGGCCTTCTGGCCTGCCAGAGGCCTAAATGCCATGAATGAATGGAGCTGCACTCTCACTACCTGTGAGTCAGAGTAACCTTTTTTCCCTCCAGTTGTTAGCCCTACGTAGTTTGTCCCAGCAATAGGAAGCTGACTAACACAGGAGGTGAACAAACCAACTGGGCTGTAGCCAGAGAGAACCAGGCTACTCAGTAGTGGGAGAGCAAATTCCTGAGGTATTCTGTTGGGGGGGGGGAGAGAAGCCTATCAGCCCGGAGTTCTACAGCAGACCGAGGCACTCCACTGTGCGCTGATAGTCCGCCGGCTCTTGGCTGCTTTTCAGGGGCGGTGGTCAGCTGGAAAGGAGCTTAAGGATGCTTTCAGAGGTAATGGAAATGTCTTAGATTCGGGTGCATACCTGTATTAAAACACATGACAGCTTGTGTGCTTTTGCCCTATGCAAGTCACACAGGAGTGACCGCGACGGTCTTGACCATGATAAAAGCACCGTGTGTCTGTGGATTCGGTAACGCTTCCCCACCCCTCAGCCCCTGAGCCGTCCCACCTCTCATCTTCAGCCAGGCTTCTGTGACATTTTCTGTCACTCTTTGCTAATCCCACGATAACAGTATGACACTTTCCCCTGCTGGGTGGCTGACTCCTCTGTCTGATCCAAATGGTGTTGGCCAGGAGGAGTCAGGACCCAGGCAGGCTTTGATGCTGGGTTTGGTCAGAGGACCACAATTTAGAAGTTTCTCCCTGGTCGGCATTCCATAGTGTTTGGCAGCCCAAAGCGCTATGAGTCTCAGACCCCCAACCCACCCACCCATTTAAGGGCCTGGTTTTCTACCTCTCTCCTCTCACCCTGCACGCGTAGCAGTGTGTTTGGCAGGCAGGGTCCCACCTTGTGCAGTTTCCTCTGGCACTAGGACTATTCTTAGCGCAGTGCCAATCCCCCAGGAGGCTGTGAGGATGCAGGAGGCTGAGTAACAGCTGCGTCGCGGCCATTACCCATGCCATTATCATCATCATTATTGCGGGGATGCGGCTTTTGTGGTGTGCCAATCAGAGGAGGTTTGGGGGCCTTTTCCGTAATTGGAAGAATCAGTCCAGGGCATGCGTGGGTTTCCATTCAGAGCGCATTTGCTCCGGGGGAAGCATATTTTCTTCTGTGCTGTGGGGGCAGGCATTTCAGCAGGTCCAGTCGGCAGCTGCCCGTGTGGAGGGCTTTTTTAGATCCATCCTCTGTCCTCTTTTCCTGTCCTGCTCAGCCCTGTCAACTCTGTCCCACCGAGAGCACTCCTGTCACCAGCGGCCACAGACTCTACACTTAGAGATTCATTTTTTTTTCGGATCTGCATTTCCTTTGCAGTTAGAGCTCAAAGCTCTTGCTATCTTTCTTGAAACGGTGTGTGTTTGTGTTTGTTCTCCTTTTCCCTTGTAAAAGAAGGAAGTGAAATATATAAAGGGTCCCATGAGAGGGCGTTTGCACGGGGGCAAGTACATGGAGAACAGGGAGGTGGGTAAGGTCGAGGAACACCGCCAACACATAGGATGGTGAGTGCTCCCCATGCTTCCTGAGTTCAGACACATTTTCTCAGGGCAACCCTCCCCCCCCTGTGTGTGTGTGTGTGTGTGTGTGTGTGTGTGTGTGTGTGATACATGCATATGTGGTAATGCTGGGTGTCTTCCTCACTCATTCTCTACATTATTTTTCAAGACAGAGTTTCTCTCTGAAACTGGAGTGTATTGTCTCAGCCAGGCTGGCTGGCCAATCAACTCCGGGGATCTCATTGTTTCCTTCTCCTCAGCACAGAGATTAGATACACGCCACCACCCCCCCACCCCACCCCCCAGCCATTTCTATGGATGCTGGAAACCCAAACTCAGGTCAGCTTGCTTCTGAAGAAAGCAATTTAATAAAGCAGACTGATCCGTCTCCACGGCCCCCGCTAGCCTTCCTCTTGAAAGCTTCATTTCACAAACACTTGGTGCTTACCTTGAACCAGGCAGATGCTGTTGCAAGGCTGTTCAAATCTTGCCTCCTTCAAGTGTCAGAACCATAGCGGAAAGTGGTGCTCGAGTTTCTACTCTGATTATCATCCGAAAGGATTGTGTGTGCCAAAGGCTTGCTTGGTCACCAGCCCTGAGAACTCTTGGAAGGTGATGGAACCTTTGAAAGGTGGGACCTCGTAGAAGGTCTTCGGGTACACTTGGGAAGTATACTCAAAGATGACATGGACCCTAGTCTCTTGCCTTTGATTTTTCACTTCCTGGTAAATAAGACATAAATGGGCTTCCTCTGCCGCGTGCTACCACCATGATGCTGCCTCCATGTACATCCATGGCAACAAGGGCAAGTGCCCATGGATAGAAACTTCTAAAACTGAGAAGCAAAATGAACCTTTCCAGTTTTAAAGTTTATTACCCCAGGGATTTTGTCACTGTGATGGAAAGCTGATTGGCACCCAGAGCCTGTTGGTGTTTAACACAGGACATGGGGGGAAACTGAGGCATAAGAGATGAAGCAACTTGATCAAACTTACTGGGCTGTAAGCAGCAGAACTAGGGCCTTGGATCCAGATACTTCTTTGCTGAGGCTGTGGTCAGAGCAACTTTGATAGACCATAAAAGAGCGGGCCTGTTGCTTTGCCATCACTGGAAGATCAAATAAACTGGAATAAGCGACTTTTCACTCCATATTTCCTTCTACTAGATAAATATATCATTGTGACTTTTTCCCCCCATAATGAGATCTTTTCATTTGAAGGCTATACTCATATATTCTTGGTATTTTATTTCCTTCTCAAGCTATTTCACCAAAGGAATAAATGTGGTGTCTGAGTGTCCGAAAAATGTCTGAAAGCAAAAAAACCTAAGGACAACATATTGGGAGGCCTTTGTTGCCTAGAAATCCCTATTCCCAGACCTCAGAGACATGTTCTGGAGGTTGAGGGTGAGGGTACCTGATAGTTAATACTGTCTATCAACTTGACAGGTTGACAGGATCTAGAATCCTCTAGGAGACGAGCCTCTGTATGTCTGTGAGGTCGTTTCTAGATTGGGTTAGTTGATGTGGTTAGTTGTTGATGCTGGGTTAGTAATGGAAGAGCAACTCCAAAGGCAGCTGTTTGCATTTTGTGGGCTGGGCTCCTAGACGGACAGAGTAAAGAGAGGGCCAGCTGTGTGAGCGCCAGCATTCATCTCTGTCTTCTTCCTGAGTGGTCGCAGTGTGACCGGCTGCCTCATGTTCCTGCTGCCGTGTTTCCCCATCATCATGGACTGCACCCTCAAACTGTGAGCCCCCCAAACCCTTCCTTAAATCGCTTTAGATAGGTATACTGTCTCAGCAACAAGAAAAAGTAACATCGAATCCTTCTACTCTGAGATGTAGCAGTGGGGTGGGGTGGGGTGGTTTGAAAATAACCAACTTGCACATGCACCCAAGTTGCAGATAAAGAAAGGAGACACAACCTTGAGAAACACAGAGGACAAATGTGGCAGTGATTCAGGCAGAAGAAGAGCCCAGCCCGTGGGTTAGAGCAGGCCCCTTACGTTTGTTGCCATGGCAATGGAAGATGCTGGAAGT
Source organism: Apodemus agrarius (assembly GCA_964023405.1). Classification (NCBI taxonomy): domain Eukaryota; kingdom Metazoa; phylum Chordata; class Mammalia; order Rodentia; family Muridae; genus Apodemus; species Apodemus agrarius. Next base: position 10,139,201 of record OZ030010.1, read on the forward strand.
CGTCTTTGCTCTGTAAACTTAGGCAATGAGGAGCCTGCCCAGGCAAGATGGGGCAGGATTTGGAGGATAGCACCTGGACTCTTTTTCCCCTCAGAAATAAAAACCACATGTGTGACTAAAGGGAAGCAGACAGATCTGGGGGCTGTGGCCTCCTCACTCACACCTGAGAAGAATCAAGATCTCCCCGTTGAACTTTGCTCTGGCCTCTGTGTCCTTATGCTAATGACTCTGGTGTGAGGTTTCATTGTTTATAGAGGCCTTGGGAAAGAATGGTTCTGGTTTCTGGCAAGACAAGGGCAAAGAGGACCAGACCTCACATTGGCTCGGGCGGGGGCCAGACAGAAACAAATGGACACAAACTATTGGAAGGTGCCAGTAAAAGGATAGGCTCTCAACTGCAAACAGACTAGTCTCCAGGCTCCTGGCTAGAAAGAATCCATGACTTTCTGCCCCGGTAGCCTTCTGCTCCAGGACTGCTAGGGGGCACTAGTCTCTGACCTGAAAGTCATACAATTGTCCAGGGAGCTGTCACACTAGATCATTCTTCAAAATGCCACTGTCAAATTCTAGCCTTGCCACTTTTATGCTTGAATGCCAAAGTTTTCTTGTAGAGAAATGCACCCCCAGCACAGCGCTGTTATCCATTGAGATTCCCCTGTGGAACGCATCTGCTGTGTGTTGGCACTCTGAGTGGGACGTTCTCTTTTTTTTATACCTGGCTCACTGCCCATTCCACTGTGCGGATTCCCTAGTAGCCCGGGTTCGCCTGTCTTCTGATGAGAGAGCTCTCTTTCTGGCTTACTTGGATGAAGGGACGTCTCTCTCCACTTCCCCCTGTCCTCCAACACTGTATGCGTCCTACCTTCTTTGATAGCCAACCCAACCCCTAAGGTTATCACGGTTTCTTGTCATACCATCCAGACACCTGGAGCTCAGAGAGATTAGGGAAGTTGCTTATGATCTACAGCAAATGATCTTGACGTGGCTTCAGTGGAAAGCTGCTGGCCTGGTAGGAAGATGTCAGAAAAAACCTCACATGTAGAAAACCCAACACAGGATTCAGAACGGGCGTGCGATTGAAAGTCTTCGAGTGGCGTTTCATTCATAAGTTGGCACCAGTCTCCAACCTCAGTACCTCAACTCTTTTTTCACCTTAACATTTTTTAATCTCTTTCTTGGTGCCAGGGTGGAGCAGAGAGCCTCACAGGGGCTGAGTGAGTGCTCCACTCTCCCCAGCTCCTCACTTTCCCCCCTATATAGCATCTTCTCAACTTATCTAACTAAAGAACCGTTTCCTTATGCAACAGAGTAAATTATCACACAATAGTCAACTTCCTCATTCTAAGCCTTCTGGGGAAGAGCAAACTTGGTGCCATTGATGAAAGTCTTGGCATTTAACATGGCTCCATTGATAAACTGAGGGTAGAGATGACAGTGTGTGTCAGTTTCAAATCTAGGCCAAAGAGACACTACACAATACAATTTGCTTTTTTGGGCTTTTTCATCCTCAACAAGAACGAACCCTGAGGAGGTGTGTGTTTGTGTGTGTGTGTGTGTGTGTGTGTGTGTGTGTGTGTGTGTGTGTGCTGCATCTCTGTCTAGAGCCCTAGAACAAGACACAGGGAGCAGAACAAGCCTATTCCATTTGCAGACGCATGACGGAAGAAATGCTAATCATTGCATGCTACTGAGTTTTGGGTTTATTTTGTTGCACAGAATAATTACTAGTGGTAATAATTACCCGACACCGTTCTTTATTATTGGTGTGTGTGTGTGTGTGTGTGTGTGTGTGTGTGTGTGTGTGCATACCTCAGACTCTGTGTGACGATCAGAGGTTAAGTTTCAGGAGTTGGTTCTCTCCTTCCACTACTGTGCTGCCTTCTTCAGACTAACTGACCTTCAAGCTTCTGGACAATTCTCCCATCTCTACCTCTCATCTTGCCATAGCAGTGTTGGTATTAGAGACACATGCGATCATGTCTGGCTGCTTTACATGGGTTCTGAGGATTGAACTTAAGCCCCCGAGGCTTGTGGAATATGTACTTTTCCCCATCTTATCAGCCCAGTTATTCCTACTTCCTTCCCTCCTTTATTTATTCATTTTATATCCTGATCATCACCCCCCCCTCCTCCTTCCCTCCCAAACCCACCTGCACGCCCCCTCCTCCCTCCCCTTCTTCTCTGAGAAGTGAAGGCTCACCCCCTGGGTACCAACCTGCTCTGGCACATCAACAAACAACAGGTCTAGGCGCATCCTCTCCTGCTGAAGTCAGACAAGGCAGCCAAGCTGGGGGAAAGGGATCCAAAGGAAGGTAACATAGTCAGGGCCTGCTCCACTTGTTAGGGAAATCACATGGAGGCCACGTGGCATATCTGCTACATATGTGCGGGGAGGTCTAGGTCCAGGCCCTGCATGCTCTTTCATTGGTATTCCTACTTGCAATGTGCGGGCATTAGGGATGGGAGATACGCTGCATCGTTGTCATAATGGACCTGCACTCAAGTCTTTCCATTCTGAAGCCTCTGTGTGGTGTTTTGGGGATTTTTTTATTATGGCAAGGAGAAACTCAAAGATGGGGCAGGAGAGAGTTAGCCATCTCATGGCTGCCATTCAGGACAGTGACAAGGACACTGGAGGCTGGAACCATATACCTATAGCTGTCCTCCAGCGCAGCCCAGTCCTCAGAAGTACTGACGGCACGGTTATGATCTCAGACTCTCTTGGGACTTGCTTGAAGGTTTTTTTTTTCCTTTCTAAGCCCTGCAAAGGCCACTTTCTTTTTCAGGGTCGTTGTCAATAGCCTGAATTCATACCAGTTTGCTGAGTTGGTACAAGGTACAGAAAGCCATTACATGGCCTACAACTCTTTGGCCTATATCAACAGATCATCCGTAGCCTCAACTGTAGGAACATCTCATTAAATCCTTGCAGTTTCTCCCCAAAGAGAAAACAGATGGAGACCTGACAGACTGGTCACCCCAGCTGGGACTATGGATTCACCTGAGCTAAACTCCAGAGACAGCAGGTTCATCTTCATTCAAGAAATGAGTCTAGAGTACCCTAGGGCATGGAGGGGCTGTGTATGCCTGGAGCAGGTCATGTCTCAGCGGAAAGGAAGGATTCAAGTGGCGTCTGCTGAGAGAGCTGGGGGAATCCGATGGTTTGTGAAGGAACCGTCAGAGCCGTCCATTTATAGAGGTGTTTCATTAAGCTTTCCTGAAGAGCTGTGTGAAGTAGAAACTTCTAGGTCTTTGGAAAGTTATGTCAAATGATGTTTTGCTGGGGCACACAGGGGGAAAGGATGTCTCGCCAAAGCGAAGACGTGAAAGAATGTTTTCCTGAAGCAGACACAGGTGAGAGGATGCTTGGTGAAGGAGAATAAATATGACCCGCACAGAAAATGGGAGACGAGCACTCAGCCTTGGTTTGGCTTGTTCGGCCTCCTTGTTCTTCGCTAAAAACAGGTGTGTATGTCTTGGTTCACCTTACATAGTGTTGTTGAGCTCAACTTGTGATAAGTCTGCCACTGAGAGAAACTCGCCCAAGAACTACTCGTGAGGGTCCTGTGGCAACTGGCCACTTCCTGCAACGTCACCTCGGGCTGGTTGGTGCCTGGTGTCTGCTTCCTAAAGGGACTGGAATGGAGCTGCTGAACTGTATTTGGTGTTCGCTACGGGACTGAACTGTTGAGAAGGAAGATTGAGTTTGCCCCCCACCCCCGCAAAGAACTGTTGCTGAACAGGTCCACTTCCCCCATATCCTAACTTTTCTCTTCCACTACCTCTGCTGGGTGGTGGGCTAGAGGAGAGGTTGAACGCTTATTAAAAGTAGGTTGCAAAAACTTTATGCCTACAGCTGTGTACAAATGTCTTGTCACGGTAGATGGGCCACTGCAAAACAGAGCAAAATAGCCATGACATCAGAGTCCAGCTTGGACAGTCAGTGAGTTTATTGGTCTAACTTACGGAATATGGGCAACTTAGAGGAGCATGGGTGACCTTAAGACAGCAGCATCACTGCAAAGTCCCACCCCCTTCACAGATGACCACCTTATTGAAGCTGCACCATAGAGTCTCCCTTCTACTTAACCTTGCACTTCCTATATATTCTAATATCTCACTCGAAGCTAGGGGGAGGTAGGAGGGAGCAGTGGCGGGCATCTACAGAGCTCCATTCCCAGGACCACAGACCTAGATAGTTCTGTATTGTTTTGTTCAATTAGTTACCATGGCTACCAGTCCAATGCATCTCTACTTCAAAATGGCTTTTGAGGTGGTCATGTTAAGCCCAGAGGAAAAAAAAAAAAAAGCTGGACTACAAGAAAAGCAATCATGGAGCTCCCTGCCCTGGCAAATAGTGGCTAAGGGCTGCAGCCTGGCTCGGCAGAAACAAAACGGACTTGATTGGTTAGCCACAGGGCAATGCTCCACCCAGTGAAGAGCTCGGTTGAGCCATGAATGAATGGGCTCCAACATGCAACTCTAAGCTCAATGACTGTGTGCCCTGGGGTTCAGACCTGGAATATGATCGCAAGTTAAGCAATGGTTAATTGACAAATCAAATCTCTCGTCTCACACTATATTTGAGAGATGTGTATTGGTTACTTTTGCTTAGCCATGACCAAAATACTTCAGGGACGAACTTGAAAGAGGAAAAGCTTCTTGCAACTCTTAGTTTCAGAAGACTCAGTGCATATGCTCGCTTGGCCCTGAGAGTTTGGCCATGGGGATGTGTGGGGGACCAGTGTCTTTATTTCATAGTAGATGGGAAGGAGAGAGAGAAACAAGACAGGGAAGCAGATTGAGAGGGAGAGAGCTGTGGGGATGGGAAAGGGGAAGAAAGAAGGTGAAGAGGGGATAGGATGAGAGGGGAGAGGGAGAAGGGAAAGAAAAAAGATACAAGAGAAATGAACCTGGTAGGCAGGTATAATTTTCAAAGTCACATCCTCAGTGACTTGCTTCCTCCAGCTCAGATCCACCTCCTAAAGTTTCTAGCACCTTCTAAAATATTGCCATCAAGATGGGATCAAGTGTGTTCAACACACGAGCCTGTAGGGATCATTTCAGGTACACACCATAACAGACAATAACACAAAAGGGGACAGTCAGCCATGGAAAATTCTAGAAAGGGGACTCAAAGGCAGAGTCTGGTGAGGCTCATTGAACAATGCTACCAGGACGTGTCCTCAGCTAAGGATCCTTGAGCTTGCCAATGTCTTTGACTCCATAGCCGAGCATTGCTATGGGACTTTGGTCAGGTGAGCAGGTACCCAGGACACACAGTGCTAAGAAGGCATCCATATCAAGGCTGTAATAGTAAGAGTCAGCCCTTGAGTGTGATTGCTACCCTAAGTCTTTCTACCTGGGTGGCTCATTGCTTCACCAGGTCTAATCCTAACTGAGGTTCTAGCCATTGGCCCTATAGTTGGGAGGTGAGCTTCGTGTCTTCGCTCTGCCACTTGTTAGTTTGATAATTTTGAGCTGGTTCCTTAGCTTGCTAAGGTCCATTTCTCCTGTGTGTGAAATGAGGTGCAGTTTTAGTCTCAAGGAGGAAGAAATGAAGTTAATGTCCACAGAGCACAAAACACTGACCCTCCAGTTACAGGTTGTTGTTTTGGTAGTCACTCTTGTGTTGTCTTTGGGTTGTGATCTTGTTTTGAAACAAGGTCCGATGAGGTAGCAGCCTGGGCAGGCCTAAACCTCTTGATCTGTCCCCATTCCTGGCTAAATTAGAGGTTGCTGTTGTTACAAGATGAGGTGTCATATCCATGACGGAATCCTTAAGGGCTAGTGTGGTAGATGTCGTGATATGCCACCAGGCTTCTCTTGTAGCCCCAGAGGACTGGTTTTCTCAGCTGATGAAAGGGCTCCAACAGAAAGGCCATAGCTGCTGCACGGTCCTGAATGGCTTGCCACCACCGAAAAGAGAAGCCTCACAGAAATCTGCTCCTTTTCCCAGGCCAGCCTGCATCCAAAGTCTGGACGCTGGTGGATACAAAGGCTTTGTTTTTTGCTTCCCCTTGGGCAACTCAGGAAGATCATCTCCTCCGTGAAGCCCCTGTGTGTGTTTGCCAAGGCTGCTGGAGAGAAGACAGACTCAGAAGGTAAGCATAGCCGGAATTCCTCCTCTACCCACGTCTGCCTCCCTTGTTCCCTGACAGGCTTCCTCTGCAGACTCCCTGCATGTCACCTGTTAACTAACCATGGGGGCAGGGATCCTGCTTCTGAAGGATTCATGCTGTGCTAATCACCCGCGCTCCCTCTCACACTAACTATATTAATCTCGGGAACCTTTGGGTTGTAAGAAAAAGGCATTAGACAGTAGAATCCCAGGAAAGTGGAGCAATGGGTGGAGCAGGGGGACCACCAGGGTCCTCTCTTATCTTCTTCCCTTCCACTCACTCAGGTATCCGCTGAGGCACTGGAATTGGCCATCCAGAGCTCTGTCAACCTCTCATCTTAAATTCCAGGCCACTTGAGGAAACCAGTTCATTTCTACCTTTCAGTGCTCTGGAGGGAACATTTGGATAGGCTTGTCTCGGCTCAGGTGCTATCCTGGGTCAATTCGTCGAGCCCAGTCACAAAGGTAAATAGTGAAGATGACTTCCTTGGGCAGTTTGCAAAGGAAGAAAGGAGAGGGTTTGGCAAATAAAGAAAAAGGCACGCAGTTGTCATATCTTTTGGTTGACCAGCACCCGAACACCATGCTATGAATCAAGTGTGAGGTACTATTCACCTGCCACTTTGAGCAGACGAAAATGTCAAGTGTTTATGGTAGTGCATGCTGCTATGCCCACCTGTAAATGCTTGGCATTCACCACAGCCTCCTGATACTGAAGGTAGGATAGGCTGGGATGTTGACATATATCCACAATTATGACATGTTGACAATTCTGTGGCCTTTTAGTGATACGCTCCCTTCTCTGGTCTGATACCCTCCACTTCCTACTGGCTATTTCCTGGAATCACTTCCTGTGCAAATTACCTACACTTACATTTGTACCTCAGGTCCCCCACCCTCTACCAGGAAATCAAACAGGTCCATGGCCTACTACTGGTCAGGCTATATGTGTGTGACTTGGGCCTAGACATATTTGAAACAGGAAGAGGAACAAAAAAGGTTTCTTTGGAGACAACCATAATGATAAGAGCATCCGGTTTGCCTCAGACACCAGTAAACAAGGGAGCCGAGGGTCTGTCTTATTGAAACTATTTGTTTATTTTTCTACATTCTTCCTAGCCTTAACAAAATTAACAATGCTAAGGGCCGATGTCTCTGACTAAATATGGATGTTTCCAGTACCAACCCATGCTCTCTCTGGTCAGGTCGGCTGCCCTTGGGTCCTACCTGCTTTCCAAGGATAGGTAAGTCTTTGCCTGCAACTTGGTGAGTCACTGACCTCCACTCCAAGATTTTCTTGGATGTTCCAGTGAAGCCAGATTTCTTTCTAAACCCCAAGCTCCCGAAGAGGATGTAGGTACCCATCTCATTGGCTCCTAGGCAAAAAAATAAATAAAAAATAAAAAATAAAAGTGACTGTCAAATGCTGTCATCCAGGCTGGTGGGGGAACGTGTCTATTGAAATGTCTGAGCCAGTCCATCATCCTCAGGAATAGCAGGTGTCTGAGGATACCTGGATAAGACTCTGCTCCTGCTGCAGTGGATTCAGAGGACAGGGGTACACATTTTGGGTCATAGGACTACTGAAATTTTCACAGATGTCATCTTTCTCTGTGCAGAGATATCGAGGCCATTTGAATCTAAGAGAGCAGCGCTAACATACACCTGCCATCCTGCTTGATGGGAGAGCTTCTGACTCCAGGGAAAGATTGCAGTGACTATGAAAAAAGCAGGGAAGGGACCAGCAGGAAAATCTGTCCAAGAGGAGGAAGGACAAGGACATTAAACATCATTTAAGCTACCACGGAGACCTTCTTAGTGTGGAGGAATTGAGGGGAGGGGCGAATGAAGAAGAAAACTACTTGATTTTTGTGTTTTAACCAAATGAACATTGCTAAGTGACAGTGTCTCTGATTATATATGGATGACATCCTAAGCAGCAATGGAGCAGAGCAAGTGTAGCTTGGAAGAGACTAGGCTGTGCTTACGACTCAGGACAGTGATACAGTCTAGCTTCATGACCTCCGGGGCAGCCTTCATGTCCATGAAGAATATGCTCTTTGCACTCATCCCCAGTGCAGGGACAAGAAGACAAGTTTCCTGACTGTGGCTGGCAATGCCTTCCCTGGCAGAAACTCCATTTGCGTGCTGACACTGTCTTCTCTTGTTCATATTTGTGTTGAGCAGGCCATTTTTCCATGCTGACATTTTGCATCTAGTTAAATGCCAGCAGATCCAGAGACATGTGGCTTTGACCTGTAGTCTTCCCTTTTGGACGAGCGTCTGATGCTGCAGTAACTCTTATCCTGACTTCCGGATAACAACTTCACTTAACAACAAAACAATACTGGATGAAATACTGCCGGGTTCATATTATCTCTGCTGAACATTTTCATTGAGAAATGCTGTTAAAAAGGCATTTGGTGTAAATGATCGAAGTGTGTGCATAGATATTTATTTGCCTTCAGTAAAGTGGCTTTGAATGATTTTTGTTATTATTAGGGAATTACAGAAGAATTGGCCTTTAAGTTTAAATGTGGTGTCTTGTTGTTGTTGTTGTTGTTGTTAAGAGCTCATGGTATTGCTAAATACAAGGCAGAGAGTGCTGCTGAGGGCTGCCTTAAAGAACCCAGGGAGATGACAGAGGGGTGTGCAAGGGAAGAAAGTTCAGCTACCACTTAGTATGTTCAGCTGTGAGGAATGAGTAGGGTAGAGGAGTTTGCCTTTCTAGTCTTCACAGTAGCTCAGGGGTCCAGCGAGCACCATGTTTGACTGGCCAGTCACTGCGTGTCTACATGGTTACAGCAGATTGCCTGCAGATTACTCATCAGCCCATCCTCCTCCTCCCACGAGTTCTGAGATCACGCCTTCTGGCCATAGCTAAGAGCCAAAGGGTATGCACAGCCGGCTCAAACAGGGCCATCTACATTTTGTTACTTGGGAGTGTAGGGAGTGGAGGCAGTCTGTTGGCTGTGAGGAAAAGCATTTTGTACCAGGATTGTTGTACCTTGCAGAAGTATGGGCTAGAGCATGTGCCTAAGAGGGTTAGGAAGCCCTGATGCCTTCGCCTAGCAGAGTTCGGCAGCTGTTTCTTTGGAGACCTGCTTGTGTTGAATGCCCCCTGGGGCTTCTGAACTCCCCCACCCCCATTTCCTGACTTGATAGCCCTTTTCTTTTGCTTGGTCTGGAGGCTTTGGTGTTCTGAAACCATACAATATCTGATTAAGAGAGGTGGCCCAGGAGGGTTGGGAACTAACTTGCCCTAAAGCAGATTCCATTTTCTCAGCATCTTTCATTCTTCCATTTGTGAGGAAAATGATAGGTTTTCATTAAAACCAGAAAAGGATTGTTCAAAAGACTGAGTTGCATGTGTTTTGGTTCATGAAACTTAAGAATTATGGCCAGGCCACAGAATCCAGACTTTGGAAACCCAAGAACAATGTGGAAATTGCCCTTTAAATCTTCCTCCTTTCTCTTTTCTTTCTTGATTCTGAAAAGTTTCTCTAGTGCTTATGTTCATTTAGATCCACATTTTTTAGTCCTGTGCTTAGCTTCCTACTTTTTCTTCTCTCTCTCTCTCCCTCTTTCTCCCCGTCTCTCTCCCTCTCTCTTCCTTCCTTTCTTTTCTCCCTTTCTTCCCCCCCCCCTCCAATGTCTCATAATGAAGTTCAACCTAGCTTTAAACGTTCTATGTAGCTGAGGATAACCTTGACTTTCTGGTCCCCTTTCCCCCTACCTCTAAAGCATGCTGGGACTATAGGCATGTGCCACCACAATCAGTTTATTTGGTGCAAGGGCTGCAACCCTAGGCTTAGTGCATACTAGGCAAGCACTTTAAACACCAAACGATACTCCCAATCCATGATGGTCTTTGCTGCTGTTGTTTTCTTGTGATGCTGAGGACTGAACTCAAGGCCTTGTGTATGTTACAGAAGAGCTCCACAAGTCAGTTGCACTTCCAGACATTCATTATTCAACAACCTGTAAGCATACACACAAACATTTAGAATTGTATTATGTGCAGAGAGGGAGGGGGAAGGGAGAGAGAGAGACATACAGAGACAGAGACACAGAGAGAAACAGAGATATAGGAGAGGAATGTGTGACCCAGAGTATCATGTTTGATAGATGAGTATCCTACAATGAGCTGAATTGCCCAATACCTGGTTTAGAGATAAGGTAATATACTGTTCTCACCTTCAGGGCACTCAGTAGAGGGGAAACAAATGAGCAGAGCAGAACAGAAATGCTGTGGTTAAGGCTGTTGCATGATAGTTGGGGAGTTTGGCCAAGGCACAGACCTCCGTGGCTCCCTCATTCAGCCAGAAAGAACTCAGGGGAGGATATCTGGAAAATACCTACTCTGTTGTTGAGACTTCATGGTTACATGTGTCAGTTCTTGTCCTCCTAGAAGCAGACACCTAGACGGGGCTAGAAACCTGCAAAAAGATAAATGGAGCAAGCAGAGGTTGTCTATCTAAGACCTGTGAAAGCAGAGGGAAGGATGGAATAGGCATCAGCTGAAAAGCATCACTTTGAAACTGTCTCTTCAGGCCAATGGAGGCCAGGGCCAAAACTGCTCATCAGAGAGGTCATAAGTCAGAGTAGTGGCCCAACTCTAGGTGACCAACTGTGCTCAGTCATAAGATGAGAACTACCCGGGAAGAGCATGGTCTTATAGCCTGTCAGATGTCCAGGATAGTTTCCAATGAAGGGAGGGAAGGGGGCGTATGGCCAGCATTCTCTCATGGCTGCCACATCAAATGCAGGTCACCTTGGTGGAAAAGGCAGAAAAAGTCATTTCCAGCATGAATACGGCAAAAGTACACAGGGTAGTACTGCTATCCAACTCTGATCCAAAGAAGGATTTTTCTCAGTAGTAGTTGGGGACATATGACCCTGACAATATAGGCATCAAAAGTCAAAAGCAACTGGGATGTATTCAGCAATGCCACTGTGGGAAACATATCTAAAAGAAATGACATCAGTGTGTTGAGGAGTTATCTGCTTTCTGATGTTCATTGCAGCACTGTTCATGAAAACCAAGAAGTAGAATCAACCTGTTCATAAATGGATAAATGATACACACACACACACACAATTGCCTGACTGTTTATCATGTGACAAAATAACTGAGTGAAAGAAAAGATATATTTTGGCTCACAGTTTGAGAGGTTTCAGTCCATGATGCTCTCACATCATGGTTGTTGGGAAGCAGGGAGGAAAGCTCTCTTTGTATGTTCTTTCTCTCTATCTGGGTCAACAGCTTGTTCAGTGGCACTACCCACATTTAGGGTGATTCTTTCTCACTTAGTTAATCCTCTCTGGAAACATTCTCATAGACACACCCAGAGATACTCTTTTTTAACCTCCTAAGGTGCTCTCAACCAAATCAAACTGACAATCAAGATTCATATTCTTTCTCTCTCTCTCTCTCTCTCTCTCTCTCTCTCTCTCTCTCTCTCTCCCCAAATAGAATAGTATTTAATTATAACAAGAAATCTTATCATTTGTAACTTGTGAACATGGTAAGAGATGAAGTGAAATGTTTTTTTCCTAATGCATCAAGCCCAAAAGGCAAATATTCCATGATCTTCCACGTGAATGTAAAGATATGGTATACTGACAGGTACTGAGCAGAACAGTGGCTTCCAGAGGCTGGGGCCTGGAGACTTGGGGCCATACTGACTAGAGAATTCGAAGGTACAGTTATGTCAGGTGCCTGCAGCTGACTATAATGGGCTGCACAACATTTGTTAAAAAGACTGTATCTTTCTCGACTGTTCTCTACCATGTACAAGAGGCAGGCATGTGAGAAGATGGGTCAGTTAACTAGTCTGACTAGCATAATTATGTCACAATGTACAGAAAGAGCAAGATGCTTTGTATACTGTACAGTATACTGTTGTTATGCCTCCGTAACACTTGAAAGACAAATCATAACAAAACAAACATGCAAAGAACAAAGAGGAAAAATATGTGTGTCAAATCAGGAATTTCCTTGACTGAGAATTTGAAATGGTACCTGAAGCTGAGCTGCCAGCTCCTCAGTTTTAGGTCCCATCTAGCTGACCTCTTCCTTATAGCTTAAGGTAAATGGTTACCACACACTTCTTATATAGCAACAGAGATGGGGGAATCACACACATGCGTACCAGCTGCCATGATGCCACTGTGCTGTAATAACTCATTTAATGGTCATGGCAGGCTGGAAGGGAAGGCGCTGGGACATTTCATTCTGTGGACAACAGAGGCATACAGAGAATTTCAATTTTACCCAAGACACAGAACCGCGCGATGGGTCAGGGTTCAGGACTGAAACAGATGCCCTCACCTCTGGCTGCACTTTCAACCTCAGACCTGTTCACGACACTTCCACTCTCTAGACAGCATGGTGGCTAAGAAATTGCTGTAAAAGCATCTCCCCGACTGCTCACCCCTGTTACCTTATAAAAGTAGCTGCCTGGAAATATGACAGAGCCACACGAGTGTGGAGTAGGAGAGCCAGGAGGGCATTTCTGTGGCCTTTGCCGCCACATGCCTGCTGCCAGCCAGTCAGGGGTGGCTAGGGGGAATCCTTCCCTCTGCATGCTGAGATCCTCTAGAGGGGCATGTGGCTGTGCCCTTGAGAGACACCACCCTGAGCTGCACACTTGTAGTGCTGCTTACCCTAGGGCTGCTCTGTTATTATACAGTCTTATGGTAGGTAACTCGGGGAACCGCCAAAGCAATGCAAGGGGGCGGGGAGGGGGGATGTCTCAGTATGCTTTTGTGGGAAGCAGTGCAGTTGGACGTCTCCAAAGCATCCAGAAATAACCCCCATGAAAGAGCATTCTCCCTGAGCAAGCCAATGATGACGTCATGGGGCCTGTTAGAGTATGCCTGTACTCTCTCTCTCTCCCTCCCACATGCCAGTGTGTCAGGGAAGTAAGCAAAGAGGAAAGACCCAGAAACAGCTAAGGAGAGGAACACAGGAATGACGGACAGAACAGTAAGAGGACCAATTGGTTTCTCTGTTGCCAGGTCCCCTACCCCTAGGGTAGGTCAAAGGGAATCAGACTAGGCCACTGAATCCCTCAAAGGCTTCTAGAAGGTACAGGAGCTATGTGTGTGTGTGTGTGTGTGTGTGTGTGTGTGTGTGTGTGTGTGTGTGTGTTACAGGTATAAGGGCAGCTGTTGGAAAAGTCTCTGTTTTGTATTACTATCGTGCCCATTCTGGCGAGTCTAATAGGCTGGTTTTGCATGCATCTGTTCACCAGCTATATGGCTTTTCCTCCTTCAAGGACGTCTCTGAAGCTCAGAGAACATAGGGTATTTATTTGGCCCAGATTTTTCATGTCAAATAATTTCCTTCTTGGTTAATTTCACAACTTAAGGGCTCTTTGTGTTTTCAAGTTAAACAATGCCCAGTCTTATGGTCTCAGCACAAAGGCTTAGAGGGATATGAACAGGGATGGGTGGGGCGCCATAGACCATAGCTGCCCCCGAGGACCTCTTATGGCAGAGTGCTATAAGTCTTAGTAGCGACTTTGATGACAGCCAGATCCAGTGATGGGCATATGGACATGTGAAGCCATTTGCTCTGACGGGAAACATACCTTCCTGGAGGGAGCAAGGAAGTAGGATTCAGAGTTCCTTAAAGGTGTAAGATCCACAAGTCCAGTTACCACTGTTTGTATGTATGTATGTATGTATGTATGTATGTATATATACATATGTATATATATATACATACATACACACACACACACAACACGAACCTTGATGTGACTTTCTCTTTGTTTTTTTTTATGGTGGCTTATGCCAGTGGGTATTTAGTGATGGAGAGGTCAAAGTAGAAAGGGTTCCATGTGGCTTTTCCATTTCCCTGTTAGACTCCTCTGTGATTTGTTATGCTATATGAACAAACAAACAAACAAAAAAACGCCAGTATGCATACACATGTATGCACTTATATGAGTGAAAGAACATGCATCTTCACATGTAGGCATGAAATGTATATATGTACCCACTTGTAGATACAGATCTACATTTCCAAACATATGCACAAACATATACTAGGAATGCACATGCAGGCGCACGCGCGCACGCGCGCGCACACACACACACACACACACACACACACACATACACACACACACACAGAGATAAACGTGTGTGTGTGGGGGGGGTGGCCCAGTGTTAAGAGCACCGGCTGCTCTCATAGAATCAAATCTGGGTTTTTATCCCTAGCACCCACATGGCAGCTCATAACCATCCATCCATAACTCCAGTCTCTAGGGATCTGATGCCCCCTCTGGTCTTTGTTGGCTCTGAACACACATGGTGCGCAGGTGTGTGCATTCAGGCAAAACACTCACTCACACATACACACACACACACACAAAATCCAAGTAAACAAATCTAAACAAACAAGAATATCAGAGACATTCCTTTTTGTTTCATTTTGAGCAAGTTTCAATATGTAGCTCAGGCTGGCCTCAAACTCAGGATTCTCTTGCCTTGGCCTTCCCAGTGCTAGGAATATAGCCCTGTGTTATCCTGCCCCCCCCCCCGAGTACTCTTGAAGGGGAATTTCCTGTTCAGATATCTGTGTTCTTAATGGGAACTTGTGAAGCCGCCTACTTAATACTCCTCTCCACACTGCTGCATGGCTCAGGGCCCTTTCATCTGAAACCTCTCTCAGGCTCCAGCCTGAGCCGGCATGGATGGTTGCTTTACTACTCGAGGGCCTGGACCACTGTGGCAGACCACTGTCTTTGTTTCCCCTAGGGTTGCTGAGGGCTGGCAATATGTGGAGGCTGCCTTGTAAAGGAGCCTTCCTACTCATGTGAACCCAGAAAGATTACTTGAGGACTGTGGCTTGTGTTAAAGGACCTGGGCACTTTTTGCAGGGTCACTATACCAGAGATATTAGGGCCACGTGACCATCAGAGGAACTGGACATGTTGGCTAGGTGGGGAAGAAAAAAACAACCACAAGTGCGTGACTGGCCTTTCTCTCTCTCTCTCAGGGAGAAAGACTGGACTCTGTACCCAAATGCTAGCCTCCCCACACACCATGAACATGGGAGAGTTTTCAGTAAGAAGTTGTTGATGGACCATTGTCCCACATGAACCAGTTGAAAGAAGAGATCCTCTTCTGCTTTAGAACATAAACAGGGTTGTGGAGGCCCAGGGCTGGTTTGGCAAGGGATCTAGAGACCACTCACAGACACCACTTGGCAAACAGTTAAGACTGGTCCTAGAGGACGTGCAAGGCATCTGATGGACCAAGGGGTAATGACCTAGTTAAGATACCTAGCCATGTTGAAAAATGCCTACTGATATGTACCCTCCTGTTTTAAAGGTGTCTTAGTGTTACGATTGCTGTGAAGAGACACCATGGCCACAACTCTTATAAAGGCAAACATTGAATTGGGGCTGGCCTACAGTTTAGAGGTTCAGTCCATTATCATCATGGTGGGAAGCATGGCAGCATGCAGGCAGGCATGGTGCTGGAGAAGGAGCTGAGAGTTCTCCATCTTGATCCACAGGCAGGAAAGAGAGAGAGAGAGAGAGAGAGAGAGAGAGAGAGAGAGAGAGAGAGAGAGAGAAAAGGAAAGAAGAGAAGAGAAGAGAAGAGAAGAGAAGAGAAGAGAAGAGAAGAGAAGAGAAGAGAAGAGACGAGACGAGACGAGACGAGACGAGACGAGACGAGACGAGACGAGACGAGACGAGACGAGACGAGACTAGTCTGGCTTAAGCTTTTGAAACCTTAAAGCCCAGTGACCTACTTCCTCCAACAAAACCTACTCCAATAAGGCCACACCTCCTAATAGTACTACTCCCTGTGAGCCCAGGGCACTGTGTGTGTGTGGAGGGGGTCATTTAAATTATCACAGGAAGAACTAGGGATGGGTAGGAATTGAAGAATAGTTGTATGTCAGTCCTATTGAAAGGGGACATGGCAGGGTCTGGAGAGATGGCTCAGCAGTTAAGAGCACTGGCTGCTCTTTCAGAGAACAGGGGTTTAGCCTCCAACCCTCATATGGGAACTTATAACTATCTGTAACTCCAGCTCCAAGGGGATCTGACAAATTCACACAGACACACATGCAGGCAAAACACCAGTGCACAGGAAATATAAATAAGAATTAAAAACCAAAAGGAAAAAAGAAAAAAAAAAAAAAAAAGAAAGAAACAGTACACGATTACCAGACTGTGGTTGCCTTTCGGGAATGGAGAAACTGGATTCCTATACATGATTTTTTCGAGAGATACTAAAAACTCAGCACTAAATGGGTTTTAATCTTTGAAATGTACTTGTTATAACTGTGTGAGAATGAGAATGAGAGTAAGAGAATGTGAATACACGTGTGGAGATCACCTTTGAAGTGTCAGCTCTTCCTTCCAGTGTGGGTTCTGCGGAGCGAGTTAGATCATGAGGTTTGGGTGGCAAACACATTTCTTGGTTCTGTTGTTGCAAATTCACTTCTGGATACATTTACATTGAGTGCTTCTCATTTGTTCCCCGAGCCTTAAAAGGATCATTGGAAATTAGAAGATGCATCATGGCACCCCCCCCCACGGCTCCCTTCCGCATCCGCCACTCCCCCCTCCCTTCTCCGCCGCTCTCCTGCTAACCGGGCAGGCTGGCGTTTTTGGCATAATCAGGACTTTCAAGTTAAATAAAATTAATTTCTTGTTTTCAAACAACACTGTAGCAGTTTTTTTTTTTTTCAAATCTTTGGCACTCTTCCACGGAGGGGTAGCTTCTATGTCTTCTCCCCTGGAATGTGGCAGGCTTGCGACTGTTTTGACCAACTGTATACAGAGAAAATGACACAGTAATGCCTAAGCCGGCTCCTAAAGGGCCAGGCAGCTCCTGTCTGTGCCTCTTGGGACTCTCCTTATGCATGGGTTTCTGAGAGGTCCAGCCTCTCCAAGTCCCTCCAAGGACACTCTCAGAACTCAGTCACCGTGCCTGAGACACACCAGAGGCCCTGTAGAGGTGCTCTAGAGAGAGTCTGCTAGCTAGCTATCCATGAGCAATGTGGATTCTCACTGTGCAGGATCCATCTTGGACGGCCTATCCAGCTGAAAACTCCAGTGGATTCCAACCCCGGCCACCGCTTCACCACGATGGCCTGAGACATCCCAGGCGAAAACTTCAAAGCTGAGTCTACTCAATTCTCAGTCCGGAGACATGCTAATACTTGTTTTCAGGGTTTGAGGACTTTGGTACCCAAAGGTAGTACCCTGGACCAAGCATCTGCCTTGCGTGGTACCTGTGTAAAAAAGGGCTCTGAGAACTTCCTGGGTCTTGTCATCACTGCAGGCTCACGGTTGCCTGGGGTATTAGGGTTGGGTTTCTCCGTGCCTCAGGCTTCTGCAGCTGGAGAAAAAAAAATGGTTGTGGGAGACAGGGACATTAGTGGGAGGAGAAGGATGTGGAGCCAACCCGGAGAGCCCAGGTCCAGGCAGCCTCTGCAGGAGGCAATTAAAATGGGAAAGTTAACCTTTAAGGAAAGAGGCTGACTTTACCTTTGCATCTTAGAGATTTGACCTGGAGCAAATTTGTCCAATTCCCTTCTTTCAGCTAGCCCAAATGGCCTGGCTTTCTGGTGTTTGGATTCGGGGACTCTCAGACTTGTGGACACATGGAGAGGGCATCCATCCGGGAACACAGAGAGGTACCGAGCTGCACCCCTGCTCTGAGCCAGGACATGACAGGAAGAGGAGAAAAGGGAAAAAAAAATCGGGAGAGGAAGAGAGAGACAGAGAGACAGAAAGACAGAGACAGAGAGGGGAGGTTGGGAAGGAGGAATAGGAGCAAGAAAAGGAAAGAGGGAATGAACGAAGAACCTGGGAGAGGGAGAAGAGGGGGTGAGAAGGGAGAAACGGAGGGAAGGAA
Source organism: Apodemus agrarius (assembly GCA_964023405.1). Lineage (NCBI taxonomy): Eukaryota > Metazoa > Chordata > Mammalia > Rodentia > Muridae > Apodemus > Apodemus agrarius. The sequence continues at coordinate 10,157,217 of OZ030010.1, forward strand.
GAAGGGGAATGAATGGAGAAGTGGGGTGTGAGAAAAAGAAGAGAGGAAGGCGGGAGAGGAAGCGGGACAGAAGGAAATGAGGGCAGAAGAAGAGATGGAGGGAGCAGGAAAAGGAAGCAGGGAAGTGAGGAGGAGAGGAGGACAGGAAGAGAGGACGGGGCTGCCAGCGAGGCTGCCCGCACGGCGTTCTCATTTCCCACTTTCCTGCCGTATTACCTTCATCAGAAACAGATGGATTGAAGCGCGCACGAGCGCGGCAAAGCCTCCCCAGGCAGGAAGCATTGCTTTAATTTACTCAGGTCACGGCAAATCCATTGGCATTCAGCATGTGAAGTTGTTTGAACTTACAAGGAGTAACCCAGCAACGGCAATTACCCCACGTGGCTGGCGCGCTCTGATGATACAGACGCAGGCCGAATGGAGTCTCGTAATTTCACAAGGTGACCAAAAAAAAAAAAAATTGGATTCTGCCGTCTCACCTTCACCTGTGAAGGAGCAGGGAGCTGCCAGCAGGCCAGCTAAATACACAAAGTCCGTCACCTAGGCTCCGTGACGGAGGCTCCTTGTCCTGCTCTCTACCTTGGGCCTGCTGCCCCAGCTGGGCTTTGGTCCCCCTGAGGGCACACCCTCAGAATTTCTTATCAGATTTATTGTAGTAAGGGCTAGAGGCTGGCTAGTAAGAACATATCCATTCAGAGCCCACTGTTCAGAAATTAGGGTTTATTTTTTATTTATTTATTTATTTTTTTTGTTACAGAGAACCAGCTGATGTCAACATAGGCACACCATTGTTGAAAGAAAAAAAAAAACCCAGACAGAATAATCTTGTGATAATGTATAACATTTAATGAGTTCCAACTCTCAGCATGGTACTGTCTGGAGTGCTTTCCGTACATGGCTCAGTCTTCAAAGCGATTCTGTGAGGGCAGTTTTAGTATTCTTTCTATTTTGGAGGGGGATGCTTTCAAGACACAGAGAGGTCAAGGTCTGCCCAAGGTCACACAGCTAGTGAGGGAGAGAACCTTGGGTTATGGGTTCCCAGCAACTTTGAGACTCTCAGAGCTACAGCCTCAGTTAGTTTTGGAAAGGCAACCCCCAGCTGAGTCAAGAATTCAAATAGTTAAGAATCAGTTTAAGAGTACACCTTCTATTAAAAAAAATAAGGTAAGTATCCTGCCAAGAACTTCAATTCATTCATTAATTCAGGGTTACTTCTTGGCTATCTTGTTAGTCCTTATTCCTTGCATGGAGAGAAAGTTCACTTAGACTGTAGATGCATGTTCCACCCAGTTAGACTGGCTTTTTCATTACAATTTGAAATCAGTGAGTTTTTTTTTTTCTTTCTGGAAGGTCTGGTCGGCTAGACTAATCACAGCTGTGTTTGAGGGGGGATCTCCGAGGAAGGGCTATTTCACCGTGCAGTCTAGATTGGCAATCAGGGCCAGCCTGGGTCGTCAGCTGTCAACTCCCCAAGGCCGCTCAGCAATGGGCTGAGAGCTCTCAAAGCCCACTTTGCTTGATGGGCACAGTCAGTGGCCTCCGGGGAGTTTGGCTGGAACCCAGAAGCCCGAGCAATTCTTTAAGCTGGAGGTAGCCAGCCTATGCAGCTCCCGCAGGGCCACCCTGAGCAAGGAACTGACGGAGAGCGGGGTGGGGGGTGGGTGGGGAGGTTGGGGGGGGAGGTTGGAGGAATCTGGGAGTTCTGGGTATGGCACAGAGCAGAACTGTTCTTCAGTTACAAAACGTCTCTGGGCTTGAGTCTGGGGGTGGATGTGCCAGGAGAAAGATGCTCCCTCGCTGTAACCGGGAAACAGATAGCTGGGTCTTTCTCAATAAGCAGGTGCTCTGCCAGCTGATGCTAAAATAGCAAGGCTCTACCACCTTGGCAGAACAGGCAATTTGGTCTTCTAAAGCAACCCCATTATTCCACAGCTATGGGAAGAGCCAGGACACTGTGTTGTTCTCTATAAAACCAAACAAAATGGAATATCTCTTTTCCAAGCAACATTTAAAATCCCCCCAAGATTTTTAAAACGGGGGGGGGGAGGGGGCGGGGAAGGGAGAGAGTCTTCCAAGGGACTATAAATGGTGTCCCACCTAAGCCAGCATACTTTGAAAGAAAAGGGGAAGTTTCTAGATTCTCAGAACCATATGGCATTAGGAATCCGTTAGTTCGGGGTCCAGTGTTGCCAAACATCTCTTTCTAGAGAAAACATTTTAAATGGAACGGTGTGAATCCGCGGCACTGCCTGCCCAAGGCAGTCCTTTCAAAAACCTTTTGGAGGATGCTGGGGAGAAGGCTGAGTTGGTGAAGTACTTCTTGCTTAAACACGAGGACCTGAGTTCAGATTCCTAGCACTCTCCCTAACTGGGTGTGGTGCCTTATGCCTGCAATCACAGTGTCTGGGAGGTGGAGACAGATGGATCCTGAGTCCACTATCCAAATAGCCTAGCCAAACTGGTGAGCTCTAGGTCCAGCGAGAGACCCTGTGTTGGAAAAGACAGTGGGAAGCAATTAAGGAAGTTCCCCCCCCCAACACTGGCCTGTGATATGCACAGACAGGAGCACACATAGACATATTCCTCCCGAAGACATTTTAGCTAAACAAAATAGATTCAAGAACTACATTTTGCCTGTATGAGCTGGAAGTTGTCACTCTGTTCTCACATACCTGCAGGGCTGCCCTCTTCTCCCTGGCTCTGGCTCAAACCATGTTCTTAAGGTCTTCCTTGCATTTTCAAAATAAAGGGGCTAGACTTAAACCCCACAGAAGGTCAGAGCCACCCTCAGGGCGACCCATAAGGAAGCATAGGTCTGGAGGATTGGACGTGGGGAGAAGGCCTGGTCTCTGGGGTTGTCGGCTACTACAGACCTTGCAAATATGGGAGCAGCATCTTTCTTGCCACCAGGGTCAGATGTCTGTGGCTCGGAGCGGGAGCTCTTGTCCTCATTGAGGCTGGCTGCAAAGAGACATGAAGAAGAAGCAAAGACTGTGTAGCTTCACAGCCTGGGGAAAGGCTACCTCAGAAATGGGGGAGGAGGATTCTATCATATTTAGTAATAGAGAACATTCAGCCTTGGCACAGCTCAAATAATTACTGGGACCGTGTCTCTGAGTATCCTGTAAATGCAAAATAATGAGCATGCCATTTCTATTAATAATACTTTTATTAAAAGTAAAGTTCATTTCAGTGATGTGAAGAAGACAGGCAAATGATCTTCCCATTCCTCTCTTCTCCCTTACTCTCTTCCATCTTCCATCCTTTTCTTTGTTTCTCTTCTCCTGTGTGGCCTCCCAGGGCTGAAGTGGCACCAGACACTCTGGCTCTGGCACCCCTGGATGGCACCAGTCCTGGGGCCACCCTTGAGCTCATTCTTGGTCAGTGAGGACAGCCTGATGGAAGCCCTGTTTGTGTGTTTCCAGAGTCTTGTTTCAAGGAAGAAGTGAGAGAGGCCTGTTTTGGGATGGGGGAGATCTTCACCTTTGCTATGCTGTGCTGTCTCCAGGAGCTTGTAAAGATTACAGATGTGCCCTCAGAAAATAATAGCTTAAACATGTGCAATAAAATACAGAGTCACAAAGGAAGCCAAAGATATTAAAATATGCTTATAAAAATATTAAAAATCAGAAATGTGATAAATGCACAATTACTAATGCCTTAAATATGATCCAGTGGCAGCTCTAATAACTATCATAATTTCCAAGTGGTGCTAAGCATATTTCATGATACCTGCAACAACTATAAAGTACTGCATAAATACCCCACACTTTCTCTTGGTGATAAACTTCCAGATCCACTAACAACTATGGACAGGTTCAATTGCATGCAGTGGTTAACAAAAATGAATTATAGATCTGTCCTATTTAAAAGAACAGAGTCCGCTTGCAGAGAGTCCCTATCTATCTAGATCTCCAACACGGGGTAGAGAAAGTAGCTTTGCTGCCTTCTGTTTCCTGCAGGATGTGGTTAGCTGGCATGGCTGTGGAAAATTGTTCAACTGTCCAGTGAGCCACATTCTTAACAGCAGCATTGTGAATACCTGCTGTGTTCCAAGCACATCATTTACTTCAAAAACATCCATTTAAACCTGGTGTGGCGGTACATGCCTGAATCTAGGCATTTGGGAGGAAAAGACATGACAGCTGTCCTGAGATTGAGGCTATCCCTGCCTATGGAGCAAGATCCTATCTCAACAAAACAAAAGAACCAAAACCGGGCGGTGGTGGCGCGCGCCTTTAATTCCAGCACTTGGGAGGCAGAAGCAGGCGGATTTCTGAGTTTGAGGCCAGCCTGGTCTATAGAGTGAGTTCCAGGAGAGAAGAAACAGAGAAAAAAAAACCCTGTCTCAATAAACAACAACAACAACAAAAAGCAAACAAAAATAGAAATAAAAACAAAACAAAACAAAACACGCAGAAACTATTTAAACCTTCAGGTGAGGTAGGTAGTGGGGTGATTATCATTCCCAGTGATAGCACATATAAACATTGTTCCATGTAAAGGCCCTCCTGCCTTTTATTCCCTCTCATAGCCCTTACCCACACCATGCCAAGGTTTTGCTTTTGTTCCCCTCCCCGCAGTCATCATAACACATGTCCTAATACATGCACACATCTGTATAATACAATACCGCATGCTGAGTGGGATTTTAATTTTTTTATAACCAGTATCTTGTTATATATCTCATTAGTTTTCCTACCTTTTTTTCTATTCAGTGCAGTGTCATGAAGATCTGTCATCTGCTGAAGTTGGTCTTATGCGTGGCTTCTTATCCTTGAATATTTCATAGGGTACACTCTGATGGTTAATTTTAAATGTCAACTTGCTCCAACCTGGAATCACCTGGGAAGAGAGTCTTAATTGAGGAACTGTCTAGATCAGATTAGCCCAGTGGGCATGTCTGTGGAGATCATCTTGACTCTTAATTGATACAAGAAAACCTAGCCTGAGTTCCAGGACAGCCAGGACTACACAGAGAAACCCTGTCTCAAAAAAAAAAAAGAAAGAAAGAAAGAAAAAGAAAAGAAAGAAAGAAAGAAAAGAAAAGAAAAGAAAAGAAAAGAAAAGAAAAGAAAAGAAAAGAAAAGAAAACCTAGCCTGTTGTGAGTGACACCAATCCCTTGGCTGGGTCCTGAACTGGACAAGAGTAAAGACAGCTAGCAGACAATATGGGTACATTCATTTCTCTGTACTCTTAACTATGGATCTGATCTGATTGCTGCTTGGGTTCCTGCCTTGACTTCTCTGAAGTGATATAGCTTAAACAGAATTGTAAGCTACATGACCCTCTTCCTCTCCATTGTTGCTTTTCATCGGGTATTTTATTACAGCAATAGAAATAAAGCTAGAAGATGTACCCACTGTGCTTTCCCCATCTGCTTCCCTAAGGATAGAAACCCATGTCGAAGCCAGCTGTCCTCTAGATTGTTGCTACTAACAGGTCTGTGGTGAGAAGCCTTTTTAAAATGCCTCCTCCGCAGGCTTGTGCATGAGACAATTCCTCTGGCTTCTGAATCTGGGATGGGGTAGTCACTAGATACTAGGGTATGTTCGAACAAAATGTCACTAAGCCAAATCAGATTGCTTTCATGAAAAGCTGTCCCAGTTTTCCTGTTCACACACAGTGCATAAGGACTCTGCTCTCTCCATATCCTTACCAAAACATGGTGGTGGGGGGGGGTCTCTGTAATTCTGTCTGCTTTGATGGGCATGAGAGTCAAGATGCCTTACACAGTGCAGAGAATGTTTAGGGTGCCTAGGGGGTACCACTGGTATGTGCCCCAGTACTAACAGATAGGACTATGCGAGTTCGGAGCCACACTGAAGCCCTGTTTTATACCAAGCTTTCAGCGTGTATCTCTCCATCTGTTTCCCTCTCCTGGTCTTCATCATGGCCTGAGAACCAGTGCATTCCAGAAGCAAAGCCCACCGACACGTTCAACATAGCCCTACCCGGGGAACACCCAGTTCAATAACTGGGGGATTGAAAGCCACAGGCCCTGCAATGCTAGAAGGCATTTGTTGGTTGCTCAGGAGTCCTGGAGGACTCAAGCTTGCAGTGCTTTATATCAAAGACCTTGGGGGAATTCCTAGTTTCCAGAGCCTCTTCCAGTCTCTTCCAGCCCCTGGTTCTGTTTTCTGCTTTCTGCGCTCAGCTCCTGCCCATATTCTATTATAGCTAAGCTCTCTGCTTTTTTAGAGAACCCAGCTGATGCACAGCCATTGTTTCTACATCCACAACAACACTCCCTTGCTCTGCGGCTTCTCAGGTAGAAAGGACTAAAACGCTTCTTTCACACCGTCTCAACTTCCCTAGTGATGTTCCACTAAGATTCTTCGAAGAGAACCGACTAAACAAGAAGCCAATGTGTGGCTGCCTCTTTCTCCTTGTCCCTTTCTGGTGACCATTAATTTTCTGTATCAGTTTTGGCTAGTCCAGTTTGGGTCAAATATAAGCCTAGATGTTTCTGTGAAGGGGTCTCCCACCCTTTTTGCAGGAGTTGAGAATTTGTATCAGTTGACTGAGTAAAGTAGACTGCCTTCTGTAATGGGGGTTAGAGTCATCCAATGCTCTTAAGACCAGAAATGAGCCTAAGGTCCAGGGAGGAGGAAGGAGTGGCTGTAGACTGCTTTCACACTTGAGATTGCAACAGCCTGAGACTGTAGTCCATGAGAATCTGTATCTGAGAGAACACTCAAATGTAAGAGCCGGTTCCTTAAAAAGCAAATCTACCTTCAGCTCCATATCTGTATCCATGTCTGTCTTTCCCACATCATCTCCATCTGCATCCCTCTCTCCATCACCATTTCCATCTCTAGTCCTAGCTTTGCTTCCATTTACAGTCTCTATTTCCATCTTCATTTCCACATTTACCTTCAATTCCGTCTTCACCTCCATCTATTTCTTTGTCTGCCTACAACATACATCTTACCGGTTCCCTGTCTCTGGAGAACCCTAACTAATATCTCCTCCCATATAGATCTTTTAGAAACAAACCACTTACCATCATCAGGATCTGCTTCTGAGGGATCCAAACTAAGTCAAATGGACTATTTGACAAGCCATGGGCTTACTGGTCATATCTATTGCCACAGTTCATCACAAGAGAAAATAATCTGTCCCAACTTTTTAAGTAGCTACTGAGGAGGGCTGTATTGTGGCTCCTCAGAAACGATCAGGACATTAGAGCTGTCTCTTCTAGCAGACAACTTCCCATGCTGAACACTCTCATTAATGCAATCCCACAACTGACCAAATTGACAGATGTCCCCACTCAATATTTTATTCATGTGTCTGTGAGTGTGTGTCTGTATGTGTGTCTGTGTGTTGTTGTTGTTGTTGATGATGATGATGATGATGAGGAGGAGGAGGAGGAGGAGGAGGAGGAGACAGATTCTCACTATGTAGCCTAAGTTAACTTCAAACTTGGAATCCTTTTCCTTCAGGATCCTAAGTGCTGGGATTATAGTGTTACATATGTGCGCCACCTCACATGACTTCCACTCATATTTAAAGAGAGACTCTTGCTCGGTATTTAACATGTGTCTGTCCCTGGGAAACTTGGATATGGTCAGGAGAGTGGAATCATGTGTCTGAAGCAAGGCCTGTGTGTGAGGTGAAGCACTTTTAGAGAATAGGGGGCTAGAGAGACACAGCAATGTGAAGACCTTCTGCCAAGTGTAAACCAACCATTGCATCATTAACCATTGCCATGACAAGGAATAGGAACGTGACTACTTCACCAGAGATGATCTAGATAAATCCAGTTCACTATGAGGATTTACTCGCTGCCAGAAATGATACAGTTACTACAGATTTCTTGTAGGGGAGGAGCCTTCACAGCTATGCCGTGCAGGTGACTTAAACATATGGACATGGAATGAAAGGGAAAGAAAGTATTCTTTCTGCATGCGGAAAGAACAGATCTGTATCAATATACCCATATCTATCAATAGATCATAGCCAGGTAATGCAGCGGGGCTTCTACACCTGTCACTTGTCCATCAGACAGTGTGTCAGAAACATGTACAAGCTGGATATGGTGGCGCAGGTTTGTAATCCCGGCTACTTGGAGGACTGGGGTGAGAAGATTGCAACTCAAGGTCTGCGTGGTCTACAGAAGGCGTTCCAGACCAGCCTGGGTAACTGGGTGAGATAAAAAAATTATAAATAAGGGAATTTATAAGAGGCTGGGTGTGTCGTTCAATATAGACTAGCTGTCTAGCATGGGAAAGGTTCCATCCTCAATTTCGAACAAACACCTAGAGTACTCTTCGGAAGTACTCAAGCAGGTGTGATTCTCTCTCTCTCTCTCTCTCTCTCTCTCTCTCTCTCTCTCTCTCTCTCTCTCTCTCTCTCTCTCTCCATGGCATGCCACTCTCCTCTTATGGTGCCCTCTACCATATGTACCATGTAATTCTGTAATTAAGTCAACAGCTTTTTACAGTCTATGTGTCAGGTTAACTATTTTGGGACCTTTTTCATGTGCATGGTCTTGTCTCTCTCAGCATCCCAGCTGACAGTGAGGCCCTGATAAAGGGGAAAGGCATGTACCTTCTTGGGAAGGGATAGGTTTGGTATAGACAAAACTCCATGCCAAAGGGAAGAGAAACATCTTCCCAGTATGTCAAGCATCAGGTCAGAATCTTGCCATGGGCACTCAAAACTGAAGTCTTGCAGTCTGAGGGGACCATACACAACTCGACTCCTGTGGTTTATAAGATATTAAGGTGTGGAGACCACCAGGCAGGATCACCCTGTAGTCCCTGATGTGGACTTGTACCTAGCAGCAAAGTGAAAGTGGCAGTGTGGTCTGATTAGGCAGTGTTTGTAGCAGCATAAAGTAATGACAGTATTAATTTTGCTCACAAACCAGCCATCTGAGCTGAGCTCAGTGGGGACAGTTTTCCTCTGTTCTACAAAGCATCAGTTGAGGCAGCTTGAAGGCTTGGGACTGAAATAATCTGAAGTCTCATTTAATCACATGCCTGCCAGTTGATGGTGGCTGCCAGCTGGGGCACAGTGGCAACCAGCACCCCTACATGTGGCTTTCCCGAGTGGCCTGGGCTTCTTCAGGACATGGTAGCTAAGTTCCAAACATGAACAGCCCATATGACCAGGTGACACTTTGGCTTTTTTTTTTAATGACCTCAGAAATCATATAGCATCACCTCCCTCCACCATGATCATCTACCTGCTAAGAGCAAAGGGAAGGTGTATACACATCTTTCAAGAACAGCGAGTGTGAACTTCGTGTTGTCAAAGAGCATATGGGGTAGATTAGAATGCAGTGGTGCTGGTGTCTTTGAACAATGCACTGTGGCAGCAGTAGGTGTGGAGGAAAGGAGGGCTAGGAATTTAGCTGTTGTAGAGCTAAATACTGATCTCTCTGGTGTGCTGCATAATTGTCATAGGTTCCATGGGCACTAATGGAATTTCAGAGAGGTTGGGGAAGCGAGGGGACTGAGTTTCCTAGGGGACTGAGTTTCCTAGGAGCTGAGTTGGAGTAGACATAGGAGTTGTGTGGACATTAAAAACAGCATGAAGCAGAGGGCTGGGCCTGGATATTACTAACCGAACCCCTAAGCCAGATGGCAGAAGCAGATAAGATGGGGCTGGGAACTCTGCCCTGAGCAAGATCTGGAAAAACAATATGGCCATGATGTGATGGGAACAGCAACTGGTGGGAACCCAAGAAAGGAGTCTGCTTTGTTTGAATGCTGGGACGGCTCTTCAGCATTTCAGGAAATCTAGACTAGGTGTAGAACAGGCCACTAATGGCAGAAGGTACCATGACACCCAACAAAGTGCCAGACAGAATAAAGACCAAACAGGGTATACTTTATTGGGGGCTTGTAGACAGAGGTGTATCTCAAATGACAGCAAGATAGGTTTCATCCCATCCCCGTGTTGTGAAGGAGGGTGAAGGGGTGTGTACACTAACCTGGGCAAAGGTGGGCTCCATACCAGGCCTTTCTAAACAATTATTAAAATGTGAAACATCAATGAAGAAAACCTGGTCACCATTGGCTGCCACAACATACCTGGCTCATTATCTTAACAGCTTAGTTTATTCTCTAGGGTTTGGGACACACTTACATCACCTGGTGGGCAAGAAACAGTTGTGACCAAAAGGGCAGTAGTTGAATCACGCTGGATCCCCGTCTCTATGATGAACAAAAGAGGAGTCGGAGACTGACTTCACACAAGGAGCAGAAGAGCACAGATGTGTCTTCAGCATCTCCTTCCCTTCCCCCACTGGCTCTCTAAACTAGCTCTTCCACAAAAATCACTGTGAGGCAGCTGTGATTATCCTCATCATACAGTGATGGAAGAGGAAGGTTGCAGACACAGAGCGACCTGCCGAAGGTCATCTGTAAATGGCAAAGGCAGATCAGATCACGCTCTTTCCCACTCAGCCCTGGCCAATAGATCTCTCTGTGGCGATGGCCAGAACCCTCAAGGAAGTGAGTTTTAAATTACCTGCAATTTTAATTCATTTAGGCTTAAATCTAGTCACAAATGTGGCTAGTGGTTTGCATAGTGGTCAAGACACATATAAGTTTTTAGCAGGTCATTGCCTGCCTTAAAGGGGTGGCACCCTACATTTGCTTAATGAGAAGCTTTTAAATGTGTGTGTGTGTGTGTGTGTGTGTGTTTGTGTGTGTGCGCGCGCGCGCGCGCGCACACACAGAAATGTATGTGTGAATTCCTTTGTTTTTAGAGAAAACCAACCAAACAAAAGGAAATCTGTCAGAAGCAGAATGAAATGCCACATACTATTTGCCTGAACACACCAATGACCAACATCTTGCCCCTTTGTCTTAATCATCTATGCCTATGTCATATATCATACACACACATAAGCACATCATAAATATATATATGCACTAGTCTAGTGATTATCATGATAGGAATGGGTTGCACACATTAGAATGCTCTGCCCTAAATTCTTCAGTATTTATCTCCTGCAAACAAGAATATTTTCTTCTAAAAGACAGGATCATGGCCACAAGCAGAACCTCTGCTCTTCATACAATCTCACTTACTTTATACTCCGTATATAAAATTTGCCATTTGCCCCATGATGTCTCATCTTAAAAATCATGTTTGGTTGTTTCTGACACCAGATCCAATCTTGGAACTAAGACTGCATTGACTTATCCAACTCTTCAGTTTCATTTGTTGTAGGTCAAGTTCCAGACTTTGACGATGATTTTGGAGGACCCTGGATTGCCACCGTGGAGGCTAGCTCTCAAGGTCAGGTCAGTTCATTCACAGTTTCTGCATTTTTATGCTCAGGTTGAAGTCATTGGACAGAGGCTTCTTAGCAAAGCCCATCAGCAGATGCATGGTGTCAGTGTGCCCAGTATTGGTGCCATACCTGACTGCTTGGTTAGGAAGTGTCTGCCACAGCAAGGTCACCATTTTTTTTTCTTCCATCAAGAATAATTGTGTGGAGATGCTCTGATCCCCTGTGACTATTAGGGCCCCTGGTCAACTCATCCAGGTGTTTTGGTTTTCTCAGGATTCTCAGCTGAATTAAACCTCTGATGGCTAGAAAATAGGGATTGTCTGCAACTGTCATTTCTTCTGCTTTTTGGCTGGTATTCTGTGTAAGGGAGAGCTCCGTTTTCTCTTTCTGTTTTTGAGCTTTCCTCATATTAATATGGACTCTTAAACTTTTGAATCAGATTTGAATTGCGTTTATTCCTTACTTATTCTGTCGTTTAGATCACCCCAAGTATCCACAGAGGTATCTACCTCTGTCTGGCTCCTGTGTTCTCACCTTTCTTTGAGTGCTTTTTTTTTTTTTTTTTTTTTTTTGTGGTGCAACAAGAACCCAGGCTCCTCTTCTCCGTTTATAGCTCCAGCCCAGGAGTGGAATCATTGACTTCTTCATGACATTTAAAAATAAATCGAACTCCCAAACACATTGGAGTGGTGTCATAACCACTTTCTAGTAGTGTACTTACTCCCTTGGAAGTATTGGAGAGACTACTATATTGAAGATGTTGAGTTCCCATGTACCTCTTGTATGGCTAGAGTGGTTTGGAAGAAACAAGCGGTAGATCACAGACGATGCCAGGTTGAGAAATAGATCACTAGAAACATAGAACCACTTTACATCATTATGTTTAAGACTATCAGTGTGATATCTAGCAGAAGATAGTCAGAGTAGGCTAACCTCATATTCTGTTTGGAAGGAACAACTCAATCAGTAAGGGCTTGGATGACATCTGTCACTGTAAATTAATCTAAATCCTAAAATCCAAGACGGGCATGGTAGCACATGCCTGTAAATGCCAGTGCTTGGAAGGTGGAGGCAGAAGAATCAGAAATACAGAGCCAGCTTCAACTGTATACTGAGTTCAGGTCATCCTGGGCCATATAAGACTCTGTCTTACAAAGGCAGGAGAAAAGAAAACGTGAAGCAAGAAAAATGAAGGAGGGACTGGAGAAATGGCTCAGTTGTCAAAAAGCACTGCCCGCTCTCTCAGGTGTCCAAGGTTCAAGTCCCCAAACCCATATACAGCCTCACAACTGTCTGTAACTCTAGTTCTAGGGGATCTGACATCCTCTTCTGTCCTCCGTGGTCACTGCTTACGCGTACTGCACAGACATGGATACAGACAGATCACCCATATGTGAAAAACAATACATTTATTTTCAAAATTAAGAGGCCTCAAACACTAGGGAAGGGATGCTAAGGCTTAAAAGCCCCAACTCAGCAGCATGGCTTATGAAGCTACCCAACTTGCATCTATACAATTTACAAAGATTGCTGTTCCAAGTAGGAATTCTAGAATTATCTACAACCAAAGCAGGATCATCTCAGTATCGGGCCTTCATGAATGATTTCTGCAAAAGAAAAGTGGTCACTCAAACCTTTTCACTTATTAATTTTCTTGAAACTATTTGCCTACCCATTCATGCACTTGCTTATTCATTTCCTTTGTTTAAAATGCAGGAAGACTGCTTGCCATGTCTTTTCCTTGGTGAAAAACAGGCTAACATTGCTTGATCAACAACAGGACCTCTAAGATACACTGAAAAATTGTGATTATTAGAAACTTCACCCAGTTTACCTTGAAACAACCATATTTGATACAAACATGTTAAACACTCTGTAGTACAGGGCACATTGTGCCTGGTGATATTTTTTTTGAAGGTGAGTTCCTTGCTAGATCTTACAACTCATTGACTTGATTTACAAAGCAGTAGCACAGAGCACTGGCTTCACTTCCCGTGCCAGCATCTTGTCCTAGGCCCTCCCTGCCTTTTCCCTGCCTTGATGTTCTTCTAGCTTGCATAGGAGATATACAAAGTGGTCATGCTTGGGATTATATGCTTGACCCTTATTCAATTCTTAGAAAGGGAGGAAAGATAGAGAAGGCCCAAAAGATTAGGCCACAGACTCAGAAGGGTGAAAGGAAGAAGGTGAGACTGAAGAAGAGGAGTTGATCAGGGTGTGCACAACTGAAGATGGAGGGAAATGTCAGAACCAAAACTAGGAGATTTGGGGTCACAGTCATTTAAAACCCAAGTTTAAAGACTGTGTCTTTTGAAATTAGAAAGCCTAGGACAGGACAGGGTAGGGAAAGTGGGGAAACTACATGAGGACCCAAGTTTGATGCCCAGAACCCACGTGAAAAATAGCTAGGTATTACTCTGCACACTTGTAATCCAAGCATTGAGGGAGTGAAGATCCCGAGGCCAACTGGCCAGCCTGCCTAGTTAAATCAATGAGTGCTAAGCTACAGAGAGATCCTGTCTCAAAATACAAGGTGTAGACATTTCTCAAAGCTTCTGAGAAATGATACCTGAGGGTGAATTTGACCCTTACATGCATGTGCACACATGCACATTTGCACACAGGTGAACACACAAACATGCATGCACACACACATGCACAAACACGAGGATCCATTGCATGTCTGTCATACACACAGTGTAGAGAACCTCAAGAAGTTGTTGTGGACTGGCTGGTCCAGGTGCCTAGTTGCTGTTATGACTTCAGTACCTTGCTTTTGCCTTTCTAGGTGTTTTCCTATTTTTTTTAAAAGACAGGCTAATTTGTGGCACAAGTTTGTCAAGACCTCATGACGTATCACAGGCAACCTCAAACTTCTAGTAAGCCTCATTCTTCAGCCTTCTGGGTATTGGGATTTTAGGTGTGAGCCATGATGTCTCGTCCTTATTAGTTCTTAACTTGGATCTTGTTTTTTTGGAGCAGCTGTGGTCTTATTTTCTAGGAGCTCCAAACTTCACTGGGAGGACATTTGTTGATGTAGTTTGAATAACATACTGTGTATATTCCAGCTCCTCGGGCCAGGGGAATGCATGGGATGCTCTAGTTGGGTAGGTCTGGAACTGGGGTGGGATTAGAATTCATTGGAATCCTGTGATGGAGAATGGAGAAGAGTGATCTCCAAAGTAAATCTGTGTTGGGAAAAAAATACAGATGCTGTCTCAGCTGCTGTGAAAACGTCACTACATAACAAACCACTCTAAAGCTCAGAGGCTTGGGATGATGCTTCAGGCATGAACTTGTGGATGGGACTAGTTACACAAGTTGGTACTTCCTGGTCCAAGTGTTAAGAGAGGAAATAACATGTACAGACATTATGAGTCTGGAGAGCCCTTGGTGTTTGAAAGACCAAAAGCAAATGAGCATCATGGAGGATGAGGGTATCAGGGAGCATCTCGCAGTAAGTGACTTACAAGCAGGCCTTTACTCAAGAAATCACTTCTCCAGATTGGTCTCTGACTGCTAGGTGGAGAATTGAGTGAGTGATAGAGTAGACAGAACAAGAGTTGAAGTGAGAGTCTGGATTCCCAGTCAAGGTGAGGAGACAGTTTGAAGGAGTAGCAATGGCATAAGGTGGGTGGAGATGAGAGATACTTTGAAGATGAAGCTAAGAGTTGCTCGGGCCACCATGGAGAAGGAGGAGGTCAAACTGGAAGACCTCTGACACAGGGCCCTAGTTATCAAGGGATACATCAAGGAATACCCAGGGAGCTCATGGGACATAGGACAATTGTACACTCCCAGGGGGGCTAGTCGAAGCATTAATTAGTTCATAATTGTCTGCATAAAAGAGGCTTTGTAGTCCTCTGGTGATGCATGAAATTCTGAGCTGAAAGAGGCCACAATAGTGCAAGAGAAGATGGGAATGGTGGTGTTGGGTAGACAGGGTCATTAGTCAATTACAAGGGGCTTGAACCTACCCAGTTAGTGTCTCTCAGAGACTGGGCATGTCTGATGGCCACCAAAGGTCTAATATTGACCAGTCTTTCACTACAGCTGTGGTAAGGTCTTTTATTTCCTCCTGCCTAAGACACTTTTCCATGAAGATTACACCTGCCATCAAGTTAATGCTTCAAAGAGGAAGAAGAAGCAAAAGGGAAATATTTCAGGGGTTCTTGGAAGACTCTCACATCATTAAACCTGAGGTAGGATCAACATTATTCAGAGAGGTTCTACAAGATATGTGGGTACTGGGAAGAAATAATAAGGGGCACAGAAGGAAGACCAGAGGCTGGGTCTAGGGGGGGGTTACACCAAATTCTTCCCTTGAATCAATTCCAGTAGCTCAAGATTCGATGAAAGTTTCAACTTTAGATATTTGATGTTTGCCCCTCTCTTTTATCCAAAATTTTCCAAGTTGCTCAGCTAAAACGTCAAAGAGTATATTAAATTGCTAGTTAGAAAACATCACCCCCAACAAACCCTGTTCATCAAAATGTTAGGGCTTTCTCTAGGGGCCTTGTGTTCAGTTTGTCAACAAGCTGAAGCCATTGAGCTGGGGCTCTGTGAGGCCCAGGAGCATGATTTAATTAATATCCTACCCATAATACTTTGCTGGGTTTATGCAAACAAAACCTTGTCACTCCTTACCTTAGGATTTCCCCTCTCTTTGAAGCAAGCATTTATTTACCTACAGTTTGACCCCATGATGGTGTTCAGCACATGTGACTCTTACTTATTTGCATTGTTTTGTGACAGTTGCAAAATTCATTAGTGGCTCAGGGATGAATCCTCAGTAGACTGCCCCAGTGATAGGTGAAGAAAGAAGGCTGGTATTAATTAATCCTCTTCTTCAGAGAGATTGGGGATTGGGGATGAGCTAGTACAGCTTCCAAAGATTGTCAATATCCAGTTTGTAAGTTGTAGTAGCAGTAAGTGACATAAACTGACTCTTGACTACCTTGGGCCAAAGGGGAACTTGGATACTATTGAGAACTTAGTTGAATGATGGGAAGAAAATAGCTCTGGGTAAGAGTTGACTGGGCAATAGACTGTACAAGTTGAATACTTCTGGACAAGTGAATGCCTTCTAAGTGTGCTTCTTGGCTGTATGTCACTCCATATCAGAATCTCCTAGAATATCAAATAACATGATGGCCCTATAATGGTTCATGGTAGTGTTAGGGAAGACTCTTTAGCATCTACAGGCTCTGGGCAGGCCCTATGGCCATTTCTGACATCCCATCCAAGGGACCTATGCAGGCATAAGGAACTCACAATCAAGGTGACCAATGAGCTACTAGCAGACAAAGAGATACAAAAAGCAAAATTTGGATAGACCTCCAGTACACTATGTATTGTCCATAAACCAATTATCTCAAGGTTTATAAGCATGAATATTCCCTTTCAAAATGTCATATCTGAGGCCAAATGAGGGAAATTATGGTTTTCCCACTCAACAACAAAGACTTTTGTTGTCAATGGTGTCTAGCCCCACCCTCTTTTTAGTTCAATGTTCAGAGCAACATCGCTGCTAATCATGCAGTACTTGGGGCTACTGTCTTGTTTTATACAGAAACTAAAGATGGTTTACTTTACAGTGAGCTATGTCTGTATGCAGAACTCTCATCAGACAAGTTCTTACCTGGAAGATAATGGCCAGCTCATTTTCATCTATGCTGCAAGATAAAATCAAAGAAATGGGCTATGTGGCAGACATACTGACTGAGCAATCCCATGATAACATGACCTCTTCTAGTCAGCGTACTTGACCTGTATGTTTATGATGGGTAGGCTAGATATCAGGGGGTAGAGTGTCTTAGAGATAGATGGACTAAGGAGATGCTTTGCCAATTTCTCCTGCCCAGTCCAGGCACCAGTACCTCTTCTGAAGCAGCTTGTTCCAGATTAGAGAGTCTTGTTTGCAAATGTGGGAAGAAACAGCCACTATTAGAAAAGCTCTTCAGACAAGGGTATATGGGGTGCAGGGTACTGTAGTCTGGATCTGGGATGTCTGCTAAAGGCCTATGTAGTGAAGGCTTTGTTCTTAGCCTACGGCACTATTGGGAGATGGTGGACCATTTCAGGTGTGAGGACTACGGAAAGGTTTTAGGCCACTGGGAGCATGCCCTCAAAAGGGATTTATTTGTGTGAGCCTTGTGGTCCCCATTCTGTTTCCTGGCTGCCATGGTACAGGTCGTTCCAACATATCCTCCCGCCATGATGTGTAGCCTCAAAACAGGCCCAATGGACTGAAAGTCCTGAGATGGTAGCTGTTGTGGTTGTGTGTGTGTTTTGAGTGTACTTGCTAATGTAGGTATTTGTAAATGTATGTGCACTTGCACATGGACCCAGAGGTTGACACTGGTTATTTTTCCTCAATCACTCTCTCCCTTTATTTTTTGAGCAGCATCTCTTACTGAACCTGAAAGTCATTGATTTTGGTAGACTGGCTGGCCAATGAGCTTCAGGAATCGGGCTGTCTCTGTTCTTCACCAAAACACTGGGGGCTACAAGGTGTGTGCCTATTTTAAAAAATACGGGTTCTGGGGATCCTGAACTCAGGTTCTCATGGTTGTCTGGGAAACAATTTACCAATGGAGCCATCTTCTCAGTCCAAGCCTTTCTTCTGTATAAGCTGATTATTTTAGGTATTTGTTGCAGTAACAGAAATCTGTCTAATACAAGGATGAAAGCTAAGGATGGGATGGGGGAGTGAAAGAATCTTGAAGTCCCCAAAATATTGAGAGCAGGGCATAGAATGCCCTAAGCATGTTTTGTCTCCTTTCTATCAAGACTTCCTGGAAGGAAGGAAGGAAGGAAGGAAGGAAGGAAGGAAGGAAGGAAGGAAGATTGGTTTTAGAAGGTTGGTGGAGCCGGAATAAGATGTGGCCACATGGCCTGGAGTCTTTGCAGGAGACAAGCTTCTTGAGCCTCCTATCCTTTTGGCATTCTGATGGCTTCAAAATGTTTATAATGTGAACCGTACCAGTGCTCAACTCCAACTGTATACAATCGTCAATAGGCTCTGGAGTTTTCACTCCCATTTTTCTTACTTTTCCACCAATATTTATCATCTCAGCAAATGACAAATCCCTCTACATATGTGCTTGGCTTTGATCCATCCCTGTCCATCACTCCTCTCTCCAAAATCCATCCTGTTACTAGATTCTTCCAATTGTCCCTCCATAAACACTTAGGACATGTAGAACCTGGCTACTGTTTTCGATTTCTAATGGATGCTCTACTAATGCGAGCGCCCTTGGCCTCTCTTTTACTGACTGAAGTCTTGCTTTTTATAACCAGTATTTTAGTGCTCTCCAGCCCACGCATCAATTAGAGTAAATTTTGCAAAGCTCTCAATTGTTTTTCAATGCGCTTAGGAACAAATCCCAGCCCTGAGTCACTCATGATGTGCTAGCCCAAGTCCAGAGCCATCTTCCAGCTCTGCTTCAGACATGGCCATCTTCACACAGCCCATGGAATGAATACTAAAAGTCATCTGCCTGGAACCCTGGAAGGATTCTCGTGATTCCGCCATTGTGCTTTGCCTTGGCTCATGTAACCTTATGAGTATTTTTCACAGGAAGACAGGCATCTTGTCCTTTTGAGGCCAGCTGGTGGAACGGCCACCAGCCAAGCCATCATGATTCCTGGTTTCCAAGCGATGTCTTGAGACAATTGAATGAACTCTCAGTGCCTGAGTCACATAGATGCCATCATCCTTTCTTTACAGAGGAGGGGGATACATGAAAGATATCCAAAAAGGAGTTAACAAAAGGCATAAATGTCAACCGCTGTCAGAAACAAGAGTAGACTCAATCTCCCAACAAGCTTCCATACCGCACTGCCTCCCAGGATGCCAAGAAAATGATGTAATCTGACCCCTGAATTCCCTCTCTGGAAGCTGCCCCAGCCTGTCTATCTGAAGATAAAAACAACCACAGATTCAGTTTACATCTTCTTTAGCTCCTTAGCCTGTTGACGCCAAGGTTGAATGGTGCCAATTTGCCGATGGTGGTTTTTATGATGTGGGCTGGGGTCATTGGGGACTGTTCTGAAACCATCAAATTCATTTCAATTAGAAATATAACTTAATGTCAAATTTTCAAACCAGATTCTCTGGGTTAAAAAAAAAAAGACTTTTTTTTTTTTTTCTGAGCTGTTTCAATCCGATGAGCAGTCCTTGTGGGTACCAATAGTGCCAGGCTCTGCATCTTTTGGCTGTGGCATTTCTCCAGGTTAATATGAGGTGCAAGTCAGGCTAAAGCAGGGGTGAGGAAATAAACACGGCAAATGGAAAGGGGGGGGGGCGGCGTTTGAACCAGTCCAGATCAATTCCAGAATGCTGCCCAGGGATTCCTAAAAGTGAACCCAGGGAAAAATAAATACATCTCATCCTTATTAACACTCCAAGCCTTAAATGAGTCCCGATGTTAATTCCGAAGAGATGTCTAAAATGCCTCCTTCAAACTGCTGCCCCACTTGCCCTATAAAACAACGTGTACTTCTTTTTATTCACCCCATGTTCAAAAAAAAAAAAGAAAATAAAGGAAATTCCTTCTGCAGTCTAGGGCCAAGGAACAACCCAGGCCTGGCTTTGATTACTGAGAGCTGGAGAGTCTTGAGTGAAAGCTGCAGCCGGCTGCCAGCCTTGTTATCAGCAATAAGCATCAAGCTGCTCTCGGGAGAGCAGGGGCCTTTTGAGAATGTCAGACAGCAGCCGGCACCTTCCTTTGACAGCACCTGCAGTCACCATTGGAGGTGTGGGCCTGTCCAGAACACCATTTCCTCTTGGCTGAATCGGCAGCGCTAATCAGCAGAGAAATAAGCCCTTCTATTTATATAATATCTACCTACAAGCAGCCCAAATTGCTATGTTCCTGTTTAAGAATCTACAATGGCTCCCCATGGCCCCTCCGACCAAGTCCAAATGCCCAGGTTCATTGTTCCAGGTCTTACAACAACAGAGCTCACCTTGGCAATGTGGGGGCTTGCTTTCTTTCCTGCCTTTCATTTTGTAAAAACAGAGTTCCAGCCAGGACATTCTTCCACAGCCGGAGAGAGGGGTTATTATGGTGAGATTGGAAAGGGCTGCTTACTCGAAAGGCTTGCTGCGAGCCTCGGCTCTACTCCTGACTGCAGCACCGGCTGAACATTCCCAGCTCAGGATTTACCTGTCATCTCATTGATAAAGTGAGGGGATGATCATGGTGGATGACCCGTTCTACCACATCCTTCAAGAATCTGACATCGTGTAAGGTTTCATTCCATTCATAGTCCTCTCTTATTTGTTTGTCCCAGCCTTGCTTCTTTTCCTGAGGCTGGGAAAAGGGTAGGTTCAGCTCTCTCATCCTCCCTTACAGCTAGCAGGAACCAATCTAGGTAGCTTCCGACCAGTGGGGCGCGGTGAAGTCTGACTGGTGAGACAGATGACCATGCTGCCCTAGGTTCCGCCCCCCATAACCGCCCCCCCTCCTCTGATTTCTGCTGCAGCTACGATGAACAAATGATGCTGTGCAGAATCCCTCCATGATGAAAGCATCTGACCTCAAGATCAAGCCATGATCTGGCTTTCTATCTCTTCCCCAGGCTCTGGCAGCACTGCGGGAGCCCGCTTGCTAACGGAAGAGCAACACCCAAAGTAGAGACGGTTACATTTGCTATGAATGCTTAGCTAATGGAGGCCAGGGGCCAGGGGCCAGGTGTTCCAGCCACCTGCTTTTCAGGATTTAAAGTCTCGAAGGCATTGTGCGTTCATCTCAGGAAGCCAAGGTGTAATGAAGTCCTATTGCTCGAGGTAGAAACCTCCTTGTCACACATTCATAGAGCATTCCTTACCCTCTACCTTCCTTCCCTCCATCCATACTCCTCTTTCAGCTCCTCCTCCTCCTCTATCCACTGTTTCCCTACCTCTATCTTTTCCGGATCCCCTACCCCCCACCTCCACCTCCTCCTGCATTCCTCTTCATCCTCCACTGCCTCCTCCATTTTTTCCATCTCTTCTTTCATCTTTCTCTTCTATTCTTCATCCCTTCCTCTTAGGCCTCCTTACCCTTTCCCTCCTCCACTTCCTCTGCTGCGACCACCGCTTCCCTCCTCCTCCTGCTCCTTCACCACCTCTCACAAACCCTCAGCACGTGCTCTCCCACTGGGCTACGTTTTTCACTTTCTTATTTCGAGACAGGACTGCATTAGGTTATGCCAATGGCTTTGGGCTCACTCTCCAGCCTAGGCAGGCCTTGAGTTCAAAAATCCCTCAGCTTTGGGCACCCGAGCAGCTGCGGTTAAAGGCCCATGCCGCCTGGTCTAACCTCTGTTACTCTTCTTGCTTCCTCCTAGTGCTTCCAAAGGTTAGGTAGCAACTGACCTCTCTCGGCATCTAAGCCGTTGGTTTGAAGTCTACCTTTGGAGGGACTCGAGCTCAAATGGCTGACATAATTCATATTCCCTCTTTCATCTTCTTTTTCTTTTCTTTTTCTTTTTTTTTTAATTTTTTTTTTCGAGACAGGGTTTCTCTGTGTGGCCCTGGCTGTCCTGGAACTCACTCTGTAGACCAGGCTGTCCTTGAACTCAGAAATCCGCCTGCCTCTGCCTCCCAAGTGCTGGGATTAAAGGCCTGCGCCACCACCGCCCGGCCCCTCTTTCATCTTAAATGCATTTGCTAATAGGATAGCCGGAGCTAAGCAACCTTCTTGGAACCAACATGAGAGAAAGCTACAGAGGTGTCAGAAATGCCACATCTGACATCTTTGAGTGGCGGACTCGATACCAGCGATTTATTCAAGCGATTGCCCCTTGAGTATTCTTTTAGTTGCAGTTGAACGAAGACCCGCATCCCTCTGTGTGCCTCTCTGCTTGCCAGCAGTGTTAGCCACCTATGTCTTTGCTCCAGTCTTCTCTTTGCCTGGATCTCCCTTACCATTCCTTTTCGTTGCTCTCGCTTGCCTGCTTTCTTTCATAAACTAAATCCATATTGATTTCCCTCCCCCAAACTATGACACTTTCCATTTGACAAAATTCTTTAAAAAAAAAAATCTTTATCTGTATAAAGAGATAAAGCCCGTCTTGCATTGGTTATGAGGTAGCCCTGGAATGTCTCCAGTTATGACTTTTAAAGTGGATCTCACTTAAATGGACACTGTCTTAAAAAATGGAGGCTCTACTTGTGTGTGTGTGTGTGTGTGTGTGTGTGCGCACACACGCGTGCATATGTCTTCTACAGACATATGCACAGACACAGGATCAAAGAGCCCTGTATAAATAGAATGTGGGCAAAGGACACAGGTTAAAGGAACTTTCCTTCGTGCTAAGATTATGATAGTGAAGAAGGTTTGTGGGAACCTTACTGGGAAAATAGGCACTGCTCCTTACTGCACTGTAGCACTAGGAGGGATGAAGACTGCATGAGATGGTGATGCTATTGGGGGACTTAAGAGCCCAAGTCCTTTAATCTCAGCACTCAGGTGGCAGAGGCAGGCTGATCTCTGTGAGTTCAAGGCTAGCCTTTTCTTCAAAGTGAGTTCTGGGACATCCAGGGTTGTTACACAAAGAAACCCTGTTGTAAGAAAGAGAGAGGGGAGAGAGAGAGAGAGAGAGAGAGAGAGAGAGAGAGAGAGAGAGAGAGAGAGAAGGAGGAGGAGGAGGAGGAGGAGGAGGAGGAGGAGGAGGAGGAGGAGGAGGAGGAGGAGGAGGAAGAGAAAGACAAAACAAGACAAGACAAGAAAAGAAAACCTGAGCCCCATTTCTCATCTTTTCTCGGGTCCTGAGTCCTTTTCTTTGAATGCCACCCTTCTCTCTGGGTCATGTCCTTTACTACTAAACACAGTTCTCTCTCTCTCTCTCTCTCTCTCTCTCTCTCTCTCTCTCTCTCTCTCTCTCTCTCTCTCAAGTGTCTGGAGCCACACTTTTGGGGGGTCTGCTCTTCACTTTCCCATGTCCCCAGCCTTTCAGACACAGAAGAAAGGAAGCCCTTGTTCATCAACTTCCTCTCCTTGTCCTTTGGTCTTTCTTGTCCCACAAGTCCATCTCTAGATTTTCACCCAACACTTCCTACCAAGGCAGGAAATGCCCTCCTCCCAACTGTCCCTTCAAGGTGTGTCATGCCCGCATATGCTCCCAAGACATTATACCCAGCAACAGGGCTGCCACGCAAGACACCTCCTTGCTGGAACTCTTTCATTGCTTCCCTTCTCCTACCAAATATGACTCAGACAGCTCCTTTTCTCTTCTCTAATTATCTACCTATGTGAACAAGCCACTAAGCAAGCAAGAAGACAACCTTATACTCATAGACCTCTGTGCTTGGCTTATAGGGCTCGGCCATCTCTTTTTGCTAAACATACCCATCCCCTACAGCATTCCACTCCACTCTTGACTGTTTTGCTTATCTTTCTAACGTGGCACCCTGACCTTGAGATGACACGCGGCTTTAGTTAAATTAAAAGGACCTTGCCTAGTTACTGTGGAGCAGTGGACGCCTCTGCCATAGCATCTATCAGGTATGCCTTTGTCTTCTCACTCAGGCATGTGGAGGATCCTGGGGTGAGATGCTTGGCATTTCTGCATACCCCACTATAAGAAGAAGCTGTTGCCTGTGTTACAATAGAAACCACAGACCATAGCTACCCTCTGTTCACTATATTCTGGGCACTGCGTTTTCCTCATCCACAGGAATAGCTTCCTGGGCTTCCAGAAGAGCACTGAAAAGGAGACTGAGGGCTTCCTTTTCACAAGAGATGAGAAAAAAAAAACCCGAGAGCTGAGTGAGCGGCGCCACTAGCCCAAGTTCCCATGACTTGGCAGTGGCAGAGTTGTGGGCCTCCTCCCTTGGTCTGTCACCCTGCTGTCTGCGTGCTGGGAGAAGCAGCCTGTTCTGTGTTCTTCTGTGCATGAGAGAGGAATGAATGCAGGTCTACAGCGGGAACGTTTTACTGGAAAGCAGACTCTCTGGGCCATTGTCCCAGCTCCGCATGCTGCTTTCCCATAACAACTCTAGCAAGGGGCTTCCCACTACTGAGCTTCAAAACCTGCCTTGAGAAGTTGGGGATCAAAATCACTCAAGTTGTTCCCAGCTGAGGAGTCTTTGGTGGGGCGAGGCATGACTTTGTCTGTAAACCTCTTTCCTGCCATTGAGTGGAGCAGCCGCCTGATGTGCAGTAGTGACCGAGGCCTGCGATGGAGAGCGAGATGGGTGACGGAAGATATGGCTGGTCACGGTGAGGAGGCACAGCTTGGCTGTGGAGAAGACATGGGTCTGAAGACTCTGGCTCACACATCTATTCCAAACACTCACAGTTTTTTTTTAAAATTTGGATTGATGGATTGATGTCTTCGATGGACAGTTGATAATTGTACATCTTTGTCGGGTGTGAGGCAGTGTTTGAGAACTCCATACCTCGTGCAATGATCACCTCAGGCTATTGCCCGTATCCATCATCTCAGGTGTTTCTCATTTCTCTGTGGGGCGTGCATTCTAAAGGCTTTCTTCTGGCTGTTTTGGAGTATGGGAGATGACACTATTGACTGTAGTCACCCTTCTGTGTAATAAAACACCAGAATGTGTTTCTCCGCTCCGCCTGTGACTTTGTGCCCATTAGGCAATCATTTCCTTTCCCCTCCTTCTTGCCCTCCAAGGAGAATTCTTCCCACACACAAAGGAAGTTAAAGATGATTACCCCCACTAGCTAATTTTGAGTGTATTTTCCTTTTCACAAGAGTGCTATATCATACAAATCTGTCTAAATACATTTAAAAGTGCTCTTTTAATAACAAACCACACAATAAAAATCCCAAGAGCCATGAAAGCCTTGTGTTATTGAATAGTGACATTTTTTTTTCTGATCGGCATACCTAACATAGTGGTAAGTCTTGAAAGTGATGAATCTCAGCCTTAGTTGAATATAAGGGGCATGAGAAGGGGCTCCTGGCCCTACCTCAAGCATCTGGGAGGACTGTCTTGAAAAAGTAACATCAATTGATACAAATAGAGGGAAAAGATGCTAGAAAAGGACCCTTTACTCTTCTTAGGAAGGAAGAACTGCAAATATAGTTTGCATTTGTTCTCTATAGAGAAGGTTTATTTCTTATTTCTTATTTCTTATTTCAGGTGTATGGATGTTTGACCAACATGTATGTGTTCTACATGTAAGAAGTGTCCATAGAGGCCAGAAAAGGGTTTTACATCTTCTAAGAACGGAACTCAGTCCTCTGGAAACCAGCCAGTGCCCTTGACCAGTAAGCCAGCTCTCCAGGCCCGTCTGCATTCCCTTTTAGTCTCATGAAAGTTCCCCCATCAGATGTCTATGGCTGCTCAGGAAGTTCAGCTGCCAACTTCCTAAGGCACTTCAGGGTCAACTGTGCTGTGTAAGTTAATCTGGGGAAGAATGATGATAATCAGAGCAAGGAGAATCCAGGATTTTTTTTTGGGGGGGGAGGAGGGGGGAGACAAGCAAGAGCCAAGGGCTAGTTCTTCCTGCTTACAAGTCTCCATGCTACTGTGACCTCCTGACTTCTGTATAAGATTCTGCCTTTTGACTTTTCATATCATAAGCTTTCTTTTAAGTGAAAGGTATCACTAGAAGTTTTACAAAACACTTCCTTGTCCATGAAAAAAGGGATATCTTGGTGCTATGGCTCAAATCTGCAATGCCTGCCAAGGGCTCATGTATTTGAAGATGTGGTCCCCAGTTGGTCATGGATATCCAGTGGCCGTGGATAGTAATTGAATCTCTCATAGCCTCTGCTTATTTGTAAAAGAGAGAATGGTTCTTGTGCTATCTTAATCCATTTCTAATTCTCATGTTCTAAGACTCTGAAAGGAGCTGTGGTATTGGAAATCCACGAGGGCTTAGAAGTCACACCTGCAGGTCTACCACTGTGCCTCTAAATACTCCTTAAGGAAACAGAGAACTAAACCTGGACACTCAAGAGATGGTGGTCAGGTTTGGAAGGTGATACGTGTTTTTGAAAGAATGAGGAAAAAGAGAAAGTCTGATACAGAGAGAGACAATAAGAACTCACAGAGCAGGAGTTTATCTTGGGCCTGACAGAGTTCTATATGTCTGCTGTTGCCGTAATTGTGCTGTGTAACAAAATCTGTACAATGTATCAGTGGCCTAGAACAATACACATTTATTTCCTTCCCCAGTGTGTCATTGTCAGTGACCGTGGGCTGGACACATGTGTCCCTGCATCTACAGTCATCTGTCGGGCAGCTCACTAGCCTTGCTCATCAAGGCTAGGCTCCATCGTATATCTGAGGGGTGGCTTTTTTTTTCAGCCCATCTAGCAGGGCTTTGCTTGATGAGACTGGGGCACTTTGGCTGCTCTTTGCGGCATTCTTTACATGGTTTTCTATAGCATGCTGTCATGTTAATAGACTTAGTGGAAGCACACAGACAGAAATACAAGAGTGCTGGTTGCTGGCCTCACTCCGCCAGCTCTCCTGGAGAAAGGCAGCCATTTTCAGAGCACGCTCTGCTAACGTGAAGCTGCGCTGCCCTCGAGCTCAATGGTGATTTTCTTCACATGTGAGCTTGCTGAGCCTTCTTCTGTACACGACAGGCAATCTGCACAGGAGGTTAAGATGCTAAACTCCAGAATGTTCGAGTGGCATATGATAATTTAGGGAGCCAGTGGAGGAGGGTACTTGGCCCTTTGGGCTTTGAGCCTTTATGAGATGAGTTTGGATGAACTAATCCTTAAGTCCATTCTGTTTTTGTTTGTGAAGTAGTTCAAAGCGATCCTTCCAGTCCAAGTTTAAGAATCATCATCATTTAGCTGAGCCCCAGTGATTCTTACTCTCCCTTCTTGACTATTCGTGCTTTCTGATCTTTCATGCTTCCTTCCTGTCTGAAGTCCAACTCCGGCCTGACCACTGGGCTTCAGTTTGACTTTATTTTACCCACTGCAATGTGTTTAGCATCAGGTCTGGGCCACAGAGGCCTTGGCTTCTTTAGAGACTTCCAAAGGAGTTTTAGACCATGGCCTAGATGTGTGTGGAGTTATCGTCCCCGTCAATGGTGAGCCTTGACAAACAGGAGAGACAAAATTAGTCAGAAGGGATTGGTATTGAGCTTCCACTCTAATGCAGGATTTTTTTTCAGTGTCCTTGAAGGTTTCCAGTGTGAGTGAGTTGTATACTGTACATCTCCAGCCTCCATTACCCTTCCTTCCCTTCCTTCCTTCTCTCTTCCTCTCATTCCAACAGAGCTGACATGGGACCACCTGCTCTCTACAGTACTAGCAAGGAACTTGACCTCAGACTCCGGTTCCTTGAAATTCCCAGCCGTGGCACCAGTCAAACATGACTTCCCTGGTTGGTTTCATCTAGTTCACAGATACAGAGAAAGGAATCCAGATCTACCGAGACATTTTATCACTCAGTCCATGCTTGAACTCAGCCAAATATGTTGACATTTTTTGGTAAAATGGCACTTGGGCTTCCAAATGGGTTTCCTGTTAGGCTATGCTAGACAGAGATGAACACTGGGAAGAGACCCCTGGCTGATGAAATATGTCAGTGAGCCTGAGCTCAGACCTGTAGCCAAAAACTAGCTTAGGACAAAAGCAAGAGACAGGATGGATACTTTTTTTTAACCCTTGGCATCTCCCTGTCTCGCTTCCTCAGGACTCTCTGATCATCTTCCAACTCAAGGAGGCCCTTTTCTATATATGGCCTCAACTCAGGCAGAGGACTCAGAAAATATGACAGTCAGTAATCCTGAGTTAGAGTGACAGTTCATCAGAAGTACAGCTGCTACCCGCAGCTTTTCCCTTCTATGAGTGTATTAGTTACTTTTCTGGCACTGTACTAAAATATCTAAGTGAAAGAAAATTAGCAGTTATCATGGATGGGGGGCAACCAGGAAGAAGAAGGGGAGGCAGAGGGTGGGAGGGAGAGAAGGAAAGAGAGAGAAAAAAGGAGAGAGAGAGAGAGAGAGAGAGAGAGAGAGAGAGAGAGAGAGAGAAGGGGAGGGGAGGAGGAGGGGAGAGAGAGGGGAGTGGGAGGCGAGGGAGACAGAGAGGGAGAGGGAGAATATGAACAGGAACTGAAGCTATACTATAAAACCCAATGATATACTTCCTCAAGCTAGGCTCCGCCTTCTAAAGGGCCCATGACCCTATCAAATAGTGCCACCAATAGGGGATCAAGTTTACGTACATGACTCTATGGGGGACATCTGACATTCAAGCCACAATAACAGAGGGCCTTCAAAAACAGAAGATCCTCTTCATAAAGACTAATGCCTAGTACAGACGTTCAGGCTCCCTAATAGATGGCAATTAGGATATTATGCCCTGAACTTTTGCTTGGGTGATCCTACACACAGGTGACCTGTCTCTTGCCCCTGTTTTGTTTGGAGAAGGGCGAGCAAGAGGTGGTCGTCTTATCGAGGATTGAAAGTTAAGTCATTGGCCATGCTCATCCAGTTATCTAGTATAAGAGCTTAGATCACCTCTTTCTTTTCTACCACTACCCTAGGGTAAAACGCAGGAACCGGACCAGAGTAACCCCTCTCTCTCATCATGTTTTAAAAGTTCCTGCACTCCGTTGGATTAAGGAGGCAAGGGAGCAGGTGGGGTGAGAGGAGCTTTTGTATCTTCTCCCTGGCCAATGTTCAGGACTCCAAAGGGTGTGGCTTTTGTTCTAGTGGAAACATCTGAACAGTTTCTCATCCCTGGGCAGAGAGGAGAGAAAGTCCTGGAAGCCGGAAGACGCGCTTCTGTGTGAGAAGGTCTACAGTAGGCAGAGCCAGGAGCAGAGCAGGCGGTGTCCCGAAGAAGAGCTGCCTCCTTTGCCAGTGTGCCGAGCAGCCCAGGAACATCCCTTTGGCTCTCCCGAGCCTCAGTTTCTTCAAAAACACAGAGACAAGGCCTTCCTAATCAACTGCAAGCAATTGCTATGAGGTGCTGCCAAGGAAGTTCGGAAGTTTAAGCACTGCACAAATCCAACCTGCCAAAGATCAAGATAAACTTTTTGCTTGAGAGCTCGCACAGTGGCTCAGTGGGAGAGGACTGTATGGGGTTTTGCAGTGGTTCCTGTAACAGATGACTGTGGGTTTGGTGACTTAGTACAACACACATTTAGTTTTACAGTTCTTGGAGGCAGGCACTGAAAATCAGTCTCACTAAAACTTCGGTTAAGGAACCAGGAAACATGATATTTTTTTTTAATTTTTATTTGTTTATTTATTTATTTGTTTGTTTGTTTGTTCTGAAAGGTGCTGGCTCTACAGTTTGGCCTTTCCCAGCTTCCAGAGGCCAGCTGCATGGCATGGTTCATGGCCCTTTCTTCACGTCTCCCCCTCTGCTTCCAACATCGCACACTCCTAACGACACTGGCTATAGGATCCTTGTATTAGTCTGGGTCCTCTAGAGTCACAGATCGTATGGGCAGTCTCTATGTAGTTAGGGAATTTGTCGATGACTTACAGTCTGTAGTCCAACTCCCCAACAGTAGTCATCAGCAGCTGTGGATGGAAGTCCAAGGATCTTGCAGTTGCTCAGTCCCACGAAGCAAGCTGGCAAGGAAGAATGAGTCTTCCTTCTTTCAATGTCCTTATATATGTCTCGAGTAGAAGGTGTAGCCCAGATTAAAGGTGTGTGTATCCATGCCTTTAATCCCAGATGTTCTTGAACTAGAATCCATAGCCATAATCTGGGATTAAAGGTGTATGTCTCCACACCTTTAATCCCAGATGATTGATCTTGAACTGGAATCCATGCTTCAAGATCTCCATGCTAAGTCCAGGTCAGAAACTTATATCTCTGAGCCTCCAGATTAGGATCATAGGTGAGCCTTCTAATTCTAGATTGTAGTTCATTCCACATATAGTCAAGTTGACAACCAGGAATAGCCACTACAATCCTGCATTCAACTGGGTCCCCTCTGATAATCCAGGATGTCTCTCCACCCTGATTGGTAACTTCAACATTGGTAGCTGCAACATCCTTTTTGTTGTGGGAAGTAACACAATTCTAGACTCTGGGGATTAGGAGGTGGACATCTTATGTGTATGCATGTGTGTGTGTGTGGGTGCAAGGTGTTATGCCTATTCTCCAGCATAACTATTCTTTTCTCCACTTCCAGAACTCATCCTGGCCCAGCCAGGCGATATCCTGACCATATTTCTACGGGATTATGCATGTCTATTAGACACCTTGCTGTCAGCACCCAGCTTTCCACCTGTAGGCTTTGGCTGGTATGCTTTACTCTGGCACAGGAATGTGCTACTTGTGCACAGGGAAGGTGGAGGAAAGGGGAGGTCAGCCCTCTAACCCTTGGAGGAGCCGTTGGTGCTGCCTGGTAGGATTAATGCAGTGGATCAATGCCTCATCTGTCCGGACCCTTGAGTGGGCTAGCTGGAGCCCGTCCTATCCTGTCCTCCAGAACTCCACAGAGGGACAGGTACTCTATCAGCTACTATCTGTCCTGTGCCATCCTGTTTATCTTCTGCCACAATCCCTCGTGATGGTTTCTCGAATGGCATCACAAACAAACCATTGGCACTCAAAACCTTACCTGTAAGGCTTCTTGCTAATATTTCCTTTTATGGAAAATATTATTTTATGTATATAAGTATTCCACCTACATGCATGTCTGTGAGTATTGTATGTATGAAGGCCAGAAAGGGGGGGTTTAATCCCCTTGACCTGGAGTTACAGACATTTGTAAACTGCCATGTAGATGCTGGGAGTCAAACTTGGGTTATCTGTGAGAGCAGTCATCATTCTTAACTGAGTTCTCTCTCTAGCCCCTGGCTAATATCCGTCTGTCTGTCTGTCTGTCTGTCTATCTATCTATCTATCTATCTATCTATCTATCTATCTATCTATCTATCTATGTGTATATATGTATATAATTTTTACAAACCTCGTCCATGATATTGTCTTGCTTAAAGAGTCCTTTTAATCTCATGCCACCTACTTACCTTTCCAAGTCTTCCTCTTCCTCCAGTGTCTTCCCCCACAAGCTTCTCTTCCTGCCCATCTGAAGAGGTCCCCAGAAGTAATCTAGGTACCAGGTAACTGGGAGAGACAGCATAGTAGACAGACAAAAGCCACACATTCTGAAGAAGCTAGACTATATGGGATGAAGTTTCCTTCACTAGTGATTAACTGAGTCATGATACAGAAGTGACTCAATCTGTCTAAACCTCAATGTGAAGACAGTACTAGAACCTCCTTCATAGGCTCACAGTGAGTGA
The DNA here is from genome assembly GCA_964023405.1 of Apodemus agrarius. Classification (NCBI taxonomy): domain Eukaryota; kingdom Metazoa; phylum Chordata; class Mammalia; order Rodentia; family Muridae; genus Apodemus; species Apodemus agrarius. Next base: position 10,188,682 of record OZ030010.1, read on the forward strand.
CGACCTTGGCACTGATGACCTTCTTAGAACAGTACTCGGCCCTGGTAAGAAGTCCCTCTAAATAATAGGCGTTAGTGATCTCTTTGGCAAGTTAGTAGACAGCAAGTTCAGAGCATTTCAAGTACCTTTTTCATTTGCTGGTCAAAACTAGGATAAAGCAATTGGTTTTGCTGGGGGCCCAGCCACATGTTCTATCTTAGAATGTAAGCTATTTGAGAGCAGAGACCAGCCTGGCCTGCCTCAGTTCAGCCTCAATATTGTCAGCAGTGATTTGGCACTTGATCATGTTTTTAAACCAACTAGCGAAAGCACCCACATCTACAGAATGATGGGAGGGGCAGGGACTGCACAGGAAGAGGCAGGCAACTTCTCCAGTAGTTCTGCACAAAGGTCATCTGATGCCTGACAGGGCAGGTGGAATGGGCAGGCCTGGAGGTTCCCAGCAGCTGGGAAGCCCTAGGTAGCACACAGCCAATTTTGCCTCTGGAGCTGTGATAGACAGAGACCTACTGCCGGGATCCTTTCTTCAAGGAACGGTTTTGCTGCCCAGCTGTGAGGAGCATGGTCTGCAGACAGCCTGCAGCTGTCAGCTCCTCTGATGAAGCACCCCTGCTGCTGAGAGCTGTCTGGCCCCTGGTCATGCATTCTTCTGGTTGGTCCTGGTGCTGGATCTAAGTGGGGTGAGTGTGTGTGTGTGTGTGTGTGTGTGTGTGTGTGTGTGTGCATGCTTATGTAAAGACTCAGCTATTTCTGCCTAATACAAGCCTTTCTATAGGCAATTCCACTACAGAATGCCCTTCTGGGTTAGTTGAATACAGCAAGCAGTTCCTTGCCTTCCTCTCTCCCTCCTGGCAGCCCCCACCCCTGTCAAGCTCTGTCCACGCACAGGTGTACTTGTACTTGTCCAACAATCTTGCATCATAGACTACACCTCTGTTTCCCAAAGGCACAACCTTGGCACAGGAACCAGGATTTCTCCTCTCCAAGTTTAAGTGAATGCTTGGTGCTTTCTTTAGAAGTTCACAGACCCAGAACCACGTTGTCTTTTTTTTTTTTCCCTTTCTTTCTTTCTGGGAGTTTAACTCCTCAAGGGTGTTACAGATCTTGACTATAGCCTAGAATGTTCGATGTTCCGTGTCCTATTGCCCAAGCAAACATGGGCGGCTCAACTTCCAACTCCACTTAGAATAGTAAATTAAAAAAAATTAAAAAAAAGACTTCATTACTACAGTGTTCTTCTTTGGAATTTGTGATGATTCAGAGATACCAAGTGAACGCTTGCTTATTTTTACTTTATCAGGGAAGAGAGCTTGCCAAGCAGAGAACTTGAACGAGACGATAAAGGTATTTTTCCATAGGTTTACAGAGGGGGAAAAAAAAACTCCCACCACTCTAAAGACAATTTCCAGGCTCCAGAGCCACACAACATTCTTATCAGTTTATCAACAGCCAAAGTAACAGTCTTTTCAGGCAACCCATTGGCCCCTTTGGCACATCCCTTTGAACTTAACCACTACTTTGACATTAACCAAATCCCTAGCCCATTGCCCTCCTCTAGCCCTACTGGTAGCTCCCACCTCCGCTGATCCCTGACCACGGTGCTTCTTCCCCTCCCTCTCACTATCTCAAATCCCAGACTCCACCTCTGCTCTCTCCATCTCTGCTTTTCAGATAGGGGAGCATGTCCTAGACCCCATGGGCTACACCAAGAAGAAAGCAGTACATTCTCGAGGAGTTTATAACAGCCACCGATGTTAGAGCTACATTACGCTGGGCCTGGCAGCTTATGCCTGCAATCCCACTCACTTGGGGGCTAAGGCAGGAGGATTACACTGGACAACTCAATGAGACCCTGTCTCAAAAGGAGTAGGAGCTGGGATGTAGCTCATTGGTAGAGCAATTGCCTGTTAATGTCCTCGATTTGATCCTTAGTACCACAGAAAAGTGAAAGCAGCGCTTGCTTTGCTTTGCTTGTCAAACATTTAAAAACTACTTCCTAGATACAGCCAAAGGGATCTAAGTCGTCCCAGAGACAACTGCTCAAAGAGCCCTATGCTTAGTTTGGTGCTCTTTCTTCATAATAGCCAAGCTATGGAATCGGTCTGGGTGCCTACCAATAGAGAAGTGGAAAATGAACACGAACACGAGAAGCCACCTGCAATTGATGGCTGCTAATGGAGGGAGAATCAGTGTTCTGTAGGCATGTGGCTGAGAGCGCTTGACTATATACTCCAGTAGATGTTTCTACCCCCCATGCGCATATAGGCAGCACTAAGTGGACTCAGTGGATTTCAGAAGCAAATAGAGAGCACATGAAACTGGGAGGGGTAAGTAAGGAATGGAACATGGGACAAATGGAAAGGAAGGAGAAGAGGGTGTATTTGTTCAAAACACATTATATGAACGTATGAAATTCTGAAACACTGAAAATGTGATCTTCTCTCTCTCTCTCTCTCTCTCTCTCACACACACACACACACACACACACACACAACTGTGTCATTTTCATGAACTAGATAGGATCAGAGATCATCTTATTAAACTATATAAACCTGACTCTAACGATCCACATTTATTCTCTCATAGGTTTGACCTAGATTGTACATACACACGCATGTCAGTAAAGTGGTAGGACTATTTGCTGTGGGGCAAGAGGCCAGAATAAGGTACCATGCTTGAACAAGGATGCCATTATGAAACCCACCATCTTATACAATGAACAAACATCAGCAACAGATGATTTTTTGGGGGGTGGGGGCTAAGGCAGGAGGGCTGCCATGACTTTCAGGCCACGCATGGCTCCCTGGTAAACCTCTGCCTCAAAGAACTAAAACAAAAACAAAACAAACGAACAAGTGGCAACATAACCCAACCCAAAACAACGAGCAAACACCACCAACAAAACAAAACAAAAGCAAGAATTCCCCCCCCCTCCCCAGTATCTAAATGTTCAGCTACTCCCCTCCAGCTTGGTATGTGCTAATCATGTAGTAAGTCCTTGTCAATGAGAGAATTTGGGATTGGCTTGACAGCCTATGGACACTGGCCATCCAGGCCTGGTGCCATTTATTCCCTGGAGTCCCAGCAGGTTTACACTGACTGCATGGTTCTGTGGGAATGTCCCCAGGACCAGCAGCCTTGTGCTAGCCAGCTGCAAGCTCATACATCAGAGGAAATTCTCACTTGCTGCAATCTGCTGTGATCTCAAGCTTTCTGAGGAAGGACCCCTTTTAAAATGGCAACCATGACCTTGGCTCTGTGTGATTCCTGGGGACAGAGCTGGCTGGGTTTCTGGCCTGTGGCTCAGCCTCCAGGCACCCAGAACTTCCAGACAATTACAGTTCCCCAGGATTTGCCCTCACTCCTGATTGCTATTGGTTAATTACAGAAATCTAGGCTCCAGACTCTATTACCTACCCATATGTCACATCTGATGTAACTAACGAGTTCTCAGCAGCACAGAATTTGGGGATGTCTGTGGCAATGTTGTTAAATTTGATGCATTACTAGTGCCAGCATGCTTCTCTCCACAGAGAGGAGTCCCCTTTCTCCCCTGTGACTTTATAGCCGTGGTGGTGCAAAACTGGAGCTCTGCCAGCTGTAATTCTGTAAATTTCCTAGGGTCACCCAAGAGGATTTTACCTTTGTGGTGCCATCTCCAACTTTTTTTGTTCCCTTAGCAACTCCTTCTTCTCCAAAGAGCTTCAGACACTTCTTAAACTCTAACTAGCATTAGTCTGGGAGAGACAATCCTCCCATTTTGGCAAAGCAGACTATTGAGACAGGCTTAGGGAGACTTGTCTAGTCAGAGTTGAGCATATTGCCTTTAATTCAGTTCAACCCAAGCCTGTCCCCAGTCCAAGTCCTTTCAGGACAGTAGACAAACAGAAGTCCCTGCACTCAAGGTATTGCCAGGCTGGACAAACAAAACAAGAGCCTGATAACATTTGCATATATTTCGTTCAGGTGACGCTATGTCAGTTACGGTAAAGACTAGCCACTGTAACATAAAGCCCCGCTGGGGCTGGGGCTCAGCCAACTCACCTCATTTTGTTCTCCTTGTGGCAGCCCTGAGGTCACTTAGCTTTGTAGATGGTTATTTTGGAATCCAGGACCCTGTGCTTTTGTACTCTACCATCTGCTATTTTATTGTGTTCATCTAAAGGGTCAAAACCAGACTGGGACCACACTTGGGCTCTAGCTTGTAGTATGTGAAAAGAGGTAAGCAACTCCGAAAGCAATGTGTGGCAATGAACACACACACACACACACACACACACACACACACACGTGCACACACAGGCACCCTGTATCCTACTGGGGGAAACTTTAATGTATGGCTGCATATATCTACAAGAAGGGGTGGGACTGTCACCTCCTTCTTGGTGGTGTATGTCCAGAAAAAAAAAATGGTGGGTTTGGGGAAATAGTCACTGTTTTGCCCTAACTTTCTACTCTATGCTAGTGATTTCTTTGCCTACAGCAGAGATCAAGAAGATGGGGGTGCTGACCTCAGAGAGCTTACATTCCAGCAGGCAAGAGAAAAATTAATGACTTCTGTAGCATGAAGCAGGATGGAATCCAGATCTGACCCCAGGGCCTGTGCTCCCAAGCAGTGTGCTCTAGGAGTCCCAGACTTCAAAGCTGTGTCCTTGCCAAAGCTCTTATGCTTAACATTGGCCAAAGATTTGTGCCAAGCTCAGGATAAAATCCAGATTTTGTTAGCAGTACTCAGGGAGAACTGGCCCCTGCCCGCCTACATAGCTTGCTTTTGTGAGCAGATTTCTTTCAAGTTCTTGGCTTCGGTCATGATGGACTACTTACAGTTTCCTGAAAACATATTATGCTTTCATCTCTCTGAGCTTTTGCCCCAAATTGTCGCTTGCTTTATAACACCTGTCCCATCCTAAATGATGTCTGATGCCCTCGTTCCATCCCTTCACCCAGACCCACTGCTTTCAATTGTGTCCATCCACCCCTGGTGCATGGCTGGGAGGGCTCAGACAGTGTTCTTGAAAACACTCATGCTTGGGAACCAGGCAGATCTGGCACTGCACCCTCTCTTCACCCACTCCTGCTGTGTGACTTTGGGAAGGCATGGAGAGAACACTATCAGAAGGAGAACTGGCTTCGGATCGGCTCTGTATTAGGTGCCTGGAACAGAGCTTTCAACAAAGGGCAGTAACTGGGTTGTTATTGTATATCTCCAGCTCCTAGGAAAAGCAGAGCTTCAGGCATTGACTCTACTTTGGGATTAGGATTTGTCCCATATGTGCCTGTGAGAGTAAATGGGTTGATTATGCTTACTTTCATAATACTTCTTTTGGGCCACTTATATTACATTATGTTATATTATATTGTATTGTATATCATATCATCATATATCATATCATATCATATCATATCATATCATATCATATCATATCATATCATATCATATCATATCATCTGCCCATAGAAGTTGAGGAAAGCAGATCACTGGTTAAGAACACTTGGTGCTCTTTCAAAGGATTGGGGGTTCAGTCTCCAGCACCTATATCCAGTGGCTCACAATCATCTGTAACGCCAGTTCCAAGGGATCTAACACCTTCTTCTTCTTCTTTTTTGTTTTGTTTTGTTTTGTTTTTTTGAGACAGGGTTTCTCTGTGTAGTCCTGGCTGTCCTGGAACTCACTCTGTAGACCAGGCTGGCCTCGAACTCAGAAATCCACCTGCCTCTGCCTCCCAAGTGCTGGGACTACAGGCGTGCGCCACCACCGCCCGGCTAACACCTTCTTCTGATCTGTATCTATGTGGCATTCTGTTTCTGTGTCTGTCTCTCTGTCTCTGTGTGTCTCTCTCTGTCTCTCTCTGTCTCTCTGTCTCTGTCTCTGTCTCTGTCTCTCTCTCTCTCTCTCTCTCTCTCTCACACACACACACACACACACACACACACACACACACAAATAAATATGAAAAGGAGCAACTGGAGAGATAGCTCAGCATATAAGAGCTCTCAGCACTCTTCCAGAGGACCTGAGTTTAATTCTTAGCATATTGGGTGGCTCACAACCACCTCCAGGGGATCCCACCCCGTTTTCTGACCTCCACAAGCATGTCCTCCCACATTTCCCTAATGTGTACACCCACATGAATAAAAAACAAATCGTATAAATGTAATTTAAAAGGACCATAGAAAGACTGAAATGTTTAATCCAAATAAAAGACTTGCTGATAGAATTTTAAGCTAGTATTTGGAGCAAAGTCCCATAGTTCTTGTAAATCCTAACACCAAGCCAGCTAGCCCTTCCACCTACTGGTAAGTCATATTCTATTCATGTGACCAACATTCATCTCTCAAATTAGTCTGTCTTTTTCTTTACCAGGCATGTACCTGATTGCTTGATATCCTGCCCACACTAAAGGGTAGAAATATACAAGGAAAATTAATGTATATGGATCTCTCAAATGCTGGGACCTGGGACAATGTCAATTTGGGGTGAGGTGGGTAGAGAAGACATAGATGTCCTATTACCTATGTCCTTCAGAAGCATGTGACTTTGGCCAAGGCCCCTCTAGTCTCTGAGCTTTCCTTCACCCTTCTGCAGATGAAATTGGTTCATTGAGGCTGATGATATTAAAAACTATCCAAGGAACACCTTTGTTCCAGAAATGAGACAAGTCCCGACATGAGACAACATCCAAACCATTAGTGGATTAGATTGCTCTGCCGTGCTAAGACTTCCCCAAAGACCATGTCCTTCCAAACTCTAGCCCCTGCCCCACCTGGCCTGAGGGACCTTTTCCTCTCAGCTGCCTCTCACTCTGGCCCAGGCTCGATCTTTGCTTGCCTCTCCGACTGCAGCCCTGCCTTGCCAGCCTATTCTGTACTGTCAGACACGGTCGTCCTCCTCCCTACGCCCCTTTGTTCAGCCCTGTATCAGTCTTGCTAATTATAATTCAGTCCAAACACCTCTGTCATTCTGGCATTTTCATTGATTCAAATTAAGAGTCAGACATAATTAATGCAAACTGTCCCCTCGTCCTCACCCTCTGACTGATGGATTTTCAGTGTCAAAACATTAACCTTTAGGTTTGGGACCTTGATGCATTCAGAGCCCATAAGCACCTGATAAGCAAGCCAACTATGGAGCCTCTCCCTAAATCAGCACTTTCTAGCTCATCAGCCCTTATTTATCTATGCAAAAAAGGTATTTATTTGGGGAAAGAAAATAAACTTATGTTCACAAAGACACATGCACAGAGAACCAAACTGTCTATTCTTATGGCAAAGGTAGAATTTGGAAGCTGGTTAGGTGTTATTCCCCATAATAACAGGATTGAAGTACTCAGTTGAACCCAGAGAAGAAATGCAGTGAGGGAGTACAGAGGACTCCATTAGTGAAGCTCAAGGAGTAGAAAACATTCCTCTGAGTGTGACTGTGGTGTGCCAGTTACCTATTGCTGTGTGTCGATCCCACTTTCAATATTTGTGGCTTCAAAAACAGCAGGCATTTATTTGCTGGTGATTATGTGCTTTAAGCTATATTTGATGCAAAAGGCTTGCCTGCATTTTCTGGGGAGATTCATCAGGGCAGCGTGCGGGGAGGAATCAATCCCAAGATGGTGCCCTCATGGGCTTGCAATTTGGTGCTGTCCTTCCACTAGGAGCTCAGCAGCGGGGGCTGTGGGTGAGAGCCCTGATCCTCTTCCAGAGGTCTTGGTCTTCTTCCAGTATGGCAACTAAGAGGGAGTGTCCAGCAGTCAGTGTAGAAGAGGAGACATAGGACTATACAAATGGAAAAGCTATGAGTAGGTTTCTGCTTGTGCCTTGATTTCAGGTGTTACATCACACAGCTAGTCTAAAAGTTGGTCCTTAAAGAAGTAAATGCTATGAAGTGTAGCTCATTGGGCAAGGAAGAAATGGAAGAGTCTATCTCAGATGGTAACCCAGGATGAAATACCAAACATAAATTTTCTCTAAGAGCAACCACTACACAGGTTTTTAATGTGAATGGTATTTTTTGGCAATTTCTGTCCAATCATCTATTTTATTCAAGGAGGAAAAAAAAAAGGTAAGAGCACATTAGTTCCTTGTGGTTTTCTTGTTTATAGCATGGAGGAGTTTAATAGCTCTGGAGATCTCCAAGTTTCATTTTTTATTTGACTGTCCCATGGCTTTTAAATCAAGTAGCTTTATCCTTCTTTTTCAAATTCTCACATTCTCATGACTATTCAGTGATATCTTCCTCATGCTTCAGCCTCAAGATGTGGAGGAGACACTTGCTGGATAACTATCTGCATTGAAACCAGAAGCCTCTTAATGTATGGACCCACAGAGCTGGAAGCAGGTTATCATCTTGTCCAGCCCTCCTCATTTAAGAGACAGCAAAGCCGACAATCCCTCCCTGGATGGAAACCAGGAAGAGGCTAGCTTAAAACATCGAGAAGAGAGATGAGACCCCGCCCCCCAAGACCAATTGCTCTCCAGGGCTGTCTGATTAAAGTCTGGACTCTCCCGTAAAGCCAAGGAAATTGCCCAAAATCAAAGAGAGAAAGTGTGATGCTGTAACAATTAGTAATAAAAACCAAAAAAGCTGGAAAGTGAGTGCAAGGGGCTGGTAAATGTCATCTTGAATCCTCATCCCAAAGACACATGTGTTTCCAGCGAGCAAAAGCATCATTCCCCTAAGGATCCAGGAACAAATTCACTCTCCATAGTATATCCAGCTAGCTGTTCATTGAACCCACATCTGAATAGGATACTTTTTTTTTTTTTTTGCTTCTGGAATGGATTGATTGATGCCTCTAATAAGGACAGATTTAATAGTAGGCCTGGTCCTTGAACCAGGTCTGTATTCAGAGTTATGGGAGAAAAAGCTTGGTCCCAGAGCACTCGTGGGATACAAGCAACAATTCTCCTGGTGGGTGGGCCATTTTTCAGCAACTCGTAACTAGCTAGAAACCCTTCTTTTGAAACAGATGCCAGCCTCTTCTGTGCAGTGGCAATCTCCTGACCTATGTTTTCCACTAGGAAGTCTGAACAACCCCAGTTCATGTTCCATATCTAGAGCAATGTGGGAGGAGCTGGGACCTTCTCATTTCTGCCGAGATGGGAAAAGCATAGCTTGGTATAGGATTCTTTAAAATGACTTAGTAGAGGCGCCATTCTTGGCTGAGACTGCCATAACTAATGTTCTCTCTGGCCAACAAGCAACTTACCAACAGCTTGGCCGGTACCTCTCGCCTTGACTTGAGAGGACTAATGGCTTAAGAAAGAGTGCTACAAATTCACCAAGAAGCATGCGCCACAGAGGAGTTAGAGTAGGCATGGACACGTTCATATGCTACCCTTCACCCTTGCATGGCTGGATCCATACATTCATAACTCCATCTATCCATATATCTACCCACCAACTCACCCATCCTTCCGCTCATCTGTTCATCTGTCCACTCACCCATCCAGAACACATAATCACCCACCCACCAGTTCATTAATTCATCTATCTATCCATTAAATTTGTACCTAGTGGGCAATAGTTACATTCAAAATTACTATATCAAAGAATTTGACAACAAGCTTATAATCCAGTAGAGATTACCAGGACACATAAAATTTTACATAGAGTCTACAGGTAGCACGTGTCGCCAGGATAGGATGGATTACTATGCACATGATTCAGATATTATGAACTGGCATTTAAAGAAGGTGACGGTAGCAAGCGTCAAAATAACAGTCGTGGGTTTAGCCAGACTCACCTGTAACTTCCTTCCTTTGTATTCTCTCCCACAACTGGGCAATGTCTAATGTGTCCACTGTACAAATGAAGCATCTGGGAGCCAGCCATTCAAGTGAATTTAAACAAGGCCAAATTGTGTGTACGTGGTAGAAGGAGAACAAGAGATTAGGATGGTTTAAATCCAAAGGTACTTCTGTCAGTTAAAACATGTTGCTTTCTTGACACAAACACTAGGTCCACTATTCTTGCCTGTTGTATGTGGCAGCCCTCTGAGGGTCCCTGCATTTGTAAATGTAAAGAGATAGGTGTGTAGGAATAGGGCCTGGTATATTGTAGTAGATAAGCCCTTTGCTATTCAATATGGTCCATGGACCAGTCGGATCTGCATCAGTCAGGAACAAGTCTGAGGTTTTGAATCCTGTGCTTTTTCCCAGAGCCTTTTTTTTTTAATGCCTGAATTTTAACTAGTTGCTCCAGTGGCCCATATGCCCTTGACACTCATGGATCCTCTGTTTTGAAGCCATCTATGGATTTGTCAGTTTTAACAAACATAAAGTAGTACACCAAAAGAAGGAATTCCGGGCTTTAAGGATCTTATCACTCAGTTCTATTAATTGTGACTATAACACTGCATGTGACTTCTCCAGAGGGTGTCCTGCATTTGCATGCATAGCTGGGCAGAAGTACTCGTTTGTTGGGTTCTCCAAATGTGGTTGGGAAAACTATGTGTGAGGAGGCTCCAGGAGTCTGCTGCAGGGAAGGAAGACAGGCCTGATCCCCGTGCTGGCCAATGGGACAAAGCTGACACTGGACGCAGACAAAACAAGCTGGGGAGTGGAGTCAGAAGAAAGGTAGAAGGCTAAAACATGGTGAGGGCCTTTGGAACTCTGCATGGAAAGGACAGGCTTGGATCCTGGTGGAATGAGGACCATCCCTTCCCCATCTTTGCTGCACCCTACCACCTCAGTGATGTAGTTGGCAGGGCAGCAGGCTCCTGTCTTGAATCCCTCTTCCATGTAGCTTTAGACTTCACTGAGCCTCTGGTCATTCGGAAGCATCTCTCAGGATGAAGTCAAGTATGCCCTGGACATCCACAACCCCTAATTCATTTCCAGCTGCTGGGCCTGGCTTGGTCTAGCTCACTAGAGTTGCATAGAATAGCAGAACTTTCTTCTCTAAGAGTCATAGCATGTTATCCTTACAGCTACATTGTATTTACAGATGGCAACTCTCTGTATAAGTTTCTCCCTCACTCCCCATATCTTAAGGCCTTTTCCAGGGCTTCAGTGTCTTGTCTGGCTTATGAGCATATCTTGTTCACCTCCTATTGTCTGGTCTGCCTTGCTGGTAGGCTCTCTTCATTTCCCTTCCCTGTTCCATTCCTCTTCATCTTGTAGTCTCTCTGCAGAAGCAGTTGTTGTTTTTTTATGGCAGACCACCGGGGAGGTGTCTTGCCAGGCTGGCCTCGGGCCTCCCTGACATTGGGATGGATGCTCAGCGTCTCAGCCAGCTGTTTTCCTGAGCAGTTCGCATGCTCAGGTGGGTGTTCTGGGAAGCCTGGGGCTGGAGAAGTGTGCTTAGGAGAACTGTGTGGGAGGAGGCTCCAGGAGTCTGCAGCAGGGATGGAACGCAGGCCTGATCCCCATGGTGGGACACAGCTTTTCCAAGTGGTTCAGCCATAGAGGTCCCCCTCGACCACCAGTTCCCTGTTTGCTCTAGAGACCTGGATGGCTGCTCATGTCTGCTATGCCTGTGAGGAATAAGTTAGTACAGTCACTAGGATTTGATAGCAAACAGTGTGTGCATGTGTGTGTGTGTGTGTGTGTGTGTGTGTGTGTGTGTGTGTGTTGTTGGCTGATTGGTTTTGCGTGTGTGTTTTCTCTTTGTCTGTCTTTGGTCCTGCCGGATTCATATTTTTATCAGTGTTAATCTTTCCCCTCTCCCTTTTTATTTCCTCTCAGTTTCAGTCTCTGGTCATGTGTCTTAGTATTGTTGTTTTGTGTTGTTTTGTTTTGTTTGTTCCTGCTGCTGTGACAAAACACCTCAACAACAGCAAGAGGTTAAGGAAGAGGTTCACACAGCTCACCTCGGGGCAGGGAAGTCACAGTAGAGTGGAAAAGTGCTCACAAGGTTGGTTGCATCAAATCTACAATCAAAAAGCAGAAAGACAGGAAGAGTATGTGAAGCTTTTCTCCATGTTATACAGTCCATTTGCTCCTGCCTGGGGAATGGTCCTGCCCATAATTAAGATGAGTTTTTACACATCAATTAACATAATCAAGATAATCCCTCAGAGGCCCATCTCCCCTGTGACTCCAGACTCTGTTCTGCTGACAATAATCACTAGCCATCACTCCAAGATATCTTTCTGTGTCACTGTCCCTGCCCTTTGCTTCTCCAAGCTGGTCTCGGTCTGCCTGTCGGGCTCCTGACCTGCCGGCTATTAGTGAGTGGCTCTGCACTTCTCTCAGTTTCTCTGTGGGCAGACCTGGTGCTCAGAGTTGCTCTGAGGTACATAGCCTCCTCGTGGCAACTCAGCACAGGAGCCCGATTCCAATTGTGAGAACAGTAATCACACGCATACATGCCAAATACTCATGCTCAGACACAGATCCGCTCACACACATGCATTCTGATAGACACACTGACAAAGCACTCGGACTTGCCTTTGAGACTGCTGGGAACACCATAGTAGCCTTAGAAGAAGATACTCCATCACTTCTTCCGGGTGTTATACGTATACAGGAAGTGATTTGCGGAGGATTTACAACGCTTCACCATCTCCACCCAAAGAATTCCCAAAGAATATTCTAGTTCCACAGCTCCCTGTGGAGGTTGGTCAAGTCCATTAAGCCTTCTTCCTAGGTCCCAGGCAGCTTGCTCATTCCCTCTCTCTTTCTCTCGCCCTCTCTCCTCCCTCCACATACTTCTATTTACTTTTCTTCTCTTGCAGATGCTTAAGCCTCCCCTTTCTCCTTGGATCTCTCCTTTGTAATGTACTGAAACCTTGATCCCTGGGCAACTCATCATGCCCGTGTTTCTTGCCCCCACAGGCCCTGACAGCCTGCTTTAGACCTTGTAATTGTCTCTTTGGCGGTTCCTCACATGGAGAATTCTTCATCAGTACAGTGAAAGAACATGGATTTAGGAGGGGGGAGAGGCTCCCTTGTGAAAACCATTCTCAAACCCGGCAACTCAGTTACCTGGTCTGGGAGGAAATTCCCATGAAGATTACCTCACAGCATGAGAAGTGGCACCTGTGTTTCTGCCATCACAGGCTGCAGAATTCAGAGTGCTTTTAAATCTATTAGGTGGATAATTTACTTGATTTCTCTTAGCTTTTTGCTTTCGGTTCTGCTGGTGCCTTTTCCATCCTCTTTCCCTCTTCCTTCTCCTCTTCCCCCCTCCACCTCCTCCTTCTCATCTGTCCTCCTCTCCTCATCTCCCTCCTCTTTCTCATACTGACCTCAAAGCTTTTATGCTGGTCCCTTGGCTGTTGCATAGTAAGAAGACTAGAACCAAGTTCCCTAGAAAGTAAACATTGTCCCTCTCCTAGAATTTCCAGGAGTCATACCTATGGATCAGCACCATCCCACCGGTGCTAGTAATCCTGGCATCCAAGAAACTCATCTTTCCTTGTGCTGAGATATATGCTTTGGGCATGAACAAACTCGGGTTTGAATCTTACAGGCTGTGTGACCTTGAATAAATTCTCAACCTGCAGGACGACGGATTTCTGAGCTCCTCACTGGAGGAGAGGCCAAAAGAAGCATCTTCCCAGGATGGCTGTGGGAAAGAAAAGAGGCATTCAAAAGGCGAGCCAGGACGGGGGCTCAGGAAATAGTCCGGAGTGCTGCTTTGTTTTGAGGTCTTTTGTAATGGAGAGATCTAATCCAAGCTCTGCCGAACTGATTGGAGGACTTGTACAAATCTCTTAAATGCAGGAGGTTTTCATTTCCTCCTGAGATGAATAGCTCTTGATTTCGGAGTTCTTTTCTGCCTCTCAAATGCAGATCTCTCGCTGCAAGGCCAGCTAAGAGGTGCAGGGAAAGAAGCTGACTGCTGTGGCCCACTGCAGCTAGTGCCGGAGAGTCCTGTGGGAGGCACTGGAGAGCACAATTCAGTCACCATACCCCAACGTTGAACAAGCTAGGCCTTTATGCACTGTTTTAATTTGTTTTCTGTTACTGCAACAAACTCCCGGAGTCTGGGTAATTTATAAAGGGAAGAAGGATGTGTTAGAGCTCTGGGTAATGGAGGATACATAGCAACAGGATCTTCTTGCTACAGAATGTCATGAGAGGGAAGCAGAGAGAGAAAGTGGGTACATATGGGAGAAGCATGTGTACAACAAAGGAGGAAAAGAGAGGAGATAAAGGAGCTACTTCACTTTATAGCTCTGTGCTGTTATGAGGACAAATTCATGCCTGAAGAATCTGTCCTAGTCTACGGAATATGGTTTGAGTCCCACTCTCTGTCCAACACTTCTATGTAAGGTACCAAGCTTCAGCATGGGTTTTGGTGAGGGCAAACTGTATCAGACTAGAGCAGGCACCATCCTTCTGTCTGACACGGGTTTGAGAGCTGTTTCCTTTGCCCACTTAAATTGTTCAGGATTCTGGCACCAAGCCACAAATCTCTCTAGAGCAGAGTCCTTGCCTGACCTCGTTTGTGAGAGCACTCTCAGGGACTGGGGACATGAGCTGTCTCCGGTGGGTAAAGCGCTTGCTCTGAATCGAGTTCAGATTTCCCAGAACACACCTAAAGAGCTGGGCATGGCAGCATATGCCTGTAATCACAGCTCTAGGGAGATAAAGACAGGAGGGGTTCAGAGGTTTGCTAGCCAGCAGTCTGAGCCAGCACAGTCCTCAGGCTCCCAAGCAGCTGGAAACGGCAGTCTGTGCGTGTGGCCTCTGAATCCCAGTAGTTCTGAAGAGCAGGCACTCAAGGAGAGCAAGGTAATGCTCCAGGGTGAGTGTAGCCAGGCAGTTCCAGTTGTTACCTCCCAGGGCTCAGGGGCAGTATAAGCAGACCTGCTATGATCTAGAGGGTATGCTCCCCACACTCTACCCTCTGCGTGGAACTTTGACAGGTGTTCTTGTTCACTCCCTCACAAATAGATGCGATGGTGCCTCACTCAAGTGAACAAACACCAGCATCCATCCCCCGGCCACATCATAATCTAGACACCGGGCAGCAGGACAGGTGTAGGGAAGGAGGGCATGGACGGCTGAGTTCTTACTCTAGCTAGTAGCATTTTCCTGACCTTGGTTCTTGTTTGTCAAAGCTTGGCAGAGGCATTGGGGGAGAGTAGAGGACGGAAGGGAGGAGGGAGGAAAATTGGGAGGAGGGGGGAAGGGAAGAAAGAAGCAGGAGGAGGAGGAGGAGGAGGAGGAGGAGGAGGAGGAGGAGGAGGAGGAGGAGGAGGAAGAGAAGGAAGGACACAGAAGCATAGCTTATACTCCGAAAGGGTTCAGGGGAGTATGAGCCTTCCTCAATTTAAAGGCAGAGCTGAGAAAGGGCACAGACATAGTTATCTTCTTGGCTTTTGACAAAGTCTCTCAGCTATATCTGATGCCTGGACCCCAAGGACATCTGAGACTGAGCCAGAGATGGTGGCTGCATGTGTGGCTGTAATAAGGGCACTTGCGTATTTGGGCAGAGGCAGAGAAAGCACAGAGTATAGTCCTCTGGGTGTGCTCTATTGCTAGATCTCAATCGAATACGGGAAATGGCCCTAGCCACAAGGACACCATCAATACCAAGGCAGCCGTGGGACTTGGGATTTGGTGTAACTTAGGACCACAGGACAGCTTGATGGCTCTCTTGGCAGACAGCAGAGGAGGCTGCCATCGTCTCTCTCTGTTTCTAGCCTGCATTTAAGCAAAGGGAATGTTATCCCCTTCTTAGTCTACTGGTGGAACAGAACAGTACGGGTCTCTTCTGAGAGGGAGAGTTTAGGCTAAGCCCAGGGTTAGACACAGAAATTTGTGGATGCATGTGCCTGGGCACCCATCCTGAGCTCTCGCCCATTGTTCTTCAAGGACCTGCAGTTTCCTGAGAGGGACTAGCCACCTGCTGAGCACCCAAACCAAACTGGGTTTTGTGGAAGAGTTTCTAGCCTTTGGGGGAAGGGTTCCCTGCACCACCATCCCTGCCCCCCTCCCCTGCCTTTATATTCGGAGCCTCCCCCATTAAACTTTGAGCCTTGATCAGAAAACTTGTCTTGGCTCCTTATCTCTCTCGCAGGCCTGTTCTATTTTAGCCCCAGCTTTCCTTCCAGGTGACTCTGGTTCCCTTAGCCACAGGCAGCTACAGGGAAGGGGGGTATTTTTGCTTACAGTTTGGATCTAACCCAAAGGGAGAAGACAGGAACCTGGAGGCAGGAACTAACGAAGAGACTGTCAAGTAGCATTGCTTACTGGCTTGCTCCCCCTGGCTTGTTCAGATTGCTCTCTTATACAACTCAGGGCCATTTGCCCAGGAGTAGGCGGCACCACTTAGAGTGGCCTGGGCACTCCTATACTAATCGTTAATCAAGAAAACACCCAACAGGCTTGCCTGAAGGCTAGTCTGAGGGAGGTGTTTATTTTTGAGGTCTCCTCCTCCCAGATGACCCTAGTGTGCATTGAGCTGACAATAAAACTGACCAGCACAATGGCAAATGGCAATGTGTTCAGAAGGAACAGTTTCTCAGAGCCAGGAGTCTCTGAGTTGCTGTGATGTGCTTTTTAAGTGTGGAGACATCATCTCCAAAGAACAGGCAACTTAGTATCAACACTCAGAGGTGCAGAGGATGCATACATAGTGCTGGACTAGGAAGCCTTCGGCACAACTGTGCTGTTTCAGGAGGCCTTAGAGAATCCAGCACTACATGAACTTTCAAAGAGCGTAGGCTGAGACACTTTTAGCATTCACAGAGAACCCACAGTCTGTTGGCAACCAACGGCTAGACATAATAGTTTTGGAAGTAACTGAAGCCTGGGGTTGGTAGGCCATGGATGTCTTTGGCACAGTAGCCATTGGGATTCAGGATCCTCTGATGGTGATGTTCTGGGGGGGGGGAGGGTGCAGGAAACTGCCTAAGCAGCTCCTCTCCCCACTCCAGTCTCCATGTCACCGTCTGGAAAAAAAATGTAAGAGAAATACCTCACTTCAGCTTCAAAAACAAAAGTCCTTTTATCCATTGAGGCCCTGTTTCAGGCTTCAAGGTGAGTATTTATGCTAGCCTGTTGCCTATATTAGCTCCCTGGGTACCTGGGTTCTCTCCAACTACTCCATTCGCAGCTGAGGGAATGTTTTCGGGGAAATAGTACTTCCTGGAGACATGTGGCAGCATTAGCCGTTCCCTAGTCCTTCTTTCAAAGGTGGTGGGGAAGAACAGAGGGACAGCTTTTGTATTACAGGGAAGACAATGGACCCTGGCCTTGACTATAGTTGTTTCTGCTCTGACGTACCTTTAAGAGGGTCTTGCTGAGGATGTGCCAGCTGACAGGTCCTCTCTGTGTTTTTAGGCACAGATGATTCATGGCTTCCCAGTGTCGAAAGAAAGCAGGGCACCAGCTCCAGGCTTTCAGGAAGGAACGTCCTCATTTTCAAGGCAGGTGCAGGGCAGGGTGGAGCTGGCTGTTTAGACAAAGGCTGTTTTCCTTTGTTCCTTGGTAACAGAACCATAGTTTGCTCAGTAGCAATGTATGCGAGCTCCAGGGATAAATCGTGCTTACACCAAGGCAACTAGGGTAATCCTGCTTTCCTTCACAATTGACTGATACCCTGTGACATGGTTCTGAGCAAATAGATGTAAGAAAATTCACGGTTGAAGGATACTGCGAAGTACTAACTTGTATAAGACAGCGGCCCACAAGAAAATAGAGCCCATTTGCCTTTCCTTGTTTCCAGTGTTGGATATTAGCAGGGACGAGGGATCTATGAAGCTTCAGGTCATGAGGCAGGAAAAGCGATGATAACGGTGTTAGGCTGAGGATTAAGTAATTGGAAAGTGTTTGCTGGTTTTCTTAAGCAGTTTAGTGGACCCCACAACTGCCCACCTTCCGATTACTTGTGAAGTAAGAGACAGACAGCCGTATTCATGGTAAAGGCCACTGTTAGGCAGGTTTTTCAGCTGTACGGCAATCCGTCTTCACTGCTACTTCATACTAATAATGGAAATTGGACACCAGAGGTGTGAATAAGCTGAGCGTGCATATGACGAATCACACCGGGGGGGGGGTGTGAATACAAATCCTTAGAAGCTGAATGGAGCACTGAACTTTGCTGACACTGCACCTCTTTGTATACTGACTCGTGATCCAATGGCTTTATTGTGATTGTAGGTGTCTAGAGATGCTAGCGTTCCTCCTGATTCTGTGATCTGGGGCGTCTCCTCTCTTTATAGAGGGATCATAAAAAATTGAAATAGACTCAAGGTCTTCTGACATTAAGTTGGCATTCCTTTAGGACAATGGTTTGGATTACCCATTTTTGTCACTGAAAACCTTCATGCCTCAAAATCTATAAAATTCGTTTTTAAATAAAATGTCTTTAATATGAACTAACATTTTACTGCAATGGAAAGAGAAATGAATGAGAGTTTAAAAAAGGGTTCTACTGTTTATTTAAAAACCTTAATAAATGTGTATTACATCTATATAATTTTGATTGATCCTTTGTAGAGAATTTAGAGCTTCTCCCTCTAGCAGTGTTTGTGTTGAGAAACACCAAACTAGATGGATCTTTTCCTCCAGAACTAACATTCTGATTCTAAATAGGAAATGCATTGGAGTGCTTTGCCAATACAAAGAGCCAAGATGGTGGCCCCTACTCTTGGTGGTCTCATCTTAGGGGGCCATGGCAGTAGCATTCACATCCAAAAATTGAGATGCCATTCCATTCTGGCTTACTGAGTATTTGGAAACCCATACATTGACCTTTCTGGACTGGGCAGGGAGGTGGGTTCTATTTGCCTCATTCATAATTGTGAATGGAAACCGGAACATGTTGTTCTTTGGGAATATAACAGAAAACTTCAAGTTAAGAAGCCTGTGAGATCCCTTTTCTGTGCCCTCCTTATTCTTGATTCAGTAGAGCAGGCAGAATGGCTGAGAAGTGGATTCTCCAGGGATCAAGAACTATTTAGCCAGTTCTACTCTAGTCCTTGTGCTGTATGGAGATATACTCCTGTTTTTCCAGGATGTCTATGTACCCATACTCTACTGCAGTTGTTATTATAACAGGCAAATCTCAGGTTCTTTTGGACAGGAGAAAAGCATCTGACACATAAATACAAAGGCATAATTATTTTCCTCTGGAGTGGGACTGCTCTCTGATTTGATTAAAGCAGGCATGATTAGCCCATTTCAATAACTATTGAGGCTTCTCCCTTTCAGTGTGGCCTCAGAGAGCCTTTCAGATAGAATTGTCTTGACATAAAACCACAGCTGAGTTTTGGAAATGGAGCCCCATGTCCCTTGTGCATTTCAGGGAAATGATAGGACTATCTTTCTTTAAATATAGAAAGCCAAGAATTCAGCACATCATGATTTTTTTTTTTTTTACCACAGAGCCAGCTATCTGCAGCCAGACAATCTGGACTTCCACTGAATGATCTACATGTTTAACCCCGGCCAGCTACTCTGTAGAGGATAAGTTGACATTTTTGCCCTTATTTAGGTCTGCAAAGGGTTTGAGCATCCTCTAACGCTTCATGGGTTGGCAGCATGTCCCCCACCGTAATAGTTGGTGCTTCCCAAAGAAATGATTAAGTAATGGGAAAACCACACTCCCAAAGGGTTAATATAGTTCTCAAAAGTCTGGGTTAATTCACTCACAAATGGACTATTACAGAAGGAGCTGAGCCTTTCTTGCTCTCTTCCTTGTTCACACACACACCCATTGGGCATGTGGCCATTTTCCTTTCTACTTCTCTGCTCTGTGTTGTGACACAGCCAAGGGGGTCCTTGCCAAACATCTGCCAAGCTGTTTGGACTTTCCAGCCACCTGAATCGTGAGCCAAACAAACTTCTTTTCTCTATGCATTACTCACGTACATGAGTTTTGTTATAGCAACACAATAAAACGGAGACATCTGGTCTGACTCTCGCTAAGGAGATGGAGCACGGAGACAAGGCTGGCCGAATACACCTAGGCTGTTCCTCGATGAGGGCTATCATAAGCGACAAAGGGAGCTGGATAAGAGGTAGAACCAGAAAGCCAGCCCAGCACTCTCCCACAAAGTAAAAGACTACCAGATACTGAAGCTAATGCCAATGAAAACAAAAGGAGATGGGAGAGAGGAAGCAGATTCCCTCCAGGTTCAGACAAAGCCTTATGTTTACAAGGTCTATAAGCCACTAGATTCCGCTTTTTCATTAAAAAAAAAAAAAGCGACATACAGTCAAGTAGACTAGCTATGGTCTCCAAAGTCTAGCTTCTTTTGTAAGAAGATAGGCAGCAATGCAAAACCTAAAATTTTCAGGAAGTTCAACTAAGTAAAAACAAACAAACAACAACAACAAACCTGGGCTCAGATATTAAGAAACATAGGGGAATGCCAGGACAGGGAAGAGGGAGTGGGTGGATTGGTGAACAGGGGGATGGGGGATGGGGTAGGGTGTTTTCGGAGGGAAACCAGGAAAGGGGATCATTTGAAATGTAGATAAAGAAAATATCTAATAAAAAAAGAAACATAGTGATGGTAATAAGAAGGCTGTAGAGGCGCAGAGTTCTCTGGAGTTTCTGCATCTTTACCAGCTCACAAAAAGCACACAATCCGTGCTTTAATGTGGTCTCAGCCACAGAGGGCTATGGAGCTGACGATGCAAACTCAGATGTGACTACTGTATGTTTATGAAAGCAACCAAAGAAGGCACTAGCTTGGTGGCAGGTGGCTTATCTTATTACAAAGAACCTCATTGCCACAAGTTTCCATGGATTTAGTAGGTTAGATATTGTTGTTTTAAATATGTTTTCAGATTTACATTTATTTAGTTTGCATGTAACAGAGGGTACACATGTCAGTGTGTGTGGTGTGTGTGTGTGTATGTGTGTGTGCTGTTTCTGTTTATAGAAGTTTCATTCTATATATATTTTCTGCTCTCCAAAGAGTTAGAATAATTCACACAAACACACACACACACACACACACACACACACACACATATATATATACATACATATATAAATACACATGTACATATATAATATGTACATATTTGTTCTAGCTCTCCAGGGAGAGAAAAAGTGTGTGTATGTGTGATGTATGTATGGTGTATGTGGTGTGTGTGTATGTATGTATGTATGTATGTATGTATATGTATGTATATGTATGTGTAGAGACTAGAGGCATACACAGAAAGGTAGGGATGGAGAAAGAAACAGAGAGAGACTGATTTATTTTAAATAATTTTCCTGCATAGCCAAGGAGGCTGAAAATTCCCAAATGTACAAGGTAGGTTGGCAAGCTGAAAACCCACAAGCTAGCTTATTTTCTGGAAAGAATTCCCTCTTGCTTGGTTGTTGTTTTGTTCTATGAAGACCCTCAACTGATTGGATGAAGCTCAGATATATTAGAGAGGGGAATCTGCTTTAGATAAATCTATCATCTCAAATGTTAGTCCAATTCCCAGGATAGTATGGACCTTTCCAACTTGGCTAGAATCAATCATCTCAATATTTAAGTTGTAATAAGAAATAAAGAAATGAGGTTACAGGATCACAAAGTTTCCTCTTGGTGTTTCTAGGGATTTGCAGAGAAAGTCTTGGCTGTGTCTGGGAACAAGTACAATCAAGTTTTCTAACCTTAGCATCTTGGTGGAAGGACACCACCAGAAACTACTGACCTTTGTCCCAGTGCCTCATAAAAAACATGGTTCCCCCAAGAGTCGTGGTTACACCCACAATTCTACCACAGAGCACTTATTTCCTGGCAGTTCCAGATTTGAACTTCTAGGGTACTACAGTTGTCTTGAGCTCTGTGGGGATGAAAATGGAGAAAGAGAGAGAGCCCACACTTGGGGACTGTTTATCCCTTGGCTCTTGGATAGCCCCACTTGCTGTCATTGCATGTACTCTTGGTATGAAATCAGCTTTCCTCCTGTGTCTATCCAAATGGACGGAAGGTTTCATTTAAAGCAGATGACCAAGAACATCAAAAAGGCATGCTAACCATATGGCAAGCTTTCCTTTGAAGCTTGTTATCTGCCCTTAGATAAAGCTACTTCACAATTTCTTCTCTTTCTCAAAACTTACATTTTTTCCCCACTCCTTACTTGCAAGTGTGTGCTTTCATCTTGTTCTTTGTTAAGGTGAAAATAATAACAGGGATATTTTTAACACTAGAGCTATACATTTATTTGCCTTCTCTTCCTTCTGTGTCAATGCCAAATTCAATGGACTCTCTCCCAATGATTCATCTTGTTGGTTCTTGGAGAAGCATTTCCTGGTTCTTAAAAGTACTTTTGTATAGCAAAGGAAACAAGTACCAGAGTGAAGAGACACCCTGAGGAATGAGGAATAAAAAAAAAAAACCTTTGTGAGCTATGTATCTGACAGGGATTAATACAATCCTTAGAATATATTAAAATTAAAAAAAAAACATTAGATACCCCAAAATCAAAGAATCCGCGCAGTCCAGAAATAAGCAAGTGAATTGGACAGGCAAGTCTCAAATTAAGATGTACACATAGCCAATAAACATATAAAAAATGCTCAAGGCACTTAAATGTCAGAGAAATGGACACCAAAACTATACTGAGGTCCCATCCTCCTCCAGTCAGAATGGCCATCATCAAAGAAAT
This sequence comes from Apodemus agrarius, assembly GCA_964023405.1. Taxonomy (NCBI): domain Eukaryota; kingdom Metazoa; phylum Chordata; class Mammalia; order Rodentia; family Muridae; genus Apodemus; species Apodemus agrarius. Next base: position 10,211,194 of record OZ030010.1, read on the forward strand.
AAACAAGAAGTAAGTAATGGTGAGGTGTAGCAGGAAAAGAAGCCCACATACACTGCCAGTTGGAAAGTAAATTAGGGTATCCAGTATGAGTCAGGATGACATTTCCTCTGATCCTGAAAGTGGAGCTAACATATGACCCAGATGTACCTTTTCTTAATATCTAAGTCCTTTGACCACAGAGATGCTAGTGTGTCCATGCTTATTGCTGCCCTAGTCATAATATTGAAGACGTAGAACCAGGTTAGAGAGCCTTCAACAGATGAATGCATAAATAACACATTATAGTTTTATTCAATAGGGATTCATCCCATCAGTAAGAAAAATGAAATTGTGTTATCTATAGGAAAATACAACTGGAGATCATTATGTTAAGCAAATAAGCTGGACTCACAAAGATGAATAACATACATTTTATCTGATACATGGACTCTGGACTCTACCCTTTAGAATGTATATGAAATATGAGAGCAGAGGGAGGACTCTTTAGAAAGAAAGAGATGACAAGTGTGGAGGGGAGGTATAAGAGAGGGCAATAGGGTGAATATGAGCAAAGCACATGATAGCCATGTCTGAAAATGAAAGTGATATGTATCATGTATAATCAACTTAAGCTAGGAATAGTAATCAAAAACCCCTTCACCTTTCTGCTTCCATGCCTCTGATTTGTTCTGTGTCCTCTATACAACTGAAATAAAGAAAACCTCGGTGTTTAGTCTAAACATAATCTTGTACATTTCTTTGTCCCCATACTTTCTAGGTTATGTCACCTAGGCTCATGACTGAATATTTAGAAGCACCTCTAGTTCGGATTTTTATCAACAGTCCAACTCAGACCTCTCACCTCACACCAGGCTCACTATCCACCTCCTAGTTGTGCTTTGTTAGGTCCTTTAATAAAGAGACTGGATTAGATGTACAGGAAGTTTCTTGGAGGAAAATACCCGTGACGTGTAACAAGCAACCCAGGAGGTGGAAACAGGCAAAATGTGCCTCCAGACTGCAAAGGGGGCCTGATGCCATGGAAGGGACAGGGATGGAGGAGAAGGGGGAAATGGGTTGGAAGAGTCTCAGACTACAGCAGAACAGTTCTAGAAAATGCCTATGCTTGTGCTAGGACCTCCCTTAGCCAAAGTTCCCTGCCAGAGCACTCCCCATATCATGTACGAAGGAGCCTCTGCAACAGCCAGGCTCTAGGAGCACACTATTGATGATATGGTCTCATTTCGAAGTGTAAATTCTCATCTCCTAAGTCCATTTTGCTTCCTACAGCAAGAGATCTTAGTTTCATATTTTCACAACCTCCAAATTAGCTGATGGTCCAGACTAGCTCTTGACCATCTGACAGACATGCCAAATATAAAACACTAGAACTCTTTATTGTCCATGCCATGTAGATGTTAAGTTTGTTCTACATTGGTAAATGCTCTCAGTTTTGTCCAGGTACTATCCAGATACTTATCCAGTTCTACCCAAGAGCATAAAACTCAGTCTAGACTCTAGACTCTGGAGTTTGATCCCTACCCGTTATGTGCAGTCCACCAGCCCGTCCTGCTGGCCTTACCTCAGAAAGCTCAAATCTATCTACTCTTCTCCATTTTCACTGTCACCACCACATTCCAAGCCTCCATGCACTCTCATGGGCTGTCCTCAATGGCATCTCCATTGTCACTCTTGTCAACTTCTAGCTACCTTTGTGACACCCGAAGTATCCTCTATAAAGTCACCTGGAACCCCTTTTCTCCAGTGACCTTTTACTGTAAACCTACCAAACCCCAAGCACATTAGCCTCCCCTCCCCATGTCTTTTCACCACATAAATATAAGCACTATGAAAGCAGAAGCTTTGCCTGTTCTCTTTAGTATAATTGCTGTTGCCCAACATAGACCTAGAAATGATGGTAGGAGCATATAGCCCATTTGTTGACTGCTAAGTAGGTGAATCTCTTTTACACAAGGCCTCAGAACTGAACTATTAAGTACTGTTGATGGCTGTGTTACATAGAAATATGCTTGTAGTGCTTAATGGTGGTTTTGCCAAAGTGTGATGTTTTAATTTTTGTGGACGAAGAAATCCAGAGGTAGTCGACAAGTGCAGGACTGTCTGGAGGTCTACAATGCAGCGGCATCCAGAAGATGCTCTTTTGTGTTTTCTTGAATGCTTCCAAGCTCCCTAGTGGATGCCTGCCATCCAGATGCAGTTCTGTTTTTTATGGTCACAAGATGGCTGCTCTGCCATCCGTACAACTAGCATCTGTGCTGCAGGTAGGAAAAATAGGGATGCCAGAGACAGATGTTGTAAATCGAATGAGTCTTGCCCTTTCAAGAGCTGTTGTGCATTGGCTTCCCGAGGATTCAGACTCTTCAAAGAAGATTAGTGTGTCGAGGGGGAATGCTGTCAAGATGAAGGCTCACAGAAGGGAGTGGGAAGAAATGTGATTGTGCAGAGGGGGATGTAGGGCCAGGAATCCATCCCAACCTCATTGGAAATCTAGACGGGGGGGGGGGAGGGGTCAGCTATATAGACTCAATGCTGACAGGTCATTGAAGGCCAATAAGTAGGTGATTTCTTTAGCCAAGGCAACCATGTAGGTGTTAACACCCAAAGGCTGTCAGCAGTATTCTCAACAATTGAGGCTACAAGCTGTTAATTCCTAAACCTCAGCATCACAAAAGCACCACACAGGCTTTCCTGAAGACCTTCCACACTAACATTGACTTGTATCTTAATGATCAGAGCCACGCCATGCAGCTGTCTTTAGCTCCAAGGCAGCTGGGATGTGTGGATTTTAACTGGGCATATTGCCACTCGGAATAAAACAAAGGTTCCATTAATAAGAAAAAGAGGTAGAATGTTTAGGACATTTAGGCAGGCCACCAGCAGTCTTTGGCAGATCGCCTGTTCTCCACTTCCTTGTCGCTCTTTGCTCTACTCCTCTAGTGCCTGAGCATTAAAATAAATTAAACAAGCAAAGAAAGCAAACACATAAACAAAACAAACATGAATAAATCTCTTTCCTCCTTCATTAGCCAATAAACAAAAGCTTATGAAAATCTCATTACAAAAGCACATACAAATTCATGCATAGAGCTCTCGTGCAGAGGATGGCTACTACCATGCTAACCATGCTTTGGTCTTCACTGGGCCTAGAGGAGCCCGGGTAGACGTGTAGACTCTATTCTTTAGGAACTCACAAGTAGAACAATGAAACTGACCTTCATATAAATAACCTGATGGAAAACAAACAGCTAACTGGTGTGTGCTGGAGAGTGGGGGTGATCTCTGAAGACAGGGAACTGAAGCAGATATATACTCTTGTCTGAGGCAATGCTTCATAGAAGGCTGGAGAAACAAGTAAGTGCTGGAGAGACATTATATTGAAGTGAAAAGACTAGGAATTTTCTAGGAGCTGGATGGGCAGGGAGCTAGTGACTCTGAGCTTGAGAGAGGGAGCATTGAGCAGCCAGAATCACAGTGTAGGGAGGCAGCTTGAGGGACAAGGGCAGGCAAATGCAGCAAACAATAGCAAAGGAACCGTGACTCTTGACTCTTATTGCCTAAGTCTAGAGGTGTTCTGCTGAGCGGTGCTCCATGTTATGGTAAATATGGCATCTGACAGTACTACCCGGGCAAGAAGTGAGGATGCCTCGAGCCACTGGCAGGTGTGCAATGGATTTTCACAGGCAGCTCTTCCCTAATAGTCTAGACAGGAAGTGGAGACGAGTGCCCAGTGGAAACCATGAATTGTGCCCACACAACCAGCTGCTCTGCTAAGAGGAAAGCCGCAGTACTCGGAGATACTGAAAGTGGGCATGGCAGGGAAGAAATGGCAGTGAGTCTGAGTGACAGCTGGAGCATGGCCCAAAGGCGGGGCCACGCCTTCTCTGAGCTTGCTTTCCTAGTCTTTTTCATGGATTGCAGAAGATCCTGTCATCTGCCTCTTCACTCACTACTTACCTTCCTCATCCTTCCCTGCAAACCCTGATAGTATTATGGACTTTCTCTTGTTTAGTGAGGATGCAGGCTACAAAGCAAGTAGGTCCCAGTTCTGAACTAACAAAGTACACAGCTAGTGATCCCTATATATTACCTGATGTGGTTCCATTCCCTTTGCTTGAGACATGGGCATATGATTTAACTCGGACCAGTGCTATAAGCCATGTCTTTGGGAAAGCTTCTGAAAAAAAAGATTTCAACATTAAAAATGATGAGTAAAGATTTCAGACCTCTCCTATCTTCTCTCTGACTTCGCGCTCGCTCTCTGCAGATGAATTTCATCCTTGCCACCATAAGACAATCTTGCCAAGGACAAGACAATACAGTACAGACATACAAGGAGAGATGGAAGGAAATGAGTGCTGGACACCAGGTACAAATCACTGAATTGCCAGCCCCAGTACACCTGCACTTTGAAACGCCTCATCATGTAAGTCAATGAATCCTTTGTCAGTTACATAAAATGCATGGAGATTTTTCTGTTATTTCCACCTATGGCAAATCCAGTTTATAAAGAACTCCTAACAAAAAAGGGCCAAACACAAAGGCATGGCATAAGAATGTGCCAACATACTAGGTCAGTATTCTGTATTACAAATCTGAATATGTGTGTGTGTGTGTGTATATATATATATATATATATATATATAAAACACAAACATTGGAGTTTCTTTTTGTTATAATTTCTTTCACAATTCCACTTGATACATGGAAAAAAACCTTGAAAATTTTCCAGTCTTTGGCTCTGTCTGGGGGTCATCACCAATCTGGGCACTTATCCAGTCAATTCAGTATTTGACCTGCTTCCTAATAACTCCCAACTGTTGGCCCCAAAGTACCTCCCAGAGCATGCATCCCAGCCAGAACCCACGGCATGGAGCTTGGAACATAAAGACAGGGCTTTCAATTTTTGGCCTTAGAGTTATTCTTCCAGGAAAAAAAAATCAAGGCCTCTGAAAAAGGAACATACCTTTTAGAAAATAAGAATTTAGGAAAATTGGGACTTACTTTGTTTAGGGATTGGTTTCGTGTCCACATTGGGGATCTCCAAAAGCAGCACTGAATTTACAATTTCAAGACTATTTTGCTTGTCCAACTTGGAAATTAGCGCATGGACTCCAGATGAAACAATTGGACAACACAGAAGCAAAGCACCGCATAAATATTCTCATTTCCTAACTACTTGTCAGCTATTTCCAGTGAGTAAATATTTACACATTTTCCTCTCCCCCTGCGGAAAGCAGTACTCACATATATGGACATAAATATTTTGGTGTATGTAAATATTTACTTGCACGCACAATATATTTCTTTTTTCCAGTCCCCCTTGTAAGTTCTTTAATAACAGAACAATTCCTGCTTACAAATAAGTTCTGATCTTGCAGTCCTCCTGGAATGTTCTGCAAGGAGAGATGTTTTATGAGAATGGTTGGGCTCAAGTTAGACCTTAGCATCCTAGTAGCTGTGTGACCCAGAACAAGTTGTTTAGTCTTTCTGAGGCCTGAATCTCCCTATGTGTAAGTGAGGCTAACAGCCGCGTCTAGCATGTGGCATTGCTAAGAAGATGCAATAATTTCTTGTACATGAAGTGCTTCAGACACAATCTAGCACATTGTCAACCTTAATAAATAATATTAAAATATTTTCATGTTGTCAATCACTGGAAATAAGTATATTGCTCTTTTCTAGATGGTATTGTGGATACATCTTAATTTTATCTAAGTATCCCTTTTATATCATTCACAAAAATTCAAATGCTAACAATACAAGCAAATTGCTTCACACTGGCTTTTGATTATTTTCTACCCTCCATTGGGTGAGTGGCTATCAGTTTGAAGCATTTACTTTGTGCCAGACATTTTGCTGCATTTTGTCATGACAGTAACCTTATGAGGGGAATAATATTTGAGTCTCAACCTGAAATTGAGACTCGGTGTGCATAATTAATGTATCTTCAGTTAAATAATATAGAAGTGATGGAGATGAGACTCGAACCCAGGTATTTTGAATGTGAAAGGTCCTGCTCTAAATCACTATGCCATTGTGGAGTTTCCAATGTTTACTTACAAACAAGCATCCCATGCAGGCAGGGATCAGAGTGAAACAGCTGCTTCCCTGCTCCTTTGTTCTCCCCTTCCCTGTAGTCAGGAAAATGGATTAGATTCCATTGTACTTTCCACCCCTGGAGGAGGGGGGGTAGATATGTTACTAACAAACCAACATGTGTCACTTCAATCCTTATGAGTGCCATATTGTGAAATGTGGCTGATTGGATAGTGCGATACATACCACACCCCATTTTGGGAATTTGAACCTGGATTCAGTTTATTACTCTTGTCTAGGTACACAGTTTCTCTGCTCTGCCTCTCGTATTACATTCATGTTGTTTAACTCCTCAAGATTCTATGATTGGCCCAAATGTTTGGGCCTTGCTATCAGGACTCCTCTCCCAAGACATCCTTCAAATGGATCTCCTTGTTACAAGAGGTTATCACATCTTTCAGCCATACTCTTTCTTGTTTAAAGCCTTCTCTTGTACTTGATCGCCGGGCCTCTCAGTGATCATTAAACAAAGGTCATTGGAATTTTCAGTTCTGCAGGATCGTGTAGCATCTTTTTCTACCTAGTTATAACCCAGCGATCAGATAGCTTTTGTTCTCACTGCCTACCGTATCACATGCATCTATTGAAAACTGATGACTAGACAGAACTGGAGTCCACTTGCTGCCAGCAGTTGTGACCAGTCTACTTGGCTATGTCAATTGCCTTGGGCAGATGGACATCTTCAAAATGTGGTTCTCAGCTTTATCTCCACATAGGAGCTTCACCTAGAGTCTGAGAAAAGTGAATCCAATTACCCAACACAGTTCCCCCACCCAGAACTGTTCCAAATAATATTGATACATTTTTAGGTGGAAAATACACCTTTTTTATTCCCTTTGGCTCTCTATCTCTCTTAGATGAAACCCATATTTCCGTTTGTGAACTAATTAGAAACAATGACTGATCGCTTCCGAAAGTATTTTGAAGCACCCACTACTGTGCCTTTAGCATGGACAACACAGAAAGGAACAAGGCTTGGTTCAAGTACCTAATAACTGTTTAGTCCCTACAGGCAAAGATATGGGAATATAAATGATGGATCCAAAGTGAGAAATGGAAAATGGATGTGTGTTTAGGATTCTATGGGATCTGAGAAAAGCCTCAAATAAAAAGGTTCATAGCCATGCTAGGAGAACTGTATTAGTTACTTTCTATGATGAAAATGCTGTACAGAAGCTAGTTAACATGACAGAGTGGCAGGGTCTGTGACAATAGGAGCTTCTGACACATTCACATCATGACAGCTCAGGAAGCAGAGAACAAGTCTGGAGGTGGGGCTGGGTCATAATCCTCCAGGCCAGCTTCTAGTGTCCTATTTCTGCCCGGTAGACCCTCTAAGGTTCCACAAGCTCCCCAAATAACAGTATCAGTTGAAGACCAAGCATTCAAACATTTGCTTATGGTGTCATCTTATATTCAAACCATAACAAGGAGGATAGAGAAGTAGAGGGAAGAACAAGGAGATTATGTTCAAGACTGGCACAGAACTTGAAGGACATTACCTTATGTTTTTACTGCTGCCTAACAAACCATCCCAAATCAGTGCCCTGAAATAGCATTTTATTTACTAATCTTTCTTCAGTCAAGGCTGAAAAATCAGCTGGGTGACTCTTCCTCTGGCCTTTCTGATAATCCCTCTTATAGCTAAATTCAGCTGGCAATTTTTTTCTGGAGACTGGATTCACCTGAGCTTTTCTTTCTCCAAGTGGTCTTGGAGTCTTTCTGCCTCACCACATAGTGATTTCATGTTTTTTTTTTTTTTTTTTTTTTTTTTTTAGAGCAAGGCAGCCAGACTTCATAAATGGAGACTCAGAATCCCAGGAACACAGGAGCAGAAGCTGTCAAGTGGTCTTAGGAGTTCTGCCTGGAACTGTTCGCGTGCCACCACCACTGCATTCTGTTGATTAAACCTAGCTGTGGAACCAGCCCCGATTGAAACGGAGTGAACTGTCCAAAAAGGCCTGACTATCAGGAGACTGGGTTCACTGGGGTAGACATGGTGGACCAACCAGCTAAATGAAATGAGGAAGGACGCCGGGTAAAAGCAATATAAGCAGACACAGAAGCAGGTCAATCCATGGCTTTGGGGAAAATGTTATACACTTCAGCGCTGGAGATGGGAAGGTGTACAGGCAACAGTGAGTTGCTGGCTATCGTTCCTGTGTGTTCTTCTGTTTTTGTTGTTGTTGTTGTTTGCTTGCTTTGTTTTGTAAGTTTTGTTTTGTTTGCTTATTTGTTTGATTGTTGACTTAATTTTTTACCCCTTGACTTGACTCGCTCTCTGGAAGTGTTTTCTGGTTTGTTGAACTTCCATGTGATCTCATCCAGCTCTTCTTTGATGTGTCATTTGATGTTTTGGTTCTTATGACAAACTATTTGAGGTTATCAGTTCAAGATGAGGAAGGATGCAGTTTGGATGACTGTTTTACATGGACACGATCAATCTGTGGGGCCACAGGCCACATGTGTCTCAAGACAGCTATGAGGGCTGCTCAACACATTTGGACACGACACCTTACCACAATGTCAAAAGGTTAGACACCTCCCAGTTTTAGAGATTCCAGTCAATGACTGATGGGTCCCCTTGCTCTGGGATTATGGCAAGGCAGAGTAGCGTAGAGGAGGGTGTATGTGTTAAAGCAGAGCTCATGGAAGCTGCTAAGCAGGCATGGGGTGGAGGCTGCAGTTACAGTAGCTCCTAGAAGGACATGACCTCAATGATTTAACTTTTTCTCACTACCCTCCACATTCTAAGAGTTCCAGCCCTTCCCAGCAGCACCATAGCCTGACAACCAGCATAAGAACCTTGGGGCGGGACATTGAGGATCCAAACTCTAACAATTGATGACATGAATTTAAAGGTTATGGCAGTGTTACTATCCAGTCACCAATGCTATTTTATATTTTCCGTGGTCACTAATGTAGTGCGCCACTCTCAACTTCCTTTGTAGGTAAAGATGGCCGTGTCAACTGAGTTCTAGTGGAATGGTAGCACTCAGTTGCTCATGACTTTGTCCAAATTCTAATGTTTGATCTTTCACATTCTTGCCCCAGTTGACTGAAAATAGGGAACTCCAGCAAGGAATTTCAGGTTGAAGATGACAATGGGGTGCAATGGAAGGCACCTGGGTTCTTGGATCACTGGATTTGCAGATGTATTCAACACAAATAGGTTCGAGGTGTCAGCTTGTCACATAAGAATGAAACCATTTTTTTTTTATCATTGATAAACCCAGACTTGTGAAGGTCTATAAGTTACATCAGCCAGCATTACCCTAACTAGCATGAGTAGGAACTGAGGAAGCACAAAACTTGTCAGTATCATCCTGAGGAGATGGGGGCTATGTGAGGGAGGAGATTGAGAAGAAGGGAGAGGGCTAACTGAGGCTTAAGCAGGTTCAACCAAGTATAGGAAGAATTCTTTGAATGATATCATGATAATCTTTCTTTGCATGGGTGCCCAATTTACTTGGAGGAACATCAGGAGCCTGGTACAGGTGGACTCATTGACATATTCCCATCGGAAAGTGCATGGTACTTTTAGTTTTTTTCAAGGGCCTTGGACAGCTTGTAGTCTTGGAAATTCCATGGAGAGTATATTGACAGGAAAGCAATGCAGTAGCTTTTCGGACAAGTTAAAGGACTAGAATATCATATTAACATAAAACACTGTGTATTTGGTTCTCTGTTGTAATCTGACTTCCCCAAGCAATCCTTCAAAGTTTCATGGACAGAATTCTCTGTCTTTTTTTTTTTCTGAGTGGGCATGATGTTGAGTTGACAGGAAAGATCTTACAGTTAAGTGCAAGAGACCTGGAATCCACATCTTCCAATTCCAGGCTATTTGTAAAGAAAATATACAGAATGTGTTGAGGCCACACCCGTGGTCTCCAGAACCACTCTAGCTCATAGCTTCTGGCTGGACAGTTCTGGAGGGTACTGCATCTCCTCCCCTTCTATGACATGTGTCTCTCAGCTCGCCCATTTGAGGGCTGGTTCCAATACCCTGTAAGCTTACTTAGCTCAACACAGGCACAATTTGGAAATGCAAGGAAGTATATAGGTCAAGGGCAACACAGTTATACTGGGGGACAAGATATAGGAGTAAATACTCTACTCTCCTATTCCCTTTCAAAGGTTCACCCAAGGAACAAATGACTGAGCTCCAGAAAATGTCTACAGCTTTTTACTGCAGTCCAAATTGACTTTCCTCGCTGACCTGGCTCAGTCTCCAAGCGACTTCACCTCTGCTTTGCAGCACCATCTCCCAAAGCTAACTAGATGCTTGTGCTAGTCTCAGGCTGTCTCATGAGTACCCTTAGACAAGAGGAGTAAGAAACATGGGGAAAGGAGGAGGGTATTTTTGTTTCTTTGTTCTCCCTGAACTGGCCTCAGACAACCTGTTCTAGCAGCAAGGAAGGATAATGACTGTGTACTTTTTTTTTTTTTTTTACTAGACATGTCCTGTCAGACTCTCTGTTCTGTCCCAGTCAGTTGGTGGCCCCTGAGGGTCTGGACTCTCCTCTGCGTTGGTGACTTTGCTCTGCTGCCCAGCTGGCATCAAGGATGACAACGAGCAGCTTTGGTTCCAAACAGCAGCAGATGCTGCCAGCATACCAACTTCTGCCAGTAAACTGGGGGTTGGGACTGGGCAAGAAAGTATGATCGCTTGCTTTGGCTGCCACAGTCCCCAGTGTCCTCTGTGTCAAATAGTCACCAGGGAGGCCAGGGTCATAGAGATGTCAGCTCAGCAGTGACTGCTTGTTGAGACAAGTTTAGGATGGCATGGTGCCACAGAGAGGAACAGAGGGACCTTCACCAGACACCAAGGGGCCCATAGGCCCAGGTCTGATGTGCTGAACCATAGTGGCCAGTTATGCAAAAATGCCACCTGTGGACTCTCTCCCAGAACAGCTGTGTTTATTTATCCTCAAATTCATTCATTCACCAATATAGTGATGCTCCTTATGTGTCTGGTGCTGTGCTATGAACTGGGCATGCAAAAAGGAACAATGACAATGTATTTTTCCAGTCATTTGAATGTATACTATGGAACAGAGACATCGCTTGATCGCTTGATCACTTTGTTGTTTTTGAGACAAGGGCTCTCTTTGTAGCCCTGGATGACCTGGAACTTGCTATATAGACCTGGCTAGCTTCAAACTCACATACATAACTGCTTGTTTCTGCCTCCCCAAGTACTTCAATTAAGGCATGCACTACCCATACCTAGCTTGATGAAACCTAACGCATCTCTAATCATTTGGCGGCTGATGGTTTTTCTCTTACTCTATCTGAAACTCATAAGTGTATCACAGTATGGTGAAACTTTCACGTATAATTCTAGAACTTAATAGACAGAGGCAGGAAGATCAAGAGTTCAAAGTCATCCTCAAGTTTAGATTAAGTTCAAGCCTAGCCTGGGCTACATAAGACCTCATAACCAAACAAAACAAAGTCAAACAGAAATACTGTTCTTTAGTGTGGTATAAGCTCCAGAGTCATGTAGACACAGCCCACACTTGTCGATAACAATACAACAGGCATCAATACTATCAGCATCCAATATCCAGCAGTTCTTCTCTGGAGGCCAAGGAGACATGAGTCAATATGTGGTGACTCCTAGAAAGGTTATAGGAGTGTTCTTCAGGGGCTGGTGGCGGCGGTGGTGGCTCTTTGCTTTCCTAAGTTCATCTCATCATAGTCTGCAGCTTGTGAGTACAAGCAGGCAGGGATTTGCAGCTGGGTTTTCCCTCTTTGGAGGCAGAGAGGCAAGGTATGGGGTGGATAATCCTTCCAGCATCTTCTGTGTGCTTCTTGCCTGGGCTGCCATGTGTCTGGGAGCGCTGTGATTGCGGCTTGAGCTTCCTGCTTGTCTAGGAAGGGCCAGATCCCAGCTTCAGTCATTGTTGGTCTCCAGGGTTACTCCAGCTCTGGTTCTTGCAGATACTATTTGGAGCAGCTCCCAAGCCATTAAAGCCTTCTTCCTGGGGAACTCCACAGCTGTGGGAGAGGAGGAGGCGGCGAGGGGGTGGACCAGCCAGTTCAGATTCACTTCAAAGCAGAAGTGGAACAATCCCCGTTACATTATTAATCCCCAGAGCCATGTAAAGTTTCATCTGTTTTCTCTCAACGATTTTTTTTTTTTTTTTACAAGCTATATTTCCTAAAAGCTGCAAGACCTACAACCAAATGCTATCTTTCACATGTGGGTGAAAATCTTGGGATAATTCTTGTAGGGCAGAGGACAGGGCCACAGGTTCTAATCTTGCCTCTGACACAAAAAGCCAGGTGTGTGAAAATGATTCCTCTCTGGGCCGCCCTATCTGTGAGGGTCCGCTGTGGCAGCAAAAACAGTACTCAAAGTATGAGCAATAATACAATGATGATAAATAGCAGCGCACATACGGTGAGTGGCCAGGATATGGCTGAAAAATCATTCCTGGGCTTCAGGATTGTGGTGTCAGATAAGGGGCGTGGCTGAAACAATCCCGTGCCACCTATATATTTTCATCCTTCTCCTTACACCAATAAGCCAGGTAGGTGTTGTGGTTTACATGTCCAGTCCTTTCCTAAATTCACAGGCTTGAAACCATAGCACCTAAATGGCAGTGCTGGGATCTGGGGCCCTCTGGGGAGCATGTAGATCAGGGGGCTCTACTTTCGTGAGTGGACCTATGCTCCTCTCCAAATGCTCATTGGGGTGATTTCACTGTTTGTTGTTGTTGTTGTTGTTGTTGCTGCTGCTGCTGCTGCTGCTGCTGCTGCTGTTCTGCACTAGGAGGCCAATTTGCCTCTCTTACCTTTCTTTCTTCTGCCATGACAGAAGTGGACAACAGAGGTTAGAGCTTCCATTTTGGACTTCTCAGTTTTCCTAGCTAGAAGAGAATGAAGTTGCAGTTTTTCTACAAGACTCAGTCTCAGGTATACTGTCATATCAGCTCCAGTGGTCGAAGACAACTGTCTTGTATGATATCAGAGGAACCATGAAGAAGGGAAAAGGCCCAAGGCCCTGCCATCAGCCTGAAAGGTGCTGGTGGGGGTGGGGGAGGGATATACTCTGTCTATGACATGGCACCTTCACTGATAAGCGGGATGAAGGATCTGGAACCTGGATGCAATCGGCCATAGTCTCCTCACCTCTGAGAGAAGGCATTCCCCAGGTCACAAGTTCCCCCTGGTGCCTCCTGTTGGGTAAGGACAAATAATGAGCTGGAGACTAAGAAGTGGAAAGGATGCCAGTGGGTGACAGCAAGCAAGACATCAGCCTGTTCCTGCTTTCTAAAATGTCTCCGAGTGGGAGCAAGGAGCAAATGATAGTCAGTGACGAAGCTGCAGTTCTTGACGTCTGCTCACCTTCCTCACGGAGAGGGACTGCTCTGCATGAGCTCGGCATATGTGGCCACTGGGAGAAAAACGCAGGTGAGTCCAGCTCTGAATTCCCACGCCTGTCCTAGCCTTCCTCATGCCAAGAATTATGGTGAGTGGACCCGCAGCAGAGATCAAATGCTCAGAGCTCTTGGTGTACGTGTTTCCCCCCCACACCCCTCCCCCCTTTGGAGGCAAAAGAAGCAGTTTCCTGCCAGAGAATATGCAATTAAAAAAAAAAACAAATTATATCAGCAGGACTCTCTTTGCTGGAAGTGTGAACTTGATAGAAATCAGAAATGCAAATGGTATTCAAGTGCGGTTAAAACTTCCGCTTTCCAAAAGGGGGAAAATTAATTGCTTTTATACTTACCGTAGTGATAAGCCGGAGGCACATGCTATACACAGGGAACGGCATCCAGAAACCTTCCGAAAGGAGGAGGGAAGGAAGGCAATAAATCTCCCCGAGAATGCCTCATGTTCCTCGCTGCAGATGTGCAAGGCATGTAATTTTCTAGCCATGCAGTTCAGGGACCTGCCAAAGAGTTTCAACTTCCACTGACTTGTGTAAGGAAGGTCTCGGGAAGGTTGGGGGAGAATAGGCGCATATGACAAAAGATGAGTTGGGACAGAGGTAGCCGCTACTAACCCATCATTGCTAGGAGAGGGTGCTAGCTTGTGGGGTTTAGTTGACAGGCTATCAGAAGCTTCTCTATTTCCTAGAATGCATGTTCTCGCCAGAATGTCCCTCAATTCCTCAAATGTGAGCCATTTTCCTCCCACAGTTAGGCCTTGCAGGGTCACAAAACTTCAGGTCTCTCAAATATGCAGAGACAGATTGTCCTGGGACTGCCCATTTTAGTTTTGTTACCGGGCTATGTAGTTTGCTAAGGAGGCAACCCCACTGACTCCCAAAGTGTCTCAGTGGTACATTATTAAACAAACTGTTTGCAAGCATCTACCGAGAGTGAGGGCACATGTTCCCCTTGATCTAGCTACTCCACTCCCACATCTCTACTCCACTGAAACACATGCCTAAGTTTGCTAAGAGAACACATATAAAAATAGTCATAATAGTAAAAAAAAAAAAGACAAAGGAAAAACCTGGAAACAATTCAAATGCCTATCTGCAGGAGAAGAGATAAATAAGGCATGTCATAGTCGCACAATGGAACAGTATCAGCAATGGGAACCAACAACCTCCAATTAGATGCAACGATACAGAAGACTCTCACAAGCAGTCTTGAGTGAGAGCAGTCACACATGAAGGAATATGTAGTGTGCGACTCCACTGATGTAGCGCTCTGGATCCAGTAGAATTAACATAGGCTGTTAGGCAGCAGTACAGCAGTAAGCTGGCCACTGCTGGCCACAAGTAGGGAAAGTGAGAGAATGCGAGGTGATACCTGGGATCACAGTGCTTACTGATTGGATCTGAAGTGTTCCCCCAAAATGTCTCTGTTAGGAATGCTTGCTTGGGCCACAGCTGGTAGTGCTATTTGCAGAGGCTCTGGAAACATTCACTGATGAGGCCCAGCTGAAAGAAGCAGGACACTGGAGGTCACACTGGGTCCCCAGTCCCTTTCTCAGTCTGCTTCTCGTCTGCTCTGAAGGGAAGGAACTCTTTTGCTGCATACTTCGGCTGTTGTATTCAAGTGTAGGGGCCAAGCAACCATGGCCAGAACCCCTCAAAACTATGTGGCAGAGTACTTGACTTTGCATGCTGTTTATATCGGGGTGGTTTGTCATTACAAAGAGAACATGGGTCTGCTACAGGTTTGTGGTCTAGGTGCAGCCATACAGACAACTAGCTATGCGAAGTCAGATGTGGCGAGTTTGTAAAACCTTGTGAAGCGGTGGTACGTTTGTGATTTCTGCACTTTTCTGGCTGTTCATCTCAATCTGGTAAGAAGGAGGGGGAATGATTGGGGAACAGTTGAGGGGGGAGAGGAACTATGGGAACTATGGTGGGTGGGAACTGGGAAAGGGGAAAGCCTTTGGAATGTAAACATAGAATATAGGAAAAAAAAGTGGCATAAAGTGAGCCATGGCAGAAAAAAAAAAAAAAAAAAAGAAGAAGGAAAATGATATGGGCACAAACCTCCTCCGTCTCACCAGGTCCATTTCCCCCCTGCCATTCCTGCCTTTGTTTCTGTTTGACACATATTCCTGGACTTGGGGAGAAGGGGGCATAGCACTGTCTAATTCCTATGTGCACTTTTCTACCTGTCCAAAAATGATCTAGATTTTATGAGGTCCAGAAGGTAGAGTTCTAATGGCTAACAATAGACTTATAAGAGGAGAAAGAGTCCTTGCCCACTATGAGCAAGGTCCGGGGTTCAGTCCCTAGCACAAGAAAGAGAAATTAGACTCTCTCTCTCTCTCTCTCTCTCTCTCTCTCTCTCTCTCTCTCTCTCTCTGTCTGTCTCTCGTCTGTCTCTCTCTCTCTCTCTCTCTCTCTCTCTCTCTCTCTCTCTCTCTCTCTGTGTGTGTGTGTGTGTGTTGTGTGTGTTGTGTGTGTCGTGTGTATCTTTCTCTTTGGCCCTCCACCACTCTTCTATAGGATACAGAACAAGAAGTAACCATCTGTAAATCAGCAAAAGTACTCTCACCAAGAATCGGACCAAATTGGCACCCTGATCTTGCTTGTCTAGACACTAAAAGCATGAGAAATAAATATTTCTTCTTTCTTATTCCACTTTGAGATAATTTGCTATGGTGGGCTAAACTAAGATGCTTGTCCAACTGAAGGTAGCCCACCTTTAAAGTCAGTCCTCATAGAGCTTTCCAGATACTGGACATCTCTGGATCTTTTCAAGGAGTTCCAATAAGCATGCTTTCAGATGAAAAAAAAAAAAAAGACTGTCAAGCCTGGTCATAAGTTTGGCTCAGTGTTTAGCTGCTAAAGCTTTCAGAATCCCTTGAGGTACCTGATTTGAGTACTTTAGAAACTTAATGGTTAATCAAAGTGGACTAACTGTGGCACAGAATTATTTTGTTACCATTCTTTCTGGCATTTCCTCCCATGGACCTGTGCACAATTTTGACTGCCTCATCAGGAGTCCGTGAACCCCTAAATGCAGGATGGGGCTCTCACTGAGAATTGAAGTTCTGGCCTTTCCCATTCTCACTCTTCTTACTTTGTTTCTCCCTTTTATTTCCTGGGCTCTGGTCCTGCTAAGCAGTGCTGCCTCTATCATGGTCTAGGTAATGCTTTTATTTACCAGTTCTGCCACGTCCCTTCAAATACCCATCGTTTTTTTTTTTTTTTTTTTTTACAACTATACCCTGTCTCATATTAAAGGTGAAGGACCATTATCACATTAGTAAGCAGTCAGACAGTCTCAGGAGAGGGTCCTGCTATAAATAAGGACTTCTAGAATGTTCACTCTCTTAGATTTCATATCTCTTTTCATTTAAAAACAAAGAGAGACAATTTTATCTGTATGTGAGATCATTAAAAGATAATCTCATAGAAAGAGAGAGGAGAAAGATAGGTACTAAAGGTTAAGAGGAGGAGGGTATGAGGAATGAAAAGACATTGATCAAAGGGTACAAAGTTTTAGTCAAACTGGAGGAATAGCTTTTGGTGATGTGTCACACTGCATCCTGACTACAGTTAATAAAAACATTGTGTATTTCAAAATTATTAAAAGAGATGTTTGACATTCTCGTCACATAAGATGATAAATTGGAGAGGTGATAGATATGTTAATTAGCTTGATTGACTCTTTTTATACTATAGACATAGATCAAAACATCACATTGTAGCCCATAAACATACGAGATTATCTGTCATTTAATAATAAATAATAAAAATGAGATACTTTATCAAAGTTTAAGGGTCACAAAGTTTAAGATTCTATTTCAGAGACAAAAATAGTCTAAAATGTGGAGGAGATACTAGCTAAATACCCATCACACACATTTTACTTTAGTCCTGGACATTCATCTAGGTTACATTTCCCAGCTGTCCTTGGGGTAAAGTATGGCCATACTTTTGGCTGATTAGACATAGTCAAATGTGATGTAAAGAACTTTCATGTTTGCCTCATACTTACTTTTCACATGGTCTTTGGATGGATTTCTTCCATTGCTCATTCCTGTTGGTTGGACACAAATGTAATAGAGTGATGTTAGAGGACTAAATAGCCTCAGCGTGGCTGCCCACTAGTGACACCAGGGAAGCTTAAAACAAAATTCTATGCCCATGTCCCATGTTCAGTCAATTAAGTTAGAATTTCTGCTGTTAAAGAAACAGAGCTCCCCACTGGTTTGGAAACCCTCAGTGACTGTGTAAAGCTAAGTCCCTTCTACCATATTAAGGTTTGAATCTGAAATGTCTCCCACAGCATCTAGGAAGTGTTTGCGAATCTACTAGGTTCAGGAAAGGCAAAGAAATGATAGCTGTATGGTGAGGAACAGATGCTCTTCTCCATTTTTCTGTTCCTAGATGCTCAAGCAGAAGTCTATATCCCTTGTTCTGATGTAAATCTCATTGCTCATTTTCTACCAACCGTCTCTTGCCAGTCATCAAAGCTCTATGTCAGTCTGAGCTGAGAGAGCAGGTGTGAAGGTGTGAAGGGGAGTTTGTTTGGATGGGCTGATGCAGAATAACTCTGCAATCTTCCTGACTTAGAAAACGGATCACTTGGATTGTAATATCTTTTAACTGGATAGCAAAATCTTGGACTTATGTGACCCTGCTCTTCCATGTGGAAATATTTTTTTTTTTTGCTTGAGTAATAGAATTTGGCTTGCTACAAAGGTTTTGTATTCTTGTAGGTCAAACAAGAATCATTGTTTAAGGGTAAAACTACAAAGGAAGCCCACAAACTGGATGCTCTTGGCTTGACTAATGACTTCTCTTTCTCAACTGTAGTGACAATTTTGGAGTTTTAGTTCCTTTAAAAATCACAGAAATATTGTAACAATATGTTTTCATTTAAATCACAGGTGTGGATTATGGGACTGCTTCAGAATATTCACTGCAGCTGTCTATGATTTGCCTCGTGCTCTAGCAGAGGTGTGATTTTTGCCAGCTGCAGATAGTTTCTGTGACTGTGATGTTTGGAATTCTGGAAACTTTTCAGAGGGTGTATAAATGCTAGAGCCCCAGTAGGCAGGGTTCATGGTTGTCAATGGGCTGTTGGTTGGTTACTGTTAGTTGGGGTTTGCCAAGTAGTCATGTACAAAGAGACAAGAAGAACAAATTATATATCCTGACTGAGAAGATGAAACTTGCCCCAAGGAACTTGAAGTCCCCAATCAGCAGGAAGTAGTCTAACAATAATGCCCCAACTTTCTGGCCCCTTATTTTATTAAGGGATCTCCTTTCTTTTCTCTTTATCTTTTTTTCTCTCTAATCTAGTGGTAGGAGTTGAAAGGGTAGAAGAAAAATTATGGAGAAGGGTGGGAGAAAGAAGAATCCACAAGGTAGCTAAAGACAGCAAGACAATAGCCGTCACCTTCTTTCCCTGCCCCCCATTTTCCCACCAGCTCCTCCTTCTTACCTTCCCTTTTTGTATGCACATCTTCTTTCCTTCTTACCTTCTTTCCCCCAGCTCCCCTTGACCTATTCCTTCCTCAATCCTTGTTTCTATATACACCTTCTTTCTCTTGTCTCTACCCTTCCTTTAACCATTCCCCTCACCCTTCCTCTACTGCTCAAATTCTTGAGCAAAATGTAGCCACCTACTCCTGTCTCACCTCTAGAAATTGTGAGCAGCCAAGCTATGGGGTGATTGTGGATTTGCTCATCATTCATTTGTTTAACATTGTTATCATGATGTGCAAGATCAGGCAATGGGCTACAAGTGGGAGCAAAAAAGTGAATCACTTGATCTTTGTAGTGGAAATTCTGCCTTGTGGAGGATGGAAACAGAGAGTTGTTGATAAAGATGGTGGAATCTTTAAGAGTTAGCAGCTGCTTCATGTCTAGCAGAGAGTGCCTAATATCCCCAGGGAGCAGATATTTTTATCTGTGAGGAAATCATCAGTGAAGCCAGACATTTTAGTGGCTCTGAGATAAATAGGACCCCATGCTGTAGGAAAGGACCAGCAAAGACTGTCCATTGCTGAATACCCTAGAGGAAGAACTTAATGTATGCGTGGCAAATGTCCATTGGGAGCAAGAAATCTCAACGGAGAAAGATTGTAACTCAGGCTCTTCTCTTGATGGGGGATAAACCAAGGGCATCATTAGATTCAGGAGGCCAGGACCCAGTGTTGATCCACGAAGAGGAAAAGAGGAGACTACAATGCTGAGCCAGCTGAGTTGGATACTTGACTTGACCCAGCCCTCTGAAGCTTCAGGTGTGCTCTGGGAACATTGCCTACCTATGAGGTTATCTACTGTCCTGACAATTTTAAAGGTGAGTTTAGGGGCTGGAAAGATCGCTCAGTAAGTAAAGTGCTTGAGCAGCAAGCATAAAAGCCTGAGTTGGGATCCCCAGCACCTATAGCAAAAGCTCGATATATCAGTATATCTACCTGTAGTCCTCGTGTCGGGAAAGCAGAGATAAGTACATTTTTGGAATTCTCTGGCCTTCTAGTCTAACTGAATCAGCAACTCAAAGACTAATGAGAGACTTTGTCTCAAAAATTATTTAGAGAGTGATTGAGGAAGACACCCAACATTGACCCCTGGTCTCCACACACATTTATACGCATCTACATGTATTTGAACATGCATGAATACATATACCATTCCCCCCCACACACAAGATATAGTATATTGAGGAATCCAGGCTTTCTGTAGTCTTGGACCACCACAGACAAGGGAAACTCCGGAGTTGTTTTTCTTCCCCTCCCACCCCAGTCCCCCAAGTGTCTCAGACCAGGCAATCTCAGCATTATTCTTCTCTGTGGGTGATGATATTATTGACATTACACACACACACACACACACACACACACACACACACACACACACAGAGAGAGAGAGAGAGAGAGAGAGAGAGGGGGGGGGAAGGTGCATAGTCCATGAACATTTTAGCTCAGAGAATTACTACAGAGCAAGAATCACTTTGGTAAAGACCCATCTCTGAAGCCTCAAGGTCTCCTTCAAGCCTTCTTCCACTCACACCCTTCCCTGAACTAAGCACATCTTTTCCTAATACCACATTTTCCCTTTGTCTGCTTCTGAAACATATGCATCAATAGATGCCTGTGGACTCTTTGATATCTGGCTTCTTGTACTCAGCATGATATGTGTGAGATAGATACATGCTGCTACTCCTTTGCTATGCCATGCATATGTATATGCCCTGGTTCTTTTCTCTATTTTGCTCTCAATGGACATAGGTTACTTCTGCTTCGGCTGCACCCAATCAAGCTGTAGCGAGTCTTCTGGAACGCGTTTCTCAGTGCATTTGAGAACTGTTTGCTGAGGGGTGGGAACTGGACCATAACGGAAAAGGCGTTCCTTGGATTTGCAGGCTCCTTGACCAAGTAAGCTCAGATACCTCTTTGACTTATTATGGGATGGAGGTGAACAGACAAGGGACACAGCAGGCATTAGAGAAGATGCCTTTGCAAGATGGAAGATTGGAATTGAAGAAGGTAGAACATTGAAAGAGACATACTTCAGACTAAGTTGTCTTCTGTTTTTGTTTGTTTGTTTTTTTGAAGACAGGGTTTCTCTGTGTAGCCCTGGCTGTCCTGGAACTCACTCTGTAGACCAGGCTGGCCTCGAACTCAGAGATCTGCCTGCCTCTGTCTCCCAAGTGCTGGGATTAAAGGCGTGTGCCACCACCACCCGGCTAGACTAAGTTGTCAAATAATATATTTTGTCCCGCACTATGTTGGGGTCTGAACAAGAGAAGGCTGAATTGTCGACATATATGAAATTGTCAAAGAACAAAGATGATGGGTAACAGAAAAGGTCTCCAGCAACAATATCATGTGTAGCATTTGCCCTAGTACCTTCAGAGAAATTTATGGCACTTTGGTTTGAAGTTAGGCTTGTATGCATTTACTCTGGCCCCACTTCCATGTCTCTTTTTGAGACATGGCTGTGCTCTACCTATTCATCCCTTGAGATATAGTTTGTTCCGCTCGGTTCACACACCCCTCTCCCTGTAGCCAACACCTTTCTTTTTCCTCCTGGAGTCACTCATAGATTGTTTCATGGTGGCCCTCTCACTGACTTTGCTTTAAGCTGCTTTCAACTCTCTCCTCTGGCATTCATTCACTCACTTCCCAAATGGCTATGATAGGCGCCCAGGGAAAGGACTGGCACCTAGTTTCCAAGCCAGAATCTAAGAGGAAATTCGACCTAAGCAGAAACCTGAGAACACCATTGAATTCCCCCACTATACATCATGACTCTGGTGAAACCTCGCTTTCTGAATGGCTCCCCAGTCATTTTCTTTCTTCACTCTGGAGTCCCTCTTTGAAAACCAGGAGAGCAAAAATCATTTCGGAGGCAGTGAATCCCACAATGTGGGACCACTGATAAGTACGCCACTCCTGAAGGTAGTAGGTGGCCAGGCTTTCTTTCTTCATCCATCAGTAGAAGAAATCTTTTAGTAGTTCCAGAGAAGAAAAGTGAGTGTTCTGCTCTCTCTGCTGTTTGCCTCCCAGGGGTCCCAGCCTGGTGTCGGAAAGCTGGAAAGCAAAGATGGCCAGGGAAGAGGTGGGAGCAGTTCTAATCGGCTTAAAGCAATGTAGATGCCACCCATAATCTGACATCTGACGGGTTTGCTCAGAGCCTGGCTGCAGAGGAGGCATTGCTTCCCATGTGAAAGTTGGGGGTCCTTTTGATGCACAGAAGGCAGATGAGCACAAATCCTCACAGGGAATGATTAACATGACCTGGTCTGTAGGTATGGAGGAGAGGCAGTAAAGAATGACACAATCTGGCATTTCTTTCTTGATCTCTCTGTGCCCACCCCTGAGCCTGGCCAACTCTGACTCAGTCTTCACCTGGGAAGCCTTCTCTCACCTTGTGTATTTCTAGTAGAAGGGAGTGGGAAGTAGGACGGTATTAGTTTCTCTTCTCCATGACAAACTTAAAGGGAAGAATTACTACATTGGCTCACAGTTTTAGAGGGTTCAGTCCATGCTGCCCGGCACCATTGCATCTGTGCATGGTGAACCGGAACAGAATACTGGAAGGACATGGATGAGCGTGCATGCCCATTTCATGGTCGCCAGGGTAAGGGTGACACAAGAGATAGTCCTCATGAACATGTCTCCAGTAATTCACTTCCTCTAGCTAAGCCCTGCCTCTTAAAACTTCCAGAACCTTCTTAAGAGTACCTCCAGCTGGGAAGCAAGCCCCCAGTATATAAGTCTTTTTCAGAGTGCTCATACCTAAATCATAGATTGGTGTGTGCATGCTGAATGCCTATGTGTTCATGAGCAAGCCTGTACTGGTGCTTACTCAGAGGGACTGAAGAGGAGAGTAGGCAAATTACTGAGTCCAGCTCCCTTGTTTCTCTAAGCTAAACTGATATCCAGAGAGATGATGTACACTGTTCAGTCCCATAAGTCCTTACAATAATAGTAGTGATCAACCTTGTTTGCAAGAATTATCTGGAGGATCTTTTCAGATTCTTTCATGGGCAGTCAAGGCTGAGTATCACTAGCCAAGAGTCTGAAGCCCAGGATGACACCTTCTCCCGCTCCAGATGATGATCATGAAGAGTAGAGACACAGAATTTGTGAGCTGGGTACAGAGACTCACAGTCCCTCCTGACTCCCACTCAGAGGAGTCTGACTCCCAGTGCCCAGTGGAAATCCCAAACTGTTCCAAAGTTCCTTTGTGAAAACCCATTAAAATGCCTCTCCCAGAGGTCATCCTTTGGATGGCGTGACAGGCCTGGGAGTTGGGGACGCAGTATCATGCATGGGACGTGGGAATACAGAGGGAAGGGTATTATGTTAACCAGGCTCTTCTTTCTAACTGGTCTCTTAAGGAAAGACACAGGCCATGGGCCTGAGGTTGAGGAGAAGACAGCAAGTGCATTTACTGACTCCTTCATCCATGGATTAAAGTCCATTGCTTCTGGTTCATTCCTTCAGGACAAGGTGATAGACTTCAGCAGGAAAAAAAAAAAAAAAGGCAATAGCCCTCCTCCTGTTCTTTTAGGCTGAGCATGAAAATAAGCCCGGGACAAGGATCCAATGTTCCTTTCTCTGTTCCTCTGTGGGTCATCTTTCTTTGCTTTTATCTAATCTGTTTCTGCTAACATTCTCACCCTTGGACTCTGGACAGTATACAGGTTGTGCACCGTGCAATCCCCCCCCCTCCTCCCAATCCCTGTTGTGTTTTCACCGCCTGCCTCTCCCTGGCCCCTCACCACGCAGAGCTCTTCTTTTTACTTAATTTCCTGCAAGTTCCTCTTCCCTGACTGCCTCAAGAGAGAAGAAACCTGGCCTCTGTAGGTTTTGACCCACATCCATCACCCTTGGCAAGGTGGGGCAGCACCAGGGCCAGGTGTCTACTTCTCATGAGAGGCAAGGGGCCCCCTTTCCAAGTGAGCTGCCCTGAAGAGTTCACGAGCCCCCAATCTCTTGCTCACCACAGTTTCGCCTTGCCAGATGGAAATTGTTCTCTAGGTTCACCAAAAGGCCAGAGACGCTGTTTCATAAATAAGCTTAGCTCTACTTTTGTGTATTTCCTTTAGCTTGGCAGGCTCCCCCTCCCCCAGTACCATTTTGCTGGCACTTCATAAATACCTCCTTATGGCCCCCCTTACACAGCTCACAGCCTCAAGCACTTTTGAAAAAAGCAAACCTCTGTGCTCTTCCCACTCCATATCAATCCTACGCTATAGGCAGTGGCCACTTCTGTGGGAAAGAAAATTGAGGCTTAGGGAACAGATTTGTAGCAGAATAGGATTTGAACTGAAGTCTGCAGGTCCCCTCGCTCACCTTCCCCAGGGTTCCTAGATCTTTGCTTCCCCGTGGAGCCCTCCCAGGCCCCTCCCTTCTTTACCTGCTCCTTTCAGCATCTGCATCAGGGTTTATTGCTTTTTCCCCAGTGGAGTGCCTGGCTGGGATGTCTGCCTTCCCTCTTGGACCCCACCTCACATTGGTCCCCTGGACAAACCACTTTTCATCTGACAGTATAGCCAGGCCCACACAGTCTGGGCACCTGCAATGATGGAATACGCCTACATGGTGGTATTCTTTATGGCACTGCCTCCCGTGACACAGGCAGGTCCTGAATATGTAGCATCTTCCTCTTTCTTCCTGCTCCTGTCAGGCCCCATCATTCAGATAGTCACTTGATTTAGGCTACAACATCCCATTTAGTTACCCACCAGCCACTGGCCACAAAATTCCCTATGCAAGACCCAGTGGCTACTGACCTGCTCTCCATCTCCGGCCTCCCCCCTGCTTTCCCCTCCTCCCTCAGCCCTCGGGGACCACAATGAGGAAATTGTCCTGTAATCGCATTTTACATGCACGTGGATCCAGTCACTTCTCTCATCTGGTTATCTTTGGAAACACTGGGAGGGAAGAGGATATTAAAGAAAATCCTCCTTTGCTTCCATCTTGAAAAAAAAAAAAAAGGCAGCCCATTTGGAGTCACTACCTTATCTTTAAAGAAGCCCGACATGGAAAAGGCAGGGCGATACGATCTATGACTTCATCAGCTTGTCCTCTGAAGTTGTTTTAAGCTTTCCCATCCCCCTATAGGCCCCTTCATTTCCTGTTTTCAATCTCTAATAGCAAGGAATACACAGGCTCTCAGAGCTAAGTGAGCCTTGGTGATGGTAGGAGGCGGGGGTTGGGGAGGCAGTGGGGGCGCTGCTTCAGTGCCGGAAGCTGACCAGAGAGGAAGCTTTTAAAGTCCAAACTGGAATCTGGCCGCAAGTTAGGAAATCGTTTGAATTCACATTTTATTTTTACCTTCACTTTGTGGTCAGTGGCTGTGCGTGCTTTGTGGTCTCAGAAGAGCTGCTGATTGGAAAGACCTTAACGGCAATTTGAAAACTCCAAAGGTTTTCAAGTGAGAAGGAAAGGAAGCCTTTTGAATTTCATAACAGGAATTTTCAGCGACTTCTTTCAAGATGCTCCAAATGCCTCCCAGACGCCCTTGCGTCAGCTCTTACCTCCTCCCACGGTGGAGGCCATGGAACTGGTACCATCTGAATCATTACATTCAGGGGAAAACAGAGACACCCACTTGTTCCTGCTTACCCAGCAAGTCGGCACAACATTGTGACAGTTGTTTTCCCAGGCCCAACCAGCTTTGGGTGGTGTGTGTGTGTGTGTGTGTGTGTGTGTGTGTGCCACCCAAGTATTTGTATGAGTACATGCATAGGATATGGGTGATAATTACAGTGCAAGAGGAAGAAAAGCCACCCACCTTTGGCTCTGGTTGTCTTCTGTGGAGGTGGAGTGCCTGAGTTCCGGTTTGTGCTCCATCTTTTCTGTCAGTAGAAGGGTCTTTGGGTGGGCTGTTATTGGTTGCCATGGTAATAGTGCCAGCCATTCTCTTGTCAGCCAGAGAAGGGCATCCGCTGAAGGGGCATCACACAAAGACATGCCCATCTGCCAAGCTCATTTGGAGGGGCTGAGCACATGGTGCCTTCCCTGAAAACCAATTCTCTGGGGGGGTCCTAAGTTCTTTCGAAACCCTCAACTGGCTTTCTAATTTTCTTAGTTCTCATCTTCACTACATCTGTGTGGGGCCTGAGCATACACACACAGACCTCAGGTTAGGGAGCGAAGCTGCCACCTGCTGCTAAAGGGTAGACTTCTCTAGAATGTGCCCGAGGCCAGAGTTTGGGTCCTCTTGCCTGAAAAGCTCATGTGGGACAGGACTGGGTCCCTTGTTCTAAGGAATGTAGTAGGCATTGTCATTATGCTGCTCATATGCCTTTACCATTCCCACTTTAGTGAATGCAAAGAGAGGGGAAGAAGAGAGGGGAGAGGCAAACGACCCGAGAGTGGTGGTCAAAAGGCCTAAAGGTCCATATAACCAAAATGACTGGATTCTATAGAAATCCGAGAAGCTGGCGGAATGGGAAGTCCAGGCACAGTCCATGGGCTGGAGAGGTCTAGCAATAGGGGATAGGGTACAGCAGCCAGAAGGACCCTGCAAGCAGCTAGGGACTGAGGGATGCTAGGAGAACCTGATGGCCAACATCCACGTCGATATGTTAGGAGGCACCTCGGTTAGCCATTTGAGACCTACCAGTGAGTGCCTTTATGCTATAGTTTGGATGAGTGTCCCTTAAATGTCCATAAGTAAAAGCTTGGTTCCCAGTATGGAGATATTGAGAGGCAATGTGTACCTTCAAGAGGTGAAGCCTAAAGGGAGGTCCTTACGTCATTGTGGCTGTAACCTGTCCCCATGCTTCTCACTTGGAGACACGAGCACCTCCTGAATGTCCTCCAGATAGACTTTCCTGTTATAATGTGTCCGCTTCCCTAAGTGGTGGTCAAACTAATGGGGCTACCTAGTTTTAGACACAAACATCCACAGCCATGAACCTAAATAAACCTCCCTCTTCTAGCTTGCTTCCCATTGTTGTCATAAGCACCACAATAGCAACACGGAGAGGGACAGGGTTTGCTTAAATTTACAGCTTGCAGTCCATTGTGAAAGAAAGTCAGGGCAGGAGCTCAGGGCTGGAGCTTAGAGGCAGGAACTGAGGTAGAGACTGTGGCTTATGGTTTATGCTTTCCAGGGCTTCCTTAATTTGATTCCATATACAACCCAGCATCACCGGCCTAGGGATGGTACTGCTCATAGAAGGATGGACCCTCCCACAGCAATCTTCATTAGGAAAATGCCCAACAGACATACATACCCACAGGCCCATCTGAGGGAGGCAATTACTCAATTGAGAGTTCCTCTTCCCATGATTCTAGCTTGTGTTGGGTTGACCAAAACTAACCAGCACACTCTCTTTACTTCATAAACAGCTTTTGTTTTGTTAGTTTCTTTCTTATGTGTATGTGTTTGCATACATGTTCACAAATGTGTGGGTACATATGTGGGTATGAATATCCATACACATGTACATGCAGATAGATAGAGGCCTAGTGTTGATGCACGTGAATGCTAGTCCGTTTGCCTTATTCTTTGAGCCGGTTCTCTCAATAAAACCCAGCTCTCACTGATATTACCAGTCTCATTAGTCAGCTTGGTGCAGAGAGCTCTTGTCTCTGCCTTCTAAGGCACGATTACCAATAGCAGCCATGCCTACCCAGCATGCATGTGGGATAGCAGCATCCAAACTCTAGTCTTTCTCTTTGCTCGGCAAGTGCTTTAGGTTTTTTGGTTTTGATCCATTTCTCCAGCCATGTTAGATTTTTTTTCTGTTAGTGACAGGACATGGCCCAACTTCTAGCCAACAGTCCCTTTACCTTTGCTTTAAACCAACTCCTTTACCTCAGGGCTTTGTTAAGAAGTAAAGCGTGCCAGTGCTGCTGCTAATGGCCAGAGCACCAGGGAGGGTAACACTTCTCCCATCTCAGCAGAGATACCCTCAGCCACCGACCCACAGGCTTTCTGGGCCTCGGGTAGATCCAATAGGATTCAAGCTCTTGGGGATCACAGTAGCAAGTGACTTGGCAAGGCCCTGTCTCATCTTTCCATGCCCGCTACTACTATTTTCTCAGATTATTCTCAAAGAAACCACGTGTGCTTCTGGAAACCCAAACCTTCTGCCACCACACCCTTCAAAGGGCAGTACCTTCTAAGGCTAGGACATGAGTTTCTAGAAATTGTTCTCAGTTGCTCAATAGTTAAGGCTGAGAGCATCTCTGACATCATCGGAACTTTTTCCATATCTTTTCCCTTTATTGCACAGTTTTCAAAGTTCTGTACATAACCCCTTACTTACACAGTGCTAATGCTTCCTTACATTTTGCAGAAGAAGAAAACCAACAACAATCTACGGTGTAGAGTTCGGCCACAACTCACTTGACTTCATATGATCTTAGGTAAAGCAGCAACCAAAACACATGTGTTTGGATTTAGGTTTCAAAGACAATTCATGTACAACTATGAATGTAGAAGCGTGTGCTGTGGACTTTATTTTCCCCCCACTCCTCAACTTTTCTCCGCTTTCATCATAACCAAGAATTGGGCACCAAAAGAAATGTCCCTCAAGGTGGCCACAGCAGCCATCATGCCTGTGTACCGGTGAATGTATACCGGCTTGTCTACTGAGCTGGAGATAGGTGTGGGTCAGCACCTTCAAGGACAGAGCCCCGCAAAGGTCTATTGCTAAAGCTCAAAGGCCTGTCTGCCTTAAGTGGCCGTGGGAACTAGGCTCTGTTAGCACCTCAATTGGGTAGCCAGGAGCTCTTCAGATCAGGGCAGGCTTCTTACCCTCACTTTGGTCTTCTTACAGACAATCACACAACTCCGTTCCCCAGTTGCTTCTAGCCCTCGTTCAATGGACACCCCCCCCAACTACTGTGGAAACATGACCCCCTTTCGCCTCATTTTCCTTTGCCTTGGAACCTGCATTCCTACTGTCGTAGAACATTTCTGCTTATTTCTGCCCTTCCTTGCCTCCCTCCACTATGTGCCTACGAGGAGAAGGAATTCTGATTTGTTTATCACTCTACCCCTTAGCGCCTAAAACAACATTGGTGCATTCCAGAACCTTGATAAATGCTGCATGAATTAATGAAGCAGTGAATCACCAACAGGAAACCCCGGGCTCTGGCAGGGCAGGTTTCTTACCTGAGCCTAGGGAAGGATGGCAGCAAAGTGGGACAGAGGAGGGAAGGAGCCCCAAGCCAGCTCAACTCTGAGGCCTCTGGCCCATTTCTCTACTCCATGCTGTGCTCATTAAATCTCCGAGTAACATGGGACTCATAAAGCAGAAAACAAGGGGAAGAGAGATGGATTCTCAGTGGAGATAGGACATCACTCCCCTCCCCCTACCTCCTTCCTCCTTCCTGTCTTATCCCAAGAAGCTCCTTAGAAAGAAAGCAGTCGCATGCTCTCCCAGAAACTGCTCTCGGAATACTCGGATGCACAATCAACCAATTGTTAAGTCCTCGACAATACCTCATCAGTGAGCACAGCACTATAATTAAAAGTAAATCCAGCTCAAGCTCTTTAAAATAGGATCTAATTTAATTGGTGCGTTTAATCTATCACTGTCACTCCAAGCCAACCGGGGGAGAATCTCATCGCAGCAGTAGGTGACAGGAAGACTTAAGCGGCCCCTCCGCAGGCTCTCCCTGTTGCCCCAGGCCCTGTGAACAGCTGGGAAGGGACAGACTTCAGTAATTCTGAAAAAGGGAGAGGCCATGGAAACTGGGAGCTACATCATCGCCCAATAGAACTTGGGTGTGGCTGCTGTAGGGCTCTGTCCAGACTTTCGACCATGCTTCCAGTAGGAAGTAGGTGTTTAGGCAGAGACCTTTCCCTGCCACCTGCTTCACCTTAAACACACACACACACACACACACACACACACACACACACACACACAGAGAGAGAGAGAGAGAGAGAGAGAGAGAGAGAGAGAGAGAGAGAGAGAGAACTAAGCTTCTATTCACATGGCTGGCATCACTGGATGAAAGCTTTCCGCCAGAGTCACTGTGTCTCTGCTTTATGTCAACATTAGCTTGGGATCAAACTTGGAAACAAAATCCCATCTTTTAAGAGTAAGATAAGAAAAAAAAAACATGTATTAGTCAGGCGGTATCAAATTTTGTGGTTAAGACTTAAAATCATTTGACAACAGGTTCAGATCGTGGATAAGCCATTTACTAATTTATCAATTTGAGGAGGTTTTCAAACACCCTCACCCAAGGGAAAACCTGCACTCCTTATCAGAAAGAGAGGACTGTATTAGGTACTTCGGAGCTTTATGGTGAGTTTCAAGTGTCACACCTTGGGGCCATTAGGAGGTCTGAGTGATTTGTTACTGCCCTTCTTCTCCTCACCCTACAAATTAACTGCAATTAGTCCATTTCTCATCCGCCATCCTTCTGATGGACTCTGCTCTTCAGCCAGAGGCATCTTTATTCACTGGAAGGCTGGAGTGGTAGAATAAAGTTCCACTGACGGGTGTGTGTGTGTGTGTGTGTGTGTGTGTGTGTGTGTGTGTATGAACGCATGCACTCAGCACACGCATGTGGGATGTATGACACACATGTGGACGAGCAGAAGTGTAGAGGCCAACGTTCCAGAGTCTTCCTCAGTCCCTTTCTACCTTAGTGGGATTTTTTTTTTTTGAGGCAAAGTCTCCCAGGGAACCTGGCTAGACGGGATAGCTAGTGAGATCCAGGGGTCTGTCCTCTTTGGTCTCCCCAGCACTGACATTAGACATGCATACTGCCCATGCCTGGCTCTTGAGATGTTTGCTGGGGATCCACCCTGAGGTCCTCATGCCTATCTGGCAAGCATTTCATGGACCAAGAGTGACACTGCAGCATGTTTTCTATTCCACCAGTGTCCCTGGGAGGCCTCCCAGGAGACTGTGCTCACTGCAATAACAGTTTCCATCGGACTTCTTCCCTTTCAAACAATCCAATCCCCCTCATTCTGCCTCCCCGACTACTCCCAGACTAATGATAAACTTTTGGTCTGCCTTTCAGGGAACGTATATGCCTGAGTCTGTTGATTCTTAATAAATTTGGTGTCATAATGGTGATTTCCAGGTATCCAACGTTCAATAGTGAATAATCTGTAGGCCAGCATTTTTGTGCCTATTTTTAAAATCCCCTTAATACCATCGAGGAAGGACGGACGCCTCTTTCTGTGGACTGTTGTCCACCCACAACATTTGGGAGGATCACTGCTAATTACCTAAACTGTGGGTCTGTCAATTCTAACCCTGTGGAAGGAAAAGACCATATCCCCTCCATGTAAGTGCTGGGAAGTATTACCATTCCTCCCCAAACTCTGTCCTCATCTTGAATTCCTTAAAGTGTGGTCTTCTTTGAAGTAAGGACTTTTTAGATGATCAAGTTGAATCCATTAGTATGGGCCCACATCCAAAATGACTAGTATTCTTGGAAGAGGTTTAGGACTGGGGAAATAGCCTAGCTGGTCAAGTATTTGCCTTGTGTCTTACCTACTTTTCTTTTAGTGCAGTAAACCACCAGGACCAAGACAGCTAACAAAAGAATGCATTCAATTTGCAGTTCGCCATTGTAGAAGGTTAGAAATAGACCTTGGTTTATCATGTCAGGGAGACTGGCACCAGCCAGCCCGTCATGCATGGTGCTCAAGCAGTAGCTGAGAATTGACATCTTGATCTACAAACACAAGGCAGAGAATGGCATGGGCTTATTGAAACTTCAAGGCCTGCCTGTCTCCAAGTGACATGCCTCCTCCAACAAGGGTGCTCCTTGCAATCCTCCCCAAATAATGCCACCAACTGGAGACTAAGCTTTTAAATATAGGAGTCTATAGGGACCATTCCCATTCAAACCATCACACCTTTCAAACATGAGGATATGAATGTGATCCCTCAAACCAACACACAAAACAAAACAAAATAAAAACAAACAAACAAAAAGCCCGGGGCATGGCAGTACATGCTTGTAAACCTAGCACACATAGGCAGAGGCAGCTATATCCTCAGGGGTCTCCAGCCAGCCAGCTTAACCTACATGGTGACTTTCAGGCCAGTAAGAGAACCTGTCTTAGAAAAGAAGGTGGATAGTGCCAGAATGATTATTGTAGTTATCCTCTAGCTTACACACACACACACACACACACACACACACACACACACACACACAAACACCTGCATATACATGAGAATGAGTAAACCGAGAAGGTCAGTGGGGGGGTGTGTGTGAAGTCAGACACCAGTTCCATTCACACAACAAATTATGCTATCAGGAGCCAAAGAACTCTCAGAAGCCAAGTACGAGGCTTGAAAAGATTGTCTCTAGTGCCTCTAGAGGCTACACAGCCTTTCTAATACCTTGATTGGGAGCTCTTGGTCTCCAGGAACATATAGCCATGAATGTCCTTTTGCTTAAGCCACTCAGTTTGGAGAGCTGTCTTTTATGTGATGCTAATGCATGGCAGGAAATACTGTGGGTGCACAACAGCAACATTCCTATGAAGCCAATCCTATAGACCCTTGGAATATGATCAGATCTTGCTAGACAGCCAAGGCTAGACTTTTCTCTCTGGTATCTGCAAGCATGAGATAGGGCTGATTTACCATGGCAAGGCTCTTGAAACGTCTATCTGCAGTAAAAGAAACACTTTGTTTTCTTGGCCTTTGTCCCTACAGATGTTCTCTCTGCCCTCCCCTCCAGTGGCTTTTGCAGCTACCTACATCCAACATGGCCCCATAAGCATCTATACCCCATCTCTCTCCACAAGACCCTCTCCCCAAAAGAATCATTCAGACTTTTACTTTCTACAAATGACCTAAGTTAAAGGCTGATGACAAACAAAGCTTCACCCCTTGCTATGAGTTGACTTGAACATCTATGTTGGGATTTGATTGCCAATAGGAAGGTATTGGGATAGTTAAGGAGTGACAGGCATTCTGGCTTAATTAGTTATTGCAAGAGCCAGTTGCCATGTATCCACACTGACCTTCTTGTATATTTTTTTTAACAAAATTATTCATTTTGTTTTAACTATATGTATATATGTGTATGTGTCTCTGTGTGACGTGAACTTCAGTGCAAGTGTCCAGAGAGGTCGGAAGATGACTTCAGATCCCTGGGAGCTAGAGTTACAGCTAGTTACCGGGAGGTTGTGAGTCACCTCACAACCTGGAGACTAAACTTTGATCTTATTTTGCAAGAGCAATGCATATTCTTAACTGCTGGTCCATCCCTCCAGCCTCTTGGCCATGTTTTATCTCATCTACACACATCTGATTGCCATTCCAACTACTGCCATACCATAAAATAGCAGAATATAGCCCTTTCCAGATACAGTCACTCAGTCTTGGACTTCTAGCCTCCATAGTTGTGAAGTAAATAATCTTCCTCTTCCTCTCCCC
The DNA here is from genome assembly GCA_964023405.1 of Apodemus agrarius. NCBI lineage: Eukaryota > Metazoa > Chordata > Mammalia > Rodentia > Muridae > Apodemus > Apodemus agrarius. The sequence goes on from OZ030010.1 coordinate 10,244,577, forward strand.
ATCCTCTCTCTCTCCCCTCCTCTCCCTCCTCCTTTTCTTCCTCCTCCTCTCCCTCCTCCTCTCTGTCCTCCTCCTCTGCCTCCTCCTCCTCTTCTATTACCCCATCTCAGACATTTTATTATAGCAACAGAAGATGAACTAAGAAACCCATTGAGATATGTTCATTAGAACAAGACAAAATACGCAAGAAACTATTCTTCAATGGTATTTAAGCATGATTTCAGATCACTTCCCATCTTCATCAATAGAGCCTTCCTCAGGCTCCTCCAACTCCATGGTCTGAACAGAGAATTCACCTGCTGTCACCTCTGGCCTTGCCAACTGCAGCAGCCCTCCCCAGCCTAGGCTTTTATGTTTCTCTACCCTACTCTGAGCTCCAAAAAGCCCAGCCTTTATGGGATGTAACAATTGGGAAGCCCTGCCCACCTGGCTTCTAAATAAATGTTGACCAGTGGAAATTTCTGGCAGGAGCTGAGATGGTAGAAAGGGGGAAAGGAAAGGTCAGGGTGTTTGTTCCTGTGTAAGCTGAGGTCGCTTCTGGACGCTTTCCTCTACCCAAGGTCCGGGGTTCTGTTGAGTGGTCATCTCTTCAAACCGTGGGACTCTCTGATGTCTGGGAACTCTTCCACTCCTTTTGAGAGTGCCATCTGTTTCCTGACCAGAGACTAACTGGCAGAGCTCCTAATCATGGGCTCCAATTCACCACTCAACATCCAACCCACCCAGCAAGCGATGCTGAGTGAGCATTCTGAATCTCAGAATAGGACACTGACGCACCGACCCCCCCCCCCATTGCCGCCTGGGGACCGAGATGGAAATGCTTCCTTTTGGGTGGGCCACACTCCTGCCCAAATCTGGCTGCAGTTTACACTCTGTGCAATCTCTCACTGCTCCCTAGAAAATAGCCAATGCTTTGGCTACATCAGGCAGCCTCTGCTTTCCTACACACAAGCCTTACAGCTCCCCAAACTTCATTGCGCCTTTCCCTGTACATAAGAAATATATATCCTTTGAGGGTCATCCCAAATCTCTAGGAAGATATGATTCATTTCCCACGTTTCACAGCTCAGTCTGAATCCAACGGTCCATTCAGGCTGTGAGTAACTCAGAACCAGGACTTGTCCTACCATCTGATGGTAAGATTCTTGGCCTGTTTGTCTTTCCCCAGGTGACATTGACTTCTCCAAGGGCAGCGGGTCTGTGACTAATCCATCTCGCCATCTGTCACAGACCCCGTGGATGCTCTATCCGCATAACCCCAGCTCATATGTCTTTGGCTCACCAGAGTTAACTAAAATCCCAAGCGGTGGTTCAGAGCACACAGACAACTTCCTACCTCAACAGATTGCCTCTTGCAGCTTCTGTGCCTCGGGGTTTTCTTGGAACCTTAGGAGCTTAGCTTCTCGTAGATAGACATAATTCTGAAGTGCCGGAGAGTTAAAACCTCTGGGGCCAAAGAGTTAATGTCCTTAGGGATGAGAGTCAGGAGATTGATGCCCCAGGCGTTCAGTCTTCTGTTGAGAGGATTCCCAGCATGTTCTACATGGTGCCTTAGAGAGTCCTTAGGGAGAGTGTGCCCCAGTTGCCCATAGCAGTAACCTGCTTATTAAAGAGCCTGTCATTGGCTTTTCTTCCCTCCCTGAATAATTTTCCTCCATTCCTTGTGTGTGTCTCCTAGGTATTTTTAGTTAACTATCCAGGTCTCAGACTTTGTCTGTAGGAGCTCCTTTTAGGATAGCTGAAGTAAGACAGTGCCCTCAGCACCCATAGCATCCCTGCTACATAGTAAGTGTCCCATCCATAAAACAGGAGTGCATGACTGAGGACGTAAAGGCTGCTGACCCAAGTGAGCCATATGGGGATGTCACTGGTATTCAGTAACCATGTTGTTCTGAGCAGCCATGGGCCCGCCCACCCATCCCAGAAGTTGCCATTCACATTTAACCTGGTGACCTGAACCTTCTCCGTAGTAAGCTGCCTTCTGGGGAGACTCTGCACAGACAGCCAGTTCTGATTATGTATGCAAATGAAGGTCTAGCCCCACAGCTTACCGGAGAGCCACACAGCTCAGCTAAGCCACCCTGGAGAGAGAATCTTACGAAGAATACTAAGGAGCATCCAGGTGTAAAGAATAAAACACACGTGAGGTTTCATTAAAAAAAAAAAGGAAATCAAATTGTACTTTCCTCTTGGCTTTCTCACAAGTCGACAGCCTTCAAATAAACCCTAAAGACGATGTTCTCCAGGTTTCTGGCCTGGATTTAGATCAAACATCACCCTCATTAGAATGACTCTCGCAGAATATTATAGGTCTATTCCTGGAGATCAGTCCCAAGAGGATGAGAAAGGGGCCAGCTGGGAGGATCTGGCTCTTATCTGCTGTCAAGGGGAGCCTATCCAGGCATGGTCCAGCGAAGCAGAGAGACTTGCTTACACAACCAAGGACTTGGAAATAATGACTTACAGGGACCAGAGGTGGCATTTCAAGTAGAAAGAACAGCATGCATGACATCATAGGGAGGCAAAGGAGCAACAGTTTACCTAACTACTGTGTGGAGTGTGCAGGGCGAGGTGACACAAATACGAGTGGGAAACAGCCAGGGCTCAATACCAAAAGACCCTGTATATATTGCAAGGGACAGTAAAGACACACACACACACACACACACACACACACACACGCACACGAGCGCGCACGCCCACAAACCTGCGCATGAGTCATTGCTGCAATGATAAGAGTCTTGTAACTATTTGCAGTTGCAGAACTGCAAGAAGGTGGCACGTGAATGCAACCAAGAGAGATTTCTCTAAGATGGTGGCATTTGAAGGGGCTCAAATGAAGAGAGGGCTGAGGAGTGACAGTTAGCCAGGTGGAAAATGGGGCCCTTCCACGAGTTATTGTATCTATGGGAGAGGAACTAAATAGACTTTTTTTTTTTTTTTTTTGGTTTTTCGAGACAGGGTTTCTCTGTGTAGTCCTGGCTGTCCTGGAATTCACTTTGTAGACCAGGCTGGCCTCGAACTCAGAAATCCGCCTGCCTCTGCCTCCCAAGTGCTGGAATTAAAGGCGTGCACCACCACCACCGCCCTAGACTCTTTTGATGGTCATGTTGATAGGCTGGACTGGTGAGCTGGGGTTTACTTTTCGGATATTTGTAAGTTCTGATGAAGCTCCCCAAAGAAAGTCTCTTGGGACTTAACTGGAGTTGGGACGGAAGCAGACTGGGGACAGAGCTCAATTAGTAGAGAGTTTGTCTAACCTGGGCTCGAGCCTCAGCACCACATACACTAGGTGGAGTCTACAAGCCTAGAATCCTGGCACTTAGGAGGTGGAAGCATGAGGATCAGGTGTTCAAGGTCAATCTCAGCTACGTAGTAAGTTTGAAGCTAGCCTGGGCTATAGGACACGTTGACTAAAAAAAAAAAAAAAAAAAAAAAAGTGAACCCCCCCCCCCACAAAACAAAACAAAAGAAGAGGGGGGATTGCAACATAGGTGTGGTAACTGAAGCTATGAGCCCATATGAGCTCACTAGAGAAAACAGCATGGGGAGAAACAAGGGAAGTTGAATAACTAAATCCAAGAATAATACCTGTTGAAGGGGCAGAGCCAAGAAAGGATAGTGAGGCCGGGCGGTGGTGGCGCACACCTGTAATCCCAGCACTCTGGGAGGCAGAGGCAGGCGGATTTCTGAGTTCGAGGCCAGCCTGGTCTACAGAGTGAGTTCCAGGACAGCCACGGCTACACAGAGAAAGCGTGTCTCGAAAAAACCAACCAACCAACCAAACAAACAAACAAAAAAAAAAAAAGAAAGGATAGCGAGGAATGCTAGGAAGAGTGCTGAGGACAGCAGAGAAGCAAAGGGGAGAACAAGGGACCAGAAGGTTTCCTAAATGGGGTAACAGTATCAGTGAGTCAGAAATCTCTAGAAAGTCAGGACTAAAAGATATTCTACGGGCTCTCCTACTATCTCAGCGGGTTCTTGATTTACTGATAATGGCTGGGAAAAGTAGATTTATTGATCTCTTCCTGGGCCACTCAGGTCCCATGCCTTCTCTTCTTGGAGTTCACTCCGTTCAGCTGAACAAGGAAAAGAAACTTTCTCCAATTGCTACCATTACCCGCTCTGCATTATTTGGATCCATAGCAGAGGAAATAATTTGAATACTGTTGCTTTCTGTCTGCTGTCATTGGATTGCTCCTGGATGTCAGCTTTCAAGCTATAGCTGGGGCTGGGGTGGGGGTGGGGTGTCTCCTGTCAATTCAGCCATTTCTTGATCCCCTTTTACCCCTATACATAAAATAAATATCTCATGGGTTCAAGAGACTTTGAAAAGAGGAATGTAGTAAGAAAACCAGAAGGAAATATGTTTAGAAGGCTTCTTTAAGGACATTAACTTTCTACACGATAAAAAATAACAGAAAACACAAGACAGTCAGGCGGTGGTGGTGCATGCCTGTAATCCCAGCACTCTGGGAGGCCGAGGCAGGCGGATTTCTGAGTTCGAGGCCAACCTGGTCTAGAGTCAGTTCCAGGACAGCCAGGGCTATACAGAGAAACCCTGTCTCAAAAAAACCAAATCCAAAAAAAAAAAAAAAAAGAAAGAAAGAAAGAAAGAAAAGAAAGAAAGAAGAGAAGAAAAGAAAACACAAGACAAACCAGTTTAGTTTTTCACATTAACACTGCATGTTTGAGTGCCTGCGCGAGCGTGCGTGCGTGCGTGCGTGCGTGCGTGCGTGCGTGCGTGCGTGCGTGCGTGTGTGTGTGTGTGTGGAGAGAGAGAGAGAGAGAGAGAGAGAGAGAGAGAGAGAGAGAGAGAGAGAGCGAGAGCGCACAGGATCATGAAAGTCAGAATCAGCAGCGTTGGGTATCTTTTGCAATTGCTGTCTACTTGAACAGTTTCTTTGAACTTGAGTTCTCCATTTGAATGGCTTGGCTGGGTAGTGAGCCCTTCGTACCTTCTGGCCTCTGCTTCCCAATCGCTGAGGCTACTGGTAAGTACTGGCTTTGTTTGTTTGTTTTTAATGTGGCTGCTGGGAATCTGATCTCAGATCCAATAAGTTGAATTTTGGACCTGTCTGTCGTTTAAAATATTTGCTTACATATATGATCCATGTGTGCACAATCTTTATAAATCCCCACAGTGAATTTCCCTCTTTTACAGAGATTAAAAAAAAATGTGGCAAAGCAAAAGCAGTTGGTTGGTAATATTTCAATGGGCAAAGAGCAAGTGCAGATAATTCACCAAAGAGAAAACACAACGAGTTCACAAACATTCTGAAGAATGTCATGCCTCATTAGTAAGAAAATAATTGCAAATTAAAATAATGAGGTGCCATTTCCTCCAATAAAATCGCCTAAAAACTTACCTAGTTGCTGCTGAAGGCGTGGTGAAATTATTGCTTGCAAGGATGTCAATTAATACAGCGGCAATGTTGGGAAAGCATTTGGTAAATACAAATTAAGATCCATAAAAATGTTCATATGCATAGACTCAGCAATTCCACTTCTATCCAAAGAAATCTCGTCTAAAGACATGATCATAAATCTGGCAAACACTGTATGCATGACAATGTCATGGCAAATCCCCAAATCTCAACTTTCAGCTACAAGGGACTGATAGAATAAATTGTGGCACATTTACCAGATGAAACCTTATGAATCTTTTCAACATAATGATTGGGAAGACTGGAGAGTGCCAGGGGAAGAGGAAAGCTGTATAATGCTAACTGGAAAGGGGAGGAAAATTCACTCAAAGCAGTACGTGATAATTATATAGATTCATACTCACAAACACACACCAATTAAAACACGACAAGAGGCAAGTGAAAACATAGCCAAACACAGTGTCAGAGTGCTGCTTTGGGGGGGGGGGGATTTGTCTTCTTTTCCAAAATTTCCTCATGCTACGCTGATAATAAACATGGATTTAGAGAACAGAATAATCTTGGGTTCCAACTCTCATGTCACTTACTTTGTGATCTTGTAATCTGATCTTTAAGTTTCCCCCTGATAAATAGAGAATTATAACATTTACATATTGTAAGGAATAAACGGGAAGGTACGGAAGCCTGCTTGCTATTGTACTCAGAGCAGAGTAAGCTCTCAGTAAACGAGCACTTCCATGACTGTAGGTAGTTTTCTATCACATAATGCAAAGAATCCGCTGTCAGACAGTTGCTGAGCTCCGTGGGGCAGGGAGAATGCTCTGAACCCAAGCGATGCTGCTTTTCACTTCCTGCTCTCCGTTCTTCAGTCGAATACTGGCAAAGCTCATAATTTTCGTGGGGGAAATGCTTTTCTTAATGAATGCGAGCGTCCTTGTTTTTTTCTGGTTTGCTCTGCTTTCAGGTGGTTTTTTATAACACCACCAGCAGCAGCAGCAGCACCAAGACAAGATATACCAGGTGACAAGACTGCGGGAAACAACTCTCTCCCCATTTCACACATATCGAGATGTGAGATTGCAGAAGCACCAAGGTGCCCTAAGTCACTTGAAAAGCTCAGTAGTTTTAGGAACCTTAGCCCTGGCTCTCTCTTTGATTACTTTCCACATTCATGCTAGCCGTTCTCTCTCCATAGCAACACAAGGATTAGGGGACTGGAGTAAGTAAGGCTGTGTGTGTGTGTGTGTGTGTGTGTGTGTGTGTGTACACATGTGCATACTAGCAATGGGCACACACATACTCTGGAGTGTGTGTGCTTTGTCTCAGTCTATCTGTCTGTCACACAGATGCTGAGTAGGTAAAAAGCATTATGGGAAGTGCCCAGTTATGATGCAGGGAAAGGCAGAACTCCAAAGGGTAGTCAAGGGTCAGTTTTTCCCCAGTCAGGCTCTGTATGAGTGAATGGATGTGAGCTCAGAAACATTGTTTATCAGCCACTGTCTTCTATCATCTCCCTTTCTCATTCATCTTATCTAAGCCATGTCTGCCCAGCCACTGGCTCTCCCTTACGCCTCAGTCAATGCTCTCTCTTCCTTTTACTTTCTCAGTCTTGGATTAGCTTCATGGCATTCTTCAGTATTTTGTCCCTCAGACTTGGACTTCCTGCTTCCTGACACCTGGCCATCCTGCTTCCAGCAGGAGCTCAGTACTGTACCTGTGTTATTCAGTTCTTTTAACCATTGTGACAAAATACCCAAGTAAAATACTGTCAAAGTAGGAAGGATTTATTTCATTCATGATTTCAGAGGGCCCAGTCCATCGTGATCGTGGTGCGGGACCAGTGGAGCAGAGGTCAGCGTGTGGGAAAGGGCCATCTACATCCAGGGCAGATCTTTCCCCCTTAGTTAACAGTCTTTGGAAATGCCCTTCCTCACAGACACACCCAGTAGTATGCTTTACCAATCTCATAGGTACTTTCCTATCCAGTCAGGTTGACCTTCAGGACTAAACATCATAGTGTACAAGAAGGGGAGATAAAGTCACCTCAGCAGAACAATTGCCAAGGAGTGGCCACCTCTAACCCTTCTAGGATGATCCCTGGCTCTGCACCATATACCCCTTCCCAATATGTTCCTTTCCTTGAAGTGCCTGCTACTGTCCTACCTCCCACCCCCCAAACCTACAGCTCACCCACAGTTCTTTCAGTCCTGACAGATGCCATACTCCCCCAACTCAATGTTAAAAACAGGACAAGCTAATATACAAATCCTCCAGCTTGCACCTTCGCTTTGAGCACGACGACCCTTTCCCGTTTTCTATCCTTCCCCAGAAGAAAAGCATTCTCTCGTCTTCAACAAGAACCTCTTTTCTGTATTCAGATTAGCACCTCCCTTTCTCCCACTGTTAGCCACGTGCAGCTAATGTGCCTCTCTACAAGCCACAGCGCCAACATCTTAATTTATTCAGGACTGAGAACAACTCCAAATGGCCTGCTAGGTAACTTCTTCCATTTTAGAATTTGGGAACTAGAGATAGGAAGAAGTAACTTGCCCAAAGCCACTCAGTAGAGACTGACAGAGGAAGGACTTGATCCTTGGACTGTCTGGTTCAAGGGCCTCTTGTTTTAGTAACTATGTGATGCCGTTCCTCTTGGTTTTCTCAAAGAACTTGTTTCATCAATTCTTTCCATTTTATTCTCTTTGCTTTAAGCTTCCCTACATACTTAAATTATCTCTCCAACATAAATACTCTTTTCCTATGCTCCTTCTTCCGTGTGCTCTGTGTCCTTATAATACCAACTGACTCTCAAAAAAAAAAAAAAACCATGCAGTGGGGTATCTCCATTTTCCTGTTGTTCTTAAAGTGTGGCTTCTGAGTAGGACTTCACCCATGGTGTCCCTGAAGCCTGAAGATTTTGTAATACATTGTATCCCTATCCTACTGCTCTTCTTATAACTGGAAACTGACACTTCTTTCATCCAGATGGGATTTATATTCTCTGCTCTTGACTGGCAGAAGTGTTAATATGTGACTTCCCAGGCTACTCCATTAAAGACAATGCAGCTTTCACATTCTGAGATACTGTTAGAATTGAGCTGTGATGCTTTGAAACAACCTAGTAGCCACACAGAGAGTTCACAGGTAGGTACCTAGCTAATAGCTCAACAAAGGTTTCAGCCAAGAAGTAGTATCAACTGCCAGACAAGGTAGTGACAATGCTTCTGGGTGATTCTAAACCCAGAGTTTTAACCCTTCTGCTGAGAGCCTGAGATTGTAGAGTGGACACAAACTATCTCTGACATGGCTTGTTCTAAGCAATAAAAGACAAGGAAATGATGATTGGGTCTTTGCTTTTGTTTTTGTTTGTCATTTTGAGATAGGGTCTCTCGGTGTAGCCTTGTATGTCCTAGAACTCACTCTATAGACCAGGCTGGAGTCAAACTCACAGAGATATGTCTGCCTCTTCCTCCAAAGTGCTGGGATTAAAGGCACGTGCCACTATCACTCTGGCCTGATATGATTATTGTTTTAAAGCACCAAACTTTGGGTCAATTCATTATGCAGCAAGAATAATTGGAATAGACCTTGGCAATTAAAAAGCTAATGGTATCTTGATACATGCCCATTCTTTCTCGTCTTTTGACTTGGGACATTCATTTCTCTCCACATTCCTCTTTTCAACGACTAGAAGAGACTAAAGAGACACAGCTAGATCCAGCATAGGATCAAGCATCAGCTCCCAGACCAGATGAAAGGGATACTTGTGGGAAAGCTGGTAAATATGCATGAATTTGGGTAGTTGACTTAGTTAAGGGAGTTAGATTGGTTAGCAGCACTGCACTGATATTAATTTCCTGGTGCAAATGAGTACAGCATGCTTATGTAAGTCATCAAAATTGTGGAGATCAGAGTGAGGGTACATGGGAATAGGTAGTTTTGGAACTTTTTTTAATAAATCAAAACCAATATCACACTAAAAAGTAAAACACCGACAAGAACAGGATACACAGTAGGGAGGATATTTATGAAAACCCATGGTTCTCCTGACACCTGGGACTTCCATGACGTCATTGATTTGGATTGTTTGTCTCATTGCTCATTGATGGATATTCTCTGTTGCTACCCTAAGAACTCATGTTAGTTCTCTTTTATCCCTTATTTTCTGCATCCCTTTCTTGTTTATATACATGCCCAAACCATTTGGCAACTCTTCATCTGAGATCTGCACTGAATGCCTGCCTATTTCCAGTATTCCTAATGCACTTGAATGTCACCCGGGCCATCCCTAGCTGATTACCTCTCTTTTCCTCTCCCGTGCTATCTCATCTAATACTAACACAGGTCTCCATCTCAGCAAGTCTCCACACTGTAAACCCTGAGGCCCCCTGTAGAAACCTCAGTTCCACTAATGTAAATGACTCAACCACCGAAATCGTTTTCAAATTTTGTCATCTCTTTTCTACCCCTACAGCCAGATCTCTGTCATCTCTTATCTAGACTAATTCAATAGCTTTCTAACTGGTCTTTCTGCCTCTGGTCTCCTTCCTCTGTCTCAGCTTAATGACTGGTGCCAGAGAGTATTCCAAAGTACAAATCAAGATGACAGTATTTTAATAACTCTGGCTTTTGGAATGAAGTCATGACATGGGACAAAAGGTCTTTTTCAAAGCTAGTTCCAGATAATCCATTCAACCTTATCTGCACCAGACTGTCCACTATTTCCAACACCATAGGTACTAGCTTCTCACGACTATTTCCCAAATAAATAATAGAGTACGCCTTCACACTGGCAAGCCCTTACATAGACTGTTCCCTCTGCCAAAAATAACTGACATCTTCCAGATCCAGGTAAAAAATCCTCTCTCTTTGCCAATCCTCCAATGCTGTTTGTTAATTATTAATTATTCCTGTTCTATTGCCCTAGTAAAGTATTTATCCTATGCTATTATTTTCATATATTAAATTGTGAATAGTGAGAGGCTATAGTGTAGGACCTGCTATTGTACATATCAATAAAGGACAAAAAATAAAGAATCTAGTTGATACGTAAATAGATGGATGGGTGCTAAGAAATTGGTATGTGGATGGAAGCATGGGTTAGATCATTGGCTAGACAGATTGATGGGCAGGAAGACGAGTATCTGGTGTTGTTATATACACCATGAGCAAAAGCAACTTGGGGAGGAACGGGTTTATTTGGCTTACACTTCCACATTGTTATCCATCATGAAGGAAAAACTAAGGCTGGAATTCATGGCAGAAATCTGGTGGTCAGAACTGTATCACAGACTATGGAGGAGTTCTTACTCATTTGCTCTTCTTAATGAGCTAGCATATACAAGCCAGGACTACCTGCCCAGATGTGATACCATCTCCAGTGAACTGAGCCTTCTCACATCAATCATTAATCAACCTGTTTGGAGAATTTTCTCAGTTGAGGTTCCCTCTTTCCAGATGACTGTAGTTTGTGTTGACAAGAAACTAACCAAGACAGTAAGTGTGCTGATGAGTTAGAGGCAGGTTGCATTGGTGGGTGGGAGGGATGAGTGGTTGGTGGCTAGTGATCTGAGAATAGCGTGCCGGTGGATGTTGAATGAAAATAGAAGGGAAGCGAAAGAGGACAATGGCCGTAGATGGATGAATGAAGTTTGACCAAGTAGGCAGTTGAATGGTGCTGGACCTTGGATGTGAAAGATCACCTACAAAGACTCACGTGCTGAAGGCTTGGTCTCCTCTCAGTAACACTGCTAAGAAGTGATTGTTTTATGAGGTTGCTAACAAAGACTGGATTAATCTCTTGATGAGTTCATAGCTGATTGGCTTATTAGGATGTGGGGCCTGATTGGAAGAAGTAGTTCACTTAGAGTATGCCTTTAACAGCCCTATCTTAGTCCTCTCTCCCTACTTTATGGCCCTTCCTCTCTCCCCGCTTCATGGACTCCATAAGGTAAGCAAGTTTCTTATACCATGTCCTTTAACCACAATGGATGTGTCTAAAAGGAGTAGGACATCCAATCACCGATTGAAATCTCTGAAGCCGTGAGTACAAATAAATCTTTCCTCCTTTAAATTAATTTTATCAGATTGATTAGGGTATATATATATATATATATATATATATATATATATACACATATATATATACATATATGTATATATACACATATATGTACATATATATACACATATACATATTCAAGCTATTTTGTTTTTGTCAACCTGACAGAAACTGAATCATATGGGAAGAAGAAGCCTCAATTGAAGAATGGCCTCCATCAGATTGGTCTGTGGGAATTTTCTTGATTAATGATTGGCACAGGGAGACACAGCTCACTGTCAGGGATGCCACGACTAGGAAGGTGTTCTTGGGTTGGATATAAGCAAGCAAGGCAGTGATCAGCATTCTTCGTGGTCTCCACATCAGTTCCTGCCTCCTGGTTCCTGCCTAGACTTCCATTGATGATAAACTGTGACCTGCAAGATGAAATGATTCACTTCCTTCCCAAATTTTATTTTGGTTATTATTTTACCACCTCAGCAGAAAAGCAAACCAGAACACCAGCTTATACCGGGAGTCTTAAAAGCAGAAGCCCTGTGCTGCTCATCAATCCCTTCTAGAGTCTTACGTAGTTCCTGCTTCACTCAAAGCAGAGGTTTGATTCATGCCTATTGGATGGAATTCAGTCATTCTCAACATATTTATATTTAAGAAATCTACCAGGCAACTCACAAGTCAAATATCATGATTTTGAGCTGGAATTATATTCTCTTTGGCAAAAAAACAGGGGAAACACTTCAGGCTGTGCTGATTACAAGCCCCAATCCGCTGTTTTACAGTTCCTTGTTGAATGAAAGTGGGAGAGAAAATAAATTATTCGGTAATAGCTGTAGCTTGGTTACAAAATCCTTCACAGTATGGTGATCACATGGGAAACATCTATCTCCTTATGGCCTTTCAATTCAGCTGGCCCACCCTCACTGCCCAGACCACCCACCCATTTCAGGTCATGGTGGGTGGCCTGCTTTACTGCATCCTCTCTTCTGCCACTGATCCCAGCTTTGTCAACAGAACATACAGATTCATGATGTGGTGTTTACACCTTCTCTGAGTCCATGTGACACTTGGAACCTTCCACGCTCGCCTCTCTTCACAGGCATTAAGTACTCTCTACAACCTCCTCTGTTGAGAGAGTACGTCTTTTCCTCCTTGCCTCAGCTCCTCTCAGCCCTCTCTCTTACCTCCACCCTGTATGGAAGATAGATTGTGTAGATCCCGGTGTCCCCAAAGTGTGAGGGGCTTCACAAGTCAAAGAGCACTTGGAGCCAGTGAGAACTGAACGCCTGGAATCATCCTCAATTAAAAGCACATTGTCCAGGCTTTTGCTCCTCCAAGGATGACGTCATCCAGTAGTATCAACATGCACTGGTGCTGACTAGAAATTCAGGATGTCACGGTCTCCCTAGACCTTCTAAATGGGAATCTATATTCTAACAAGGTCCTCAGAGGATTCGTATACCCCTTAAAATGTGGAAAGACCTGGAGACCAGAAGACTTAGCCAGTAAGTAAAAGCCCTTACCAGTGTTCTACAATGGCTTACCATCTTTCTAACCAACAAAACTTATCCCACACTCCATTAAGTTCCCAGCCTGAGAAGTGCCTTTATTGTAAAAACACGGCACAGCTTACTCAGCCACGTATACCTTCATATTATGTAGTTTTCGGCCCTAAGCAAAGTAAGCATGTAGCATAGGTAGTACAGACAAGATGGGATGATGAAAAGATCAACTTTGATGGGGCTGGGGGAGGGGTGCAGAAATGAGGAGCGCGATGAGCACATGGCTAGGAGATAGACGGGAATGGACTGTAGGAAGAAAGAAGAGCTGAGAGCGTAACGACAGGCCTCGTGGGAAGAAATGAAGGGATGACTCTCCCCCAAGACTCTTATACTGAAGCACTTATATGCAGCCCCTTGGAATATGACCGTGTGTGGACAGAGGTTCTTTAAAGATGTGAGCAAATGAAAACAAGGCTGCTAAGGTTGATCCCTAAATCCAGAGAGGAAGTTCAGACATCCGGAGAGGCACTAGGGATGTACATGCTAACAAGAGATCATGCAAGGACTCTGAAAGGAGGTGGTTACCTGTGAGCCAATGGGGAGAGGCCTCAGGAGGAAGCACCTTGACCGGTGTCTCTTGATCTCAAACTTCTAGAGTACTGGGAAAATCCATTTCTGTTCTTTAAGCCTCTGGTCAGTAGTACTTTGCTATGGCGTCTCCAGAATAGCCATTTGACATCTTTGCCTGCTCGGTTGTTTTGCTTAGTGCTAGCCATCAGGCAGTGCGCCACCTCTGTTAGTGGGTGTTCCCTCCTCCACACAGGAAGCCCGCTTTCCCTCACAATGAGTATGGAGAACAAATGTAGGGCAGGCTGAACCCAGAACAAAAGGCTCGCACTTCTCAGCAGCTCCTCTCACACACGTTTTGCACACGCCCCATAAAATTGCCTACACTGTTATTGCCAGCTGCAAGGGTCCTGTAAATGGGGGAGAAGTCAAAGTGCTTCACAATAAAAATACCTAACACTTCCACAGCACCTACTTTGTTCTGACACTGCTTTGAGCACTGTACGTGCATTAAGCCGCCCAAACTTGGGAAGTCAGCCCCTGCATTGATTTTCTGCAATGGAAACTGTAACGCCTCCCCCTCAGTTGCAGAATGCAACAACTCTCCCTTCTTTACCTACTTCCTTCAAGGGCTGTTTGTAGAGGGCCCTGGGCTCTAGGTCCCTTCAGGAATAGGTCAGTTCAGGAGAGTCAAGAACACAAGGATTGATGAAGACAGGGCCACCCTCAGCACCCCAATTCTGTGTAAGCCCAGTGCCAAGAGGCTGCTCTCCATAAAGATTCGGTTGAGCTGCTTCCCTTGGTGAGGCTTGCGTTTGTTGTCACGGGAACATTGATCCCAGGAACACACAGCCTGACAACCTTCCTGGCTGCTTTTCTCCAGCTCAGTCAGCTGCTGGAGCAGAAGAGCCTGCCACACGACACTCTTAAAATGAGGAGGCCCAGAGAGAGATTACATAATTGGCTCAGGGTCACACCATTAGCAAGTAATGAATCTGATACCTGTCCCTGGCAACTTGGTCACAGAATCCATACTTCCAATCACAAAATCTTGCCCAGTGGATAGCTGAATGCCCAACTACTCTTTGATGAAACGAGACCCAGAGGAAGGACAAACTGGTTCTTTCTACTCTTCCTGTCTCCCTGCCAGTCTATTAGGAGCGAGCGAAATGGATTTCCTCGGGGGTCCAGCAGGCCATTACTTTCCTGGGAGACTGTTATAGGGACCACCTATGGAGGCATCCCCAGCACCTACAGCCCAGGTGGTTCTTTGTGGGCCAGAAGAAGGGAAGGTGGTCCCCTTCTCTATTCGATCCCTCCCCGCTGCTGCCCATCTCATGTAGGAACACAGAATAATTGCTCTCCTGCAGAAACGATTTGAATCAGCATCCCTCTGCTGAGAGTGTCAGTGACAGGTGATTGCATCAGGACGCTGAAGCAACAGCCAGGGCCCGGGTGCCTATGTTATTTACTGGTCTATCATGTATAATTTCCAGGTTTAATTTTATCTTCACAAACTTACAGGTGCAAAATGCAGGATAAAGGTCTTTAAGGGGCCCCCGTGAGAAGCCAGGCTCCACTTGTCCCCCCTCCTCACACCCCCAAGAGCTCTCAGGGTGGCTCGCTCAAATTAAATCATTATTGAGGGGGAATAATCCTGGTAGGTTCAGAAAATCAGTTTTAAATTCAGCCTGCTAGCAAAATTCTGAATGTATTTACTTTCTAGATTTCATTTCTCCATCCATATTAAAGCTCCGTGGCATTATCAATTATGGGTTTATTGCAAAGCACAATAGGATTCAATCTGGAAGATGCCTCGGGCTATGTCTTAGGAGGACGATAAAGCTAATAGTAATGGGTCTACAACTTCTAAGGCTAATTTCCACAGTTACAAATTTTAAAAATAAATAGAAGGCATGTCAGTTTTCAGTCACCCAGCTTGAGGTCGCTCAGACTGATAACAGGACCCGCCATCAAACTTAGATCCGAGCTCCTGTTAGAAGCTTGTTGTGATGATGGTCTGCTGTCTGTTGGATCATCCGAAGAGGCAGAAAGATGAGTAGTACAGATAGAACTTCCGTGAATGCCCCTGCTGTTCCTGTTTCTGTCACCTGGCTGTCAGTTGGTTTGGAGTGAGAATAGATGCGAAAACACAGCCTGCCCTGGAGTCTGCATATGCAAGAGCTCAGAATTCAGCCAAAATCTGTGACATGGTGGGATGACTTGACTGTCTTGCGTTAGTTCTACCCTATTAAAGATGGGCTTCAGCACACTCAGGGAGGATGGAGCTGTGTCTGGTATAGGTTAGGGACTCTACTGCCATTTGAGAAAGTGATGGCAAAAAAAAAAAATCAGTAAAGGAAATGGTGGTAGATGGGAACAGGTTCTTTCATCCTAACTCCCTGGCTACTTTCAGCAAGTGTCTCGTTAGTGGCTCCTCTGTCTTCAGTGCTGGTGCTGGTACCCACTATGCCCGACCTAACCTTCTGTGTGCTATCAGACACCCAGGGACAAAGTTGCCTGCTCTGCCATACTTTGTTTAGTGGTTCTGTTTCCTGTTAACTCGTGTGTATCTGGAGCTGGCAGCATCCTAGCTCCAGTGTTGGATTTTTCTACTTTCCACATCTGGACCTCTCTGGGAAGGCAGTATCTTCCTTGGTCACAGCAGACCCATGACTTAGAAATGCAAAGTTAGCACCTACAGGCTCAATTTTCAACCAGGGAAGCCAGAAACCAGGGGTAAGTGTGCCTGCTTCACTTCTTTCAGGTGGACAAATCCAGAAGCATTCTGGATATTTAGCATGGTGCCCTAGCAGGGCAAGTCTTAAGTGCCTATAGCAGTCCCTTATGCTTACACCACCTTTTTTTTTTCTCTCAATCTGCCCCCTCCTTCTGGGTTCCAGGGATCACTTATCAAATGAATGCCCCATGCCCAAGTCTTGGCCTTAGGTTCTGCTTCCCAAAGAAAGAAACTAAGACAAATGCACATCATGGGATTTGTTCCTTTGAGTAAGATAAAGGCAGGGCATCTTCCAATAGCTCTTGTTAAATGCACACATAGAGCTTGGTGGGGGAGTACAAGTTTTTTTCCTCCTTTCTAGTCACATGGAAGTTATACCAGGGGAGTTATTTGTCACCGGGGAAGTCAGTGAGAGAGGAAAGCGAAGAGATGAAAGATTATTGATGGTGGGTAGAGAGGTGTCTGGGAACAGGGCAAAAGAGACTCTGGGGACCCAGGGCTCAACAGGAGTGACAGGAGCAAGGGCAGGCAGCAGGCAGCATGCACCAAGTTTTGCGAGTAAGTGAGTTTCACGGGGGCACTCAGCTCCCAGGCGTCATGAAGATACACCCCCAGACTAGAACGGCTTGGGTTCGAGGGCAATGGGCTAGCATGAAACCCCAGTGACAGCAATTGTGTCTGGGAATTGACTGGATATATGGACATTCCTGGACACAGCTTCTGTCCTCAAAATTGACTTCCAGATCCTCACAGGGGTCAAGAGACTACACAGTCACTGCTTTTCCCCACCAGGGCTGATAAACAACAAAACAACACAGAGAACACTCATTAGACACCGTAGAAGCCTTTCAAAAGTCAACTCAGTCTGGAAAACAGCACCTATTAATAACAGCTGACATTTCTTAAGAGCTTACAGCATGTCAGGAACTGTCCAAATTTTTTTTGCTATGCATTAGCTAGTTAATGCTCTTGACAATCGTATGCAGTAGGTACCATTGTCACCTGTCCAGAGATGAGGTCCACTGTTGTTGAGTTGGTTAAAGGCAGACAAGTAGTAAGGACTATGCCAGGATTTGATACCATATAAAAATATGATCATCACAAGGTGTTTGGTTGGTGCTTTAGAGATACCATGTGAGACACATTTTTGACATTCAAGGATTCTGACATTCATTGAGGAAGACAGACATTTACACTCATAACAAAAATTTGAAGCCAAATGAAGTAAACCCCATAATAGCCTCAAAGGCACCATCTTTCGCTAGTCACTGATTCTATGGCTCATGCCTCTTTCCAGGTTTTATGGGAACAACAATACGAGAATCTTGGGTGGAGGTACTTGGAGTCCCCAAGAGTCAATGGTAAGTTTAGGTGATGTCTTAATTCAGTCAAAGTTGCCTCCTTTCAATCTTTCTGTAGACTGGCCTATGATTCTCATTTAAGGCTTCCTGCTGAATCATTCCTCATCATCCCTCCTTTTCTTCTAGACATGGTCA
Organism: Apodemus agrarius; assembly: GCA_964023405.1. NCBI lineage: Eukaryota > Metazoa > Chordata > Mammalia > Rodentia > Muridae > Apodemus > Apodemus agrarius. The sequence goes on from OZ030010.1 coordinate 10,262,324, forward strand.
TCCTTTCATTCAGTGTTTATTTTCTAAGTCCGTGTTGCTTTCCCCAATTTCTCCCCGCATTGTGGCAGACAGCATAGGTATCCTGGCCAAGCCTACTTGCTTGGGCTCCACTATGCCCACATCATGGCAAATCAACAGCCACCCACTTTCCAGCTTAGGGTTGAATAGGTCGCCTTTCTTAAAGTGGTAATATTAAACTGGAGTGGTAAGTTGTGCTAAACCAACCAGAGCCCCTCTTTAGGAAATCTGAAGCCAAAGAAATAGTTTTGTTTCCATCTACAGTCAACAAAGAAACCTGCCAGGGTCATGGAGATCTGGAATTAAATGCTTTTGATAGGTTATACATAATGGATTGAATAAAATCTTTGAATTAAATAAGCCATCTGTCCCCTATTTATTGGTTATTTTTCTGTTGCTGTGATCAAATATTGTAAACAGGTAACTTAAGGAAGATTTTTGGTGTATGGTTCCTATGGGATAACATGCCATGATGACAGAGCGAAGGAAGTTGCCAGATAGTATCTTCAAACCCAAGCACGAGGCAGAGAGAGAAAACTGCAAGTAGGACGAGGGCTTACACTTTCAAAGCTTACCCCTAGTGATGTGCCTTCCTCCTGCAAGGTGACATCTCGTAAGCTTTCCCAAAGAGCACTACCAACTGTAGGCCAAGCTTTCAAATATATGAACCTATGGGGCAGATTTTCATTCAAACCACCACAATCCCTAAGAGATGGGATGGGTTCCTCTGTTTCTCAATTTTCATTCTGTGTTCCATATTCCCTGCTGTTTTCAAGACAGAAAGAGAGATCTGTGTATGCACAAAACACGATCTAGTTTAAGTATGTTTCTTTCCCTTACAGATAGAATTACAGGGTGTTATGTTTTAGACTAAACAAAATAAACTGTTACATTCCGATACCCAAACAAATGATAAGGAAACATTAATGAAGAAGACAATGGGATGTGCTTAATAAATATGTGGATGGGATTTTTTTCTGAGATATACAAAGAACAGATAGAAACATAGAGAGTTTATAATAGAATGGGTCAAGGGACATTAACCAAAAAATTTCACACCAGCAAATACTAATTGTAAAAGTCATGCCTAGGAAAACATTGAACTTCACATTTTACAATTGAATTTACTCACTCAAACATGTAAAAAAATATTTACTTTGTACCCACACTCTGCCAGATTTGGGGACTATGGAATTGAATCTGTCATAGATGATGCCCTCAAAGTGCTTAAGGCTTAGACATGGGGAGAATAAATTAAGCAGATAATAACAATAGCACCTAGACAGTTGGGGGAATGTAGCAATATAATATTACACAAATTAGTACAAGCTGGAAATGAAACTCCTGAGGTGCCAGAATCAAATCAAAAACTTAAACCAGAATAATAAACCCATGAATTGATACTATACCAACCAGGGTATCTGTCAGAAAGACTACAGGCTTTAGGCATTTGAGGTCAACATATAAGCAGGGGGTGTGGAGTCAGAAAATGCTTTGGGGGCCTCATCAAAATGGATGGGATCAAACTAGTGTTTGAATGAAGTTTGAGGTGTGGCCAAGTAGGAGATCTTCTGGGATTTTATGGATCAGAGGCTTCCCTGGAAGAAAATCATGAGATCTGGTTTCTTTATATCCCTGCCATCTCTCTTCTTTCTGTGATATATACATACATACATACATACATATATATATATGCATATGTATATGCACATTCATACGTATATGCATATATGTGCATATACATATATACACATATACAAACATGTTTGCAACGCATATATTTATATGTATGTATGTTACATACTTGGAGGTGACGGGTTAGGGTGTGTGTGTACATGTACTTGTGGAGACCAGAGATTTATGTCGGCTATATTCCTTGTTCACTTTCTTCTTTGGTTTGTGAGGCAGTGCCTTTGGCTGACTCTGGGACTCATTAACGTGCTAGGCTGGCTGACCAATAAGCACCAGGGATTCGGCTGTCTCTGCCTTGCCCATGCCTGGCTTTTCCAGGGAATTTGAACTCAGGGTCTCATGCTTGTTCTGTAAGCACTTTACCAAGCAAGCCATCTCACCATCGCTCTTCCTCTTTTTCTTTCCATCCTTGCCATAAGTGGAGCAGCTTAGCCCCATTATATGTTTCTCAGTACAATGTACTTTTGGTTGTCAAAGAATGAGATCATCCAATCAGGGACTGCAACTTCCAAAACTGAAGCCAAAATGAAACTTTTCCCTTGATTACTGTATTATCCCAGATATTTGTTCCAGTATCAGGGTGACAAAAGAGAGCTTGAGAGCTTGTCATTAGTCTTTGATAGTGGCAAGTGTCCTCTTCTCTTTTCCTAGGGCTATAAATAGTCAGTAAAAAGCCTCTGTAAGAATTCTTAACCCTGTGGTACATGAATTCACACAACTTTTAAAATACAGGAATCCTCCAAGCCACAAAATGCGTACACGTGATATGAAATAGACAACATCACCTATGAACTACACTTTCCAAGTGTTTTTAACATGGAAAAAAAAAAGAATAGGGAGAGTTTTCCAGGTTCTGTGGGATTTAAGAGAAATAGATAAAAGCAGTATGTGCTCCTTGGATTGTGTTCTGATTTGAGCAAAAACTCAAAAACAAACAAACAAAACCCACTTTTAAGAAAAAAAATGAAAAAATACTGGAGTGTTAAAGAAATGCTCTTAATTTTGTTAATTTGTGTGATGATGGCAATATGTTTGTTTTGTTTTTATTATATAAATGCCACACTAAAAGTTTTAAAATTATTTTAAGAGATACACACTGAAGTAGAACCATGTATCACGTATGGATGGGAATATGACTTGGGAAATAGATTTTGATGTGACTTTACCATCATATAAAACGTGGAGTGTACCCACACAAACCTAGGTCGTATAGGACAATCACTGAATGCATGTGACCTTTTCATGAATTCAAGAGACTCAGTCAATACAAGAAGACATATGGGTCTGTTGTCAAAGTAACAAGTCATCTTGTTTTTCAGCAAACTTTCTTTTTAAAAATAGAAGTATTTTTAAATACTTCTCTTTTGTCCCCAGAAACATAAGCAATGCATTGCATGATGACATTATGATGGAGAAGACATTGGTAGCTAATAGAATTTAACTTTTGGCAATTTTATTATACTGTATTTTTAAAGATATTTTTATTTTATTTTATATGTATAAGTGTTTGGCAGCATGCAGGAATGTGTACCAAGTACATGCCTGGTTTCCACGGAAGTCAGAAGAGGGAGTCAGGTCCCCTGGAACTGGAGGTAGAAACAGTTTTGAGCTGCCATGTGGATGCTGGCAATGGGATGTAGGTCCTCTGGAAGAACAATAAAGTCTCTTAACAGTTGAGCCATGTCTCTAGCCACATTTAGCATATGTTTATAGCAATACATTATGCATCCCATCATGGCATTGCCATACATATATTATATACTTTGATTATATTTACCCGCTAATACCCTGGTCTCTGTCTCTGTCTCTGTCTCTGTCTCTCTCTGTCTCTCTGTCTCTCTGTCTCTCTGTCTCTCTGTCTCTCTGTCTCTCTGTCTCTCTGTCTCTCTGTCTCTCTCTCTCTCGCTCTCGCTCTCGCTCTCTCTCTCTCCACACTGTTGAACCCATTTCTCTTCCCATTTTAGTTCCCTTCAACTTAAAAAAAAATCCAGATTGCACATATGAGAGAAAACAGGTGATATTTGTTTTCTGAGTCTGGCTTATTTCTGGTAACAAGATGATCTGTACTTTGGTCTCTTTCCCCCAAAGCATGATTTCTTTCTTCTTTATCGTTGAATAATTTTCCATTGTATATAGCTACTAGTTTCCTGATCCATTCATCCACGGAAGGACACCTTATCTGACTCTGAAACTTGCCTATTGTGAATAGTACCACGATAAATATCAGTGTTTAGGTATCTCTATTATAAAAATTTTCACCTCTATTATAATCTTCTGGGACCATGGAATATGTATCTGTTTTTTGGCTATTTTTTTGCATGATGCATGACTGTACTTAAGAATGTACATAATTCTGGGCCAGGTGAGATACTACAGGAGGGTTTAATAAGAGAGACTATTTATAGAGTATAGTCACAGTGTAGGGAAACCAATAAAGTATTTTGAAGCACACCAGAGATGCATGTGTTTCCAGTCACCAGGGTCTTAAGGGACAGAGGATGGAGCAGTTACTAGAATTTGAAGAGTGGCGTCTATAGCTATAGAAGGTGTCCTGACAGAAGCTGTGGGCTTCAGTGGGAAAACCAGTTACTGCCAGGTCTGGACCCATTTGATCTTCTGTTAGATCATCCCATGGTCCAAATCTAACTGAGAGACAGAGATTTCACATTCTCAAGAAAATAGGAGGAGAGGGAAAGTGACAGGGCCAAAAAGAAAACGATTCTGCACAGGATAAAATACGAGGATGCCTGGAATCTATTTTAAAGTACCTTAGGAAAAAAAAAAAACCCAGATGAGGCGAGCGTGACATATGTTAACAATTGTTAAATCCAGATGGGAGAGCATGCACGTTTGCTATATTAGTTTTTCTACTTTCCTTTATATTTGAATTTTCATAACAAAAAGTAAAAAGAAAGTGAGAGTAAAATAAATATAGACGTTTTAGAACAAAGTCTGAAAGAATTTACACTTACGATCCTAACTGAAAGAATTACTAGAGGATTTACTTCAGAGATGAAACTTTGAAATGAAACCCAGAAGGCAGCTGTAGGAGACGAAAAGCAAGGATGAGTGATGAACCCGGGTAAACATGCGAGTAAATCTAAATGAGCATTAGCCATAAAATAGCTAGAGACGACTAGAGATTACAGGTCAGCGTGGAAGGCTCTACTGTAATGAAGACACAGAAAAGAGGACAGAGGAGGCAGGGAGGGGAGGAAGGCTTCTTGAGAAAGGGGACAATGGATGAGCTGAAATTTAAAGGACAGAAAGGACAGAAAGGATCTCAGAGGAATCTGAGAGTAGGGTGAACTCAGGATGAAGGCACGGCACCAGGATGCAGAGCCAATTCCAAGACTACACTTTTGATACATCTAGCAGTGGGAGGAGATCCCTTTGGGGAATGGGGGAGGTAAACACAAGAGGGCCATACTCAATGGGTCGGTGAAATGGTACTTCCAGTTCAAGTTTGGAAGAAAATGCAGGGTTTTAGACAGAGAAATGACCTGATCAGATTTGCATTTTAGAAATGCAACCCTGAGCTCACATTTGGAGAACTGATTGAAAGGTTCAGAGGGGAGGTAGCTTGCAGTCAGGAGGCATTGCAGCAATCAAGGAGAGGCAAGAGCAGACCTGATCTAAGGCAGTAGCACTGGAGATGGAGAGGAAACTGATTCAAGAGATAGTGAAGAGGTCAAATGATGAAGACCCAGTGATTGATTGGAGGTAGGGTGGTGAGGCGTGGCTGTTGCCTTTGCCTGGGTATAGGTGAAATCACGGGACTGGCAACCTGTACAAAGAGACAATTGGGAGGAAAGATGATAACTCAGTTTTGTTCATCTATAAATGCCGGGTTCTGAAACTATGAATTAGGATAAAACCATATATATCTGGTTTTATGCCTACATTCAGACATGGAGAAAAAAAGAGAGGAGGGCCATGACCTTGCCTAAACTTACATGAGGAAAGAAAAGCATTTCTAGAGCATTCTCCATCATGGTCTTCCATCTCTTGGCTGGAATGAATTAGGCCCTAGTGACATTCAGGATTTGGGGCCTGAGGAAAATGGAGAAGGAAATTGTTGGAATTGGCCTACGCAAATTGTTGTCCCATTCTTGAGTTCAGTGTGCTGTTCCCAAATAAAACTAGATTTTCAGAATCAAGGAAAGGGCAGAGACAGGTGAGCTAGACAAACCACAAAGCCTGCTGTTATCACATAATTCCAGCAACTAGGGCTGTGATCTGTGGGGCTAGGGAAATAGACTGCTGTCACATGCTTGACCCCGAAGCCTAGAGGTCAGAACCAGATGTCCTGCCTCCTAGCCAGCCCAAGGAAATGCCCAGGGTCTGACCCCAGAGTAGGCCACGTGTAATACATAAAAATAAAATAAAAGCCAAGATTAACTGAAAGTTTCTGGCCTCCATAGATTGTGTTAGGACCCAGGGTCCTTAATGTGCATATGGGGATTTGATGGGCTTCCCTGCCCAGATTTGGGGGGCAGAGGACATTGATGAAAGGAAACCAGGTCAACATTAGAGCTGGAATCAGAAGACTCAAATCTAGTAACCCACTTCTACTAACTAAGGTCCTAAGTCTTAAAGCCTCCATAACTTCCAAAATAGTGTCCCTAACTGGGAATAAGGGCTTCAAATACATAAGTTCATTGGAGATACTACACACACACACACACACACACACACACACAATCACACACACACATCTTACATTTTATGTGGAGGTACTAATGACTTTCTAACTGCATGTGGCTGTATAGATTATGTGAAAATTCTTAAAAGCTGAAAATATTATTCTGATACTTGTAAAGAAAATGAAGCATTGTTTTTTTTTCCTTGTTTTTCGAGACAGGGTTTCTCTGTGTAGCCCTACTTGTCCTGGAACTCACTCTGTAGACCAGGCTGGCCTTAAACTCAGAAATCTACCTGCCTCTGCCTCTCAAGTGCTGGGATTAAAGGCGTGCGCCACCCCTGCCCAGCTTGAAGTATTGCTTAATCACCCAGAAATAACCTTTACTAAGGATAAACCTTGGTCTTTTTTTTTTTCCTCCTTAAGCTGGCTTGAGTTGAGTTTCTGTCACCTGAAACCAAAATATTCTTGACTCATGAATGCAAATGAGTCAACCTTTTGGGTTGTAGGAGGGGCGTGATACATGCTAAGAAATCATCCCTAAAGGATGTAATGCTTTCCAGCTTTAGTCTTCTTCTGAGTGTCAATGTCAATAACTCATCCTGTCCCAAGCATCTCACCTTCATCCCTGTGAAGCCTTAGGTCTCTGTTGTATTTGCTCATCCAGGACAGCAGTCTGATCCCCAACCCAAGCCAGATGCCTGCAGTCACTCTTTCTGGGAATCAATTTCATGGCTGCCACCTGCCTGCCTTGAGTGCTCTGCACAGCTGTCTCAAGGTCCCTCCCAGCACTGGCTGGCTGGTCTTCATTATAGCAGAAATTCCTCAAGGAAGAGTAAAGATGGTATCCTTCATCCGTCTTTCCAACTTCCATAATGACTCGTTACGAAGTTCCTCTCAAAGTGTTTGTTAGGTTCAATTATATTACCTTGAGGAGGCATAGAATTTAGTGGTCAAGAGACTAGCCTCCAGAGTAAGATCTCTCAGGTTCAAGTCCCAGCTCTGCCATTATTAGCTCTAGGACCTTGGGTGAGGGATGTTTGGCATCTTTTAAGGGGATAATATTTGTGCTTTACCACCCTAAAGATAGCTTTGAGGGCACAGAACACTTAAATTGATGCGTGGCTCACAGATAGCGCGAGGTGCTTGTTCTTTTTATTTAGGTTGAGATAGTTAAGGCTGCTCCTGGGAAAAGCAGGCCTTGTTTGGCTCATCACTTTCATTCTTTCATTCTTTCTGGTCTTCAGTGGCAAGCCTCCTTATCCTACCACCTTACCTTAGTCCCTACATCTTGCTTTGCCTTCTCTGTTCTACATTGGTCTTTCTGTCCTCTTCGTCTTCCAAATCGTTTTTTCTTCTTTTCTCAAAGTCTGATTATTTATTTTCTCTTCTTAAAACCCTATTTTTTTTTGGACTGGACTCAGACTTAGAAGTAGAAGCCCCTCAGCAAGAACAACCTATGTCTCTTGGCAATCTGTTTCTGGCATTTTTCGTTGGCGTCCTTCATTCTCCTGGCCAAAAGTTTAGCATATTGTAGGTGAGAGGTGGGGCTCTTGCCTCTCATCCTCTTTCCCCCTTCCTTTCAAGGGGAAAGGTAGCCTAATAATTAGCGCACTATTTATCCAGGGCAATATGTCAGTGTTTGTGTTGCAGGATATGCGGAGTAACATGACATGAAACCTTGGGTGCTTTGGTCCTGGCCTTCTTACCCTCTGTTTAAAGGACTTTCTGACAACAGAAATTATTGTTTTTTAGAGAGACTGAAGTTTTTTGATTATACTAACTCTCTTGGTTGGTCCTGTACCACTGAAGCCCAGTAGTATCTGTCAATCCAAAATTAGCCTCCTCTCTCTTTTTCTTACACAGTGACCATGTTGAGAACACTCAGACTGCCATGCACAATGCATCCTGAACAGACGTGCACTTCCTCCCTCTAGTTCTCCTTAATTTATATTAATTTATAAGGAAGAATGCCCCTTCCTTGATGGCAGGCTGTTGTGAAGACCCCTTACATTATGGGAAAACCTTACTTGTCATTCCCACTACTGATTTGGACCATGTAACGCCTCCACTCTTTACCTAGAGCATCAGAGCATCAGAGCATCAGAGCATCAGAGCATCAGAGCATCAGTACTACTTTCGTGGCCATGCTCTTCTCCTAGGAAGTATGAAGCTTGCATTCCTTGTCCATTTCACTGAGTTTCTGGCAGCCAGAGGCTGGAAAGGAGATCTTCAGCTTCAGCTTGGCACAGCCTACCCCTAGGAAGTGTCACAAAAATGAGCCTGAATTTTGTTCCTTCTAAGGTACCATGTAGGACACCAACAGGGCACTGATCCCATCCCTTTCGTGTTAGTCTTATGCCCTGACTACCTCCCAAATTTGCAGACACTAGAGAGTAGCTTAAATTATATGAAGTTTGGGAGGACATACACATTCAGTCCTAAATAGTGCTTTGCATTCTGGGAGAAATTGATTTTATCTGTAAAGCAACCTCATAGGAAGAACAACAATACCAAGCAACCAGAACCCCTCCCACCACCCCACCCCACCCCCACCCCCGGGAGCTTCCAGGGACTAAGCTATTAACCAAGGGGTATACATGGCTCTAGCTGCAGGTGTAGCAGAGGATTGCCTTGTCAGGCATCAATGGGAGGAGAGGTCCTTAGACCTATGAAGGCTTGATAGATGCCCCAATTTAGGGGCATCGAAGGCAGGGAAGTGGGAGTGGGGTGGGTGGAGGAACACCCTCATAGAAGTAAGGGGAGGGAGGATGGGATGGGGGCTATCTGGGAGGGGGAAACTGGGAAAAGGGATAACATTTGAGATGTAAATTAATATATCCAATAAAACAAAACAAAACAAAAAAGTTTATATTTTAGAGCATTTAAAGGTGCTTTTGAATAGTTTTTTCTAGTTATCTTTATAGTAACTTGATGAGGCAGGTACAGAGGGAAGCTGAGTAAATGCAATAACCTATTGTAGTCAAGTGAGCTGCCTTAATAAATGATCCCCAAGATTTAGCACCTTAATACAGCTTTCCCTACTCTCTAATATTCGAGTGTTGAGCAGCATACAAGAACCAGAATACAGGTTGAGACTTCATGATATTCAACTTTTGGATGAAGTCATAGTAGTTATTTTATTTAAGCACTTTGAATCAAGAACCCTAACTCTGGTGGCTAATAAGCTTCATGTGTGCTTGTATGGGGGGGAGTCATCTAGTATCCTGCACTGGCATTTGCTTCTAAAGCCTGTGATGGGTAATAGTTAAAAGCCTGTGATGGGTAATAATTATGTCTATCCTCGTTGCATGAGTAGGGCATCAAGTCTCCTGCCCTGGCCCTCCCATCCTTGCCTTAGTGAGGGTTTCTATTCCTGCACAAACATCATGACCAGGAAGCAAGTTGGGGAGGAAAGGGTTTATTCAGCTTACACTTCCACATCACTGTCAATCACCAAAGGAAGTCAGGACTGGAACGCAAGCAGGAGCTGATGTAGAGGCCATGGAGGGATGTTACTTACTGGCTTGCTTCCCCTGCCTTGCTCAGCTTGCTTTCTTATAGAACCCAAGACTACCAGCCCAGGGATGGCACCACCCACAATGGGCTGGGCCCTTCTACCCTTGATCACTAACTGAGAAAATGCCTTACAGTTGGATCTCATGGAGGCATTTCCTCAAGGGAGGCTCCTTTCTCTGTGATAACTCCAGCATTTGTCAATTTGACACACAAATCCGGTCGGTACACCATCCATCTCAGACCTTGTGCATTGCCATGACAAAAATACTATATATAGGTGATGTATGGGGAACAGAAATCTATTCTGCACAATTCTGAAGGCTGGAAGTCCAAGACCATGGTGCTGAAAAGTCAGATGCCCTTTGAGAGACAGTTTCATAGACAGCTAGCTTTTTATTGTATCTTCACATGTGAGTGATTTCACTGGGCATTCTCTTATAAGGGCTCTAATCCTATCTACTAGGATGCTGAATTTGTAGGGAAGGAGAACACAAACATTCAGCCAATAGCGTCTACCATCTTGCTTTATGTTGTAACCCCTCTCAGTTCTTAAATTACACAGTTCTGATTTTCGTTCATTTTCCTTCCTTTCCTTTGGGCCATTGTTGGGGGGGGGAGGTCCTCCTTACCTGTCTGGAGCTCTCAGTCCAGCTGTTACCTATGCTACCCCGGGGGATTTGGGAACATCTGAATCACACGAATACTGTATAAGAGCTAGGATGAATCCAAAGTTAACCCTGCCCACCCGTGCAATGCCCCTATAATTTTCGGCTTTGATTCTTCCATGATGGTGCATGACCACCATTGAGGTTGACCCCTTCCAGAGAGTGAATAGTAGATGGAATAATATCCCCTTAGCTTGTAGTTTCTTCATATTGATATGTTAGGGCCTTGACATTGCCTTCCTCCTTGGCGGAGACAGATCCTAGCTCTTCATTGCTTCCTCTACTTCCTAGTACTTCCTCGACTTCCTGCTCTTGCCTCGTCATCTACTTTTGAAAACAGAGGTGGGATTCTTTCTTCTTAGTAGAGTTCCTTCTTACTCAAAGCTGTGAGCTTACATTCCTGGCATCAGTAACGAAGAGGATACAATTGAAACCGAAAACTCACCAAGAAGCAAGGGTGGGCTGTCTCTGGTGCCAGAAAGATTTAAGTCCTTATAATGTGTGGCCATGTCTCTTGTCCACCCAGAAGCCTTTTCTGAAGGGGCTTGCCATTGTTCCATCCCAATCAAGTACAACACTCAACCCGAAGATGCTACACTCCACCCGGTCTTGAACACCAGGCTAACTAACTCTTCTTTTCAATGCGAGACACTAAGGCAGCATTACCTGTTTGCTGTGACTAGCCTTTCCTTTCTATGTCTTGTATTGTAAAAGACTGACACTTCCAGATTTTCTTGATGCTTTGTCTTCCTGCTTAGTTGGGTGAGTAAGAGGCCGTGGTGGCAGGTTGCAGATCTGAATGGATGGAGAAGCCAGGGTCCTTCAATCCTCTCATCCTTGGCATCCTATGGCATCGCCAACTCCCACAAGTGATCCTCTTCTTTCTTTCCTTGGCCACTGTTTACTCGGATGTAAGTTCTAGACCTTGGACCCAACTGTTCCACTCCTTTCTTATGCTCTTACACACTCAAATTGGCCGCAGTTTCTGGCTGCCACCAACCTCGGGCTATCTCATCACTCTCTGCTTGACTTTGTCTCTATTTCCTGGGTAACCAATTTCCTGAATCAATTTGAAGGACTTGGAGAAGTTTCCATTTTCTTGTTGGGATTCTGATTGTGCATATGCAGCAATCCCACAAAACATCCATATGGCATTCTTTAGGAAATGGCGAGTCTGACATGGACATGAATCTTTTTGAATGAAGAAAGTTCGTGCACAAAACTCATTCATGGATTTCGGCGTTGGTTTGTTCTCGAGTTTTTCCAGAGAAGAGCGGAACACTCTTGGTATTGTGACTTGCCACAGGATATGACACGTGGGTCACTCTCTGGTCTCACAAGTAGAACGGGGCCCTGTACAAAAGGCCACAATTAATTTTTATTGCACATACATGTGGAGAGATACCTGCTTGGCCTCCATGTGAGAGCTATAACTCTCTTAAATTGATGTGTCAGCGAACTAAAACTCAATATTTTTTTTTCACACAGTATATTTTACAGTCAGAGGCCCTTCCCTAATCGGAATAAAGCAATTTGGCTTCCTGTCATTGCTCACTGAAAACATATGAGCTGGTTGGCATTTCTAGCAGCCCAGATTTATCAGGGTCTCTGATCTAGTGCACAGGAGGTTCAGGGCTATGGCATGGACAAAAGTGGATTTTTTATGATGGCATTGTGCTGCATCTGTGCATAGCTAGATTTATCCCTTCATTTCAGAAATATTTTTACTGTCTATAGTCCCAAACCTACTTCAGTTTGAAAAGATCCCACTCTGTTTGCGAGAGGCTTTGGGGCCATTATTTCTAGGCTTTTGAAGGTGGAATTTCTATCCTATAAAAGGTCCCCATGTTGCCCTCTTTCGAATCATGGTATTCTGGGAATTTCAGTTTTATTGTGTTAAGGCTCTGGAGTGTCAACTGTCTGCAGCAATAGAGTGGGCCAAGGACAGGACTTGCGGAGTCCCATTCTTACGCATCTGTATCAGAACAGGAGAAACACCCACATCAGGGCGACTGCCATGCCCTTAGAAAGTAGCAGAAATCATAGCTCCTTGGATGCCTAGCCGTTTACTATTTCCTTGAGCCCTCCAACGTTATTGTGCTAGTACTTCTAACTGCCCACACCTGCTCTCTTCAAAGATCTCCAGGCACTTAGAGCCACTTTGCCCATGTTTGTAATGAGTGGGAGAAGCCTGGAAACTTTTGTTCCCTTGCTATGGCTATTGCTTGGTAACTAGGGGATGCAGGTTTATGAAACCTTGCATCCTTGCCTGGAGTCACCACAGTTTGTGAGGAATGATTACACCCCTGATCCCTGGAATCAGGCGGAGGCTGGCATTTTCCCCAACATGGAAGCTATCTGTAGCATCCTTGCCTTCTTAGTCCTGCCTCTCTCGCTGCCTTAGAGCCCTCCACAGGAAGCATTTCCTTAATAACTTTACTGTGTTGCAATCCCCACTGCAGCGTTTGTTTCCAAGGAACTCCACCTAAGACAGCATCTGAACCCTCCAACCAGCTAGCAAATGCCGCAACATTCCTTCCAAGGGAATGTCAGGCATCTTTTTAGTAACCTCCACAGGTGGGTAACACATTACCAGCACAGATAGAAAACACCAGTGCAGGAAATTCCGCGTGCCAGAAAACTCACTGAACATCGGCCACATAGCAGCCTTGCAGGACATCTAGATTAGCCTTAATATTGACACTAGGATTATGTTGATGCCCTGTCTCATGTCCCTTGGAACTCCTGAAGGCCTGCTTGCTCAGTCGTTGGCACACTAACAGCTCCTCACCTCAGGATCTGCCCATTTCCCCTAATTCACTCCACAAAACCACTGGGGCAAAGCAGAAAGCCAGGAAAGCCAGCACCCCTGGATTTAAGCCCTGACTGTGTGAGGAATAGGAATTTGTGCTTTCCGCAAATTCTCCAGAGTGCTCATCCTAAGCTGTGACTCATGTGCTTTCGAGCTCAGCCACTCACAGGATTGAATCCCAGTCACTGTGAGAGGTGGTCCAGCCATGAATTTCACCTCCCCCCTTCCCTATCTGAATCTCTTATCCTCCAAGTCCTGCCTTTGGGTAGTTCTAAGAGAATTCAAATGAAGGTCAGAGAGGCTGAAGATTTGATGTCTGTTCCTTTCCCTAACAACTAAATAGACTTCTTGGCCAAAGATACACTGAGCCAAAGAGGTCCTCAGTGAAAGCCTGTGAGTTCAGTTCCTTGAGCTTTCAGAGTGGGACTCGCTATGCGGCGCCGTGCTCCATGCATTCATTTGGTTGCATGCACTGTAGTTCGGCTTTCCCCAATACTGCTTTATTTGGAACTTTGGAACTTTAGAACTTTTCTTATTGTATAAATGCGGCTGCCCATTTGCATAAATATGGCCTTGCATTTATGTTTCTATCATGCATGCTTTCTCCGAATATCTTTTCTGTGCCCCAAATTGGATTTCTATGTTAGTTTATGCTGTGTTACTAATGAAGAGCCCAACTGAATCTCCTAATCCTCAAGTCCACACAACTAGCTCACTGGGCCCACACACTACCATATTAGGTTTCTTTGTGAGCCCAGCTGAGAGAGTTTCAATTCACCATTTTGTGTAGATTTCACTCCAAGCCTCATGCAATGTATCTCTTATGGATTCCATCATTCTGGAGAGCAGAGATGGGGGTAGCAAGGCACAGGACTCTCCTGGCCTAAGGCCCATATCACTGTATGGCCACAACTTTTCCTGTTTCACACAGCTCCTCCTGGATTCTTGGGTATGAAAAGACCCCATACCACGTGCATCAGCTTCGTGGTAGAATTCTCAAATGATTGCATTCCAAGAAAAGGTCAGAAGGACCCCCGGCAAGCACATACAAGAGCCCTCTGACCTCTAGGGTAGACACAATCAAAGGCCACCAGCTCCATAATGAGCTTCTTACCCTTTGTTCATTTCTACCCCAGTGGTACAAGACAGAAGATTGGAGCTCCCCCTAGAGGTTATTGTCTCTGCATCAAGTATGGGGGAATGCTGAAGAATCAATACAATTACTTTTTTGGAGAATACAGTTATGTAGGGGCTAGATCTATTGCTGGTACAAATTACATGCAACTCAGAACTGAATATCTAAGTATACTGTGATTAAAAATGAATTATGAATTTCATGATGTACGCTGCACTTAGAATAACAATTGTCAAGGGTCTCGTAAGTAAATACTACTAGAATCTCACTCTTGAATAACCAAACGATGCCATCAGAAATTGAAAATAAACTACTGTAGATGACTGGGTAATAAAGGGAAACATCCCACGATTCATCTCCCCTTGATTGAGCTCCGTGTGGGCGTGGTGTGGCCGTCTTCATTCTGCAGCCGTTCTGAGTTAAAGCGAACGACAACAGGCAGATGCAGATGACTCTCAGTGGTCATCACAATGCCAAAATGTACCACAGTGTGAGCAGTATAACCACAGAGACAAACCTTGGCTGATCCTGTTATTTTTATTGGATCTCTACTATGCGATAGTCTCTGTGGATAGATAGTATAGCTGTAATATCGTCCAATCTGAGTCCAGAAATCTGAACTCAAGTTACGGTTTAAACACGAGTTAGCTGACTGGCTTCGGGAAATTTTTCTCAATGTCTCTGAACCAGAAATCCTTGAATGGTGACGCAGAGCTAATAATAATGGCTCTATGACTCACAAGATGGCTATTGAGTAACATTTGCGAGATCACATGGAGCTGAAAATCATGGACCATTTGTGCTCAACACAGAATGGGCCTTTTCCACTGAAGGGCAATTACAGATACATAAAAATGTGAAAATTAGTTTGAGGCTTGAGGAGAGGGGCCTGAGCATAGAATATAGCTAACTTAGGAAATTTCACATAGGAAACGTCACTTAGCTTGAGCTGTTCTTTTAAGAAAAAAAAAAAAATCATACTATGTGTACCCATAGACAGAGAGATAAAATCTAAATGCAAGATATGCCTGACTGGTTGATAGATAAGTAAAAACTATATATAGTCTGTAAGACCCATAGAGACGCAGATTTGCTTCTTTCCTCTCACATCTCTAAACATGCACCTAACAGAGCAGCTGATTAACGAAGTTTTTAAATGAACCAATTTGCTATTTCTTTCTACTTCTTTTTCCATGCCCCACTGTTGGGAAGATCACTTCCAAAAGAGAATCCTCTTCTTGTTTCAACTAGAAATGACAGCTTCCCACGCAGATGTTGACTGATCCCAAAGCTAGGTGGGATCAGTGCTGTTCTTTGGAGTTGTGGGATTGAGGAAAACAAAACAAAACAGGTCACTGGAGGAGGGAGAGAAGGAGGGAGGGAAGGAAGGAGGAGAGGGAGAAGAGGGGAGGGAGAGGGAGAGGGAGAGGGAGAGGGAGAGGGAGAGGGAGAGGGAGAGAGAACCAGCAGGTTCTTTGAATTAGTAAGAGAAGAATGTATCTTCAGATATGAGGCCATGAAAAAAATGTCTTGGGTAAGATGGGGACTCAGAATGGTTTTTTAGGGGAGCTTATGTGGGCTTTTATCAAATTCATCCATGTGCACACAGAAACCCTGGATCTACCCAGCCTCTAAACTAAACATGCTAGTCCGTGTATTCCACTTCCTTGAGAAGCCACTGGGGATTAGAAGGATCTGCTTAGGAGCATTCCTGGACAGTGGGAAATGTATAGCACAGGCCTCTGATAGGGCTGGAGAGCTAGCTCTCACTTTCTAACAGTGCATTAGGGACCAGAGGGGCGGTGAGGAGGTGTTAGATACAGGCCAAAGGCACTTTGCCAACAATTAGAGAGGAGTAGTAGAGACTTGTGCTTCGTGAGGGTTTTGCTTTGCCTTTTCTAAAAAAAAAAAAAAAAAAGGCAAGAGTAACAGTATATTGTTATGCTAATAGAAGTGATCTAGTGTGGAGAGTGAAATGGAAGAAGGAGGAGAGAGGGGCATTAACCAGGAGAAAATGAGGAGCAGGGCAAGAGCTGGTTCTCACTTGGAATGCTTGGCCTCCTTCAAAAGAGTTCATTCAAAAGTGTAGTCATTTTGTCAGGAAGACAGGTAGAGCTGGTCAGTATCCATAGGGGCCGTCGGTAAAGGAGCTGAGAGAGAAGAGAAGGGAACTTCTCTTATTGTTGTTTCTCTTTTCTTTCCCTGGGAATTAAGAAAGAAGTTAGTGTTTAACACACACACTCTCTCACTCACACACACACACACACAGACACAGACACAGAGACAGAGAGATGACACAGGGAACTTTGTGGTATAGGAGACAGACAGGATCTAAGAGCTTAGGTACTGGCGAAGAGCAGCAGGAGGTGCTGTCTCCTGGGGATGACATGGGATGGCACTCAGGAACTCAGAGAGACTTGCAGCTATCTGCAGAAGACCATGCAACCCACAATTAGATGCATAGATGAGGGAAATGATCCCTTCCCAAGGAGGTCTTATCAGTTGATAACTGCTGGGGTAGGGGAGAATCCTTATTTATTTACAGCGTTCCCACTGATGGATTTCTCATTGATCATCCTATCCCCAAACTCATGCGCGTATAGGCAGTGTTAATTGGACTTCGTGATAAATAAAATAAATTCATGATAAAAAATAAATAAACAACAAAAAGGACATTAGATTGGGAGGGAAGTATGCTGGTGTACGAGAGGAGGCGTAAGAGTAGGAACCAAGGTGGTAGATACAATCATATTCTGTTGTTTATATGTATGAGATTGTTAAGCATAAAGAAAAATCATATAAACATAGAAGTTCATCTCCTGAGACGCAGGAAGAGAGAAAATTGCTGGAGGTGGTGGAAAGGTGAAAAACACTATGGAAGCATCAGCTCATAGACAGGGGAGAGTGAATTGTGCTGGGAAATGGGATAGGACTGCCTGGCTGCACTGATGGACCACTTGAGGTCTGCCGTCGTAAATTTCAAGTGAGACCAGTCGGTGATGCTTGAGTGTTTTCCAGAAGCCACTTTGAGCTGCTTCACAGCTGGGATGGAAGACATGGGAGGCTGGAATTAAACAAGGCCGAGCATGCTTATCAAGGGCAAGCAACATAACAATAATAATAATAATGGAACTGAGAGAACACAGGAGCAATCGTCGGTGTGTGTGTGTGTGTGTGTGTGTGTGTGTGTGTGTGTGTGGAGTGGTTGTGGGAATAAATTGTGTACTCTCGGGTGCGAAAAGTGGAGAGGGGAGAGAAGAAGGGCATGGGGGTGTGGTGAAGTGGCAGTGCAGTGATAGGACTGCAAGAGCATAAGTGGACTTACATCAGAGCACCAGAGCAAGCTGGTTGACAGCCAGTGGGAATGTGCGCTGGGGGAAAGTAAGGCTTGCTAATGGAACAGTCCCTGCTAATGTGGCCTTGGCAATGGAGCTCAGATGAGTTGGTAAAGAGCAGAGGAAAGCCCTCCCTTCGTCAAGAAGATGTGAAGCCAGACTGGGGGCTCTTTCTATGTGTATCGAAATGGTTAAGAGCTGAGAAAGTTCGAACTGAAAATAAAGACTGTTCTTGGGAACTCATGTCTTCAGTGACAGATTGTGTGTGTGTGGAGGAGGTGATTAGAAGGTGAAAGATGACTCTGACAAGAAGACTGTGGCAGTCATGAGAATGTCCTTTCCAGACCCTTAACTGTTTGGAATGCCATTGATTGACAGGACCAGATGCTGTGCCTAGAAATCTATGACTCCTGTATCCACACCCCGACCAGCTGGACCGGGTGCTGCAAGGGTCCTAAGGCAGATGTCAGAATAGGAGATGTGGCGCTCTCCTGACCCACAGCTTCGGCTTGAGGATGCCTCAAGAGTTTTGCCAAAAGCTTCTTAGACACTCACTGATGCCGTTTTTCCCCATACGCAACCATCTTCACTTTCCCAGAGTTAGACCCACATCATGAGTAGAAAAAAAAAATGTCTTCCTCCTCCAGCCCCTTCACCACTTTTTCTCCATAATTTCCGGAGTGAGTTTCTTCAACTTCTGGTCCTGACTTGGTGTCAGCTTCACAGCCTAAAGTAGCATCAAGCGAGCATGGAGAGCTATGCCTGAGAATATCTGGGTGCTTTGGAGGCGGGGAGGGTGAACAAAGCAGTCTGCAAACTGCAAGGAAGAAGAAGGATAATGTCTGTCCCCTCCCGACTGTATGCGTAAGGCTGCTATGATCTAAATGTCTGTGCCTTCTTCCATTTCAGATGATAAAATCGAGCCCCCAGTGTGATGATATTAAGGGGCGAGCCATCAGGAGGTCATTAGATTGGGTGGGATTAATGTTCTTATAAGGAAGTGGGGAGATGCCTTAGTTGGTAAAGCAGTTGTTTCATAAGTAAGGGGGCTTAAATTTGGCCCCAGAACCCATGTAAAAAGAGGAATGTGATAGGGCACCTTTGTAATCTCAACAATGTTGTGAAGTGGGAGGGGTTAAGGCAGACTCCTATTCCTGTGGTAGTTAGTCAAGCTTACTTGATGAAGTCCCAGACAATGAGAGAACCTGTCTCAAACAGAAAGCAGGTGTCTGAAGAATGACACCAAGGTCACCTCTGACTTACACACACACACACACACACACACACACACACACACACACACACACACACAAAGAGAGGGGGGAGGGAGGGAGAGGGAGAGAGGGAGAGACAGAGAGAAAAAGACAAAGACACAGATAGAGAAACAAAGACAGAGGCAGAGAGACAGAGAATCACACACAAAGAAAGGGGGAGAGAGAGAAGAAAGGAGAGAGAGGGAGGGAGGGTGATAGACCGAGAGAGACAGAGAGAAAAAGACAGACAAAGACAGAGACAGAGAAACACACACCCAGAAAGAGACGGAGGGAGGGAGATAGAGACAACGACAGAGAGAAAAAGACAGAGACAGAGAGACAGAGAAACAAAGACAAACACAGAGAGACAGAGACACAGAGACACAGAGAAAGAGAGAGAGGGGGAGGGAGGGAGAGAGATAGATATAGAGATAGAGAGAGACAGAGACAGGGACAGAGAGAGAAAAAGACAGAGACAGAGAGAAAAAGACAGACACAGAGACAGAGAGACAGAGAGACAGTGATAGAGAGACAGAGACAGAGGGACAGACAGACAGACAGACACACACACACACACACACACACACACACACCCATACACACATACACACAGAATACCTGAGGGAGCTCAACTGTAATTTAGATATGGTTTGTTCCTTCTGTGTTTATATGCTGGAGACTCTTTCCTTAGTATGAGTATGAGGGTCAGCACCTCATAGAAGGCCATTGGGCCATCGTGGGTGTCACTCTCACAAGGGATTAACATACATTTTGGTAGAAACTCCCACTATATACCATATTGTAAGTTGTTATAAATGACCAAGTGTGTGCCTCCCCTTTCTGGCTTCCTGTCTCACCATGTGATCTCTCTCTCTTTCATCTGCTTCTCGCCAAGATGCTACTCTCCAGAGACCCTCCAAATGTTCAACCAGTGGAATATTTGCCTTTGTATGCAATAGCCAAAGATCCTTTCTTGATATTAGGCCTTGGATATTATGCATTAGCAATGGAAAACTAACAAGAAAAACTCCGTCCTCCTTTTTATGATGTGAGAACATAGGGGGAAAGGCATCATCGATGAGGAATAAATTCTTATCAGATGGCAAAATCTCCTTATGCCTTAATCCTGGATTACCCTGTCTGTAGAACTGTGAAGAAATCAATGTCTGCTGTCAATAAGTCATCCCATTTGTGAGATTTTGTTATAGCAGTCTGACGAAAACAATGACATTCCTCTCATTAAAAGAGTCTGTTTTCCCTCTGCTTAAATCAGGGTCGACTCATGACGTGTTTTTTTTTTTTTTTCCCACTACCAGAATGCGATGGAAGTGACACAGGGTCGGCCTCAGGTGAAGACCTTAAAATTCTGTATCTTCTCTTGCTGCCTTGAATCACTACTTGAAGAAGTCCAGGTCACCCAGTTATTAAGGAAAATTACAAAAATGAAGCCACATGAAGGAAGACCGAGATTCCCAGTTCACAGCCAGAACCAAGGCTCCAAACATGTTAGTGAGGCCGCCTTGGACTTTACAGCCTATAACCAGCGGATGCAGCCATATGGACAAGGGTAGCCAATCCTACATGGAACAGAGATGAACTGTGCCTTTTAAGTCTTACTGACAAATCGATACAGTTACTTTTCTCTTCTCCCTCTTACCTGAGTCATAAAATACAGTATAATAGTATAGCATGGTATGGTATGGTATGGTATGATATGGTATGGTACAATTGAGGCAGGCAGGCCTTCATGATTAAATTACAGTCAGTGGATCAGAAGATAAATAGTGCTTGGCACCCATGGACCAGATGCCTGTGATGAGTCTCTGCCCTGTTATCCCAAAAGTTAAGTTGATATCAATGAGTAGCTATGGAGCCATGTATTAAAACTGGTACAGCCACAAGTTATAAAGAGCTTAGTTTTTCTGAATTCATATACAGAAATCTTCCATTCCTTAGAGACACCTGTTTTGGAGCTAGAAATAATCTGCCATGTTTCAGTACTACACATGTCGAGGTGTATTTCCACTAATACAATATTGTAGATCTGGCACAAACAGTGCATTTTTAGGCTTCTTACATTGGGACTACAAAAGAGTATTATTGGATTATGACTGTCTACACACCATATGCTGGAAACTTTAAGCTTGAATCAGCAGCTAAATTAAGTAAAACCATCATATAGCTTAAACAGTGCTAGGTCAGGTCTCTCTCAAACACTATCCTCTGTATAACTATCCACTCTTCAAGCAGAGAAAGGCCAACCCTAGTCTGCAAATGCCCAGACAGAGGCAAAAAAAAATGACATTGTTTTATCTGGTGGAACTTGACATTCTGTGTTTTGTAGCACCCAGGTATCTCTTCCCCAAGTGCCTTTGACATTGGCCAGGCCTGATGTCCAAATTAGCTGTGAAGCCTCTGGGTCATTCCTCTTCTAGGCAGTTGAGTCAGCTAGCAGAGTTGGAATCCTGCCCAGGACACCACCATTAGTTTTGGATAGTGGTTATTTCCTATCCATTAACCTACTGACCTCTATCCCAAATGTAAAGTCATACATTTGGAACTATAATGACGTGATTGTCTTTTGCTGTTTTGTATCCCTCTCTAAAGCTGTGTCTGTGGCCCCACCTCAATGACTAGTGCCACCACTGATACTGAATATTCATGAAACACCTTTCTAATGCCTAAGGATTTTGTAGACTTCTCAGTCTGAGACTCACCTGAAGAGTTCTGAGAGTATCAGAAGAAGTATTCTATGGGTTTATTGGATGGTCTTTCCAGGGGGATTTTCTATCTCTTCACGTATGTAGTCAATCACTTTATGTGAGCTCAGTGCTTCTGGGTAGCTCATAACCATACACTAGAATGTGCAAATGTCAGTGCTACTATGCCACTGCATGGATGCTCTTTGCAGCCTTGTCCTGGGTTTCTCATTGTATCCATTCCTGTATACTTGGAGCAGTCATTTCATGCATACCCCCACCAATCAGACCACTGGAATAAGACCTATCAGTCCCTACCTATACCTACTGTTATACTGTTTCTTCCATGAAAGACCTGCGGTTCTCCTTTTCAGGCCTCAGATATTTCATTAGTACCAAATGAGCTTTGCTCCGTCCCATTCACAGGCTCAGGATTTGATA
Source organism: Apodemus agrarius (assembly GCA_964023405.1). Lineage (NCBI taxonomy): Eukaryota > Metazoa > Chordata > Mammalia > Rodentia > Muridae > Apodemus > Apodemus agrarius. The sequence continues at coordinate 10,284,535 of OZ030010.1, forward strand.
CTCTCTTCGGCTACCCAGCCAATGAAGTATCAGAGCCTGTGGACCTCATATTTCTACTTCCCAGTGAGACACGTTTAAGGATCGCTGTGGTTGATTTAATGGGGACTCACTAAAACATGGGTCCACTTGGAAACTGTTATTGTGGCCTTATTCGAATAAAAGATCATTGCAGTTGTAATTGAGTTATGGAAGTTGGAGATGAGATCATCCTGGATCAGAGTAGACCTTAAATCCAATGGCAACTGTCCCTCCAAGAGAAGGTAGATAAAGTGAAGAGAAGAGACAGAGAAAACATTCTGAAGACAAAGGGAGAAACTGAAGTGTTGTTATCTATAAATCAAGAGACATGCCCGATGACTGGCAACTACCAAGAACCAGAATGAAGTTTCAGAACTGACTCTTGATCAGACTTTCCGGAAGGCACAACGTCTGCTGACACGTTGGTTTTAGGTTTCTGACTTTAGACCTTAGGAGAGAAGATATTGATGTTTTAATTCATTACCTCCGTGGGAATCTGTTACGTCAGCTTTAGGATACTAATACTGGTGTTAGACACACTCCCTCAGAGGGCTCCTAGAGGTTTGTGCTTGAGTTCCTTACAGGGATACCCCACTTATTAACATATCTCTGGTTGTCCTCTTTTCCCAATTTTACTTCTCTTACTTCCTCACTTGAGCTACCTGGGATCTATTTGCTTTTAATAGAATAAAAAGAAAAAGAAAAGAGAAAACAAAACAACATGTATGTCTATCAACTACTCAAGGCGTATAGTTCATATTGCTAGAGTTTATTATCTTCTCTTAAGAACCCATACTCTATTTCTGAATTCATTCACTTTCCTATTTTTCCTCTGTCTCTTTTTCCTTCTTCTGCCATTCCAGGGTTCTTCTACTCAGTGGCTGTTGACTCATTCGCTCCTGGATATATGGGCAAAAGGGGGACTCACCTGTCTTTAAGCAAACCAGACACTGGAGACAGGCAAAGGGTTAGTTTCTAGAAATACTGTCAATTATGCCATTTCCTCGGGAAACAATGAAGTGGACAGCCTTACTCCTCTCTGTGGTACTCATATTTTCTTCACTCACACACACCTTCCAAAAGCACCTGAGAACTATATATAGTTCAAAAGCAGTCCATGATCTCTGCACTCTGGGCTTTGGAACTTGAACTCTTTATCCCACTAAGGTCACATAACTATTCCCCCAAACCATGTGTCCTTTTCTCTAGGTCTGTTTGACTGTTGGATCCAAGCCATGTCCACCACTGGTCTGGCCTGCTTTCGTCGGGGTTATGAGTGGGATAAATGCGCTTGTTCCTCTTCATGCATCTGATGCTGTCTTTGAGCACATTTGAAATCCATGGGATTTGGGCATCCGTTGCTGACCTTCATCATTTGAGCTACCCGCTCCTCTCTGTCAGAACTCATTGTAGATATTTAAAGTGAACTGTTAGTTTCACATGAAAGCGCAGGAAAATACTCAAAGAGAAGTTCAAAGTCTGTCCACCTGTCACCCGCCATCCATTTTCTCACTCAAGAGAGACGGATGTATTGCTCTCGCTTCCATTTTGATCTGTTCCCATTTTAATTTAAAAAGTTTCAAGTATCTCATGTACGCTCTCTCAGACCATTTTGCTCTCCATGTGGCTTCTTGGATGCAGTGGAAAGAACCTGGGTAGGAGAAAAGAGAGAGACTCGTGAATGCCTAACAGTTAAAGGGAGAAAGCATTGAGATGACTCAGTTCGACTGCTTTGCCATACAGAAAAGGTGAGGGTAAGGAAGGGTGGGGTGACGCCCTCTAGACAAATAACAAACACAGAGTAAACCCTAGAAATCAAGAAGAAGCTCCACTCTCTCAGCCACACGTGAACAAGCTAGTTGGAGGTTGAAAACCAGCGCTCTCCCAAGAGCTCCAACTGTCAGCCCAAGCTGAGAGACTGTTGTCTGTTGTCTAACTCAGCCTTATTACTTTCTCCTTCCAACTGTGCCTTAAGCATCTCTTCTCATGTTCTCATCTCTTAACAGAGCCATTATTCAATTCAGTAGGGGCTTACATTCCATTGTCTGCCATCCCTCTGTCAAACAGGAAGCAGTCAATATATATAGTTTTGAAATTCAGCATTAGATAAACCTACCATTGAATTGAACACTTTCCCTTAGAATTGCTCCAAAATGCTTTCCCTATTTTTTGCCCAGTGTGGAGACAGTGACTCACACTGGATATTCCATCACCAATATCCCTGTTCACATTGAGGCCAGAGCAGAGGTTTTCTTTCCACCTGAAACATCCATTTCTTAAGATGAAATAAATGTTCTTAGTAGCTTGGGCTCCCGGGCAGTAGACAAGCCAAATAAATGTGGAATTGCTCTTTTTTCCCTCCAATTCTATGGTTCCAGACAGAATACAATATCTATCCATTGTCTAACACAGCCCATTAGCCACCTGGCTGACAGAAAATAATCTTAAATGGACACTTTGAAGATGGGTCAGCCCACGGCTTTTTTCTCATAGGTTTCAATCTTAATAGAAAACTATACTTAGCATTTATAGAACCTTGTCAGTCAAAAGTCAGGAGCTGGACTGAGTCACAATCCCTTTTTGTTGAGAGGAAAAGTGGCACTCAGAACTTCCTATTTATTAGTAATATTAATATTATTTTTGAGAAGATGGTAAATGTCAACCCAGGTTTCTTTCTTTTACCCTTCCTTCCTTCCTTCTTTCCTTCTTTCCTTCTTTCCTTCCTTCCTTCCTTCCTTCCTTCCTTCCTTCCTTCCTTCCTTTCCTTTCATTCTTTCATTCTCTTTGTTTTTGCAATACCATTTTAATTAAAACCTTGTTCCAATGTCCAGTTGTATGCCTCTGTGAAGCTTTACCTCACTCACCTATTAAAGACTGGACAGCAATGCAGGATTGTGAGAGTTAAAGAAGAGAACACTCATAAAAGAAATGCCGATACAGAATCAGTTCTTAAATATGTTTTTCTCCGTTTTGTTTAGTGTATTTTTATAGTCAATTCTGCCCAACCCCCAAAGCTCAAGGATGCCCCCCCTAGACAAACTGAAACAGGCAAGCCAATGTTTTTCTCTCGATGAGAGGACAGTAAATTTTGTTGAATAAATAGCAAGAAGCTTTATGTCACATTCTTCCCGACGACTCGGTTAGAGCAGTATCTTTCTATTGAAGGTCATTGGCTCACATAGAAAAATCAATCAAAGGCTCTGACCTGCGATGTAAATTAGAATTCTTTTAGTGAGAGCTATAGGAAAGGTTGAGCTCATATCATCTCAAAAACCAAGCTATTCTACTCCCAGTATGGCCAAGTAAGCTCCTATTGGACTAAGCTTGCCACGGATCATAGATATTAACTGTGAAGAAAATACAAGTACCAGCTACTTGAAGATTCTGGAAAGAGAGTGAAAATATGCTCCTCCTCTAAGGGAGTCAACCTCAGGAAGCAGAGAAAACACAGTATTACTGTAGCTTTTAATTGGGGTTGTTAAACTACACTTGATACCATAGGGAATCTCTAAATCTCCTGTGGTAAACCCAATCTTTCCATTCTAAAGAGTTTGAAACAAGCTGACCACACAACCCCTAGAAAGGAGTACAAAATTCTGAAAGACGCGAACCAGAGAAAAGCATCATTTAATCCCTTGACTATAAACATGTGGAACATTCAAAGAAACCCAATCAGGACAAAAACAAAACAAAACAAAACAAAACAAAACAAAACAAAAAAACTTGGATAAGAGACAATGCTTGTAGCTTGTTATCAACCAAGTTATTTGCCAATTTGAAAAGAATAACACTCTTTGGAGTTATGTAACAGAATTCAGAGTCCCCATACTATAATGTTTAGAATACAATTAAAATTACTGAGTGTATAAAGAACCAGGAAAATATGAATCATTCTCAAGCCAAAGGCAAATCAATGTAGATTAAGCCCAAGATATCTTGCAGGTTAGAATTATCAAATAAGGATTCAGAGTAGCTGGTTTGTTTGTTTTGTTGATGTTTGTTTGTTTGTTTGTTTGTTTTGGTTTCTTGAGACATAATTTCTCTGTATAGCATTGGCACTTACTCTGTAGACCAGGCTGGCCTCGAGCTCAGAAATCTCCCTGCCTTTGCCTCCCAAGTGCTGAGATTAAAGGCATGTATCACCACTGCCTGTTCCAGAGTAGCTGTTATACTTGTGCTCCGTAACTTAAGGGGAAAAATGCTTAAGGTATATGAAGATGGGCCATCTCAGTATACCTAATATTTAAAAGGGTCTGAAGACTTAGTTCAGTTGGTAGAGTACTTGACTAGCACAAATACAATCCTGGGTATTTGTTAACACTACATAAACTGGGAATGGCTGCATGCACCTGTAAGTTCAGCACTCAAGAGGTAAAGTCAGGAAGATAAGATGTTCAAGTCATTGCCAGCTATATAGGCAGTTTGATGCCATCCTGGGCTACATGAGACTTCATCTCAAACAGTTAATAAATGAATACATATGTGATAGGTAAGTAGGTAGGAAGATAATTAGATAGATAGTTGATAGATGATAAATGGATAGACAAAGAGATAGCTAGATAGATAAATAGAATGATATATATACTTGATAGTAGATAGATGATAGATGGATAGACAAAGACATATATATATATATATATATATATATATATATATATATATATATGCCAAAATGTACAATGTCTGAAACAAAGATCATTAAAATCCAAAGAACTTCATAAACTAACTATGCCCAAATGTATTTGTTTTATACTGTATTAATTAAGGTCAAGGAAGAGTGACAAACCAGAAAAAAAAACCCAAAACCTAAATCAAAACAACAAAACATACATAGAGAGAACTGAAGCCAGAAGAAAAACTGGAGTGAGTTGACTAGAGTTAGCCTCAAAGCAGTCACCAGAGAAATGGAACCATGTAGGAAAAGATAGAGAAGGGATAGATTGAAAGCAAGTGGGGGAGATGGGAGAAGAGAGACTGTTGAAGAGTCATAAAATCTCTAAGTTCACAAACTATTTTTGTTGAGACTACAGTTCATTTAGCATAAACTGAAGGCACTTATGGAAAACCTTGCCTAGGTGGCTTCTGATCATCCTTTAAAAAAGTTTCCCTAAGAAACTGCTAATCAGTCGGCAGAGAAAGCATTCATGATGAATTTATTGCACCTTTGGCTTCATTGGTGAGGCATTATACCACAGTCCCTTGAACAGAAAGTTAGGGTCTCTATCTTCACTGCACAGAAACCAGTGAGCTCCAAGGTGACTTCTAGCACTCATGATGAATTCCACTGGGAACCTGTATATGTTTCATGCTTTTATACCTTAAATTTCTTATGATGTTCTGGTAAATAGAAAACCCATGTGTGTGTGAGATATACACATAATAATATATGCAATATGTATGTATGTATGTATTCTTGCTTTTATGTATGTATTAGTGAAGAGTTTCAGCAAGAGATCATTTTGTTTGGGAGGGGGAAGACTTCTCAGAAAGGGTAGCTTGTTTTCCTGGAGCTGGAGACAAGCTGGGAACTAACTACAAGATCCCAAGCTCTCAATCAGACACTATTGAGCTATGGCTCTTAGATCACACACATGCATAAAAACCAACTGGGCAGTTTCTCACGCTCTTATCATAATGTCACTGCTTAGAATCAATTATTACATGGACATTGTTTTGACCAATGATAAAAATTAGTCCGTGAATATTAGAGATAAGGGAAGCTAATGAAAACTTTAGCATTACATTTCAACAAATAGAAAGAGTTTGGTCTACACTGAATCCTTGTTCTGCATTTTCTCAGAGCCATGAATGTAGGAAAGGTTCCCTGATGCAAGAAAACAGCCTCAATACCAAAGATATTTGTGTACAAAGTAGTCGCAGAACAGCAAACAATGCACACTTCTTGCAAAGGATGTCCTAAATGAATTTGCGCTATGCTTTGTTTTTCAACAGAAGCAGATCAACATTTCATAGGAACTTATCATTTTCATCAACAACGATAAGAAGTTATGGGGCACATGAGCTTGTGGAATATACTCAAGATGGTGACTTTTTTGATGTAGCAAAGCACTTTTGTCTGTAAGAGATGTAAGAGATCAGTAAACATAAAATCTTAGTTACAACCCGAAATTTGTTCTAAACTGTGTAGGTGTGAAAATAAATACAATATAACCTCTATTGTTAAACAAGTTTCTCTGAAGCTGCTCTTTACTTTCAAAAGAAAACACCCTGAGCACTGCATGTTCTGTGTGTAGAGCCAACTTGCTTTTCTAGGACTGACCTGAGACTCACAGCAGTTTATCATGTTTACTTTTTTATTTTATTTTAATTTTTTTGAGTGTGTGTATGCACATGCATGGATATGGCTGTATGTGTGCACATGCGCATATGAGTGTGGAGACCAGGGTATTTCTGGGTATCAAGCTCCATCTTGTTTTCTGAGACTGGGTCTGTCACAGAACCTGGCACTTGCTGATTCAGTTAGACTGACTGGCAAGCAAGGTCCTGGGAGACACCATCTCCTCCTCACTGTGAATTAGGGGTATGAGTTGCCACCCCCCCAAACTTTTACATGGATATTCACCCCCATATTTATACATGTGTATCTACTACCCTGATTTTTAGAACATTTAGAAAACCATTTAATGAAGAAACTTCATTAAACAGTTTTAGGACAAACAGTACAACCATCATGGTAACCAGCCCTATGCTAGCTCCATTCCCAGACTTGTAAAGATGCCTCTTGTTCTAGATTCTAGAATCTTGTTCTATGGAGCTGATCTTATGTTTTTGTCCCCATGGATGAGATGAATGATATGCTATGATCTTGCTGTTTATTGAAGGCAGTGGCCCTCAAAACATCATTAGGAGACATCATCACTGTTGCTAGGGAACCTGTTAAAAAATACAAATCTGGGGCCTTTTGTTTCAGATCTACTGAGTCAGAAATTCTGGGAACATACCCACACATTTGTTTCAATAATCCCTTCAGGTGATTTTCATATTGAGTTAAGTTTGAGAGCCACTCAAGGAACTCCATTGGGCCTCCATTCCTGGCAACAGATCCATTCATGCAAGGCTGAGTATTTCAATGAAATGAGGTGTGAGACAGTACTTAATGAAGTCCCTCGTGGCTTAGGTTGGGGTAGGGAATATCTGTAAAATATAGCCTATAAGACAAATCCCACTTCTTTTATAAACAAAGTTCTATGGGTACACAGCCATGCCCGGTTGGTTAAAATATTGTCTATAACTAGTTTTTGCTACAATCACAGAGTAGCTATGATAAAGACTGTATGGCCTACAAGGCAGCCATTATCTATTCTCTGACTATAGCGGAAGTTTGCTACCATCTGGCCTAGACTACTTGCATGATGGATGGACACTATGATGGGAGGTTTGTAACCAGAGATCGGGTGATAACATCTAGTAACCCCAAGACACTTCTTGGGGTTCATGGGAAGCTGATCCATAATCAATTTTCATAAAATCACTCACCGATGACTAGACCCAAGGACCTCAAATTTAAGAACACATATAAAAGTTTAATTTCAGGCTGCCTTTCCTTTCTGACTTGGGAGTGTAAGTCTTTGGTGGTACTCATGGATGGGCTGATGTGCCCCATGCTTAGGGACACTTTAATTCAAGTGGTTCCTGACAATTAAGGACACACTGGCTGGAGGTGAAGGGTAGTCATCAGAGAATGCCATGCAAGTGAACTGACCTGAAACTGTGTTGCTGTCTGAAGACTTTGCCTTTTCCTATCCCAGGGCTTGGAACAATGACATTGCTTCTTGGACCTCTCTTTTCTTGGACTTCTTGCCTTTTTTCTGATCTCTAAAATCTACTTCCCAGCCTCACATTTCCCATGTCCAGATGCTTTCAAGCCTTGAGTCAAAGGAGCGGGCAGGTGGAATCTTATGTGACTGGGGCTTTGCTTTAAATTCCTCTCCCCTATGTCAGGACTCATCCTTTGGGAGATAACCTCTGATTTCAGGAAAGATTCCTCTTGCCCATGGGTATGTCTTCCTTTGAAGGTCCCAAGAGAAAAAGCTGAAGACAATGCGACATAATTACAGAAACATGAACATTTGTTTAAGGGAGCTTGGCAAGAATCATCTGCTTATGAGGTCATGATGCCTGGATTGTATTAAAGGAAGATTGATGAAATATGATGTGTGACCAAGAGTGTTCCATGAGCAGACAGCTAGATGACTTAGCTCAGTCTCTCTTTAACTCATGGGAGATGCTCTACGATTACCTTAGATCTGGCATCCTTGTTCATTTTCACTTGTCCAGGTCCCTGTATTTTAAGTTTCTTGTGAGCCATAGCATCTCTTTGCTGTCGCTTGGCTCAGGAGCGTTCAGCAAAGACCTGTATGTTAAAAGCTTGGCACTGAATTTGGTACTATTGGGAAGTGATGGAAACTTTAATAGGTGAAGTCTAGTGCAAGAAACATGTTATGAGGGGCATCGTAATCTAGCCCCTTCCTGTTTATTTCTTAGCTTCCTGGTTACCACGAGGCAATCAGAGCTGCTATGCCATGTGTTCCCACCATAATGTATTGTCTTGGTCACATCCCCAGGCAGCGTATCCAAGTGTCTGTGGACTGAAACCTCTGAAGCCGTGAAGCAAAATAAACCTCTTTTTTTTTAAATTAATTCATTCATCTTGGCTATTATGCTACAGGAATGGGAAATTAATGAACAACATCCTTCATTTCAATACCCCTGGCACATTGCTGGACTTACAGAAGACTTTCAACAGATCGATGAAGAAGTGACTTCTTCGCACAGATGAGACCCGGCAGCCTGGTCAAGTGGAGGAGAGCTATGATGATGCCTTTTACTTCTGTCCTAGCATTCCAGCAATATGAATGGATTCATCACGGTTATGGCAACATCAGGATTTTCACGGCTTTCCTTTTCCTCATCTAAGATTAAGAAAGTCTTAGAACAACCACTTGGTATTGTAGACTTTCAAATCCAAATTGAAGCCCTACCAGGAAAAGTATCTCCTTGTCCTAGATTCAGATGACCCAAAAGTAATTTTCTAATACTTTTGATGAAAGAGAAATAACAGGCAAAATATCTCAACTGACACCTAAATTCTAGTTGGTTTCCCCATCTCTTACCATTTATCACATTTTCTCCCACTTGAAGTTTGCTGCATAAGTCCTCTTTTCTGAATGAATCTTACCGAAGGAAGCACTTCACTATCAACTGTTGTTTGGATTCAATAACACTGAAATCATTGGCCCATCAACCAGCCACAAATTCAAGCAGAAACAAATTGTATGGGGAAATTGAGGGATTGGAGAGACAGCTTAATGGTAAAGAGCTCTTGCCGAGAGGAACAAGGTTCAGTTCCCAGCCTGTAGATGGTAGCTCACAACCATCTGTAACTTCAGTTCCAAGGAATCTAACATTCTCTTCAGGCCTCCATGGACACCAGGACGCATATACATACATACATGCAGACAAGCACCCCCATGCACACGAATGCCCACAAGCAGACAAATACCTACATGCATACAAACAATAAAATAAAATGAATAAAACACAATGTTGCCTGAACAAAGAATATGGAAGTCAAAAATAGAAACTACTTCACTGTAAGTTTCAGACATAGTAGGTGAACAAAGGGACACACAAGCAACAGCTGTCCCACATGACAATGTAAGAGATAGTGCTATTTAGTACAAAAAGGCTTCAGCCCAGATGTATAAGAAAGATCTTATCTGGGATTCACTTTTCCCTGTAATGCATGATAGCTTAGGCAACCCCCATCAGCAACTGAAAATAGAAGACTTCACATTTCACTTATGGAGTATACATGTTCTAATTACTCTGGCTGTCATGTCTTTGACTAATTCAAAGACTAGCTTACTCCTGATTAGGATAGGCCTCTGACCTGCGCCATCTGATCCTTGATCTGATGTTGCCTGACTCTAGTAGCTCTTGCCACAGCTAATGAAAGTCCCTCCCCTCCATGAAATATGAACTTGGAGATTACCTAGAGAAGGGATCCATTTGCAAAGTGAGCTAGAGCTGAAAGTATGAGCTCCCACAGGACAAGACAGGCCGTGTGCACGTCAAAATGGTAAAAGATCAAGAAACATGAGTGAGCAGAAGCTGGAACACGGAGGAAGAAGCAGATATTAGAGAAGTATGTATTAGAGAAAATGGAACCGAGATAGGAGTCTATGAGTCCCCCAAATCCTCTTGAAGGTTACATACTCTGACTTTTGAACCTTTGAACATGCTGGGGGAGTGGAGCTCTGTGTCTTTGTTTAGAATCTTCTCACAACCCTGTGGCTTCCAGGACCTATTCATAAAGCATTTTCTAGGCGCAGCTATCTGTATTCCTGGTGATAGCTCGACTTAATTTTATTCAGTTGTTGTTTCTTAGAACTCAAAAGAGGCTAACTGAAAACAGAAACTTGAAGCTTTTGATTAATGGAGCTCAATGTTACACAGCCCAAGCTGCATACGAGGTACCAAAAGAATAATATATGCTAATTTAAGGCATGGGCTTCCAAATACTTAAATGATAGCTAGTTAAAACCCAATCCCAAACCCATGTTGAACTTTCAGACCTTTGTTCCCATGGAATCAGGTAGAGTGGTTGCTTCTCAGGCCAAAGGGACAGGACATAGAGGTCTGAATCAGCCACCAGAGAGAAGGAATATAAATAAAAGTTCAGGTGGGCTAGGAGGAGCCTCCCTTCTCATGTTTCTTTGGATGACAGAATTACTATGGATCTATTCTTTCATCTGCAGGTCATTCCAGGGAATCTGTTCCTAGCTGGTGGCATAGATGGTTTCCATACAGATCATTACTTGTTTGGACTTGGTTGATGTCTATAGTATCATGTTTTCCAGATTTTCCTTTTCTGTGCCTACAACGTAGGTACTGCATAACCAAAACCAGGCTAGGTCCTAAAGACTGCATACACGTTCTTAAAAACACAAGATTTCTTTTCCCACATAAATAATGATATAAATACCTGTATTAGTCAGGGTTCTCTAGAGTCACAGAACTTATGGGTAGTCTCTATATATTAAAAGAATTTGTTGGTGACTTACAGTCTGCAGTCCAGATCCCAACAATGGTCAACAGCAGCTGTGGATGGAAGTCTGTGGATGGAAGCGGTGGATGGGACTATGGACACGTGGTCTTGCTCTGCAACTTCCTTTCTATTTGACCTTGGGCAAACCGCACATTGTTAACCCTCATTGTTAACTGTGCTAATTGTTAACATTGTTAATTGTTAATTGTGTGTCGGTGTGCTTTGAAGAGTTAGTTGTTTGGAACATTAAAGGAAGGGTGGGAGTAAAGCAGTTTTACAAACTCTGAAGTGCTATAGCCTAGTGCTTAGTCTTTGCAGTCCCTCTTGACTGCTGGTAGATCTGGAACTGTTCTACACCTTGACAGGGGAGTGATCTAGCAGTTGCTCAGTCCCACAAGGCAAACAGGCAAAGAGAGTGAATCTTCCTTCTTCCAATGTCCTTATGTAAGTAAGTCTCTAGGAGAAGGTGTGGCCCACGCCTGGATCTGGAACTTGCTTTGTCCCAGATGACCTTCAACTCAGAGGTCTCCATGACTTAAACTTCTGGGATTCATAGCCACTATACCTCAAGGTTTCCATGCCCAGAACCAGGTCAGAAACTTGTATCTCCCAGGATCCAGATTAGGATCATAGGTGAGCCTTCCAATTCTGGATTGTAGTTCATTCCACATATAGTCAAGTTGACAACCAGGAATAGCTATTACAATGCCCTTTGATTTTACAGGCCAGCCCCTCAGTGCTACTGAACCTGTGATTAATCTGATCCATAGAATCAATGCTTCTATACCTATTGAAACATGAGCAACCACGTTAAATATTGCCTCTTGTGATATAATGTATTTTAGCTCAAGCAGCAAGTAGAACATTTTCCCATAACTCCTACCCTGGATGGAGATGAGAGCCCCATCCTCTGCCTCCTCTGCCTCCCCTGCCTCATACACATTCTCAGATCCAATCCATTTTCTTCCATGGTATCTATAAGACTTTACCTTTGTTCACACAAGTGACTTTTCTTGTCCAAATCCAGGACATTCTCTGCACACAATGTTCTTTTCTATGCTGGCACTAGGTGTAGAGCCCATGCCTATCTTTTAATTTTCATTTTAATGACCTTTGCTACCATCACATAATTCCTGCTGCTTCCTTCTGTTGGAAAAGCCTGATGTTGGAGTCTTGAGCTTAAGGCAAGGAACAGGAAAGAGTCCAAAGATACATCTTTTGGAAGGCTGGGTATGTGTAATGGTGGTGAGGATTTTCCAGTTTGTAGAAACAGTGAAGCCTACAAGCAAACACGTAAGACAAGGGACCATATGGCTTGCCAAACAATTCCCTCACAGGGCTTTATTGGTGGTAGGGTAGTGGGTAGTGACCTTAGTTCTTCCAGATACACAATTCTACATCTTTGTCTTGGCTACATCAGACATGGAGACTCAACTTCTAAAAGGAATTTAGAGGAGCCTTGCCCATCCCCAGAGAGTCTCTGTGGATACTGGCCACTCTTCTGGTTGCTGTGACATAATCCACTCGAGGGACGAATAGTTTATTTTGGGCTCACAGTTTGAGTGGAGAGTCCTCCATGGTGGGGAGGGTGTGGTTGGGAACGCAGCTCTAGGTGTGACAGCAGGAGTGTGGGAGAGCTGGTCACAATGCATCTGTTGTTGGGAAACAGGGAGACTGCTTGTTCAGACTGCGTGTTCAGCACGCTTTCTCCTTATTGATTCAGTGAAGGCTATTAGGCCATGGTGTGGTGCCACCTGCCTTTCACGTGGGTCTTTCCTCTTCAGCTAAACCTCTCTGGAGACATTCGGATGTGACTCCTAGAGGATTCCAAATCCAGTCAAGTAGACAATGAAGAGTGATGTGACCATCATACTATCACTTGGAAACGAGAAAAAGCTTGTGTGCTTCCTCTTAGATTTACAAAATAAAGATGTGGTCTTGGGCGCTAGATTTAGCTCTGCCACTGAGCTTTTCAGAAGCCAGACAATGCTCTGTAGGGGAAATGTGCCGTCTGCCTCACCTCTCCAAGCTCTGAGCCGACCCCCACTGAGAAGGCCCAGGGTGTGCTGCAAGTTAGAAGGAAGTAATTTTGAGTTTTAAAATTAGCTATGGATAAGCTACACATGGATAATCAGGCGCTGACTGCAGCCTGGGCTCTAACTGAGCTTTAAGTCAATATTATAAGCTTGAATATTTATGGCTGTTTTGGTTTGTTTCCAAAAATGGATGAAAGCACCATCTTTCCTCCTGTTACACAAATGGAAAACACCAGAAAGGCAGGATTTGAAAACAGCAGAAATGCTGTCCTAGCATTTTCATATTTACATTTTTTCATCTTATTATTATTCCTCTGTCTCTTTCTCTCTCACTCTTCCTCTCTGTCTCTATCTCTCTGTCTCTATCTCTCTGTCTCTGTCTGTCTGTCTGTCTGTCTGTCTGTCTCTCTCTCTCTCTCTCTCACACACACACACACACACACACACACATATGCATGTGCTCACATATGATGTGGGGAGGACACACGTGTGGAAGTCAGAGGATTCTCTTCTTATCCAAGAACCCAACTCAGGTTTTCAGGTTAGTTGGCAAAAGCTTTCCTGGCTGACCATTTGACCAGAGCCCATTTGTACATTCTAAAGTCTAAAGTCTGAAGGAAGACACAGAATGAGTTTTAAGACATCAGTGGTAGTTTGAGAATCTTGAATACTCAGAGCAAAAGGTACCATTGAACTCAGTGATTAGCCGTGGAGCTTAAAAAGCAAAATTGGGCATTCTAAGTGATGCCTTTGAACACTTTGGAGAGAGGAAATAACTTTAGTTTTCTCTCTCGTATTTGATGGTCACCTTTTGGGCCCAGCTATGACATTCTGTGGTCACTGGAAATTTTACCTCCTCTTGACTCCTCTTCTTTTTGGTAGGATTTCAGTACCCTTCAAATTAATTAGACTCTAATTAAATTGTATTTCTCTTTGATATCTTCACAATGTCCTTGAGATCAGTAAAATTGATAACAATGAGAGGGCTCTGACATGGGACTATGGACACTCGGTCTTGCTCTGCAACTAACTTCCTTTCTATTTGACCTTGGGCAAACCACATATTGTTAACCCTCATCTGTGCAGTGGGAGTCGGTGTGCTTTGAAGAGTTAGTTGTTTGGAACATTAAAGGAAGGGAGGGAGTAAAGCACTTTTACAAACTCTGAAGTGCTATAGCCTAGTGCTTAGTCTTTGCAGTCCCTATTGACTGCTGGTAGATCCGGAACTGCTCTACACCTTGACAGGGACTGACACTGGTCACCTCCTTACCTATCATTTTAGTCAGGGCTTCTATTCCTGCACAAACATCATGACCAAGGAGCAAGTTGGGGAGGAAAGGGTTTATTGAGCTCACACTTCCACCCTGCTGTCCATCACCAAAGGAAGTCAGGACTGGAACTCAAGCAGGTCAGGAAGCAGGAGCTGATGCAGAGACCATGGAGGGATGTTCCTTACTGGCTTGCTTCCCCTGGATTGCTCAGCTTGCTCTCTTATAGAACCCCAAACTACCAGCCCAGGGATGGCACCACCTACAAGGGGCCCTCCCCCCTTGATCACTAATTGAGAAAATGCCTTACAGCTGGATCTCATGTAGGCACTTCCCCAACTGAAGCTCCTTTCTCTGTGATAACTCCAGCCTGTGTCAAGTTGACACACAAAACCAGCCAGTACACCTAGGGCATATCTAAGGAAATATGTCTTAAGTCTTAAGCAATCAGCTCTTAGGGTTTTAGTTAAAGATGATATTAATGAGCATTTACAATAGGCCAGGGATTCTACCAATGTTGGACATACTTTATGCCATTGAATTCCCACACTGACAATATGGGGCAGGATTCTTATATATACTAATTTTACTCATGTAAAAATGATACAGAGTGGCCAAGAAACATCCCACTTAGACAAAGTCTGGCTTACTATGAAGTTAACAACTAATGCTGGTTAGGATGGGAAATGTAGAAAGGTTGGTCTTATATTCCAAAACATTATGAAGTTGTCCAAAATGACTTAGAACTCTCTATATAACCCAGGCTAACCCCAAATTAGTGATATACCTATCTGCCTCCTATATACCGGGCTCATAGACATGCACCTCAGGCATGCTTAAGTGTCTCATTTTCTTCTACAGTGGATCTGCCTTTCATCAGAATGGAAGGAAGCAGACTCGTCGCTAGTAGGCTGTAGTGGAAAGGATGCTTCCTGACTTCTGTGCTAGGTTAGAAAAGGCCATGCAGTTTCAATGTGGGTCTTTCGGGACACTTGTTCTATGGGTTTTCATTGAGGGTGTTCCTTCTCCGAAACCTAACCTCATTGCTATGAAGTGGCATGTGGGGCATCTGTCACTGGTCCTACCTGGGTCCTGCCTTTAAAATCATTTTGTCTGAGGTAGCAGTTGTATTTTGAAAAAGCCTCCAGATGATCCCAGCCTCAAGCCATTCAGATCTTCCCAACTGAGGCTCTGGGCATCAAATAACAGAGACCAGGCACCCTGTGATACCCTACCTGAATTCTTCACCTCCAGGCCTCAGTTTGTTGCTTGAAGCTCTGCCATACAGCAATAAATGACTGGAACAGTTACTCTGCTGTTTTTTCCTGAATTCTTTCAAGGGAATACCATTTGGAGTGGTCAAAATTCCCACCTCACAAGTATTGGATGCTCTTTGTGTGGGTATATCTATTTTGGTCTCCATTTTCCCAAGATCCTGAAGTCTAGAGACAGAACTCTGGAAAGACTTCACTCCACTTGTCTCTGCTAAGTTATATTGTGGATAATCTTTAACCTTCTAAGGTATCCAATGGACTAAAATACTCATTTACCTAAAAGCTCAAGAAATTAGACTTGCCACGGTAGGGAGTATCTAGAAAATGTGGAGCCATTTAGAAGTTTTCCCAGAGACACAGGAAGGCCTCTTCTGCTCTTTCTGCTGGCTGAAGTGATGAGCAGCCAGGAATGGTATTCCCATCGAAAACATCAAGTCAACCCTAAGTGGGTTAACAAAGAAATGGCTCAGGGGCTGGGCCGTTATCATCATGGTGTTCCAACAGTTCCCATCATGCCTGATCTTGATCCATCTTCCCAGACAGCATCTCTGAGAACTTGTTAGCGAGGGTGAGCACTCAGAGTCGAACAGTTTCACCGTTGGGAAGTTTGTCAGCAGGATGGGAACTCTGAGGGAGCAGAAGGTGTGTTTGCTCTGCTGTTTAATGGAGTTAGGCACTGAAGACTTATATCCATTTCCCAAGTCATGCCATACCTACTTGCCAATGGCAAAAACCAGAACAGAATCAGACTGGCACTTCAGGTATGGGAGGAAAATGGAAAATAAATATGTTAGATCGGAGGAAACTTTTGTAGGATATTGGTTGGATAAAGTCACTCGGTAGTGAACACCAGGACCAACAGAGCCTACCATACACATGGCAGCTAATGTTCACTGACCTACCACATTTACCTTCCCTTTTCTAGTCTCTGCTCCTTATTCTTAAGGAATAAGTCTTCCAAAGGACTCTTGGTTAGCAATATCCAATTGTTACACAATCTACAGTCTGCTCATCCATCTCTCGTCAGTCTTGATCACTGAGGTGATGTAGGTCAGGTTAAGAAAAGTTGGACAAAGACCCCAAATACCCTGGAGAAGGAATTTTTCCCCAGATCCTTGCAACTTTCTTTCAATCTAGCCTTCCACAGAGCTTTGAAGGAATAGCATTATTCTGTGACTTGATGCTCAGTGATCTCTTATACATGTATAAACTCATTTAATTTTTATATTGATTCTAGGAGGTATGACTGCTATTAATCCCATTGTGCAGATTGTCAAACAACTTTCTCAACACTACACAGCCTGTACGTGGAGGAGCTTGGGTTATAGCAGCAAAGAGGTTTCAGAATATGCACCCCTAAGTCCTATGGAATTCTGCCTTCAGATATATAAAACTTATATATACTCAGATGTGTCTGAAACATTTGCCTGTATAAATGCTGAATAACTGAATAAAGAGTAGTTTATAATACAACATAAAATGAACTAGTGCTGGATTGGGTGGTATTTATTTTCAGCAGTTGGGGCCGAAGGTGAGGAGAGGCTGAGCAAGTTTCCCAGGCCTAGCATATAAAATGTTCCTCAGATGAAACAAAGTCTTACTCATAGAAGAAAGATCCCTTGCTAGTCCCCATCCCCCTCAGGATCTGAACAGATAATCAGAGCGTGCAGACATTCAGCAGTAATCAATTAGTACCTACTTTAGATTAAATTGAGAATATGTAAATTGGGCACCTCATCAAGGCTGCACAGAGCCAGTGATTTGAGACGCAGGCACCCCAACGACGTGCTGCAAACATACCAGTCTCTGTGACACAGAAGGGCATGCAAATCTTGTCCCACAGCTGAAGATTTTCTTAGACTGCAAAATCTGCTGTTCTTTACACACACACACACACACACACACACACACACACACACCATCCGCCCTTCTTCTTCTTTCCAGAAGCACAATATTTTATAGCATCAGAAAGCTCTCTATGTTAGGCTCACAGACAGCAGAACATCTTTCAGCTTGGGCCATAATTCTATGTCCACTCAACATTTTAGAAGTTAAGTGTTGTTTTGGTGCTTGGTTTTTATTTTTATTTTTATTTTTGAGAACAGGATAAACAAAGTCAGTAGCTAAGTATAATTAGGATTTCTGAGACTCCTCTTCAAATTCCCTGAAAGGAAAAGAAGAAGATACTATTGGGTTTCTGAATGCATTTCTAAGCGTAGACCTCATGAATAACCCAGGAGACACATATGCGTGAATGTCAAAGGAAAGGGCCCTGGATAAGCAACTCTGAAAAGATAAAGACAGTCCAGATAACAGTCTGGCTGGGACAGAGGCATTGGGAAGGAGGCAAGTTGTAACCAAACATTTGACTGGGGCAGCCTCTCTCAGCACAGAAGAGCAACCTTAGGGAAGATTACCACCAACAAGAAAGTATATCCCAATATCTTGTCCCAGATCATAGTAACTGGAAGGTCAGTGTGGAAGCCTAGAAGATTGCCATTTTTCTTGTGATTTTTCTGAAAGGGTCTGTCATGACTGAGAAAAATGTAGATTGCCAGCAAGATGTGTGGTGTTGAGCCAACAAACGCAGGGCTAAGAATCTTTAAGAGTCAGCATGCGGTGAGAAGGCTAAAGAAAACCAATGAAGAAAACCATACTGATTCCACTGAGCCTACGTGTTATGATTTGAATTTGAGACATTCCATACAGGTTCATGTCTGCGCACTTGGTCACCAGCTAATGGTGATCGGTTTAGGCGGCTGTAGAACCTTTGGGATCAGAGGTGCGGTTGGCAATGATGAGCCAGTTGGGACGGGTCGTTGAACCTGACCCTGTTTCTAGTCCTGCTACCTGCTGTCTGGTCAGGTACCATGCATGCAGCTGCAACTGTTCCATGCTCTTTTCACTATAGATGGAGCCACCCTAGACACCATGACTTCTGAATCACAAGGGAATGAAAGTGTGAGCAAAAAAATGACCTTTCCTCTTTCAGCTGTTCCTACTGGACAGTTTTAATCACAATGAGAAAAGGAATGCATGCAGTGTGCTTAGGGAGAACATTTCCTGTTAGGGCTGTGGTTCTCAGCTAGACAGAAAGCTCAACTCACTAAACGATCCAGGCTTTCCCCCTACCAGCTTGTTAGGAGTGTAGAAGGCAGACATGTATTTTTTATTATTATTTTTAACTCAAAAAGGATTGAAGAAGGGAAAATGCTGTTAGAGGAATTCTGAGATATTTTCTTCTTCCCTAGTAAATAACCAACACATAGCATTTGCCCCTTCCCAGATGTTGAACGCTGCACTAGACATGAATGTGGGGATATTTAAGAAGTGCAAATATATTTTTCATAACTAAAGATAAGACAAGCATTCCCCAGGGAATTTGTATTTCTATTCAAAAGTCAGACATGAGTTCAAGAAATGATCAGAAAATGGCAACAAGGCAGTGAGATGAGCACAGGGAGATGAAATGACCGAGAGTCGATTGTTAGAGGCTTCTCGGAGCAGCGGTCAAAAAGTCATTCCTAACATTTGGGCAGCAGAGTCTGAGTAAAGGCACAAGAGCAGGGATTGAGGATTCCCATGATGCACTGTACAGAAAGAGAATACTAATGGGACCAACTCCCAGTTCATGCTGAGTGTGGCACATTATGAAAATGCTGGCAACAGTGTTCCTCATTCATTCTACGTCTGCTTCCTTGAGCTGTGGCATTTTGGATCCTCACATTAAAAGAGGAGGTCTAGGGACTGGAAGGTAGCTCTTTGGGTAAAAATGCTTGCTCTGCAAGAAGGAGGAATCCCTACATTAAAAAGCCAGGAGCAGAAATGTGTGCTTGTAATCATGGCATGGGAGTGCAGAGATGGGAGGGCCCCTAGGGCTGGCTCTCCAGCCAGTCCGGCTGCATCAGTGGTCTCCAAGTTCAATGAAAACCTTGTCCAAATGTCAGGAAGAGAGTGATAAGAGACGACATCTGATATTAACCTCTAGTCTTGGCATATGAATACACATCCGTGCCACAGATCCATGCATGCACACACAAGAGAAAAGATCTATTTTCATATGAGCACTTGAATATGGATTTTTTAAAAATATTCCTTTTAGTGACCAATGAGTGACTAACAAACGGACTGCATTTAGGGGTTTAAAAAGGACTCACTTAACATTTGTAGATTGTGTCCTAGCGATATTTGAAACCTGGAGACCCTTAGCTAAATGAGCCTCAATTCACTTATTAAACAAGCTACACAGAGAACCAGGGCAGCAGCTTGCAAGCTACCAAGCATAGGAGACCATTCTTAACCATCCAGACGACTTACCAGCTGACAACAGATGATTGATCAGTCCCAGAAGAGACTAGCCAAGCTAGCTTAGACCAGAACCAATGTCCAACCAACCCACAGAGTTAGGAGCCACATACACAAAATGGGTGCTGTCTTTAGTCAAAAAAAAAGTTTAGAAGATTAGTTAAGCAACTAGAGCTGGGCAGATACATTGGGAAATGGGTAAGTCTGTATGTGGAATAGGGTTATCTGAACAAGACTGAAATACATAGGATGGTTAAGAAAAATGGAAGTCTTAAACATTAGGAAGAGCAAAAGACAATCAGCAATCCTCAAACATACTTTGGCTGAGCAATGTTGGGATAAAGTAGGGAGAAAGAACCGCTAGATTAGACAGGTGGAGCTTAGAGTGGATAAGCCCAATTTCGAGGTGATAAAGGTTCTCTAAAGGAGAAGCTAAAATCTTAAGAGTACTTTCTGAGGTGAGAGTATTAAGACATCAAGACTGAGAAAGCAGAGAGTAGGGGAACTTAACCTCAGAGATACAAATATGTCGTGGCTGATCTTTTCAGAAAACAATATCATAAGGAAAGTTGGGAAGGACATGGAAAATGCAATGATGGAAAAATTGAAAACATCAGGAACAATTGTTTGAGCAGGAGTCCTTAAGAATGCAAAAGAAAGCTGACAGTCCTAAGTCTAGAAAGGAGATAAGGCGAGGCGTGGTAGATCCCTAAGGTTGGAGATCTCCACAGCAAAACTTTCTAAGTCTTTTTGCCTATTATTGCCTTCCTTTATGCTTCCTCTCCACTCAGTCCCTTTGCTTGGGAGATTTCTGCCTGCCCTGAGTGAGTGTCTGGATCCATTGTTGTGGAGCTGATTCAACCAGGAGGAAGGAGTGAGATGAAGGACTCAGCCTTTAGGATGAGTTTCCTATACTGTAGAAAATGCATGAACTCGTATATAGATTATTCTTTTAATAAAATTATTTACTGTCCAAAAAAAGACTTTTGTTTGAAAATATGCAAAGATCACATTAATGGTTTTTTTTTTTTTTTTGGTGTACAAATTAAAAAATATATCAAATGAAAAAAAGAGAAGATGAAAGGTCAGGAAGGAATGTCAAGCAGTTCAATCTTTTATATTGTCTATCTTAGACAAAGACAATGAACTTGAGGGTGGAAGTGAAAGTAGGGACTCTCATAGTAGATGTTCTGCTGAGAGCTAGGCATACAGGACTAGACGTAAAGTTTCAGAAGTGAGTGACATCCATAAGCGCTAGTAGATATCATCAAATGATGAGCAATTGATTTCAAAGATGGGAATGCAGAGGCCTGTAGTTGTGGACAATGCTTATAGATGGGATGGAAGCGAGGGAGATGCTAAGAATTCGAGGACACGCCTCCCAGATGAGAACCATGGAAACCAAAGCAAGGGGCCCAGCCAACTTTGTCTGATAAGAAAAGGGGCAAAGAGTTCAAAGACAATAGACCAATTCCTCCTCTGTTTAGATGACCATTGGCCACTTTTAGGAACAAAAGAAAGAGGACCATAGTTTCATCATTTCACCCAAAGAAGGCAAGGAGTGAAACCCTCGCTTGAGTTTACAGGAAATTCCTAACAGTTGTTTTGGCAGTATACAAGAACCTTAGGGCGTCTTCAAATGTCTACAATTCAAGCTCCAAAATGTCTTCTCCAGATAAAGATAGGCTTTTAATTCAAAGATGGCCCAAGGAAACTTGAGCTTTCTATGTATCCCCCAGGAAGATGCCACCCTACACTTCCGGAAGCACTGTTTCACGGAGACATGCCTGATTTGTAGGCCTTGAGTTTCTGTAAAACACTTAGTCAAGTGGTTTGGTAACAGTGGAGACAGTGGACAGGCCCTTATTGCTCAGAGGGATGCCTCTGGGGCTTCTTTCACTGCAGTTAATTTCCAGGACATGGCGCCGCTAAATATTAGCATGTCCCCTCGTGTTAATGGCAAATGGCAAGAGGCTCTCATAATTTAGATATTTTTATGGCTGTTCTGTGGAAGCTAATTTTGTCTAACAAAACCCCATTAAGTTTTAGCTCTATCCTTTTCCCTTCCTCCAACTCCCAGAACTGGGACTTATATGTTAATTGCAGCCAGTCTATGCTAATTAGGTTCCATTTTCTATTTCTTAAAGAGACAGATGCCACCAGGTCCTGCCCCAATCATCACTCCTTCCCACATCCATGGCCAGTTTTGCAGAGGTTAAATTCCACACTGGATAAAGAATTCACTTAAGGCGCGCATTTGAAGTTGGGAGGCAGAGGGGTCAGGTGTTTCCATATTCCTCACAACTTCCTCCTCTGCAGGAGGAGTGCTCCCTTCCCACGAAATTCTAAGTGTAGCATTTCTAATTGAGAAACAAATCAAAACACTATTAGATTCCTTAACTACACACAACATTCAACAAAATACCCCTAAGGCCTACCATAACCATTACGTTGAACAAAAGACCCTCAATCCCAGAGCTTTCATTTATGTTGTGATAAGTTTGGGCTCGTCACTGTAAGCCGAGTAGAGAGCTACAAGGCCACAACTGCCTAAACAGAAGAGCAACTTCCTGTCTCTGCGCTTATTTCCATTTGTTGAACGGTTATCCGCTAGGACGGCAGCAGATATGGGGAGAATAAAAACTACATGGATAAGACAAAGATCTTATCCGTAAAATGTCTCCCTACTAGTGGGAGGACTTCTTAGTACGACTTAAAACAACTTGTCCACTAGCCATACTGTGAATTCAGCTCACATACATTATTGCATTTGAATCATCACAATGAGATGAGGTATCTGTTGAGTGGTCATGATACGGAGGGGAAAACTGAGGCTTAAAGGGCGCCTGAAATGCTCGTTATAGGCCACGGGAAAAGCCAACATCAATAGACAGACAAATATCCCACACGAAATCAAATGGGCGAACACACAACGTCGCATCAAGAAAGGAGCCTAGAGGAGAGACGACATGAAATATTGAACACAGTCATTTCCTCTACAGGCATGGATGAGGACTTGGAGAAAGAGGATGTAAAACCGGAATGCTCTGACTCTCAAGCCGTTCTTCCCACTGTGAGGCTAGATGCGAATATGTAACAGTGATCATATCAGTCGGGGCAAATGAGAAATAGGGAAACACTCAGACTGGGATCCTGGCCCAGAATTCAAGATACGGTACCTGGCTGTGACTTGAAGAAAAGAATTTTTGATAGGTCGAAAGGATAATTTGGGCATTTCCACTGAAGGAAATAGCGAGAGAACGAATAAAGGATAAGATACAGCTCTAAGAAAAAATGTGGGACTCTAGGGGATAACAGGGGATGCTGAGACATGAGGCTGAGGCTGGAAGGGTGGGATGGGACAGGCCTGAAGTTCTGATTGTTTATGCCACGTGAACAGATGTGGAATATTCTTTGGGCCAGAGCATCTCAATATTCCAGTCCCCAGAATTCTCCTGGGAATATTGTCAAAAATTGAGATTCTGATTCAGCAAGTCTTGGGCAAGAGGCCTGAAATTCTGCATTTCTAACAAGCTCTTCAGTAATGTCGATGCTATTTTTTTTTTAGTAGCACTGTTCTGAACAAACAGCCTGCTAGCCATACAAGGTCAGGGACTGTGCTTTCTGTCTCTTTGTTCCCACAGAATGTCTAGCCTGGTGGTGTGTGCAGCACAGACCCACTCTTAGGGTTGGATGCTGTTGCCTATGGCCACAATCTCTCTCCCTTGGAATCAGCCTCCTTGCGCTCCCCCAAGGCCTTGTCCACTCAGCTGTAACAAACCAAGGCTTTCTAACACCTTGTTGTAGAGACTACCCTACCCGGCAGGCCTATGCTCCAAGCTTCTTTTCGCTTTAGGAAGGGGATGGGGAGTTAAAAGCCCAAATCCCTGGATTGGGGGAGGGGGTATCCTTCCATTATTGGAGGTCTATGCAGATTCATTAGCGCTTTGGGGAAGCCATCAGAAGTTGATAGTGCTTGAAGGGGTTGCTCATCTCCTCCCGTTTCCTAATTTGATTTCACGGCTCTGCAATGAAGTCAGAATTAGAGGCACATTAAAGGTGAGGAAAGGGGAAAATAAATTCCACCACCAATCGAGTCCTGGAATTCTCAAGGTGCCTTTTCTCGGTGCCCCACCCCCACCCCCACCCCAAGGAAGGAGCCATTACGCTAGGATGAAGTTGTCCTCGAGGAAGACCACACAGGCTAAGGCTTCATGGCTGGATCCTCAGAGTGGAAGACAGACCACAGGCGATTCTCACACTTGTGGGGGAAAGGGGGAAAGGAATTCTGGATGTCCTGGTTTGTCGCGAGTCCATCTTGGAGAGTGCTGAGTGGCCTGCACTGATATTCGTGTGCTTCACAAGACCCAGTCTCCTCTGCATCTCCTGGAACCTGTGAATTTCATGCCGCGGACTTCAGGCCCTCAGGGCGAACAATGGTCAGGTGCCTGCAGCTGACTCCTGACTCTGTTGCTACCGTTCATTCATCCCCCTTCCCCCTCGGTGCTGTGCTCTGCAGGTGTGTATGCTGAACAGCTGCTAAGCTCTGCCTGACGACTTTATTCCAGACGTGTTTAGGCCTCAAACGAGATGAAGCACGGATGGGGGGTGAGGTGGGGGTGCTTGTCACTTCCCATCCTGGAAAGCATCCTTCAACCAATGAGGTTGGTAAATGTATCTCCCCCCCACCCCCACCCCCAGCTCCTTCACTCGGGCCCAGGACATACTCTACTGCTCCTGAGGCCTTGAGCAGCAGGACTGAGCTCCCGTTGCCCTGGAAGGTCACTCACTTGAGAACACTTTGTGTTGCTGCTCTTTTCTTTCCTCGCCCTACTTTCCCACCTCCTCCTCAGCACTCCTGGACTTGACTTTCAACTCAATTATTGGCCCTCAAGTGTTTACTGGTGGATGGCACTTCTGGGAAAATCCAAATTCAGAAAGTGCCTCGAAGCGTTCTCCACTAAAATGCCACTGTCTCAGGCTGCCAAGGGTTCCGGGCGTCAGGAATAGATGGAACTTTCTGACTGCATCTTTTCGGAACGGAAGTGAGAGAATTGCTCAGCATAAGCCTCTGGGCGGGGATGGAAGGGAGCACACTTGGGAAATCTGGAAATGGCACAGCACAACCGACTGGTGGCCAAAAGGCAAAGTAACGGTTCCAGCTCATCTGCCATTGTGGTTCTGCAGGGACTGTCTCCTACTGTTGGCTTTTCCTTGCAAATGGGGAGAGCGTCGTGGGTTTTTCTTTCCTTTTTCTTTTTTCTTTTTCTCTTTCTTTCTTTCTTTCTTTCTTTCGTTCTTTTTTTTTTTTTTTTTTTGGTTTTTTGGAGACAGGGTTTCTCTGTGTAGTCTTGGCTGTCCTGGAACTCACTCTGTAGACCAGGCTGGCCTCAAACTCAGAAATCCACCTGCCTCTGCCTCCCAAGTGCTGGGATTACAGGCGTGCACCACCATGCCCGGCCGTCATGGGTTTTCTAAGCCTTGGGGTTTGAACTTTTGTCTTGCCTCTTCCTGGGTGTGTAGCTGAGAATTGAGTCATTTTGTTTTCTAACCTTTGCTGTCCCTGGGGGCGGGGGGAGGGGAGTGGGGGGACTGGAGATAAGAGTAACACTCCCGGAGACCAAGCTGTCAGCTTCGGGTAGAATTTTTTTTAGAGCCCCTGATGACACATTGACTGTGCCTTGACTTGCTGAGTGGCCATGTGTAAGTTACCTAACAACGCTGAGTCTGTCTCTTTTCCGATGAACAACTACAATGAATTTGAAGTTTGTGAAATTACCTAGCTTTGATCTATAGAAATGGCAATTTCATGTGCTGAACCTCAGATCTTGCAGAGTTTCTGTGAGGATTTATAGCCATGTAGTAGAAGCAGAAGCACTCAGTGTGTGGACTAGGACATAGTAGGCATGCAGCTTACTATTAAAGCTATCTGCTATACATATCGCTAATTCCCATGTTATGGTTGGTGGACGAGCCAGAGAACAGCAAACTCCCACCTTCCCCACCGGAGATTTCAACAAATAATAATATTCCACCTCCGCCAAGATCCTGTTTGTCTGCCCACGGAGCAAAACCACAAGACAGTAACAAGCAGTGGACAGCCAGATGCTTCCTGCACACACCAGGCTCTGCCTAGTTCCAAGCTCCCTGACTGACACAATTTTTTGTTTGTTTTTCTAAATGTCATATTGAAGCCATTGTGAATGAAAGAATGAGAGATGATTTCAGCTTCTATCTTTTGTGATGCTCGGCTTTAAAAGAAATAAAGGAGGTCCCAGCAAAATTAACTTTATCATTTTAAGAAACAGCCGTGGCAAATACATTCATTATCCTACAACACCGAGCGCTGTGCACCAGTGCGTGCGGCATCTGTCTGCTCTCTAATTCCGCTGTTATTATTACTCACTGAAAGGGCAGGCGGGAGAGAATTCCAGGCAATCTCCCTCAGCAGAGGTTTGCAGGTTTTGTGGAGCACTCAAAAAACTCCCCCCAAACGTGCTCCCGGAGCATTTGGCTTGCTAATCTTGTTGACATGACAGAAAAAAAAAATCGAAAATAGCTAATGGCCTTAATTTTCTTATATCTGACAGCTGACCAATTCATCCTACCCCAAACACTTATTCATCTAATTTCCTCCCTTCCTCCCATGTCCCTGTCTTTATTTCTTTCTCTTTCTCTTTCTCATATATATAAGCATAAGTGTATACATGAACCACTCTTTTGCAAACCTGTCAATAACAGCTCGCTTGGTCTCAGTCTTTCCCCCTTTGAGTCTCTCTCTCTCTCTCTCTCTGTGTGTGTGTGTGTGTGTGTGTGTGTGTGTGTGTGTGTGTCTGTGTGTCTGTGTGTGTCTGTGTGTATACACACGAGCTTCAGTTTCTTTTGCACACTCTCACTAAGGTCACAAACTGCAGCTGTAAATGTGCTACTCAGAAGGCAAGCGGGGCTCTACCAACAGAATGGCTTTATCCAAGTCCTGTGGCAACTAGGCACAATCACGAGGACAATGGGGCAGATCAGTTAAGGTGATCATTGTGAATAAGATGGAGATGCAGCCAGTGGGGCCTGAGAGGTAGATGTGGAGCATGATGACTGTCACATGATGATCTGGTGGTCACATCTGGGTTGGGAAGGCAGCTGAGCTTGTGCTGGTTTCTTAGAGAGCAGGAAGCCCAAGGAAGACAGGTGGATGTGGGCCAGGCACCAGGTGATTCAAAATATGGCTCAGAGACCCTGAAGCCAGTGCTGCATCTAAGGACAGGAAAGGTATGAAAGCGCTGGCCGGAGCTGCACCAAATGACAGTGAACTATACGGGGTGTGTGTGTGTGTGTGTGTGTGTGTGTGTGTGTGTGTGTGTATTAGGGCAGGATGGGTTAATGACTAAATGACCATTCTACCTTATAAAGGGCCTACTGTCCCACAAGTTGTATTGCAAGACTGATCTCTTTGAGTATTTTGTTTTGTTTTTTCAAATCACTTCTCTCCCAGATCTGTAGGCTTTGTGCTGTAGTAGTAGTAGTAGTAGTAGTAGTAGTAGTAGTAGTAGTAGTAGTAGTAGTAGTCGTTGTAGTAGTAGAAGAGTAGGAGTAGGAGTAGGAGTAGGAGGAAAACATTGCGTGGAGTGGAGAGAACGTGTCCAGTAGTTAACTTGGATCCTTACTGTCCAGCAGAGGCCTGGGCAGTACCTTTTTCCAGAGTGTTTTTCTCTTCTAAATTTCCTTTGTCTTAGATTACCTGGCTAATATATAGTTGAAATAAAAAGTCCAAAACTTGTGTGCACACCCTGGGGAAACTGGTATTCTCGCCTCATGTATATTTGCATGACCCCCCCCCCCCATGCCTCCTATGCTTCCAAGAGCTTTAGTATCTTTAGCTTTAGATGTTTCTACTTCAACCCCCACCCTGAACCTTTTACTCACTTCTTTCCTTTGCTGCCTTATTCCTCTGCCCCTCCTCCTGCTTCATCCATCTATCTATCTATCTATCTATCTATCTATCTATCTATCTATCTATCTACCCATCTATCTATCTATCTAATTTTTCTATTATCTATCTGACTTAGAACTCCTGATTTTCCTCCCTCAAGCTTACAGATGCTGGGATACAGCACACAGATTTTTTTGCCACCATACTTGGCTCAGAATCTTCTCCTGCCTCCCCCTAGGCCATTTGTTTCTTCACCTGGAATGGTTTGATTTCCCTGGAGTAGTTGTGGAAAGTCATCTCCTCTTACCCTGTATCCGCCAAGCTCCAAAGCGCCAGGGCTCACCCAAGGCGATGGCATGGCTGAGTTCAGGTCTCTGCTGTGCCCGTCTGTGCGTTGCCTCCTGTCCTCCTGCCCATTCTCCAGAGCAGAGAGGCTCTCAACCCTCCTAGTATTATGACCCTTTAATACAGTTCCTCATGTTGTGGTGACCCCCAAAGATAACATTATTTTTGTTACTCCTTCATAATTGTAATATTGCTACTTTTATGAATTGTTATGTAATCTGTGTTTTCTGGTGGCCTTGGGTGACCCCCTGTGAAAGGGTCATTTGACCCCCAAAGGGATTGCAACCTGCAGGTTGAAAAACACTGCTTTCCAGTTAGGCTCATCTTCCTCCCTTTATTTTTTGACTCAAACTTGGGGGTGGGGTGTCCAGAGGCCTGCCATAATTAATGACATCTGATGGAGGGTCAGCAGCCAAACAACTGGGACTAACGCCTCAATTCACAAATCATCTTTCCTAGCCTGAGGGAGAGCCCGAGCCCTAGCAAGGTCTTTCTGGACACGCATTAGTCATTGAAAGAGTTCTGCTCGCCTACCTTCAGGACCCTTTCATTTCCAAACTGCACAGAGTCACGGCCAAATAAATGGTGCAGGAGGTTCTAAGGCCATCTCAAGTCTTACTTGGAATTCTGTGTTGCTGCAGTTGATGGTCGGGGCTTAATCTGAAAGAGCAGAAGTCAGGTTCCAACCCCTGTGGCAGAGACCAGAAGTCATGATACAGTCATGTATCTCACAATAAAGATCCCCAAATGTGAGTAGATACAGCCTGGGCCAATCACAGGCCTCAGGTGACATTTGTCCTTCCTGGAGCAACTATTCTTTTCTAAGGCTTGTCGTAGTTCTCTTACTAAAAAACAAAAAAACAACATCACAATACAACAACAACAAAACAAAAAATCATGGTCAAATGTCATTTTGGAAGGATGTTTGCTTTTGAGGAACATTGCTAAAGAGCTAGTTGGGATGGTAAGATACCCTAGATGGTGAGTGAGAAGATTCGAGAAAGTTGAAGTTTGGACTGAATAACAGGTTATTTCTAAGCATTGTTACAGACCGGCTATGTGTGACTGTGTCTTTAAGTGATTTACCTCTTTTTTTTTTTTTTTTTTTGTTTCAAGTTCCGCATCTATCAAATAGAGGCCAGGGGGGTCAAGTATCTTATGCGGCTGAGTTGAGGACTAAATGTAACAAACCAGGTGGAGTATTTGCCACAAAGAAGCATTCAGATTTGTTAGTTGATACTTGAAATGACATGTTCTTTTCTGTGTATGTGATATGTGTGTTAAGCACACTTGCACATATGTCTGTGTGCACATGTATCATGGAGGCCAGCGGCTGATGGTCATTTGTGTTTCTCAATAGTTCTTTGCCGTAATTTTGAGTCCGTTTCTCTCCCTGATGCTGAAATTTACAGACTCGCTAGTTAAAATGCCTGTTCAGCAAGCCACAGGGAGCCTCCTGACTCTGCCTCCGCGGTGCTGAGATTGCAGATGTCTACTTCCGTACTTGGGTTTCCTGTGGATGCTGGGGATCAGAAATCAGATCCTCATGCTTGTGAGGCAAGCGCGTCATCTACTAAACCATTTTTTCAGTCTCCATAATGACAAGTTTTGACCCAACGATCAGTCTTTACTCTGTTTGGGGATGGAACAAGGTTAGACTGGCGGGAAACTTATCATGTTGAGAAATAACTGACTTAGCACGAATATCTGCCGAGAAAAGGGTTTATTTCAGCATTTTATCATATTCAACATCTACTGTCTTCCAGTCTCCGTTTGACTTTGATTATTGAAAGAAAAAAAAAGCAGGATGATAGACAACGTGTGAGTTCCTTAAACATGGTCCATTTCGGGGTGGGGTGGGGGAGAAAGGGAGGGAATTAGAATGGAGGATGCCAGTTTGTCCAGTCACTCTTCATTTTCTGGTTTCTGTTTGGGGTGTCACCCTTGCTCACTCTTAGTCCTCCAGTCTGGACGGACTGCAGTACCAATGGGCTAGTGTTCGTGTCTACTAACTCTGATTGTACCATCCCTTTCCAATTTCATTTTCAATGACACTGCATCATTAGCACCTGAGAGCTGTCAAGGTAGAAGTCTATACAGGACTGAATTTTGGCAAGTACTGAAAATGAAGATCTATTTTCCTCCATCATCAGTGTGGAAAGGACAGCATGTAGAAAGATCCCCGGGTCCTCTAGGTATTTCTTCTGAAACCACATCTCTAGCCAGCCATGCAAGTCAAATAGTTGCATGAGAGAGTCTACATAAGATTAAAAGAAAACAAACCTACAGCTAGTCATCTAGAGCGAAAAGGAGCCATTGTTTGAAATCACTCAGCACTGGAGGATGTGCTACAGTTGGTTGTGAAGCATTTGCCAACACAACCCTGAGCTTCTGATCATTTCCCTAGACATTTGGCTTGAGAATGAGCAATCAACACATTACAATTTGCTAGTATGTTGGTTTGTTTTATTCTTGATATAATCAAACATCTGGTAGGAGTGACTTTAGTAGAAGATGAAATTATTTTGACTCATGAGACACAAGAATGTCTTGTGATGGGGAAGGCATGGGGACTTCATGATGGTAGCAGTATGTGGCCAAGGATCCTTAAAACTTGGTGAATCAGAAAGCAAGACCAGGCCATAACCCTCAAAGGCTTACCCCTAGTGGCTTACATCTGCCACCTAGTCTCCTAGTCCTTATGTCCAAAATAATAAAAAACTGCCTGAAGCAGCATCACTAACCAATGACCAAGTATTCAAACACATAAGCCCTTTGGGGATATTCCCCATTCCAAACCTAACCTTTGGCCTTGGGTGAATGCATTAGAAATGAATGTGTATTGAAAGCCAGTGAGGCATAATGTTTGGATATTTTCTGCAAAAGAATTTATAAAGAAAATTTCTTCTCACATGGATGTAACTAACTTGCTTCCAGCATCCAACTTACATTGCGGCCATACTTATATACACATAATTCACCCGAGACAAGGAAAGAATAAGATACCAACGGTTAGTAGCAAGCCAGACAGATCCTTGGCTTTAAAAGGAAAGTGACCCAATACACTTATTTTCTCTTCCTTATTTTTTCACAAGCCTGTGTGAGTTGGAGGTTTTTTTTGTGTGTGAAAACAAGAGTCCCCACTAACGTGTATATTTCAGATGCTACCTAGCGTCTGGGTTTTATCAGTTTGTAATAATGGTTGCAAATTCCTCCTATCCTATAGTGATGATATCCCCCACAACTCAACAATGTTATTTTTACAGCTCCATTCTTCAAGTAGAGCCTGTTTTCCTCTCCCATGAGTCTGAGCTGACCTTCTCATTTGATTTTCTCAATAAGATCTAGTAGAAGTGATGTTACAAAACTTCTGAGTCTAGAGCTCCAGTTTCCTAGAGGCTTCCAGTCCACTCTCAGAAGCCCACAGTCCCCAGAAGCCATCGTCAATGTGGAAAGGACAGCATGGAAAAAGATCCCCAGGTCCTCTAGGTATTTCTTCTGAAACCACATCTCTAGCCAGCCATGTAAGTCAAATAGTTGCATGAGAGAGTCTACATAAGATTAAAAGAAAACAAACCTACAGCTAGTCATTAGAATCTAGAGCGAAAAGGAGCCATTGTTTGAAGTCACTCAGCATCATATTAGTTGATATACAGCAAATAAATAAATAATTTTAAAAAGTCTCTTTGGCATACAAATTTTCTAGTTTCATGAGGTGGGGAGGGATCAAAGTCTTACACAGGGGAAGAGAGTTGGGATTTTGAAGCTCAAGAGTTGTGCTGGAACTCTGGTTCCTCTACTCAATACCTTTGGGAAATTTACTTGATGTTTTTTATGCCTCCATTTTCCCCTCTACTAAGGTTTGGAAATAGTCTACGCTGCTCCTCAAGGTTTTGCTTGTTGAAGCTCCATTTTCAAAGTTACATGTTAATGCCCATAAATGGTCAGAAGGATCATTTACAGTGCTGATCAGAGATGGGGCTTTGGGAAGTGGTTATGTTTAGATGACTTTGCAGAAAAGGAGAGAGCCCACATGAGCAAACACATGAATGCTCTTCAGATCCCACCATGAAATGGGTTGGGACTTCTTAGGGCTGATTGATACCCCTTTCTCAAAAAAAAAAAAAAAAAAAAAGAAACTATTCTGTTTGAGGGATTTCTCTATAGTGACAAAACACAGACTCATGTACTCCACTATGGAGTGAACTGTAACTCCTGTCTGATTTTTCTTTTAAAGCCCTACCTAATCACCACTCTGATAATATCTGGAGTAAGGCCTTTGGGAAATGTGGTTGTTTGAAAGAAAATGATCCCCATAGACTCATAAAGAGTGGCACTATTAGAACTTTTGGCCCTGTTGGAATAGGTGTGGCCTTTTCGGAGGAAATGTGTCACTGGGGTTAGGCTTTGAGATCTCAGATACTCAAGCCAGGCCCAATGTGGTATTCTCTTTCCGATGCCTGCTGATCCCGACACAGAAAGTTCAGCTCCTTCAGTTCTGTGTCTGCCTACATACCATCATGTTCCCACCCATGATGATAATGGACTGAACCTCTGAACCTGTAAGCCAGCTCCAACTAAATGTTGTCCTTTATAAGAGTTGCCTTGGTCATGGTGTCTTCACAGCAATAGAAACCCCAACTGAGACAGGAAGTCATTAGGTTTTTTTTTTTTTTTTTTTTTGAGACAGGGCTCCTCTGAGTAGCCTCGGCTGTCCTGGAACTCACTTTGTAGACCAGGCTGGCCTCGAACTCAGAAATCCACTTGCCTCTGCCTCCCAAGTGCTGGGATTACAGGCGTGCGCCACCACCGCCGCCCGGCTGGAAGTCATTAGGTTTAAACAACATTGTGAAGTTAGGAAAGTCATGGTAAGGATTAATATCCTTTTCCCACTCCCTCTCCCTCTCTACCTTACCCTCCCCTTTGAGGTCACTTTGAGAAGATAGCTATTTATAAATCAGGAAGAGAGCTCTCCCACGATGTCGCTATGATGGCATTCTGATTTGAAGCTTTTAACCTCCAAATCAGTAGCAAGAAATTAATTCTGTCAAGTCATTTAGCTTATTATATTTTATTATAGTCTGAGCAAATTAATGCAGACTTTGTTAACAGAAGTCAGGTGTTTGTGTAATAAGTAACTGAATATGTGAAAGCAGCTTCACAACTTAGCAATAGGTAGAGGTTGGAGGATTGGAGGATTGCTGATGTTCTTGCTAGAAAAGCAGATGTTAAGGACTCTGATGAGATCTCAGAAGGAAATAGGCAACCTATGATTGGAGGTTGGAGGAAAGGCAGTCCTTGCTACTGAATAACACTTAATTGAATTTCACTTAGTGCCATGTGGAAAGTAGAAATTGCAAGGAAGGGAAGGAAGTGCTTAGCTGAGGAGGCTTCAAACCAAAGCGTTGGAAGAGCAGCTTAGTCCCTCTTGACCATGTGTAGCACTTTTCCTTCATTACTGAATGACCAGAATACCTTCCCAGACGTGTGTGATTAGATGCCGCTGTTATTATTTTTTCAAAAATCATAAATGCTACTCACACAAACCTAGATGGTAGAGGCCTAGTATCCAGCATGGCTGTTTGATGCACTCAAGAGACCTAGTTGATTTAAGACATATGATATCACTGTTGGCATTCAAGATTCACAATGAACTATGTTTAGAAGGCATAAAAGGAGCAATGGCTTAGTCTAAAATGACCATTAAAAGCATAGTGTAATAAACTCATAAACAAGTGCTTATTCTAACTATCATTTCGTGCGTACTGTGCATAACCGTATTTGGGGTTCTTTATAAGACGAAGCTCATTACATTTTCGTCCACCAGTATTAGCACAAATGCAACAGTGACTCACTGAACTACTCTGTCACTAGCAGATAAGAAAATTTTCAGCTCTATTTAATCTTAGGTGATCTATCATTAACTGAGGCATTGCTGGGGAGTTGATGACTATAAAGTATGGGGGATGAGAAATGAACTGAAGAAATAGCTGTTAAGAGCAACCAGTTCTTGAGGATTTGGAAAGGTTTAAGCCTGTTCATAGAGAGAGAGAGAGAGAGAGAGAGAGAGAGAGAGAGAGAGAGAGAGAGAGAGCTTGCTGTGAAGAGAGCAGAAGGGCGTGGCTGAAAAAGGCTTGCTAGAGGGATTGTGGGTTAAACTCGTGGAGTTAATCACCTGTCTGCAAGGAAGCCAGGAGCATGCATGGGATTGTTCTAGCAGTTGCACTGCCAGTGGGAATAGGTGCAGAGTACAAAAATGACAGGAGGCTACTGTGCTCAACGCATGTTATCGGATAGGACTGTACAACCATTTGGCTGCAAATGCGTCTTTAAGATGGGGGAAGAGTGACCCTGAAGGTGACTGAGAGATCATCAAAGATGGTATTCCTGGTAGGTCTGGATTGCTCAGGCCAGGCAGTAAATCTGCTACTGGCTTGGCTTCAAAAGGCAAGACCACTGCCTAGCTGAGCTGTGCAGTCGATCCCTGGCAGAGAATTCCGTGGGCAGCAACATTTGCTTAGCTCTGAGAGTAGTACTGCCACTTCAGTGGACTTGGAGATCCAGAGACAAACGAGAGACGATTATTCTTGGACCCTGAGCTCTAATAGAATTTTCCTTGCTAACTTTTGGACGTGCTCGGGACCTGTCATCTCTCTTCTTCTCCACCACCTTAATTTCTTCCCCTTTAAGGAAGAACAGGGAGTGTCTAAAACTACAAGAAACCAACTGCTGTGGGTTAAGACACCCAGTCTATGGTATTTTGTTATGACAGCCAGATAGACTACTACACCATCTGTCAAATGGCAGTAGTAATGTACTTACCTCATAGACTTGACACAGGGGTACACAATAAACAACTTCTTTTATGCCCAGTACCTACCACACGGGAACACTCAATAAACAGTTGCTCTTATAGTTATCAATATTGACACCCATGCTATGTGAAATACATATAAATTGTTGAACAACAATTTTATCTGTGGGAATTGTCCCAGGTTTAGCCCAACTTATGATTATGGCACGATCCAAACTTGCTTTATCATATTTACAAGGAACGGAGAGAGGAGCAGACAGTAATCTATTATCATTTGAGATTAAAGAAAGCCTGGAAAGAGTTCGTCATAAGAATGAAAGATAATATACCAGTAGTTTACATTTACTGAGGACTTGCTATGCACTAGACATAGTAGCAGGGGCATTATGGGGGATATTCCATTTCAGCTTCATGAGGATCCAATAAAGTAGTTTCTTTCAATATTTTCATTTTACATGTGAGAAAACCAAGACACACAATTAGATGACTAACTATAGCCATCCTGTTAGTGAGGGTGGAGGCAGGAATTTCATTCTGCCCCAAATGATTAGATATTTATTTTTAACTTCTCCATGACACTACTCTGGTTGTAGAAAAACCAAATGGGGCTGGTCCACACCACTAGTGTTCATTAAGATGACACTGTATCTAAGTTGGTACAAAGGGAACGGGAGAAATAAAAGAGCAAAGAGATTCCCTAGCATTTGGAGAATAGTGAATGTGATGGAGAAAAGCTGGCAGTGCTGACAGCAGCCTCTTGATGGAACAGGAGAGGTGTTTCCCGTGCCCCAGCACCAGCTGTCCAGTGTGGCATTTCACTACTGGATCAGACCTCAGCGATTATCTACAGCTGCCAAGCATCTCTGGCAGAGTTGGGTTGGAATGGCAGTGCCTTTGGCAGACACTGGGGGTGAAAGGCCATTCATTTGGCTTCGGCCGGGGATGAGGAGGAGCTCTATCATAGTAGCTGCGTGGGAGGAATGGTGTTGACACCACAGGCTGCTAAAAGCAAGAGCATGCCGAACGCAGTAGGAAGGCTCAGAATCATTGGGGAGGGATCCTAGGGGTTCAGGATCCCTGCAGAGCAAGTGGGAGTAGAGCCAGAGCCACTTTGTTTTTCATGGCCATGGTTGTGATGCTATTCTTACTCAGAATATGCAGTATGCAGAGCACATTAAAAACAAACATGAAGCCAGGTTTTGGTCAAGAGAGACGCTACATAAAGTCTTTATTGCCAAGAACATCTTCTCCTTCCATGACTCTTGAAACTTCTGTCATGTAACCCACTCTTCTGAATTAAAATAATACCTTTAGGGAGTCTGATTGCAGGCAAATTCAATAGCTTAGCCCACTATTATCATAGCTCTCCCAATTAACAACTGTAATCAACCCTGGCATAGTGTTAATAATTACCTGATCTTTCCCATCTACAATACTCCTGGCAGTGGACTATGGCTGTAGCACAGTGGTGGAATTAGCAGAATGCCTGCAGAACATGCATAAGCCCTGACTTACACCCCCAGCACCAAAAAAATAAATAAAGTGAAACCCTCCCAGCAGTCCCTCATAACAGTATTAGCCTAGCATATCAAATATATGGACACGACACGGCCTGAGATGTACCAAAGAAAGAATCTACTTGAGTAAGTAAGAAGGAGGAATTCTATTCACCTCTGTGATTGCTAATCTTGATGACCAACTTGATAAATGTGGGTAGAAGGACCATAAACTAAAGAATTGCCTGCATCAGGTTGGCCTATAGAGATGTCTGTGGAGCATTCATTTCCTTGATTGTTATTTGCTGGAGGAGAGGCTGGCCCATTGTCAGCAGTACCATCCCTATGTAGGTGAATGTGAACTGTATAGGAAAGGTAACTGAATATAAGCCTGGAAAGAAGCCAGTAGGCAGTTTCCTCCACAAATTCAGTTCCTGTTTCCAGGCTCCTGCCTCACCATCTGTTTATGATGGGCTGTAACTTGTAAGCTAAAATAAGCCCTTTCCTCCCAAAGTTGCTTTGGGTTATGGTGTTTAACAGAGCAACAGGAAACAAACTGGAACAACCTCCTTCTCCCATCCCTAGCTCCTCCAGCATGTGCTTGTGAGTGCCTAAGCACATAGATTGGTGATTCTTCAAAAGAAGTATATGGCAAAGTCAAGGTGGTCACAAGTCTCTTGCACTTTTCCCACTGAAGGGTAGATCTAATTCTATCCTTTTAAACCACAGGTTGCCTGTGTTTACTCACCTCAAACCAAGACAGTTTGGAGTGACACCATGTGGTATCTAAGACTAGATTAGAAGTGTTGTAGGTACTGTTTTGACTCATATATCCCTACTCTTCTCCTCTTTCCCCCCTTTCCTCTCCTCTTAATGTCATGCTGTAAATACAAACTCCATGGACTAACCACTTACCCTATATGCTAGTGTTTCCCAAGTGTTCCTTTGCATACAAGTGATCTGGGGTTCTTGTTAGTCAAGCCTCTCATTGTGACTCCACAGGAAGGAGAGGAAGGGCTGGAATGTCTGGTTCCCTACCTGTTTCCAGATAACACTGTGGCCACTGCAATCTGAAGACCTCATCAAGAGGAATAGTTTGTATAAGAATTCCCCCCTCTGTAGGCTCATATATTTGAATGCTTAGTCACCAAGGAGTGGAACTCTTTGAAAGGATTAGAAGGATTAGGAGGTGGAGCCTGGTTGGAGTAAGTGTGTCAGTGGGAATGGGTTTTGAGGTTTTAAAGGTCCATGTCAGGCCCAGTATCTCTATGCTGCCTGCAGATCAGGACGTAGAACTCTCAGCTACTCCTCTAGCAACATGTCTGCCTATATGCTACCCTGCTTCCTGCCATGATGATAACGAACTCAACTCTGAAATTTTAAGCAAACCCCCAATTAAATTTTTTTTAAATAAGAGGTACCTTTATCATTGTGTCACTTCACAATAGAACAGTGACTAATACAATCGGGGTACCTTAGTCCCCTATCCTCACAACTACAATAAGGGAGGATTTCTGATTATAGTAAGTAGCCTCAAGGTCCCAAATATTATGGTGTCCATTTGCTGAAGTACACCTTTTGACACCAGGATCTCACTCTGGCCTTCCCTTCATTCTCTGATCCTCGAGTTCTCCATTGAATAAATTCAGACAAGACACACAGAGCACGGTAAAGAAGATAGACAGAATTCATTACACTGGGTTACCCCCAGGGATGAGATTTCATTAAAGTGGGATATTCCCAGGGATGAGATTGGACTATGACCGAAGAAACAATTGTATAAGTCACATTCTTGCAGAGCGAGAGTGGACAACAGCCAGAGAAGCCATCATGTCAACCTACATGCAACCAGGTAGACTTTATAATATTTCTTAATGTTTCTTAAAGAAACAGCTGTCCAGGTGATTGACAGTCTTTAAGGAAAGAAGAATAATATGTTTTTGTTCTTTACTAGATAGCCATGTTACCACCTGGGGCCTGAGATACAACTCTTTTTCTCCTTTCTCCAGAAATATTTACAAAGAGTAGATTTAAAAAGAATTAAACTAAGAAAAAAATTAAAAATCTATAAAATAACCATGCATTTGCAGGTGGAAATAGATGTCCTTTAACAGTTTCTGTTGCACCATAAAGCTCTGTTACTCTATCCTTCTCTCTTTCATGTAGTATTTTAAATATTCAGAAGGGGCAACTGTGATACTCCTTCCCATACAGCCCTTTTCAGACAGTGTTTTAAATTCAAAGGAAGGACAATATGATAAAAAAATAAAATTAAATTAAAATAAGAATAAAATAAAATTAGTGTGTTACCAGGGATACAGGAAGTAGGGGGTTCAAAGCTGATTATGCAGGTGGGGTTCATCCATAATGGCTTTCAAGTCTGCTAAATGCTAATGAGATACCTAACAATTTAAATTATACTTACTTTGAGGCTAATATGTGGAGGTCACTTAGCTTCTATACGAATGTGATTTCAGAGAAAGTCTCTAGAAACATTTGACTTTTCAGAGACTTAAAGACTCATCAGAAATTTATCCATCAGAAATATCAGGGCTCTATAGCTCTCCAACTGTTCTCATCTCTGCCATTTATCAAGATGTCCAGGAAGAAAAATAGTTTTGTAGGTATTTATTCATTCATTCAACATAAACATACTGAATATCTTCTCATTGCTAGGCCCATGCCAGGTGATGGGTTAGGAGTGTTATGGGGAAACCTATTTCTTGACTGGCAAGTTATTGGCCATCATGAAGCAAATATTAATGTGACCTATAGAATATCTTTGCCTCAAAATCATAGCAATTAATAAGTAAAACAACAACAATAATAATACACTCGGAGTAATGTGGCTGCTAATATATCCCCATAAAAAGAGATTCTAACTACCAACCTGTCTTAGTTGGGGTTTCTTTTGCTGTGAAGAGATGCCATGACAACAGCAACTCTCATAAAGAAAAAAAAATGTTTAATTGGGGATGACTTATAGTTTCAGAGATTTAGTTTATTATCATCATAGCAGGGAGCATGGCAGTGTGCAGGTAGACATGGTGCTGGAGAAGGAGCTTAGAAATCTATATCTGGATCTATATAGGCAGCAGGAAGAGAGCGAGAGTGAGTGAGCAATCAATCGAGAGAGAGAGAGGGGTGGGGGCTGGCCTGGCTTAAGTATTTTGAAACCTCAAAGCCAACCTCCAGTGATACTGTTTCCAAGTATTCAAATCTATGAGCCTGTGGTGGCCATTCCTATTCAAACCACCACATATGGTTTCCGTTCCTTTACAAACCACCCTGCCTTTTAGTTGCACAAGACCTTGGAGATATCTGTGCATAAGAAGTAGATGACTGTCCCTGGGTAGGATTGTACTGGTGAAGCTTTCTTGAGTCTTCACATATGCTTGAGGTTCAACTTTTTTATGATGCATCTGCTTTTGATTCACCCTCGTTCCTCTAAGTAACCCCTCATGCATCTATAAATTATCTCCAAAATTCATGGGTTCATCTTACTGAATTTGGACGGGACCATTTCTGAGGTGTTTGGTCTGGGGTGAAAAGATACTTGTTTATATCTTTCCAGAAATAGACATACAGGAAGGGGTAAGGGGAAACAGTGAAATTATCCTTCGTGGTGAAACCATGGAGCTTGCAGTCTAGGGAAGTTGGTTCTTCCACTACTCCTACTCACCAGGCTGTCAGGAAGGAGACAGCCATCCTAGCCTATTTCTAAGTCAGTGTTCTTCCACTGTGTATCCAAGTGCCTTGTAAAGCCAATCAGTAGAGTAACTGCTTTCCTAGAGATTTCAGAGAATCTATGATTCTGTTAACATCTTGGCTTCAGTCTTCATGTCCCCATAACTGTGATACAATTTCCATTGTTTTCAACTATCTGCTTTGTAATACTTTGATAATGAGAGCCACAGGAGACTAGTATGGTGAGGGAAATACCCATCAAGCTGTTATAAAAATGTGAACTGAGTGGTCGAATAGGATGGTCACAGACCATCCCTTGCCCTGGAACAAGAATATGACCTCCCTGTTCAGACAGCTGATGTGACTAAAATGGTGTGTACAAGACAAGAGTAGAGGCTGAAGGATGGTCAGTAGGTCTCTATAGCAGTCATGGGTGTGAAGGTATCTTTTATTCTTCTATAATAGTCATATCTGAGGCATACTACCTTCACCCGCTAACCTAAATCTAGTTCTGGAAGTTCTATACTCTTACAATCTAGGCCTAGAATGTTTCCAGCCCCGAGGCTTTCTGCTGAATAATCTCTCCCCTTCCTAGTTCGTTCTGAGCTCTGAATGGGTGACCAAACTCAGCTGTTTTGGCTCAAAACTCCTCTCCACTCGAAATGAATCAATCTGGCTTCATTGGCCTTTCCCAAATTGGTCTGCTTGTCCTCAAACTAACTCTGGTAATCTGTTCTAATCTTCTGGCTCCTTCTCATTCTCTGGCTCATTCACCCATGTCTAGCTTGTTTTCTCTTCAACCTGTCTCTGTATAACTGTCCCCTGAAAAACTGTCTGTCTCGTTTTTCTGCACTGCCCCTGATACAGCGTTCCTTTTCTCTTTCCTCTCAGGACAGTTGGGCATATTCTCTTCCGTCTAACATTTCTCTGATTCATCGCTTTGTCTGCTACTTAGTTGGACATCATTTTCAAACATGGGTGCTTCCTTCTACCAACAAACTTTACCTTCATTGTCTGTGAACTAATGGTGTGTCTGTATTCCAGCCAGAGGGACTAAAGGCGTGTGCTAAGGGATGAGCCGCACCTCAACTAGATAGGGTTTTACAGTGTATAACACAATCTTGGGGTTCAAAGTGTGATCAAATATCCCGCAACACTGGGGTCATGAGACATTAATGATTAACAGTGGAGGGACCATGTGAATTTATATAGCAGAAGATAAAGATGCCTCAAATTTCTGACTTAAGGACCTGGGGATAGCAAAGATATAGGGAATATGATGGTTACTTTTGATTGTCAACGTGATAGAATTTTTGATCACCAGGGAGCAAATCTCCAGGCGTGACTAGATTTTCTGGATAGGATAACTGAGGTGGGCAACCCACCCTAATGCGGACAGCACCTATGGTCTCAGAGAAAGAGAACAGAGCTCCAGTGTCCATCACGCTCTGCTCTGACTGAATGTCACATGACCAGCAACTTCTGGCTTCTGCCACCATTCCCCTACCGCCCTGACAAACTATACTCCCTTAACTGTTCCTTCCTTAAGTTCCTTTCCTCAGGTATTTGATCCTAGCAGCAAGAACAATAGCTAAAGCAGGGACCAAGTGCGTTTTGCTGTCTAATTTCACCAAGTAAGTTCATTTTGATTTTTTTTCTAAATCTTTGGGTTCTTTTCATGGCTACTAAGAAAGATGGAAACTGTTTCTCTGTAAACAAAGTATTACTCACTGACTAGAGAATAGCTCCAAGGCCAGCTGCTGTTTCCTTCTGCAGTCCCCACTCCAACTCTCTCTCTCTCTCTCTCTCTCTCTCTCTCTCTCTCTCTCTCTCTCAAAGGAGACTACTCAGAATGGCTGCGAGATAGAATTCTATGATGTTCCAGTGCCCTACAGCTTGGTATGTCCCTCCTCAACATGTGGTCTGACTGAATCCACTGACTCCTTTGAAGAGGATCCGGTTATCAGAGGAAGAGGGAATCAGGGATTTTTCTGCTTCAGGCTTCGAATAAACAAGCCACCACGAGCTCTCTAGCTGTGTGGAGAGTGATCTTGGAAGAAGCTCCCAAGTTCCAGATGAGGCCCTTAGTCCCAATCAATGCTTCCAATGCCATGTTGTGCGTGCCCTCGAACAAAGGACGAAAGGAAGCTCTACCAGCTTTCTAAGCCATGAAAACAGTGAACAAATAATCTGGTCTAAGGGCTCAGAGTTGGTAGAAGTTTGTTATTTGGTGATAGATGACAAATGCGGTAGTAGGTGATCCTGATTTCCTGAAGCCAGATTAAAAAAAAAACAGAAAAAGAAAAAGAAAACATATTCAGCCTGTCCCATTCTTTCCTTGTCACATTATTCCCACCCATGAAATGTGCTCGATGTGGTTGAGGTATTCTGGTAATAATAACAGCAGATGCTGGAATGTTTGGATGAAAGCATGGCCAGCAGGCAGTGAAAGCCTAATAAGGCCCCAGTGGAATTTCTCTCCTGCAGGATGAAGGTGGACTTTTTCCCATTCCTCCAGCTTCAGCTTGCATGTGTTGCATTGCATGCTGGGGAGGGAGTGTTGGGAGACAAATATCCCAAATGTGAGAAAAGGCTGACTGTTATGGGTCCCAGAAGGTGAAGAAAGAAAGCTGTTTTGCTCTTCCGGAGAGAAATGACTGTTAGCTGTGGACTTTGTGGAATCTGAGGTGGAACAAGGAAAGCTTTTATTAAGTAGAAAAGGCTCAAGAGTTTGCATGCCACCGTGAGTGATGGGGTGTTCAGCATGTGAAACCTGGATTTGAGTCTCTGTCAACCTCTTCTAGTGTCTAAGCCAGTGTGTCTGGAAAGGAGAGCCTATAAAAAGATAGAGACTCACGCAGGTAGTTTATTTTAAAGTGATCCTAGGAGTCAGGAGTGAAACAGAGGCAAGTGTGAGACAGGGAAGGAGATGGAGCCAATGGAATGGTGGAGTAGCAAGGTTTTATGTACTCTCCAGATTCTGGGGGCAGTTATTTCCAGCATTAAGAGCTGCCTGTACCCTGAACTTTTAGACTACTTTTACATGAAGATGGTCTCCATGGCTTTAGAGAAAAGCCTGAAAAGCTGGAAATAAAATCATGATAAGACAATCACAGTAATCACATTCTCCAATCGTAGGAACTAGCCTACCAAGGTGTCTCTGAAATCTGAGGTGGACCAAAAGTATGAGACTCAGTGTACAGAAAGCATCTGTATCTGAGAACCCACCTCTACAGCAGCCAGGGAAACTCAGGCAGCTGAGCAGGAGAGGGAGAGGGAGGCAGAGGCAGAGGCAGAGGCAGAGGCAGAGGCAGAGGCAGAGGCAGAGGCAGAGGCAGAGGCAGAGGCAGAGGCAGAGGCAGAGGCAGAGGCAGAGGCAGAGGCAGAGGCAGAGGGAGATCATCTTTGAGAATTCACATATGCACACAGTTGCACACAGAATTCTCAACATTTCATAGAATTCATTCCCAAGTCCATTGGGGGAACACTAAGGTCCCAAAATCCTGAATCTCACAGAATGAGACTTATATCTATGTTTCACTGCAAGAAAGGCAAATGCTTTCAAATTCCGTCTGACTTCTCTATGTAGAATTGCAGGCATTTTTGCCTCTGGGAAAGTAAGACTCTTTTGAGAAGATGCTCAGACCTTGCTGTGTGGTGCCTTCAGATTAGAAGGGGTTCTGCTTGAGGTCAAAAATTGTTCTGCTATGTCTCTAGATGGTTGGTTTGACACAATTCTAGCAACAAACAGGACCTGGATCTGAGAGTTCAACACACTTTAATGAAAAGAAAACACACAGAGAACTGTGGTGTGGTTGTGGGAAATGGAAACAAAGAGCCAAATAAACAGAGGCTAGCAGTGGAGGGAGGCAAGAACGCAAGGCAGAATCAGTCTTCTGAACTCAACTGAAGCTGAAACCATGAAGGAAAACGACAGAATAGGAGTGATCCAAGAAGAGGTTATAACTTTCTCATAATCACAGTAACAAATTAAAACAAATTAAGAATCTCAAAACAATCCAAGCTATCTCTCTATCTTACAGCCAGAAAACCCAAAATGAGTGTCACAGGGCTAGAATCAAGGTGACAGCAGTGCTGTAATCCTTGTAGAGGCTCCAGGGACGATTAATTTCTTTGCCTTTCTCATACTTCCTGGCTAAGGGCCCCTTCCTTGCACCAGCCTGACCTTCCATCTCTACGTGGTCTGCAGAATTCAATCCCGTGCTTGCCTCTCATAAAGACCTTTGTGAGTACCCTGTCCACATGAAGATAATCCAGGGTACATCTTCCAACCTCAATCACACCCTCAATCACAGTCGACTTTCACTGTATCTTTAACATAGCCTCAGGTTCTGGTAAATGGTACCTAGATATTTTAGGCAGAGGCCAGGATGTTTATCCCAGCAATATAATAGAATAACAGCCCTCATTGAAGAAATGGAGCCAGGAAGAGACTCTTCAGACTACCTGCCATTGCCTTGCAAAACAGCATCTAATCAGACAGTTGGTAAGGGACCCAGGAGATATCTCTTGGTTTGAGAGGAGTGGGAATGGATAGATGCTGGATTGAGTGGAAAGAAGATGGAGAATAGCTAGCATATTGAATGTGGCTAAGTGAGGGTCATTTCTATGCTAGAGACATCAGGCTATTTATTTATTCAGGAAAACAAAGGTCCTGAAGATACTTATTTTGATACATATGGAAGCTTTGTGGATGAAGGTTGCCAAGACAAG
The DNA here is from genome assembly GCA_964023405.1 of Apodemus agrarius. Classification (NCBI taxonomy): domain Eukaryota; kingdom Metazoa; phylum Chordata; class Mammalia; order Rodentia; family Muridae; genus Apodemus; species Apodemus agrarius. Next base: position 10,329,510 of record OZ030010.1, read on the forward strand.
TATTCTGACTCCCTATAACTAAGGTCATCAGTGGATTGAGACAGTCCAACAAGTTTTCATTTATTCCAATCCTTTCTATGTTTCAGAATTCAATGGGAGTTCTCACTTTCTCTTGGAACCTATTTTTGATGGCGCTGCACCACAATAATCTATTCTATTTTGTGATTCACTCATTTACTCTACCAATACTTACTGGTCACTTGATACTAAGATCTGAGATAAGTACAGAATGGAGTGTCATATTCCCTGCCCTCAAGAAACCCACAATCTGCTATGGGAACAAAGAAGAAAAACATCTTCAGAGAACAAATGGAGAAAACAACACTTGAGGGAGAGGCTCTAAATCTTCAAAATTGAACCATGAAAAAAAAAAAAGAAAAGAAAGAAAGAAAGAAAGAAAGAAAGAAAGAAAGAAAGATTCAAACGTGGACAAGCATGTTTTTGAAAAATGTCTCGGGAGTATCCAGAGAAGAGAGTTTAAAGAGGTTCAATGGAGAGAGCATGGTAGTCGTGTAGCAGCTAGGTCTGACAATGTACACTGCGACCAGGCTAAGGACATTGCATTCAAACTATGGTGATGTTTTCCACCAGGAAGCACTGCAAGCCTTTAATGCTCAGATATGGCAGAAATAGAGGCTTGTGTTAGGAAACTGATGCAGGGACGCTGACTTCTAATTTTAATAGAAGTCTTTGGGTTGGGGTTTTAAAATATGTCCCTAGAATGTCCACAAGTGCTGGCTAACCCGAGCCAGATATAGCTGTCCCCTGGGAGGCTCTGCTAGTGCATGAGAAATACAGAGGGGGACACTCTCAGTCAGCCATTGAACTGAGCACAGGGTTCCCAATGGGGGAGCTAGAGAAAGGACTCAAGGAGCTGAAGGGGTTTGCAGTGCCACATGAGGAACAATATGAGCCATCCAGTACCCCGAGAGCTCCGAGGGACAAAACCATTCACCAAAGAGTACACATGGAGTTACCCATGGCTCCAGACACATCGGCAGCAGAGGATGGTCTTGTTAGACACCAAAGGGAGAAGAGGCCCTTGGTCCTGGAAAGACTGGATGCTGTAGTGTAGAGGAATACCAGGACAGGGAAGCGGGGAGGGTTGATTGGGGGAAATGGCTTATGGGATTTTCAGGGGAGAGGGGAACCAGGAAAGGGGACAACATTTGAAATGTAAATAAAGAATATACATAATTTGAAAAAAAAATAAATCTCTAGAATCCGAGATTCCATTTGCCACCAGGTTTAGAGTGAATGTGTGTGTGTGTGTGTGTGTGTGTGTGTGTGTGTGTGTGAGACCTTCATCTTCAATAACAGCCACAATTTTCATAAGCATTACACCTGGGGATTTAATAAAACAAGGCAGTTGTTAGAAACGAGGCTCTTAGATAGCTTAGATGGCACTGGTAAGGGAACTGGGATGAGGGTCTTGGCTAAAGTTGATAGGGATGTAGACAAGCAAGCAGAGTGTGATCTAAACCTCTTTTTCTGAACTGCTGTGGCAGGCTAGACTTGGGAAATAAAGGGATGTACCTGGCTATGTCTGCTTACCAGATAAGTGTTAGGCTCAATCTGTCACTGGGTTAGATATGAATTCCACCTTGAGCACTTGGGTCATTGGAGGTCGAAATGACCTGTTGCTTCTGGAAAACTTCATGTTTTATAGAAATCAGATAATTGTGTATTCATTCATTCCATAATCAGTGAGAAGGGCTGGGAGTGTAAACATAGAACCATCCCAGCCCTTGATCTAAACTGCTTCACCACCTGGCTTACAGACTATAACAGGAGAAGGTACTTGTGTGCCCCCAAAAGAGCTGCATTGCATTGTTGTTTAGTGTGAGGCTACCCACTCCTTGTCCCACAGGCTCCAAGTCCTTCCCCTTTCTTCTGTGCCAATAGTAGCTGCCCTCAGTGTCTTGCCACAGTGCAGATACATGGGAAGATGCCAAGTCTCTTCTTTGCCCTAGTTACGGATGTGCTCACTCCCTTTCTACTCAAACCTGAGACACTAAATGCTTGTGGGGAGCTTGGAGAGAAAATGGAAAAGGCTATTTTTCTTCTCTCTCTCTCTCTCTCTCTCTCTCTCTCCCTCCCTCCCTTCCTTCCTTTCTTTCCTTTCTTTTTTTTGCCTTTGTGAGCCACTCTAAAATGTTTCCTTTCTACTTAGAGTCCTTAACACTAGTCTGTTTGAAAAAGAAGTAGAACAAAGTAGGTTTTTGTTATGGTTCCAGATGACCAATGAGAGTGAGCTCAGATTGTAAAGTAATACAATCTCTGTTGGAGATGCTCCGTCTGATGGATAGCCAAGAAGGACTAGTTAACAAAGCAGGAAAGGTTTGGGGGGGTCTGTAAACTGCAGGCCAAAAGTTTTACAGAAGAACCCACAGGATTGCACAATTAAGCTGCCTCCCCCCTTTTGGCTCCCAAGTCTTCATACTCTGTGCGTTGCAGGGTTACCCTGGTGAAGGACGGGGAGGGGGGGTGCAGCTCAAGAAAACACTTGTTGGAAAATGGTTCCTTTGTATTCTCAAATAAACAAGGTTGCTACAGAAAAAGCCCAGTTTTGTCTTCTCAAATACATACACCAGTAGACGTGGAAAAAGTATAGGAGTCAGGATGAATCAAAAGATTGTAAGTTATGTACTGCTTTTTGGATTTTTCTCTACCCTTTAGGCTTTTCTTTTTCTTGCCAAATAACAGACATCAAAAAAAAAAAGGAATTGCCCTGACAAAGACAGGGCAATCTCTCCCTCTCTTTCCCTCCCCCCCTCTGTAACTTTAATTTCTTCAAATCCTATTTTTGTTGATGCTTCTTAAACGCTTTACCCTCCCTTGTAGCCCACCACCCACCAGAGGTAGCGCGGGAAAGAAAGGTGACGGGGGAAGTGAGCCTTTTTCAGAAAGGTTCTCTGGAACAACTCCCTTTTGTGTTGTCTGATCAGCAGCAATGGTGGCATGACCTAGCAGGAACAACCAGGCTCCAGCCTTGGCACAAATCAGGAGCAGGAAGGACCTGGAGGGACACCAGGAGAAGTTCTTGGCTGTGCCTCTCTCAGGGAAGCAAAGATGTGAGACCCACAAGCTTTGCACAGCCAGCTCTATAAGTAAGCCTCACTCAGCCTCTGTCTCTGTCCATTGAGTCCCTTTTATACACTCTCCAAATAGCACGTGTCCTCATGGGTCATGCCGCAGCATCTGCAACTGTCTCAGCTGACATCTCTCTGCCAATCAGACTGCAAAAGCAGCAAAAAACTGCAGCACACTACCAGATGGGTTTTTTTTCTGTGTTTTTCTATGGAGTCCCAACAAATGCAGCTCAACTACCCAATGTAAGGTGGACCAATACATGTGTGCCATTAGCAAGGAAGCTTTCATTGCTAATGTCCTTTCATGTGCTTGCTCTAGCAGAATATCCTCTCTCCTGTGTCTGTATCAGCAAAACATACCTTCACAAGAATTTCACCTGTGTCCACTTCAGCTAAATGTTCCTACACTTTTTTTTTGCCCCAGCAAAACACCATCTAACTGACGTGCCAAAGAATTTTCTTTCTCTCCTTTCTCTTTCATTCTCTCTCTCCCTTTCGCCTCCCTTTTCTCCTCTATCCCTCTTTTCCTCTCACTTTCTCTCATTCTGTTCTTTTCTCCTCTCCTCTCTTCATCTCTTCCTCCTCTCTCTCTCTCTCGCCTCTCCCCTCCCTCCCTCCCTCTCTTTCTCCCTCCTTCTCTCTATCTCTCTATCTCAGTATAAGGAGACAGAGGCAAATATTTATAATTCAAAGATTTTTAAGAGAAATGAGTGGAAGAGAGGTAGATACTGAATATTTGAGTTACATTGAAGAGGAGGACCCAAACCCTATAGGTCCTGCTGTGATATGGAACCTGACCTCGCCTCCACATCTGATGACTTTGTAGGGTACAGACTTCTAATAAAACTGTTTTACAATGGTAAGTAGTCTGATGTGCATCATTCAATACAGACTGTGATATACATATATAATAATTCGTGTTTCAACTGCCCGGGACCACCATTTGCCTAATGGGGACTTCCTAACCTAGATTGTGCTCTGCTGAAATCCCACCACCTTTCAGGGGAAGCTACTGAAAGCCCGCCACTGATGGCATTTCACTCCACACCAGAAGCTTTCTCTGTAACTGCTCGATAGTGAACATCACAGTGAGGTTTTCTCGGTGAAAGGAGTGACCTATTCGATAGTCTGCCATGGGCTGCCTGCACACCTGCAGCAGATGCTGTCAGCATGTCACCCATGTCCCACTGCTCTTTATACTTCGGGCATGCCAGAATGCCATCTCTGCCAAATGCCAGCAGATGCACTTCCAAGTCGATTAGTTTTCTTTTGTCATTAGAGCCCACTTTGCAGCCCATGTGGCCAGCCAAAAGAGCCAGAAATCGGATTCCTTCTGACTATCCCTCGATAAATAGCTAATCAGAGTTGGTAAATAAATATCCCGAGCTTCCTCACCCCTCAGATGGGATAACTCCGAGGCATATGTTCGATACTGGCTCCCAGCATTTTCCCTGTAGATTTAAACTGAAGTTGCCAAGAGTAGTAATCGCCTTGCTATTTTTTTTTTAACTTGCTGGCCTTCCTGGGAGTTGCTTATTTACTCTTTCTGGTGCTTCCTTCATCTCTTCCTTGTACTACACGTACTTAAACCCTGGTTGAAAGGAAAACCTAAGTAAGAACATGGCTAAAACCCAAGAATGTTGGGTGCTAGAACTGGGGTCCATAGGCAGCCTCTACAAAAGCTTCTCCAAGTTCAAGCCATGAGAATTTGGTCTTTGGAAATTTGAAATCGTCCCCAACATTCTATGTAAGAAGGTGATTGGGACAGAGACTGGGGGATTTGAAAAGCTATCGGTTGTATAAACTGCATCTGTGCTTTCCTTTTAAAATTAATAAATGCCCATGGAAGGAGTGGAGTGTTGCTAGACTTGCGTTGTTAGACAAGTCATAGGGAGGACAGCTACCACTTGTCTAACCCAAAGTTTCTGGTGGCAGAAACTGTCTATCAAAAGAACTCAGAAACTGTCATTGGCGTAGCTTGTTTTGTAATTTCAAGGGACTCCTCGCTGAATATCAAGAGCCATGGTTTAAGAGCCAGGGCAAAGGGCCATGGCTCAGCTTGTCTCTAACAGCGAGAACAGCTTTCGAGAGCCTATGTAGCAGGCTGGAGAGACAGTTCAATGGCAAAGAGCCCTTGCTGCTTTTACAGAGAAGTTAAGTTTGTCTCCCAGCACCCATGTCAGGCAGCTCACAACCACCTCCACGGCACTTAATGCCCTCTTTTGGCTTTTGCATACATATGCATTATCCACAAACATATAGATAAATAAAAATAATTTCAATCTTTTCGAAGAACGTATTCAGGCCTTAACAAGAAGAATATTTGCAAACGAGTAGTAACATTGAGTGCTGCACACATTCTCTGGCTCCTTCAGATGTCTGGGCTGAATATGCTACCTTTTAAACAGCCTTGCAACTGGGGCACCATGACTAGTAACTGAGATTATTTTTCTACCGCTTCGAAGAAGATTAGGTTAAATATAGAATAAAGTGTAATTCACTTCTTATTGTTAGGCTTAGGTTTGCTCATATTTCTTTTGCATTGCTAATGAAACTTATCCTGACTTGCTAGGCTTTCTAAAATGCCCACTGATTTTACCTGCTCTCAAATACACTTACTTTAAATCTACTGTCATGGCTATTCTTGGTTGTCAAGTTGACTCTATCTAGAATTAAAACCCCCAAGTGGAGAAGAACTGCGAAGGATTTTTTACTTAATTTAAAATGAGAAGATCCACTTCTAATTTGGATCTTTGAAGTGGAAAGACCAGCCTTTAATGCAGATCTTTTATGGGCGGAGGCCCACCCACCTTTAACCTGGGCCACACCGTCTGCTAGACGCCTATAGAAGGTCAAGTTTGTTCTTTGCCTGCTTGTCCTCACCTTGCTAGCCAGTCCATTGTCTCCCTGGCATTAAAACATACTTCTTTGAAATTCCAAGATACACCGAAGACCAGCTGAGAATTCCAGCCTCGTGGACTGAAGAGCTACTAGATTTGTGGACCTTCAGTTCATAGACAGCTACTGTGAGATTAGCTGGACCACAGACTAAAGTATTCTTATAAACACCAGATATATAGGTTAGATATAGATATAGATATAGATATAGATATAGATATAGATATAGATATAGATATAGATATAGAGATGGGGAGGGAGGGAGAGAGGGAGGGAGGGAGGGAGAGAGAAGGGAGAGAGGGAGGAGTGATTATTTCTATATGTTCTGTTACTCTAGAGAACCCTGATTAATCAAACACATGTTTTTCATCTCTACCTTGGATCCTGCCACATCTTCTAAACTAGGTCCCATCAGCACTCAATCTCAAAACCTCATACTCCATAGGCGATTGTCCTTATTTAAACTAGGCTGGTGATCTTGGTACTGGAGAGATGGCTCAGTGGTTAAGAGCATTTGCTGCTCTTCCACGGGATCTGAGTTTGTTGTTGTTGTTTTTTTTTTTCCCTAGCACCCACGTGGTGGCTCACAATCATTTGTAACTCCAACCCTTGGATCTCACCATCTCTTCTGGCCACGCTGGTCACCCGTGCACATGTAGCATATGGTCACACAAGCAGGTAAACAAAAATAAAAGTAAGAACTTAAATATATATATATATATAGAATGATTTTAAGTCGAGCTCTGAGCATCTTATGGTTTGAAGATGAAATGGCCCTGCATGGGCTCATGTGTAGGATGCTTGCTCTCCAGTTGTTGGTGCTATGTTGGAAGGTGACGTAAACATTAGGAGGTGGGCTTAGCTGAAGGAAGAAAGTCAGGAGGCATATATACCTATGGAGACTGTAAGTCATCGCTGGCCCCTTCCCCTGTGTACTATCTTTGTGTGTGGTCCGTGCAATGTGAAGTGAATTCCCTTTCCCGTGGGCTCATGTCACCATCAAGTTCTGCCTCATCATGGACTGGGAACCGACGGAGCTAAGGATAGCCAAAAACCAAAAGAAAACATTCCTGCTTTAAGGTGTTTTTTTTTTTTTCTCCCAGGTATCCTGTCATAGCTATGAAAGTCGAACACAGTGCAGGTGCCACTTTTCTGTGTCTTCTCACTGCTCTAAAGGAAAGAACTGAATCCAGTAAGAGAGCTCCAGAAGTGGCCTCCAGTGGCCTCTCCCCTGGCTCAAAGATACCCCAGATATATGTTGTCTGGATGCTTGTTTGCTTGTTTCCCTGCTGCTATAACAAAGTATCACAGACTGGGTAATTTATAAAGACTGAGCAATTTCTTACAGTTTTAGAGTCTGAAAAGTCCAATATGAAGGAGCTGGTAAAGTAGTCAATGCCTTCTCGCTGCGATATACCATAGTAGAGAGTGCTCAGTGAGGGAAGTCTGCAGGATAATAAACTTTCACAATAAAGACATTACCCCCAAAACTAACCTGCTCTCTTAGTAAGGATATTAGAAGACAGCGTTCTTACAACCTAATTGTGCAGATTGTGTGATCTGAGCGTGGAATAAGTGCATGCGTGTGCAGGTGCCTGCAGAGGCCAGAGGTGTCAGAGTCTCCTGAAGCTGGAATGTCAGGTGCTTGGGAACTGCCTGACATGGATGCTGGAAAATAAACTCACATCCTTTGCAGTAACAGTATGCACTCTTATCCACTGAGTCATCTTTCTCTTCCCATCCCACATTCACCTCTTAAAGGTACCACCTCCCCATGCTGTCGTGGTGGAAATCACACATTAACTTGAGGTTTGGAAGGGGCACTTGAAAAATGAAGTCTTTTATGCCAGAATGTGACATAGACATTGCAGCCTTGGGGTGTGTGTGCGTGTGCGTGTGCGTGTGCGTGTGCGTGTGCGTGTGCGTGTGTGTGTGTGTGTGTGTGTTTAAGTACTCTCCCCACCTTTTCCACTTCCTTCATCTGCTTATTTTCACTCTTCTATAAATTATCAGCTCAAAGCCTCTTCTTCAGGAAACCTATTATTGGCACATCATCACTCCCCAGATTGGATGAGGACTCTAAGTCACTGTCATATAGTGAAAATAAAAATGGATCCTTCAAAGATACCTTAATGCCTAGGGCCTATAGGTATTACTTTATATGGATAAGATTAAAGTAATGATATTCGGATGAGAAGATTGTCCTGGCTTATCAAGATGGTCTCTATATGTAATTAAATGTATGTTGAGAGAGAGAGAGAGAGAGAGAGAGAGAGAGAGAGAGAGAGAGAGAGAGATCCAGAGAGAACTGGGGAACTTCTTCACAGAGAAAAGGTCCAGGTGAACAGACAGAGACGTCTTGAAGGTTCTGGTCTTAAAGAATAAAGATATATGACCACAAATCAATAAAGGTCAGTAGCTACCAGACACCATAAGAGTCAAGGAAAAGAGTACAGCCCAGTGATGGTGATTTAGGACTTGTAGAAGGTAAAAGTAAAAAAGAATAAATTCCTTCTTCTTAAACCACCAAGTCTATAGTAATTTATTACATCAATCTTGGGAAAACATTCACATAACAAGCACCACAGTTTATTGTACACTGGTGTTATCATTCCATTAATGTCTGACAAACATTTTAACTTCAACTACATAGAATATGGAATTAAAAACATTGATGAATTTAAATATATACATATACATATACATATACATATACATATACATATACATATACATATACATATACATATACACCTTTACTTAGTCTTACTAAAATTTAGGTCTTCCTTTAATTAACTGTAGGTAATAGGGATAAGACCATTGTATACCTTTGACTCTGTTATCAAGATGCCATTAATATTTTTTCATGATACAGCTTTTGTAAATACCCTAATGTTTTATTTTTACTTGTCTCCACCATGAAATTAGTAATTAGACTCACTACTAGATCTGATTATTATATTAATCAAAAACATTTGTTACTACATCACAATTTAAAAAATATTCCAGTAATTGATACAATATTAGTTTTTTATGAGTTTATTTTGACATGCAATGGATTTGAAATCACAGCTCTGATAAATGATTCAGAGAACTCACTAGATGTCAAAAAGGTTTGAAAAAGATCAGTGCATTGCACTGGACACAGCTTCCAGAAAGACAGAGGTCCTCTGTGTGGCCCATCATGTCTTGAACGTGTAGAAGTATACTCTCAGCCTAGTAACAGCTCAATAGAGATTAGTTTCATAACCACATGAATTAATGAATGAACCATGAAAGACCTGTCAAGACAGGACAGAGAAAGGAAATTTAGCATACATAAGTGGCCTTTCTACTCAGTAGTCAACACAGAGAGAACAATCAAGCAGGCATGTCCAATGTGTCCCATGGGAAACATATCACATGCCTCTCAAGTTAGCTATGAACAGGGCTCAAAATCATAAACTTACATAAAACATTATGAGATTTTTGGTAATTATTTTTACTTGACATTGCAGTTTTTAAAGCATAAACTTTGTAGATGACGATATCATGCCGTGATGTCAACAGTTGGCTATCCCTGATAGAGCTGCCACTGAGGACTTGTGTTGAATCTTAGTCAGAGGCCCAGCACAGTCTTCCTGTTTTGAAGAACTTTGTCCTCTTTAATCCACTCAAAAAGAAAATGTCACTCAATGTTCTAATGACCAATTGCCATATACCTCCTGTGACCTCAGTGATATCAATCACAACAATTTTATTATATGCACAAGTTCTGCTGATTAAGATTTCAGATGCAGACAGTTGAGATGGCTGTATAATGTCCCTGTTTCACAATGTGTCTTGAATAGGGAGACTTAAGAAGCTATATGAATCCATGGCTTGGGACACAGAATCATCTAGATCCTTCTTGACTAACATATTTAGTACCTAGGCATGGTTGGTTGAAAAGCTTGGCTTACCTAGTATAATTGGCCAGAACATCTATATAGAAACAAGCCTTCCCCAGATTGCTTGGGTTTCTCTTAACATAAAAAAACATAGCTTCTGAAAGGAATATCCTTAAAGGGAATACTTAGAGAATAAACATGTCAAGAGAAATAGAGGAATATTCTTGATAGTATATGGCCTATTCTTGGACTTCACAGACGTAACGTGCTTCTACCATACTCTTAGTCAAAAATATTCCCAAGACTGCCTGATTTATGAGGAAGAGGACCACTTTCCCATCTCTAAATAAGAATTTAAAGAGTTTTTTTTTCCCTTAAGAATTTAAAGGTGTTTTATCTTAAAGCCAGCACAATCTGGTTGAGGTAAGAGTGTCAAAGGCAAATTACCCATGTATTTGAAAATCCTCCCAGAACTTCCCTTGAGTGAGTCGGACCTTCATCGAATGCAGATGAAGCTCTGGCTGTTTGATATCGACTCGGTTCAGGAATGATTCATGTGATTGTTGCTGCCACATCCAGAGGATGAAATGGAAGGGAAGACAGCTGAAATATTAATCTATGGAGGCCTGTCTTTTCATGGGCTCTTATAAATTATACAAAGCAAGTCACTGGTTTTAAGTGGATTAGCTGCCCATCATGTGGGCAAGGTCATGGCCCTGTGCTCTAGTTAAGGAAGATTGTTTCCCTCTAGTTTAAATGATAATATATCTAGAGAAACTTTAAATGTAAACACAAATAGACAAGCTGGAATTTTTTTTTGTCGGGAAACTGAATACATTCCCTTAGAATGAGGCACAGCAGTAATTTTGTAAATTCTGGAAGCCTAAAGTCAGAATTGAAAAACAAGACAAAATTTTCATTATATTATAATGCATATAATTTAAACCTCACCAGTTTCTAAAATTCTCTATACTAGAGGGAAAATCACTGGTATTAATAACTTCATAGTGGTCTAACCAGGTCATTCAAGATTATCCAATGATTGGCATAATGCTTTTAAAACATCTTTCATAATACTGTGACCACATTTTTACATTGAAAGAGTTGCTTTAAATTTGAGGGGAGAGGAAACTTACCATCTATTATGCCATTTTATCTTCATAATTATACGTTAAGATAGGAGAGGAAGTCAAATTATCTCACAAATAAAGAAAATAAGGCCCTAAAAGAGCTAATGAATTATCCTCTGAGCTAGCCAATAGATTGTCAGACCAGATGTCAACACCTTCAATCTGGTCTCCAGGTAAGCAGATAGGACTCATCTTGCAACATCTCGGTGATTCCCAAGTGAATGCGATCCATATTAAAGATGCTTCCAGTTTCTTCCTAGATATCCTCTCCTAAAGGTCCCAGACCAAAGGATGAGAAAATAGGCTTCAGATTGCCATCCGAGTAAGCTTGCTTCTCAAAGTCTACTAAGCAGATTGAAATCCTCTGGGCTTGTGACTCTTCAGAGATGCTTTTAACTAGAACAATAGGTGGTTGTCAAGCATAAGAGTTTGGGAGTGTCCATAGATGCCTTCTTGCACACTGCCTTTTGCTATTGTCAATTAATCCCCAGACTTATATTTCATGATTTAGTAACTTGCACCAGACTGTCATCTATGGGCTATGCTTTTTGTAATTTTTAATTTTTTTGCCTTCTTCCTTCTGTATTAGTTACTTTTCTGTAGCTTTGATAAAACAGTATATATATATATATATATATATATATATATATATATAAAACTTATTGAGAAAGAATTAATTTGAACCTACACTCACTTCTAGAGGGGTAATAATCCTTGATGGCAGTGAAAAGACAGGGAAACAAGTGACAGGCATGATGGCCAGGACAGCAAGATGATAGCTCACACTTTCAACTTTAAGCAGGAAGAAGAGAAAGATTGGAGGTAGATTGGAGATTTAAACTTTAAAGCTACCCCAAATAATGTACTTCCTTTAGTAAGGACACATGTCCTAAGGTTCTCTCAGTGTCACCAACTGGAGACCATGTGTTCAAATGCCCAAGACTATGGGGAACATTTTTCATGTATCAGTTCCTCTCTGATATTTATAAACAAACCCCTCAGCCGTGGATATACGTGGAAATGTTTAACAAGCAATTCTAACAACAACAGCAAAACAAACCCCAAAGCCAACCATACCACCACAGCAAAACCACAAAACAAACAATTTGTCATTCCTCTGCTTTGGAACATTTGCCAGTCTCTGCTATGTAAAAAGAGAAGCCAGGGACATGTTTGAATCTGGAGCTGGAGAAGAAATGCGCACAGTTCACCTTGCAAGTACGCTCAGTCGCTCTGGCCTACTGCAGATGTGCTCTGCCTCTGCCTCTGCCTCTGCCTCTGCCTCTGCCTCTGCCCTCGTGCCTTGTTGTGATTGATTTCCATACACAGTAAATCAGTTTCCGGTAGGGTTTGTGCAGCATCTTTCTGTCTCCCTCTCATCTTAAAATCCTGTCCCATATATCATATCATCTGCCACTCCCCACCTACTTATATCGACCAGCAACCAAAGCAACTTTCCAAACCAGACATCTGATGATATCTTCCTGTTTCTTGATGCCCGAACCAGAGTCATTGACACAGTACAAATCTCAAGATGCTACTCAAGTTCCTTTAAGGTCTAGAGAGGTGGTTGTCAAGGCTGGTTGCACCTTATAACCATGTAAGAAGTCTACCTTTCTTTAAACACTTTCATGTGCTCAGTATGCAGTTTTGGCATTAATCCCCATTTCATAAATTATTGCGTCCAAATATAATTTATCTTGATTACTGAGAAAAAAAATTTTTGAGTTTGTTTTCTTAAATTTTTTTTTATGTGTTTCAGTGGTTTTGGCTGAACATGTGCATGGGTTCCACAAGCATGCAGTACCCGGGGAGGTCAGAAGGGGTCATCAGATGCCCTGGAATTGGAGTTATAAACAGTTGTGAACAGCTCTGTGAGTGTGGGGAACTGAACCCAGCATCTCTGTAAAAGCAGCAAATGTTCTTACCCACCGAGCAACCACTCCAGTCCAATTACTGAGTTTGGGGATATCCTCTTACATTTTCGACCCAAGGCAAGCACCTCACTGTGTTTCCTCTATACTACCTGAAGAATTTATTTTTTTTTAATCTTTCTGTCAACACAGCATCCCACATTCATTTCAAAAGAACTTTTGCAAGTGAAAGCAAACACCAGAATTTTCCACGCACCTGATTAATCCTAGGATTCTAGTGCCCAGTGGATTTTGAAGGCTACTGTCAAGTTTTCTTGACTTTCTGGATTCATCTCTTACCATGTTATAGTCTGTCTGGCAGCACTAACCAGGAGACCCTGGGGTGCACACTTCCACTTGCGGAAACTCTTATTATTTGCCTTCTACTCTGATGACTATTCTGCTGCTCCCTTTTTGAAAACATAGTCTTCATTCTAGACTTCCTCTAAGATGCTTTTCTGGATGCCCCTGTCCCATGTCATCCATCACTCATTGGATTAGTCATCTATGACTGGGTAACATATTCTCACAAACCTAACAACTTCAAGCAACATAACATTGATTGTCTTACTGGGTCCGGGGTTAAGAGCCTGGGTACAGCTTTATTTGTGTCCTTTACTTCAGAGTCTTTCATGGGACTGCAACCGCATTGGCAGTTAGGCCTCAGGTCTCATTTGCATACACATGTCCACCTTGCCTCTTCTGTCCTTTTGTCATGAGATACAGAGTTGGGGCTAGAATGGATTGGTAGCCATCTGCCTCTGTTCCTTCACCTCCATGTCTGCCTTTCTGCAATGTATTACTGAGGGTTGGAATCCCACAAGAACAACTTCCCAGACTACTTTGCCAGCAGCCTTCCAGATAGTGTTTGCTAATTGAAAGAACTGGTGGGTATTGGGAAGGTGAAGAGAAGAGAGAAGACATTTTGTTTTGTTTTGTTTTGTTTTGTTTTTCTGTTTCTGGGGCATCTTAATCAGCTTCGGGCAGCTCCGGGCTCCAGCGACTTGGTGTGATTCCGAATGGCCTCTGGAATTTTTTGGCGATGGCTCGGTTCCAACCTTGTCAAATGTTCCAAGCATGTCAGTGGTAAGTGGATTCTGGGCTCTTGTGACCTGCCTCCTGCTCTGTAGCTCAGGCTTAGGGGTGTCTGTGACTTCCTGCAATTAGTCACTAATCTCTGGGTTACCTCATGTCACAGGTTAGGTTCTGGGGAAGCTGACGCTGAGCTGTAGTTTGGCAGGCCGGGCTATTTATTAAGGCTTAGCATTTGGGAATAACGCTGAGCTGCAGGGCTGTGAAAGGCGACCCCACAGGGAGGTGGAGAGTAGATGGGGCCCATCAGTCACCTGGCAGTGGGCCAAAACACTGTCCCAAGAGAGCATAGCTTTGGGCAAGATGTTGTTCAAAAGCTAAGGCAGGCCCTGAAGGCCACTGACAGCTCCAGGCTATTTGCCTGAAGAACGCCCAGCAGGTGGGACAACAAGACTTTCCTCAGCATCTCCCTTCGCCTAGCCCCTTGAACACATTTATAATCAATTCCACGTGCCTAGCTGGAGCACTTTATACTGCCTTGGCTGAACCTGAACAAGTACGGAAGGTGCAGTGCCACCTTCCAAATGGGAAGGTCATGTCTCATTTATCATACAAAGCTTGTAGAGAGAAGGTGCAAAGGAAAGCTCCTGGCAGCGAGAGAAGGAGGCATCTCAGAAAGAGAGAAAAGGGTCAGAGGGCAGGCTCGTGCCCTCCATACACCCACAAGCCTCACAGTCGAGACAGGCAGCAACCGAGGGATCTAGAAACACTAAGATACTTTGGAGACCTCTAAGCCTGGAGAAGATGGGTTGTTTCTAGCTTCCTGGGGCAAAGGTGCAAGTTGCTCAGAGGGAATACTAGTATCATGATAGTATGTTGCATATTCTTGCAAAGGTACTTATTTTAACCTGAAAGAAGGAAGAAGAGGAGGGGGGAGGGGGGCCAAGAACCAAACCAACCAGACTGTTTAGGAGTGTTCCCAGGTACTCCCTCCCGATGCCCACAAGAGCTGGGGAGCTTGGAGTCACTTAGCTAGGTTACCACAGGAAGTAATGTACACTCTGTTTACCAGAAAGAAGGGCGGAGAATGGATACTCGGTAAGCAATTATCAGCACTGGGTACAGATGGGGATATTAAATTGTAAAACTGAGTATTTTCTTGCCTGCCAAAACTCAAGAGTTCCCATTGTTACGGCTCTCCCCTTGATTTTTTTGAAGAGGGTATTCATGGGTGAAATTCCAAATCCAAACCCACTGCTCTTAGTCATTTTTTTTCTCTATGAGCTTTGACTGTAGAATAAAAGATACTTAGATGAAAATTAGCATCAAAATTAGCTAATCTAGATTGAATTGTTTCAGAAAAAAAAGACCAAGAGACTATCCAGGTGGCCTTCCTTCTTGCAGTTCCATAAAGATGCCTTTAGCATTAGTAGCCATTTTAAAGTGGGCCGCGATGCACCATGGGACTTTCTAGCCTTCCCTCTCATCTCTGGTCCCTATTCACTTGACTGGATCCTCATCATCCTGACCAGCTTACTTGGCATCATCTTCCATGCCTAGCTCAAAGCTGCTGCCAGCTGCATCTCTACTCAGTCTCGTATCACTCCAGAGAAAGCTCTTTCCTTTTCTTCAGGCTCCATTCAAACACACACGTTTCTGACATTCCTTTCAACTGGATCTCACCCTTTGCCCCTGAGCACCCAGAGAACCTCAGTGATACTCCATTAGGACAAGCAGTAGGACTAGTTCATAGTATGGGTGTGTACTTGATTTCATTGAGTCAAGACCATTGCCCTATTCATCACTATAAGGCCAGGGCCAAGGACAATACCTGGTAAATGGAAACTACTCAGTATGGGTTTGTTGGGAGAACATAGGATAAGTAAATATTATAATTAATGGTTATAGACTGAATGAGTGAACATATACTAAAAGAAATGGAGGTGGTGTAAAAGGGCCAGCAAGAGATGGTTCATCGGGAAAAGGTGCTTTCTACCAAGCATAATGCCTTAGTTTTCTCCCCGGGTTCCAGATGGTGGAAGAAGAGAACCTGTTTCAGCAAGTTTTCCTCTGGCCTTCACGTGTGTGCTGTGGTACAGTCTCATGTAAACACACACACACACACACACACACACACACACACACGAAGTACATAAATGAAATTTTAAAAAAGTAGTGGTGAAGAAGGAAAAGAGGAAAGGGGGATGGGGAAGGCAAAGAAGAGAGAGGAAGGAAGGAGGACGGGTGCGCATCCCCTGGCACGGGCACTGGCAGCTTTGCAGGGTGGAAGGGTGCACCCAGCAGTCCTCACACCTTCTCTTGGTCAGATCCTCCCTGACAGGAGCCCTCTCTTGTCACTGCTCATTTTCTTCTTTATCTCTGAGTTGCCTTGTATCCCCTTCCCCACAGATAAAGAAGGGAATCCAACTTAACAGGCTCAGCATGACTATGGCAGGGGCAGGGGTGGGGGGTGAGGGTGGGGGTGGGGAGAGAGCAAGCCCTGGCTGCCTGCATTCCGGACAGATAGTCCAGACGGACGGACAGACGGATGGCTGCAGCGCAGTGACTGACTAAGACAGGTCTCTCTGGGGTAGATAAAAACAGGTCACAATCCAAGAGGGGCCTGGCGTGGTGGCTTGTCATTTAACAGGAGGAAGGCCACTGTTTTCCCACAAGAGAAGCAGACAATCAGGCCACAAATGCAAAACCAAAAAGCTGTATTGCTCAAACAAGAGTCACATTTGGCTGGGCTTTAAAGTTTTTTTTTTTTTTTTTTTAAATGCAGTGAACTAAGCAAGCCACTAACCAAATAGGAAGACAGATAACAAAGCCATGTCACCTTAACTGGGAAAAGCAGCTAGCTTGAGTTAGGGGTGAGCTTATCTTTCCAAAGACTACATTACATCTGCTTTCAGCAGGTTTTACAAAAATATAAGGGCAGGCTAAAACGCTCTGATTCTAATAATAACTGGATCTCTCTTCTCTCCTCTCTTCTCTCTTCTCTTCTCTTCTCCTCTCCTCTCCTCTCCTCTCCTCTCCTCTCCTCTCCTCTCCTCTCCTCTCCTCTCCTCTCCTCTCCTCTCCTCTCCTCTCCTCTCCTCTCCTCTCCTCTCCTCTCCTCTTCTCTTCTCTTCTCTTCTCTTCTCTTCTCTCTCTCCCTCTGGTTCTCCCTCCCACGCCCTCCCCCTCTCATCCCTCTATCCCCTTCCCCTCTCCTCACCTTCTCTCTCTCTCTCTCTCTCTCTCTCTCTCTCTCTCTCTCTCTCTCTCTCTCTCCATCCCCACCCCCCGGCTCCTAACCCCCTGCTTCCATCCTCTCATAATTCATGCTTTCATAGTCTCTTCCCCTCACTATGTGCTCCTCTTACATCATCCTTGGCCACTGGGCAGGGACCCCAGTGCCACGTGTCCTCTCCCAGATGTCGTCCTTTGATCTGAAAGGAAGTAGCAATCACAGTTCCAAGAAAGAAAGGCCCTCTTCAGAGTTATGCACTACATGTCCTGTAATATCATACCTAGGGCTAAAATTGGATTGAGTATTTGGGGACAGAAGATATCTGATCTCAAAGCACTTAACAGACATTTACTAGCCCACCCTCCCTGGTGAGGGAAATAACTTCCTGCTATCCTGAAGGTGTATCAGAGTTCCTAGCTCCTTAGTTAAGATTAAAAGGAGAACAGAGCAAAGCAAAACCTACCTACCATATTCAATTGGTATTCTTCCTATAAGTCCTATGTCCTAGAAAGGCACCTCCATATTAGATTCCAATTCTAAGTTACACTTTCTATTTCAGGCTTGACCTGAACAGATATAATTCATTCCACCCATTTCTCCTTCCAACAACAGAAAGGCGGCATGAGCTTCTAGACTGAGGTGAATAAAGATATAAACCAGAATCTCCACTAAATACTAAGTGAAGATGCTGACGCACAAATGACACAAGGGTGGGAAGTAGGTTCTAATAGGACGGCGTGTCTGTAGCAGACTGGCCTCTGAGTGCCTGGGAGAAAGCAGATTTGTTGAGGTTGACATTTTGGAGACTGCGTATGTGTGCCTTTGGAAGGAAGAGAAGACAAGGTACTGAAAGTGTATGAGAGAGTTCTCTAAGCCATCACTTGGAAAGTCAATCTCATTCCTTGGACTTCTTCTAAAGTCCCCCTCCCATACAACCTTCAGCACAGTGTTCCAATTGCTTCCCCATTTTGCTTGCAAAAGTACACCTGGTATGATTATCTTTCCTTCTCTTGCATATTTCTATTACATGACCTGTAACATGGATTTTTTTTAATTAGAGATGGTCAGTCTGTTTTACTTGGGGGCTGTTCTTATTCAACTCTACTTTCTTGCATGAACTGTTCAAGGCATGCTTGAATCTCCTGTCTACATTGGCAGCTATATTCTTTTGTGATCACTTACCCTTGGTCTCTGGTCTATTCTGAGTAAACTAATAGGTTCTAATAGGATGGTGTGTCTGTAGCAGACTGGCCTCTGAGTGCCTGGAGAAAGCAGATTTGTTGAGGTTGACATTTTGGAGATTGCGTATGTGTGCCTTTGGAAGGAAGAGAAGACAAGGTACTAAAAGTGTATGAGAGAGTTCTCTAAGCCATCACTTGGAAAGTCAACCAGTCACATGCTAATTCCAGAAGACATAACACATTCTTGAGGGTAAAATGGATTCCATTTCTCTTTAGAGTCATTTATTTTATGAGTATGAGTATTTTGCCTGCTTGTATGTATATGTACCGTGTGCATGCCCATGGAGGTCGAAAGTGAGATCTGATCCCTTGGAACTGAGGTTACAGCTGGTTATGAGCTACCACATGGGTGCAAGGAACTGAGCCCAAAGCAGACTGCACTTTTTCATTAATTTATGTATTCACTTTACATCCTGATCACAGCCTCCTCCCCTCTTCTCCTCCTAGTCCCACCCTATCACCCCCTTCCCCCGACTCTTCCCTCCCCTCCTCCTCAAAGAAAGGTAGTCCCATGCTCACCCCACCCCATACCAACTGGCCCTGACACATCAAAATGAAGCAGAACTAGGTGCATCCTCTCTCACCGAGGACAGACAAGCCAGCCCAGCTTGGAGAAAGGAATCTAAAGGCAGGCAACAGAATCAAAGTCATTTGGAGTCATTGGAGATAGTCTTCACTACAAGTGTTAGAGGAGGGGGTGTCTACATGAAGACCAAGCTATATATCTATTTCATGTTTGTAGGGTGGCTTAGGTTCACACCATACATATTTTTTGGTTGATGGTTCAATCTCTGTGAGTCCCACCCCACCCCACCCCCTGGGCCCAGGTTAATTGTCTCTGTAGGTCTTTTTGCGGTGTCCTTGACCCCTCTGGCTTGCTCAACTCTATCCCCCATTCTTCCATAAGACTACCTGAGCTCCACCTGATGTTTGGCTGTGGGTCTCTGGATCTATTTCCATCCATTGCTGGACGAAGCCTCTCAGATGACAGTTATGCTAGGCTCCTGTCTGCAATTATAGCAGAGAATCAGTAACAGT
Organism: Apodemus agrarius; assembly: GCA_964023405.1. Taxonomy (NCBI): domain Eukaryota; kingdom Metazoa; phylum Chordata; class Mammalia; order Rodentia; family Muridae; genus Apodemus; species Apodemus agrarius. The sequence goes on from OZ030010.1 coordinate 10,348,958, forward strand.
GTCAAGAGTTAGCTCCCTCCTAGGGAATGGGTCTCAAGATGGGCCAGTCATTGGTTGGCTGTTCCCTCAGTCTCTGATCCATCTTTATCCCTACACATCTTATAGGCAGGGCAAATTTTGGGTTGAAGGTTTTGTCTGCGGGTTTGTGTCCCTGCCCTTCCCTGGAAGTCCTGCCTGGCTACAGGAAGTGGCCACTTCAGTCTCCATACCCCCTGCTGAGTGAGATTCAAGCATCCTCCCATGGACCCTCCTTGTTACTTAGCTTCTCTGGGTCTGTGGATTGTGGCATGGTTATCCTGGATGTTATGGCTAATATCCACTTATAGGTGAATATGTATCATGTGTGTCTTTCTGGGTCTGCATAACGGGTTAATATCCAAAATATTTGAAGAACTCAAGAAATTAGACACCAAATAACCAAACAAAAACAATTAAAAATGGGGCACAGAGTTAAAAAAAATTCCCAACAGATGAATCTCTAATGGCCAAGAAGCACATAAAGAAAAGTTCAACATCCTTACTCATCAGGGAAATGCAAATAAAAAGGACTGTGAGATCCCATCTTACACCCACCAGAATGGCTAAGATCAAAAACTCAAGTGACAGTACATGCTGGCAAGGATGTAGAGCAAGGAGGACACTCCTCCACTGCCGGTGGGAGAGCAAACTTGTACAACCAGTTTGGAAATCAATTTGGCTGTTTCTTAGAAAATTGAGAACATCTCTACCCCAAAACCAAGCTATACCACTCCTGGGCATATACCTAAAAGGTGCACCACTATACCACAGGGACACTTGTTCATAGCAGCTTTATTCATAATACCCCAAACTGGAGACAACGTAGATGCCCCTCAGCTGAATGATGGATAATGAAAATGCAGTACATCTACACAATAGGATACTACTCAGCTATTAAAAACAAGGACATCATGGATTTTTCAGGCAAATGGATGGAACTCGAAAATATCATCCTGAGAGAGGAAACCCACTCCCAATTTATTTGAATAGGCTGCATTTTACTTGAGTCAATGACTCAGATGTTTATGTGTGGTCTGTGAACTAGAAGCCCAGGAGAGTCGATTGTATATTTCAACCCCAAAGGCTTGAGACCCAGGGCAGTCGATGGTATAGTTCCTGTTTTGAGTCTGAAGGCCCAAGATCTTAGAGCACATGTGAGTAAGACAGGAGAAAGTGGATGTTCTGGCGAAAGTACACAGTTCATCTTTCATCCATTTTGGGGTTCTATTTGGACCCCCTATGGATTACATAACACTTTTTTACTGTAGGAGGAACAGTTTGGCAGCCTCCGCAGAAATGCCAGAGGCTGTGCAGCCATAAAGGCATCTCCTGCAGGAGGACCTCATTGAGAACTGCCTGAGAGACCAAGGATTGCTGCCACAGACAATGCCAGCCAATCAGGAACTGTTGTTTAGAAGAGATTCTTTCCTGGGACTAATGGGGCGTGGGTGGAGGGGATTAAAGGAGCTTGCAGCACATTCAGTCGAGCTTGCTGTGGTGTTTCTCACCTGTTCTCGAAGTCTGTTTCATTGATTACACACCATCTCACCTCCGACCCCCAAGAGCAGTTAGGGTCAGGTATCAAGTAGTCCAGGCCACAGGCAGCAGTTCATATCGGTGATGACAACCTTCTTCAGACAGCCTACCAATTCATATACTGTTCTTTTGTATTGTCCTTGTTTTTTTAATAGCTGAGTAGTATTCCATTGTGTAGATGTACTGCATTTTCTTTATCCATCATTTAGTTGAGGGGTTTTACCAGTTATCTGGGAATTCATGAGCTCATCCAAATCAATATATAAAACTAACCAACTGCAGCATGTATCCAAGGGTACCCAATTTTCCCATGTATAAGGAGACATAGAATATGTCAGTCATTAGAACAAAAGTCATTATAAAAGATTAATGGCTTTATAGACAAAAGCTAAGGAAAACCCACTACCTGGTCCTCAATAACTTTTCATTTCTGTTCGCATTTTTCATGTCCGTGGGTTCAGGGGGACAACCTCACATTCTTCCAATGTCTGCTTCTTACTCTGGTACAGTTAAATTAGATTTCTTATATTCTCCAAAGTCTATGTATAACTCATACTTCCACTGCCTCCATCAAATTCAGTGGTTTCTATATTAGTCTTCGGCTGCTGTCTAAAACCTTTACCACAAAATTTAGCAAATTAGTCTTTGAGGATTAGGAACCTAGGTATGCCCTAACTGGTCCTCTGAATGAGCATCTCTCATAAGTCTGCAATCAAGGTGTCACTTGAGTCATAGTTCCACCTGAAGACAAAACTTAGGGAAAGTATTCTAAGTTTACTCATATGGCCGTCCGAAGGATCATACTTCCGTCTGAAGGATTAGAAACGTCCACTTCTAAATTCGTTCACTCACAATAATCTCTCTGCACTGTTCTCTCATGATGTGGTAATTGGTCACACCAAAACAAGTAATGTAAGAGAGTGTGAGAAACATCCAGAATAGAAGCCATGATTTTTTTTTAAGTGAACACAATCTTGGAATCCCTATCCTACCACTTCCGCCATATTTTGTCAACTGTAAGAGAGTCACTAGGGCTAGCATACCCTCAAGAGAGAAAGAGTTTCACAGTGGCATGAATATCAGAAAGCAGGGCTTTTGGGAGGAGAATGTTCTTAGAGACCACCTGCCACAACTTCCAGGGTCAGATTAACACTCAAAGTTCACTGAATATATAGATAGCAGGTATCCTATATTTTCTGTACCCTTTCTATTTCTGAACATCATCTGATTTAACAGAGAATCTAAAATCCTCCCTCTTTCTAGAAATTGCTTATACCAATAACTAAGGACAGAACTTATCACAAACTTGCAAATCCTTTGGAAGCAGACACTATTCCTATTCTTTGCAGTGAATGGCTTAGCATGTCAATAAAGACACCACTGGTGACTGACTAGATCTATAATGACACAGGACAGACAGCTCTGGCATGACTCCCTGGCACCTCTGCTCTAATCCTAACTGATTTAATCACTTTGACCTTGGGCAAACAGAAGCTTCATAGGTCTCCTATACCTTAAAGCAGAGAGATTAGACCAAAACTTTAAGACTACTGCAACAATATGATCTAAAGAATTACTTTTTATTTAAATTCTCCTTGGAATGTGTCTTAGTTAGGGTTTTATTGCTATGAACAGATACCATGACCAATGCAAATCTTATAAAAGACATTTAATTGGGGCTGACTTACAGGTTCAGAGGTTCAGTTTAGTACCAAGGCGAGGACATGGCAGAATCCAGGCAGGCATGGTGTGGGAGAAGCTGAGAGTTTTACCTAAACATAACAATGCAAAATACATTTAGTCCAACTACCAGAGTCCCCATAGTCTATAGCAGTCTCAACAATGTTAAAAGTCCAAAGTTCAAGGTCTCTTCTGAGATCTATCTAATCACTTTATTGTAATCCCCAAAGCAAGAAAGGAAACCAGCTGGGCAGACTCCAAACTCTGCATCTCCATGTCTGATATCATAACAGTCTTCAGATCTCCAACTCCCTTTTCATCTGTGTTGACTTCAACAAATTTCTTTCTCCTGGGCTGGTTCCACTCCCTGTTAGCAGCTTTCTTCAGCAGATAGCCCATGGCTTTGGCATCTCAAACATCTTGAGGTTTCCAAGGTATCTTCAATGTTACAGCTTCTTGTATCAATGTATGGGATCCACACATAATCTTTTGGGTTCCTCCTAAGCACTGTTGTCATTTCTCCAGCTCTGCCCTCTGTAGCACTTTAAGCTCATGTTGATCTACTCCACTGATGCTGCTGTTCTTGGTGATCATCTCATGATCCTGACATCTCCAATACATTGGAGTCTTCCACTGCAACTGGGCTTCACTAGTAGCCTCTCATAGGCTTCCTTCATGATTGCAAGCCTCAACTCCTTTGCATGACCCCTTCAGTCCTGGACCATCAACTGCAACTGAGGCTGCACTTTAACCAATGGCCTTGCATGGCCTCTCACAGTGCCGAGCCTCAGCAGCTCTTCATGACCCCTTCATACCTTCAAAGCCAGTACCACCTGGGTGACTCTTACAATATTACCAAGTACAGCTGCAGCACGAGGTACAACCTTGGCTATCTCTGGAACACAGTTCCAGTTCTCTCAGAAAACACTTTCCAGAAGATTTCACCTCAGTGATGTTGGTCTCTTCTTAATCACAGGTAATTTCTTAACTCCAGCTAACCAGTATCGATTGTCCCAGCAGTCCCTTCTATTTTTCACTCTAAAGTCAGAGCCACATGGCCAAAGCTGCTGAGTTCTGCTGCTTGTTGGGACTGGAATATGGCCCCCTTGTTCTATTACATTATCACCAGCTTTCTGTTTTCCAACTCTTTCACTGCCTAAGTTGGCTTTCCTGAATCTTGCTCCATAGACTGACTTTGAACTCAGAGATCTGTATGCCTGTCTCCTAAGCACTGGGATTAAAGGTGTGGTCCACCAAGCTTTTCTTCACCTAGAACTTGCTCTGTTCTAGGCTGGCCTTGAACTCAGAGATCTGCTTGTCTTTGCCTCCTGGGATTAAAGGCTTGTACTACCATGCCTGAACCTAAATTTAGCTGGGTGGAATGTTGCCCCAAGGTCACTACTCCCTTAATTCAATTTAATGTCCTTGAACACAGAATTCAGCTCCATTTCACTTTCTGGTGTACCTTTAATACTCAAACTATATATTTTGTATTTTTCCTTTCTCAGCTTGCTACATTTGTTCAAAATGCTCTTCATCAGACTTAACCAGAAAAAGTCTCTGTTGGGCTTTTTTGAGACTTCCTTTGTCAATGCAATTGATCTGAGTCTCTTCACCTTAGCCTTAGACAGATTCTTTGGACAATGACAAAAAGCAGCCACATTCTTCACCAAAACATCATCAAAAAAGCCTCTTGGCCACATATTACAGTTTTTCTTCACTGAAACATCTTGGACCATCAGGCCTCCACAGTTCAAATGACCCTCAGCACCACTGTCTTCCATATTCCTACTAGGCTGGCCCAGTAAGCCCCACTTAAAGCATTCCATGGCTTTCCAAACCCAAAGTCCCCAAATCCACATTTTTCCAAACAAAAGCATGGTCAGGCCTATCACTGCAATAGCCCACTCCTGGTACTAACTTCTGTCTTGGGGTTTTACTGCTGTGAACAGACACCATGACCAATGCAACTCTTATAAAAGACAACATTTAGTTGGGGCTGACTTACAGGTTCAGAGGTTCAGTCCATTATCATCAATGTGGGAGCATGGCAACATCTAGGCAGGCATGGCGCAGGAGGAGCTTGGAGTTCTAGATCTTCATCTGAAGGCTGCTAGTGGAAGAGTGACTTCTAGGCAACGAGGGTGAGGGTCTTAAACCTACACCCACAGTGACACACCAATTCCAACAAGGCCATACCTCCTAATTGGGCCAGTCCCTGGGATAAGCATATGTAAACTGTCACAGAGTGGCATACCATACACTTCCAGTGGCCCTTCCCATGACTTTGACCCACTTTTAATGTCTGCAGCATCACTGGTGGGCACTCTCTGCATGCTGAGAATGCATCTTCTTCCTGTCTCTGGACCTTCTCTAATCAGGTGGAAGTTTGCCTGTTCTGTGTACTTGCACAGCTTACAAAAGGGAAGGGGTTTGTATACCCAGAGACAATCCTTAACCATAGTCAGATGACAGATCGTGAATAAAGGTCTCCTGTTCTTCCCGTGGATTCCATAAAGAATTTTCTGTTCTTCCTTGATAACTAAGGTCTTTCATCCTACTGAGGTTTAGTTCTCCCCTGTCTCTCTCTTTCCCTTAATTCTTTCCCTACATTCCATCATTGGGATCTACCTCTCCAGTTATTCACCTTTCTGCCATGACTTCATGGTATTATATTTTGCTTTGAAGAGAACCCAAAAACCATCTCATTCTCTGTTGGGTCTCTTCCATTAAAGCCAAATCATGAGGAAACTTGGGTTTAAAAAAAAGACAGTGTGTGTGTGTGTGTGTGTGTGTGTGGGTGTGTGTGTGTGTAACCTGAATACAATCTCATACAGATCAGAAAATCCCCATCCTTCTAGTCCTCTAAGCCAGTTTCAAGAGAAGTTGTCTACCTACAGAGGACTGAAATGCAGCCACCCTTCTCTGCCTGACCCTCTAGGAAGAGCCAGGTACCGCTGCGTTCTTGCAAGTAACCCAGAGCAGCTATAGATAAAGTAGAAGGCAATCCAGAGTTCCCAGTCCTGAGTTGTCCTGAGCTACATTGGGCTTGTGAGAATTTCCAATGACATACAAAGTCTCCTGGAGAATATCCACGAGGCCAGACATCAACCAAAGAGCTTGATAGAGAGATTTGCCACCATGGAGCAAAAATAGATCCTACAGCCAAGTGAACTGATTTGGCCAACTGAACTGACTAGTTTGAAGTCATGGCCATTGACTAAGCAGCATGTCGATAGCAATTGGGGAGTTGAGACAGTAAGGAGGATCACACAGCTCTGGGAGAGGACAGCACAGGTTCATTGCAGTCAACAACATGAACTTTAGCAGTTGGCAGTTACCAGGCATTGTAAATATCAGTTGCCATGGAGACATGAAGGACTCCCAAAAGGAAACAGCAGCATCCTTAAAGAACACTTTCTTTCATCACTATGAGATGTAACATGCTCCTTCTCCATACTCAGGTCACATCATGAAAAAGATTAGGGGGAAAAGGGGCAGGATGAACTGACCATTGAAAGACAAAGATAGCAGATTTCCAAAAGAAGTTATTTAAATTATTAAAATGGATCATAGTTGTCAGATCAGAAGTAAGTTCAGTAATATTCTCTCTCTGTCTCTCTCTGTCTTTGTCTCTGTCTCTCTGTCTCTCTGTCTCTGTCTGTCTGTCTGTCTGTCTGTCTCTCTCTCTCTCTCTCTCTCTCTCTCTCTCTCTCTCTCTGTGTGTGTGTGTGTGGGGGGGTATATGCATATACATGTCTGATTTAGGAAATTACATTGCATAAATGTATGGAACCTGGAGTCATCTTTGATTTTTTCTAGATGCCAATGGGGCAGGAAATAAGACTTCTTTATCAAAGAAAGGTCTCATTATGGAGATTTCTCAAGGTTTCTGAGCTGGGACCCACAATCCCTGCTCAGAGCAGGCACATTAAAGCTAGAAATCCACACACTGTGAGTGTACCTCCAGTCTCTGGTTTAACTTGGAAGGCAGATGTCAGGGGCCTTAATACATTCAGCAAAAATTGTGAAAGGATTGGGGTGGGGCTGGTAGCATTCATTCATTTCATCTCCTTGGACAGTCTGTTTCCCAGCCTTCCTCGGTTGTATCAATGCTACCTGTGTCTCCCTCATTTTCCCCAGCCTCCTCTGGGATGTCTCTTCTGCTGGTGACAGTTGCCGAGGGTTCCCCAGGGCAGGTCAAAGTATGATTTGTTTTTCAAGCTCTACCCACTTATTGATCTCCTGTCTAAGAAATGTCAGCAGCAGCCGACAGCTCTCCCAGCTAAGGCTCTTAACTTGGAAATCTGGGGTATTTGCCCATATAAAACCATTCCACTTCTACCTGTCTGGCTTTAGAACTATCCCCATCCCCACCTTGGGAAAAGTCTTCTAAGATGAGATGATGAGAATCAAATAGTGGCGTGCTTTGAACACTGGGATGGGAACCAGATTTAAATTGGGCAAAAGACACAAGCTCAAAGGCAGTGCTCCCTACTTCCTGTCTTCTCTCCCCTTTTCGTTGTCTCGTTCCTGAGAGTAGGTAGGAAAGTTTTCGGAAGAGGTTGGCCAGGGGCAGATGCTCAGTAGATTCATGAGTCAGGAGTCAGAGACTGGAACTCCGGTCCCGAATCAATGACCTGTTATTCCCATCCCCATCACTTCACACCCCTACCTCAATGCAATTTAAATGTAGGGTTGTAAAGAGGGAGGGGAGGAGAAAGAGACTGTGTGTTTAGTGGTTAAACCTTTTATAGTTTAAGTGCATAAACAGGGCCTTCTCCGTATCTGTCTATAGCAATTCCCCTGACAGTTACAGCAAAATTACAGAAACTGGGTCGTTTATATAACCCTTTGTATTGTCAAAGCACATTAAACGTCTGCCTCTCTGCACCCTGCTGAGCTGTCTGCAGCTGTCAGATCCCCATACTGCAGCTCCACACACTGAGGGTAAAGGACTCTGGCAATAAGCACTCGGGGAATACTGGACCCTCAGGTGCAACAAATTTTTGGAAAGGAGATTTTAATTTCCTCTGCATATGAGAGGCCCACAGTTTGAGAATATACTGGATTCTCTGATTCTCAGACAGATGCTTAGACACCTGGCTAGTGGACTTTTTTCCTCCCCAGTGGGCAAAACACAATACCTGTCTTTCCTTTTGGATAAGGTTGAAAGGGCTCATTCATTCATTCATTTAAAGGAGAATTATTGGATGTCTTTGAAACTACTAGTACTTTGAAGAATATGAATCAGTTGCTGTTTTTGTTTTATTAAGTTAGCGCACAAAGTGATAAGTTTCATTGTTACATATGTATGTGTATGTATGATGTGTGTGCGTGTGGATGCTTTATTATTGTCTCCCCACTCATGTCCCTCCTCCCTTTTGCTGGTCCCGTTCATCCCCCCCAGTCCCCACAAAGTGTTCTTCATTCTGCTTTCACATATATACACCCCATTATCCTCTTGCCTCTTTAAACCTCCTCTCTTCCTTTCACAATCATCTTTCTAATTGTGTGTGTGTGTGTGTGTGTGTGTGTGTGTGTGTGAGAGAGAGAGAGAGAGAGAGAGAGAGAGAGAAGAAGAGGAGGAAGAGGAGGAGGAGGAGGAGGAGGAGGAAGAGGGAGAGAAAGTATCTTTATTAACTCCATATTCCCATTTTAAGCCAACAAGCTAGATACTACCATCACTCCTGTTACATAGCAAGGAAAGCGAGCACCAGTGGGAGCTGGAGTATGCTGCCAAGGTGTTTCTATATGAACTGGAGCACTGCTTCTCTCCGCTGCTGCTGAGTATTGACAAGGAGACCAGTCAAATTTGATGCCTCCCTCACACTGACCTCTGGAGCTTGATTTAAGGACAAAATGAGGCAACATTTTCGTGGTCCACTGAACCACTTAGATTCAGGGCCATTCACTACGGCTGTTCACCTGCAGTTGTGAGAGCCTGGGAGTCAAAGGAAGTCTGCTTATTGCTAGAAACTCTTCAGTAAACCTCTTACGTTTTTGTCTTTGCCTCCACTATCACTAGCCATGAGACCTTGACAAGTTGGGTTTTACTTCTCTCCCTACCTCCGGTGGGATCCCAGAAAACACCCTTGGCAATACAGCTAGAGATGGGGAGAGAGAGAGAGAGAGAGAGCTGCAGGGGCAGATCAAGATGGAGTGGGAGTTGTGGTTACCGATGGAGAGGGAGAGGGAGAGGGAGAGGGAGAGGGAGAGGGAGAGGGAGAGGGAGAGGGAGAGGGAGAGGGAGAGGGAGAGGGAGCAGCAGATACAGATGGAGATAGAGATGGAGAGGGAGATGGAAGTGGAAGTACTAATGGAGACAGGCATACAAGTGCGGTGAGAGGTGGAAAGCTGCTTTGGGGATCCTACCTGAGGTGGCGGAGGGACGAAAACCAAACTTGTCAAGGTCACATGGCTAGTGATGGTGGGGGGAGTTTTGACCTCCCTACTCAGCTCTCCCTTATATCTCTAGAAATTTCTCTCTGCCATTCCCGTGACTGGCACTTTATCCATATTCCTTGAGTTACTTCGCCCTTCATCCCTGAAGGAATCGTGACTTCCATTTGCACACGGAGGGATCTCAAGGACCAATAAGTTCAGCAAAAGACCCGGCTTGTGTGGCAATTCCAGTCTCATCCCAAGCCCAGTCAGCCATTGCGCCAGACCTATGCGGGCAACATAACATTTTTCAGAGGGACTTCTATTTAACAGATTCCTTACATTTCCTGGAGCAGGTAACACTTTCCTTATCTCTCTTGTTGGATGTGTCTCAGGAAAACTGCTAGAGAAATCAGGGTTGCTAACTGGAAGATGTCCCTCCTGTGATGTGATTTGTGGAGCTGTGAGGATTTTCCAAAAGAGGATATGTCCCTTTTTCACCCAGCAACACCTAAAATTCCATTTTGATTTTTAGACAGAGTCTCACTCTTTATCCCTAGCTGGCCTGGAACTCACTATACAGACCAGGCTGGCTTTGAACTTACAGAAATCTGCCTCCTTAGTGATGTAATTAAAGCCATAAGCTACCCAGCTCCATGATTTAAAAAAAAAAAAAAAAGCTAAGTAGCCATACAATCCCACTTCCCAGTCATTTACCAAAGATAAGGGGAATCATCTATTCATATGCTTATATCTAAATGCTCAAAGAAGCTTTACTTATTCCAAGCCTGGAAAAAATCCAAGTGTCCATCAGCAACCGAATAGCTAACTAGTCGTGCCATATCAATATTTTTAAGAAATAAAAAATAAATTGATAAATGTCTCAACATGGATGAATTCCAAAAACATTAAATAAAAGAGCTAACTGCAAAAGGGTACATGCTTTATGATTGGCACTTAGCTGACGCTCTTGAACAGGTGAAGCTAACCTATGTTGGTGCAGGACAGTTTGGGCTAGAAAGTAGAAAAAGAGAACTTTCTAGAGAGGCGATGTTTTCCATATCTTATTGGGAAAATGATTACACGAGTGCAAGTACTTGTCAAAATTCATCAAAATGAACAATTAAAATGGCCACATTTTGTTATGTGTGATTTATACATCTCTAAAACGGATTTTTAAAATAGATTGCAAACACAATAGAGAAGACTTTCGTAGCAAGACTGTGGTATGCATGCCATTGGGAACCTACTTGTGTTTTCAGGGAAAGGAAGACCTTCAGTTTTTCTTCTTTCTCAAGTGTGCATACACTTACTGAACTCAAGCACACAGGAAAAAAAAAAAGCAAACATCCCAAATAACCACTCTAGCTGCTTATGTAGCAGATAACTTGTTTACTAGAATTCTGCCTTCCTCGGGGGTTAAATTCTTAAGGAAAGATTCCAAAATAGAATACTAACCAATCTTTCACTGTGAATGGCAAAGAAGGACTGAAGGTCAGTTCTAACACTGAGGAATCACCAGGTTGCCTCATCTGCTTTGCCAGGAAGGTGGTGGAGAAGCCACACAATCCCTCATATGTCTGTGACTTAATGCAGGTTTGAAATTACAATCCTGTCACGCTTGTTTAACGCACCACAATGCAGTGAAATCCTATTACCTGTCATCTATTAACTGTGCTGACAGATGCAGATAGAACTGTGGACAACAGCAGACATGCCTCACTCCCTTGAGTACCAGGGAGCTCGGAAAATTCTATCTCAGCCAAAGTTTCCATGAGCAATCATCTCAGCCTCCAAATGCAAGCAGGGATGGGTTGTATTGAGCAGCACCTGGTAGAGGGAAGCATGTGAGGATGTTTGGGTGTGCACATGCATGTACGAGCAAGAACTGGGGCAGCAGTTTCAGAAACTAGCAGCAGCAGCAGCAGCAGCAGCAGCAGCAGCAGCAGCAGCAGTAGCACTTGGGAAGTTGAAACGCTGAAACTTTGAATCAATCCAAGCACAAAGCTTTCAGTTTCTAATTCTGTACCTGTTTCCAACACCTTGCAAAGAGTCAATCTGTGCAGAAACTCACACTCTTGCTATTTCTTGTAGTCAATTCTAGTAGCTTACAGGAACAGCGGGGCTCTGAACCATTTATTTCTTTGAGAAGATCCCTTATCATCAATGATTGTTCTTGCAAACACTCAGGAATTTTCATTGTCCACACTCAGAAACATTCAATTAAAAAAAAAAAAAACCTCTCACCTGGCCTGACAGGTCTCCCTCCTACAGCCAAAGACGACCTAATAACAACAACAACAACAACAAAAACAAAACAAACAAAAACAAAACAAAGAGAAAACAAAACAAAACAAAAAACACCAGACATGAGAAGTCTTCTTTTTATCTGTTGGTCAGGGTTATGCAAGCGACTCTTTTAAAACAAATAAACTATCGTTATTGCCCCTGGTTGCTTCCAAGACGTGAAAGGCACATCTGTACTGCTAAAGACACCATGCACTTCAGAAGCAGGGCCATGAGGACTCAGAGCTGGAATTGACCTACATGCCTCTTCCCCCGACAACTAGCTTTCATGGAACCAGAGGATGCTATGCAATATTTCAAATGAAGGAAGCAACCCATGCTTTTGCCCAGAGCTATGATGCCTATGAACCACAACAATGACCAACAGAGCATGATAAGGATATAGGCATATCGACATGCAGACTATAATGGTAAACCCTCTACCTGGACTCAAGACTTGCTTAACAAGAGGAATCAGGCCTGGCACTGGAAACCTAGCCAACTAACTACTCATGGCCAGTTAAATCTTGGTTCTTGGAGGAGAACCTGCCGCCTCTACTAAATCAACATAATCCCCAATCTAAATATCTCATGCGCACATGTAAGTATAGTTCTCTCTTCTCGTCAAGGAAACATCCTTTTATCTCCTAGTAATGTCCGAAGCTACACCAATATTTGTCTCTGTTGTGCCAACACATGAGTTGATGACAACAACAATAGACATGCCAAAGTGGATAGGGGAAAGCCTATGAAGTCTCAACCCTACATAAAAAACTACATGTAACTAAGGAATTCTTGGAGTGAGATATAGTCTTCTCCAGGGAAGAATATGTCAATTGGTCATCCAATACCAAATGGTCAACCCCGAATACAAATGTAAATATAGGCCTGTGACATCTGGGATGGTTTGGAGGGAAGAAAGGGAAGGAAAACGATTGAATTAAAATCTCAAATATAAAATAAAAGCCTCAATCATTTTCTGTCTTCTTCAACATTTATTTATCAAGCATCTACTTCATGCTAGATCCTGATTATGTAGCCAGAAACAAGACACAAAATCTACATCTCTTCAAGAAGCTATATTTTAAATAATCAATGAATATTTAAATTACATAACATGTCTGATAATTCAATGGAAGAAATATAATGCAGGGAGAGGCAAAAATAGGCCTCAGATCTAGAAAATATGTTGGGCACAGTTGACGTGAAAAGAATGCAGTTGAGCAAAGGCTTAAAGAGATGGAAGGAGTCATCTCTATAACATCTGAGAAGACAGATGCAGGGAGTAAGACCAGCCAATGAAGAGGCCGTGGAAACAGGATGTGCTAGAGTAATAGAGAAGCAGCAAAACTCAGTACTAACTCAGCAAGAGCAACCACAACGATGAGGGTCAGATTGTCAAGGTCCTTGTAGGCAGTCATAAGATTTAGGCTTTGACTTGAGTGAGCTGGAAGTTTTGAGATAAAAATGGCCTTGTTCTGACTCAGATTTCCAGTGTGTCTCTGGCTGCTATGCTGAGAACATGCTGTCCTGCAAGGTGAGAAGCAGGAAGACTACTTTGGAACATTTTGATTTTTCAGGCATTCAATAGATGTTCAACTGAAATGCCAAGTGGGGATTTGAATGCACAAATCTGACTGGAGATTAAAAAGTTGGTATATATATATATGATGACTAAGGTCATGAGAATGGATTGAATTATTCCAAAGGTTGTGATTGGAGAGAACAGTAGCCAGAGAACACATACCTAGTCTTCTCTGACATTAAACGGTTAAGATGTTCTCTTGAATAATAAAAAAAAATCTCTTCAGTCATTTTTTTCTTGTAAAATAATGTCCAGATTGAAACCACACTAAATTATCTTAAGATGACAGTAATCATGGTGATAACTGACAGTGGTGTCATTTATTTTTATCTTTACACCTGCCTAGTCCAGAGAAAATAAAGAAAACGGGGGAATGGCAGCATAGAAATGCTGAGGAATCCAAACCTGGTATCTGCGGATAGAAGGATTTATGCTTTTATCAGAGTTAAATTTTTTATTCTTTCCATTTTGCTTGCTGGGGACCTCTACCAGTGTCATCACCAGGGGACAGTAGAGCAGGACCAATGGTGACAGAAACTAGTTCCTATTTCCGATATTCCTAATACCCTAGATTTTTTTCCTCTAGAGATGCTAGCACATCTGTCCTCTTACATCACCGTGTCGTTCACCATCCTGAAAAGTTCTTAATACTTTTTTGTCAGTCCCCTTCAAGCTACATATTTGCATTCCAAAGACTTTGAAAATTGAACTAGTAAATAGAGCACTGCCTAGCTCCCCAGCAGAATACTGGATGGCTCATACCCAGAACAGTTTCTGATGTCAACTACAAAGGCATTAAAAGTTGAAGTCCTTTAGGAATGATGCCCAAAGATTATGTATGGTACCTTTTAGCCTAAACCTAACTAAATGTGTCTTTAAAAATAAAACTATCATTGTCACTCTAATACTCTAATGGTGTAATACATTAAAATGTCCAGAGTAGAAACCCAAGTTACTAATCATACAAATGACCATGAAAATGCCAACATGCAGGGGGCTGGAGAGATGACTCAGTGGTTGAGATTACTGACTGCTCTTCCAGAGGTCCTGAGTTCAATTCCCAGCAACCACATGGTGGCTCACAACCATCTATAATGGGATCCAATGTACTCTTCTGGTGTGTCTGAAGACAGCGACAGCACACTCACATATATAAAATAAATAAACCTTTTTAAAAGAAAGTTTAAAAAGTTTTTCAACATGCATGGGAAGAGACACAAACACCAATGATGAGTGAGCGCATTTGTTGGAATTATATGACAAATAGTTAGGAAAAATCCAAGTTCAAACATTCACAAATACTCCTGGAATAGATTTCAAGTGGCAAGTCTAATTAAAGATCAGGGGAAGTTTTGTTTTGCTTTTGAGATAAGGTATTCTGTGTTTGAAGATGGCCTAAAACAAGTGATGTAACCAAACCTGGCATGGACCACACCAGTGTGTCTCAGCCTCCCAAGTACTGGGATGTGGTCCCAAAACATGTCTCACCACACCCAGCAGTCAATAGAAGTTCTTCAACTGAATAGTAAAAGAATTTTAAAATTTAAGAAATTGACCTAATGTATATAAGAAAGGGTCTCTGAATGTGGAGATATACCAACTACTAATCTGAATAAACAGGCTTTAAAAAAATGAATAGGATGTAGGGATCTAGGGAATTTAATATTCATGTCATCAGATCCCCATAGAAGAGAAAAAGTATAGTGTTAAAAATAGCTTGAAACAATAATATTTGATAATTTTCTGTATTAGCTAGCTTTCTGTCACTATAACAAACTACATAAGATAATCGGCTTAAAAGAAGAAGAGGAATCTGGATCTGGTGTCACACTCCTGTGATCCCACTTACTTGGGAAGATGAGGTAAGAAGATCAAAATCTAAAGGTGTACCTAGGCTACAGAGAAAGGTGAAAGCCTACCTAGGAAACTTAATGAGATAGATGCTATTTAACGTAAAATATTTTACAAGCGAGCTAGGAATATAGAGATGTAGTAGAATACTTGCTGGCATGCTCAAAGATTAAGGTTCAATTCCAAATACCAAAATAAATAAATAGATGGATAGATGGATAGATAGATAGATAGATAGATAGATAGATAGATAGACAAATTTATAGAAGAGAACCAGGAAAGGGTCATTTGAGCTCACCACATACAATGGATTGGGCCCACCCATATCAATAATTAATCAAGAAAGCAATCAACATCATTAGTCATTAGAGAAATGCAAATCAAAACAACCCTGAGATTTCACCTCACACCAGTCAGAATGGCTAAGATCAAAAACTCAGAAGACATCAAGTGTTGGCGAGGATGTGGAGAAAGAGGAACTTTCCTCCACTGCTGGTGGGACTGCAAGCTGGTACAACTACTCTGGAAATCAGTCTGGCAGTTCCTCAGAAAACTGGACATGATACTTCTGGAGGACCCAGCCATACCACTCCTGGGAATATACCCAGAAGATTCCCCAGCATGCAATAAGGATACATGCTCTACTATGTTCATAGCAGCCTTATTTATAATAGCCAGAAGCTGGAAAGAACCCAGATGTCCCTCAACAGAGGAATGGATACAAAAAAATGTGGTATATATACACAATGGAGTACTATTCAGCCATTAGAAACAACGAATTCATGAAATTCTTAGAGAAATGGATGGAGCTGGAGAACATCATACTAAGTGAGGTAACCCAGTCTCAAAAGAATACCCATTGTATGCAGTCACTGATAAGTGGATATTAGCCTAGAATCTTGGAACACCAAAGACACAATTCACATACCAAATGATGTCTGACAAGAAGGAAGGAGTGGATACTGGTGCTGGAAAGGATCAAAGCACCAGTGTAGGGGAATACAAGAACAGGGAAGAGGGAAGGGGTGGATGAGGGAGCAGGGGGACGGAAAAGGGCATGTGGGACCTTTGGGGGGTAGGGAACCAGAAAAAGGGAAATGAATTGTAAATATAGAATATATCCAATAAAACAAAAACAAAAACAAAAAAACAAAAACAAAAAAGAAAAGAAAGAAAGAAAGCAATCCATAGACTTGCCTACAGGCCAATCTATTGTAGACATTTTCTTAATGAGATTTCCTCTTCTTAGCTATGTCTAGGTTTGGTTCAAGTTGACACAAAAAAAAATCAGCACAGTAACAATTTAAAAAAAATTGTCAGCATAATCACAAATGCACAAATAATGCATTTTATGAATGAGAGAAGAAAAAATAAAGACATCCCTTCATATCAGAAAATATAAAGAAATAGATTGTCTCTAGAATAATTGCTATGGAAGGTTCTTAAATAAAATAAAATGTTAATAGGAGAAAATAAATGAAGACCAGTGGAAATGAGTCTATATCCCAGTAAAGGCATTCTTCTATTTTGAGATGTTTACAATAAGTTTCACAATTGAAAGAAAGCAAGGATTATATAAGTTTATCATCTAGAGTATAGGGGAATGCCATGACAGGGAAGCAGGGGTAGGTGGGTTGGTGAGCAGGGGAAGGGGAGGATGGGTTAGGGGGTTTTCAGAGGGGAAACCAGGAATGGGGATATCATTTGAAATGTAAATAAAGAAAATATCTAATAAAAAAAAGACAAATACAACACAAAAGTGGAGTGTGTACAGGACTGACAAAAATCAGGTAGCATTTCTACTTTTTAATTAAACTGGAATTTTTTTATATTCTGAATTGATGGCCAAACATTCAGTGTGTATTTTATAATCATTAGAGCAACCACTAAAATAATTACATGATATATAATAAAAGATTACAATAGAAAATATTACATTCTTAAAGATGTTCAAATAGTGATTGAACAGTGTGTTATCATGAATTTACTATCATCAAAAAAGAAAAGTAAGATGAGCAGGAAAATAAGCAGAATGAAAGACTAGAGTGTGGGCGCTGGAGAGATGGCTCAAAAGTTAAGAGCACTGGCTGTTCTTCCAGGGGTCCTGAGTTCAATTCCCAGTAGATGGGATCTGATGCCCTCTTCTGGTATGCAAGTCAACATGCAGGCACAAGTCCGTATACATAATAAATACACTTTTTAAGACTGAAGTTTAATTCCTAGTAATATATCATATATAATATTCTTAATTTTGAAAAATGGACCTGGTAATGTAAGACTCTAATATTGGGGAAAGCTGAGGTATAAGTAATAATATATTTTATTATCACTACAATTTTCTCTTAATTGACATTTTTTTCCAAAATGAAAAATGTACTTAGACACATTTCAGGTAACCCAAAATTAGGTCAAAAAGTTGGAATAGAATAATGTTTTAAAATGTAAGAATTAAGTAAAAAGAAAATATTAAAATGTTGAAGTATTCCAAACATGGCAATAATTATTTTAAATGGTCTAAACACATTTATTAAAATAATAATATGCATAATATGTTAATATAAGAATATGGCCCATCAATAAGCTGTCTACAAGAAACTTGTTTCAAATATAATGATGTAGGTAGGTTAAAAGTGAACAAGCATGAAAGAGGAACTCCGCATGCACTCATCAAAGGAAGATGAGCACGACTTCAAAAATATCAGACAAAGAAGATGTCAGAGCAGCGAAAATCACCAGAGATCAGGCAGGACACTAAATGCCGGCAAGAGGATCAATTCACCAGGAAGATTAAACAATGCTGAGTATGCTTGTAGTTAACACAAGAACTTCTAGGACATAAACAAGAAAAAAATGACATAATCGAAAAGAGAAACAAATAAGCCTACAATTTTAGTCAGGAACTTTTCAACAGTTCTTTCTTTGCAATAGAAATGGTAGGCAGTACATTGGCCAGTATATAAAAGAACCACTCAAGAAGGAGACTTTGCCTAGAACTAGAAATGTAGGTAACTAATCAGTGTTAATGAAATCATGGTCATTGGAGGAGAATCTACAACCACCAATTTACTATACCAACATATTCCCTAACACCAATCTATAAGGAAACTTCATTTTGCAACAGACAGTGACCATTACAGAAAACCACAACCAATCAATATGCAAAGTTGTGGAGCACAGCCCCAGTGGATCCATCTATAAAATCCATTCCCACCACTAACATTGCAGACCATTGCAGAAGAGGGGGTGGAAAGATTGTAAGAGCCAAAGGATTGGCGACTTTGCTGTATTGTATTTCTCGTAACATCAGAATCATGACACACGAAGTCTCACCAACATGACACCAAACAACATGCTAAAACTGCATGAGGAAAAGCCCTCGAGCCCTTAACACAACACAAAGAGCTATAGGCAACAGAAGAACACTGGAAACAGAAAAGGTGGCCTTCTCTAAGATCATCCCTGAAAACATATATACATGTAATATTATATGAACTCATATTTGGGAATACATATTCATATACAAATATATATGCATAAAATAACAATTGATTCAAAACAAAGTCATAATTTGAAGGAGGATGAAAAGTTGGAGGGTGAACAGGGAAGGGGAAAATATTGCAACTAAAATACAATCTTAAAACCAACCAACCAACCAACCAACCAACCAACCAACCAACCAACCAATGACACAAACAAGCAAACAGAAGAAACAAATAATAACATCAGTCAAATGGCATTTATAGACTATTTTTTTTATCCAACAACAGCAGAATGTGTACCAAATTTTCAGGTGACTATGAAATAGTCACAACAATAGAAAGCATACAACAAATCTTAACAATTTAGAAAAATTGTAATTGGGTAGAAAAATTGGAAGTGGGTACTCTTAAGTCATATGGAATCAAACTAGAAACCAACATTAGAAAGACAAAAAAGAAAGGTCCAAACACCAGGAAGACACTACTATTAGAGCATACATTTAAACAATCCATGGATCAAAGTAAAAAATACAAGAGAAATTTTTAAAATACTTGAACTGAACAAAATACCACAGTTTGAAATTTATGCTAAGTATATATCAACAGTGCTTAAAGGGAAATTCAGAGTCTTCAGTATTTATAGTAAAGGAGAAAAATGCTGCAAACAGTAACGAATAATGCCTATCATAGTGAGTTAACAAAACAAGAACAAATCAGCTCCAATTAAGCACAGGAAACGAAACAATAAAAAATGGGAACCAATGAAATATAAGATAAATAACAGAGAAAATCAATGGAACAAAAATAGTTACCTTTAAAAGATCAATAAAACTGATAAATTTCTATCGAGAGTAGAGAGAGAGAGAGAGAGCACAAATCATCAGGATCAGGAGGAGGGAATACGACTACAGATCTTGCAAACGCTTGAACGAAAATAAGGAGACGGTATGGAAAACTCTATGGAAAAGAATTTGGAAAGCTATGTGAAATGGATCAAGTCCTTATAAATCACAAATAAGAAAAACTAAGATGAATTAAATAATCTAAAATTTTTCAGTTACCAAATTAATTACATTTTAGTTCAAAGCCTTCCATAAATTAAATCTCCATGCTCAGATGATACATTCTGCCTAATACTTAAAGAAATGTTATTAGTTCTTTACAAAAAATTAATCTTTTCTAGAAAACAGTAGAAGATGGAGCTCTTCTCAGCTCATTTTCTGAGGTCCACAACATTTCCCTGTTTCTAAAACCAGACAAAATGGTCACAAGAAAGAAGACTAATATCTCTCATGAACATACATAAGATCCCAAGCAGAACATTAGATCGTTGAATACATCAATTAATTAACCAAGTGGGGTATATCCCAGAAATGCAAAACTTCAAAAGTGAATATATATAATTCCCAATATCGGCATTTTAAGTGAAGGAAAAGACAAGAGTACCTAATCCTTTTCTTGGCTGATGTCCGAGAGGCAGATGATAAAATCCAATGTCCACTCATGATTTATAAAAAGAAAAAAACCCTCTTGGTACACTCAAAATAGATGACACTTCCTCAGCCTAATAAACTACATGTACAAAATCTTACTGTTAACATCATAGTCAAGAGCAAAAAATGGGACACTTTCCCCCTGTGGTGACAATGAAGGAGGGATGATCAAAAATTTCCCTTTAATTTGGCACTAGTGAATTGAACCCTTTAGTCAAGAAAAAGAAAAAAATCATATAGATTGAAAAGGAAGAAATAAAACTGTCCCCTTATATACTATGTTTATCTACATACATAGATGCTAAAGAATCTATAAAATAAAGGCAACATCAAATTTATTCACAGAACCAGTATGTGAATTTAGCGAGTTTGCAGATAAAAGTTAAGTATACCATACTCAAATACAATTTAAAAGACCAACATACTTCATGATAGTTCCCAAAGAGTAAACCACTTAGTAGTAAAAAAAAAAATGTGTAAAGTTTCTATACAACAAATGCTACTTAACAGAGCAGGGGCAAAATGAAGCTGTCTGTTTAAAATTTGAGAAAAGTGGGTTCTTATGGCAAAGTGAATAGGAATGGACTCAATAGGCCTGTAGAGTGTGGCTCTATTTGGAGATGTGGCCTTGTTGGAAGAAGTATGGCACTGTGAAGTCAGGCTTTGAGGTTTCAAGTTATACCCAGTGTGGCACACAGTTCTCTTCTGCTGACTTCAGATCAAGGTGTAGAACTCTCAGCTCATCCTCCAGCACCATGCCTGCATGGACACTGCCATGCTTCCTGCCATGATGATAATGGACTGAACCTCTGAACTGTAAGCCAGCCCCAATTAAATGTTGTCCTTTATAAGAGTTGCCTTGGTCATGTGTCTCTTCACATCAATAAAAACCCTAACTAAGACACCATGGTCATGGATTGTTGCAGTTCAACACAATAAACTCTTGCCAAAATGATTTATAGGTGTAATGTAGTAACCAATCAAGAAGCCGGGAGGATTTATGTGCATGTCGACAAGTGGTTTCTACAATTTATATGGAAAGGCAAAAGCACCAGAAGAGCTAAAACAAATTTGAAAAATAATAAAGAATAAATAAAACACAGTACTTGATTTCAAGACATACTCCATAGCTGGGAGGCCCCATCCCTCGTTGAGGAGCTACAGGCAGTTAATGACTCCTGGAGAGAGGGTATCATTTTTCTTCAGTGGTGTGGCCGTTGGTACACTTCCCATGATCCAATAAATAACCTCATAACATGCACATGCAGGCAACTCTAATTAAACTCAATAGGTTATAAATAATGATAATAATAATAACCATAGACATGAATGTAGGAGAGGGACTTCCTGAGATAAAGCATTCTTGAGGCAGTAAAAGGAAAATAAAGGAATGGAGATAATTTTTGTGTGTTTGTGTGTATATGTGGGAAATTGTCAAAGAATAAATTAAAATTTTTTTCAAGAAGATGTGTTGGGTAGTGTTGGGTAGAACACACCTTTAATCTTAGCACTAAGGAGGTAGGAGGATCTCTAAATTTGAGGCCAGCCTGGTCTATAGAGTGAGTTCCAGAAAGGCCAGTGCTATACAGAGAAACCCTGTCTCAGAAAAAAAATGAGACTTACTCTGTAGCTACGGAAATGGAAAGCTGTGGAAGTTAGGTCTGGTTCTCCATCTTGGCACCATGCTCCTAGAAATAAGACTCAGATTCAAAATATATTTACAAATACATTGGCCATATAGCTAGGCTCTTTTCTAACTAGACGTAACTTGAAATATCCCATTTATTTTAACTTACATTCTGTCACCTGCCTGGTTACCTGTGATCAGGTACCATGCATCTGTCACCTTACATCTTTGCAGGTGACTATCCCCAATGCCTGGCTCCACCCCTGGATACTTTCTGCCTCCCGGATGTCCCATCTCTTATTTCCTATAGGCCATAGGTTTTTAATTGACAGGCGATGCATCCATATACAAGATAACCAATATACAAGATAATCAAACTCTCTACAGAAAGCAAAGGAATATACAGACAGAGGCTAATGGGAAAAGCACATAGAAATAAACTTAATATAGGCAAGTGGTTTTTTGATGAGGTTTCAAGGACTGAGTAGTGCTCCCATTTGGCATTGGTGCTCCATGGGATCCTCAGCCCTTTTGTTGGGAGGTCTGTGAAGGCAGTAACTCCCCCACTGGCCATATAGAATCCCTGGCCTTCTGGATCCAGCCAACAGAGAGGAACAGACTCTCACAGACTTACCCGCTCAATATGGTTTCAGATCACTAATGGAAAGGTTCTCCTTTTCTTCATCTGTAGATGAGAAAAGTAAAAGTGGAGAACTTGTGGCTGTGCTCCCGCTCTCCCCGAGTTGGTAGCAAAGCTTCAGCTTTTGGCTGTTGTCCTGACGTTTATGGGAAATGTCCAGGGCAGATGTTCCGCATTCCACTTCTTGTTTCCTTTAGTAATCCTAGATGGCTAGAGATCCCAGTAGCTTTCCCTCATGAGCCTAGTCAGCATGGTGGTCAGACAGGAAGATCTTACCGGCCAATATATTGCCTCCTTTACTTATTGCTTCTAAGTTTTGCCCTTCCATTGACCAGGAACTGAAAGAAATCAACAGAAGCAGCCAGGAACAATAGCAGACCAAGGGACGATGCCTAACCACGTGAGGTACTCATCATCAGGTGTGCCGAGTCTAGGGTCCTGGTCTGAAGACAATTGGAGGCTTGCACCTATTTCTAAGCTGTATTTTGGGGCTATAGAGTTGATATGAGCTCAGTTGTATCCTGTCCTGAGTTCACATGTTGATGTTGATGTTCTGACCTCCTGCCCTGCCTAGTGTTTATGACAACTTGCCGCTAGCTAGAGACATTTGGAAAGAAAGAATCCAAGTTGAGAAAATGCCCAGACCAGACAGGTCTGCCGTTAAGCCTGCAGAGCACTGTCTTAATTACTAATCGATATGGGAGGGCCCAGCCCCAAACATTCTCCCCCCCCCCCCAGCAGTCTCCACCCTCAGCATCCTTCCAGCCGGCTTGCTATCCTCTGCCCTGCAGAGACAGCTGTAGGTAATACTTGAGTGGCTGCCAGGGATCCTGCTAAAAGAGACCTCCCCTCACTGTCAGCAGTAGGCTCGCAACAGCCACAGGGGCAGAGCCTGGAGGCTCTTGGGGCTCCTGAGCCTTCTCTGCTCTCTTCTGGAACCAGCAGCTTTCAGCGTTGGCCTGTGAGTACACCTGCCTGGCACTTCCTGGAGAGGGGAAGGGGGCTGGGTTGTTTTTGTTTTTGTCTTTTGTTTTTTTGTTTGTTTGTTTTTTTAGCATGTGTGCCCTTTCTTCTACTTCTTCTGTCTATCTTTCTCCCGAAATAAGCAGAAGCACTTCCTTCAACACCAAGAGCAAAGAAAGAGGGGGCCGAGAAAGGAAAAAAGTAAAAGTCAGAGCGTTGCACATAATAGTAGGCGGAGTTTATGGAGAGCAGCCGACAATCAGTGTTTACAGACGCCCTTTATTTTATATTATTTCCTCATCTGTTCAGCTTTCTTGGGCAGGAGCCAGCAAGTTAATATTCCCTGTCAAAGTCGGCCTTTTATCTGTCAGGTTCCAAATGAAACGGAGACGCTGGGGTTTGCAAGTGTCTCGGGCAACAAGCAAACACACCTCAGCAGCAGCAGGCAGAAGTCAGTAGCTGGGATCCCACCCACCCAATAGCAGTTCCTTCTGAGCACCTTATACTGAGGTTTTGGGTTAAGGGGGGCTGTGATTCTTTGACCAGAATGGGAACCATGATGGGGATCTCTGGCTCGCCACGGTCCTTTGGTGTTATAGAGCATCACTTTGGTGCCACCTGTCAGCGATGCTACTTCACAGGCCACCACAGATCATCCTGGGTGGGGGATGGGGGGGTGAGGTGGGGTGGGGTGTGGCTGCCATTTGGGTTAGTTTAAAGGAGGCTTTTGACAGAGCAGGCTTGGGGAGGCAGTCTAGTGGGGTCATGCCCTATCTGAGACCTCAGTGTGAGTCTGAAAACAAAAAACAAAAAACAAAAAAACAAAAAAAACAACTCACTGATCAGCAGTCTGAACAGACTTGTAATGGTTTTAAAACCTTTTTCCAGGTTCTTCAGCACAACACCACCACACACACACACCCAAATTGGAACCTATTTCTCCTCCCCTTCATTAAGAATTGGCTTTCATGATTCACCCTGAGAATGAATGTATGTATACAACTGTGTCTGTGTGTCTGTGTGTGCGCCTGTGTGCGTGCATGTGCATGTGGGGGTGGGTGGGAGATATGCTTGTATATCCCTGTACAGCATATGGAGCCCAGAGGTTAAGCTTTGGTGCTTGGTCTCAGGCACCCGTCGACCTTGGTTTTTGAAATAGGGTCTCTCTTTCTCACTGTCCTGGAATTTACAGAGTACACTGTCTGCCAAGGAGCTGCAGCAAGCCTTCTGTCTCTTCCTTCTAGTGTTGGGATTGCAAACTCACATGGCCACACCTAGCTTTTTATAACTGGGCTCTAGAGATAGAATTCAGGCTCTCCTGTCCATCTTCCCCGGGCCCTGTCACAAATCACTTATAAAAAGGAAGTATGGAAGAAAAAAAAGGTAGCATTGTGATTTTCCAGGTTACATTATCAAAGTAATATGGACTCATCTTTGCTCCCTCTCTGGGGCCACTCACCTCAGGAGCCTTGGGAGTCCTGTGAGAATACCACCTGTTCTGGAGACACCCTTCCGTGGGGCTGTGTGAGGAGACAGAGAGACCCAAGCCTCCTTTGTGGCAGCCCTAGCTATTTGAGTCTTCTAGTTGGAGAAAAGGTAACCCTAGATATGTCCCCCAACCTCAAGCCCTCTGAGACTGTATAAGACTACAAGTAAAAGACACGTCACCGAGTTCGATTGTTTTCAGAAATGTAAGTGCTAATGATAAAAATGATTAACCCCATGCCACCTCATTATGTCTTAGGACTGTGTGTTATAAAGCTAGACACTAGTACAATGAGTCCTCTGGTCTGATTTCCTCTCCTGCAAAACAGCACGGGTAGAATGTAGAAACTTTCTGCACTACAAATCAACCTCGGGCCATTTATCTCAGGTCAATAGGCCTGGAATCCATCTGTTTCTCCACTCATGTTTTCTTGCTTGACTCATTCAAACTTTCTGAAACTTTCTTTCTACATGGAAAAAAAATGGAGAGACTAAAATTCATCTATATTCACACAGATAGTAAAAGGGTCAGAGGCCATAGAATGTGGAGACTTCTCAGTGACCTGACATACAAGAGCGATCCAAAAAAAATCCGTGGGACCCCTCCATCCCAACCAGGTTGCAGGGGAAAAAAAAACATAAAGTGTTCATATAGCCGCCACTTACATGCAAACTTGAATGGCCCTGTGCAACTCTAACGGGAAGGGCACTGTGTAAAATGCAGGAACTGCATAGGGGTGGCCAGGCATACTGCACAGCTGTGGAGTTTAATTCCATTGTAGGAAGCTGAAGGCTTCCTTAATCTCTGTTACTTCTAAATCAATTTGAGGGCCTCAGTGGTCAACTCAGAGTTTGGAGGTACCCTAGAATACAGTGGGGGGTGGGGGTGGGGCTGGGATGAAGCCCAGTAGGGAAGTGCTTGCCTGGCATGCACACATCTCTGAGCTTTATTGCCAACACACACACACACACACACACACACACACACACACACACACCTTAATTTTAGGCTGAGAATGATGTCTTATACCTGTAACCCAGGTAACTGGGATGTTGAGGTAGAAGGAGTGTCATGGGTTCGAGGCTACTTTAGGTGCATAGTGAGATCATGCTTCAGAAAACGACAGCACAGATTTGCAGCGGGCTGGAATTTGAGAATCCTCCACGCATTGCTATCATGCTGCCCAACCTCAGACCCAGCTGGACTCAAATAGCATATTTGAGGGTCAAGTAAAATTACAAATGGGTTCTTCGGGAACGAATGTGGCGTGCTAATTTTTATGGCGTGTTCCATGATGACCGCAAGGAGCTTGTTCCTAGAATTCTAGGCAAAATGCTCTGCACCAAGTCCTCAGCCCTTCTCGAGGCTTCTCCCTTTCTTACAATATGGCTGCTGCTAATAAAGGCGTAAATGCTGCCAAGCACTTATTACAGTAATATTATCTTTATATTATCCCAGCATTACCAGGCTGTGCATAGGGCTGGGGAGGCGGGAGAACCTCTTCGGTGCTGTCAGTAATCGGAGGAAGGCAGTTTAGTTTAATGATAATGACTTACACTTACATAGCTGCCCTCATCCCAGAGGACCCTGGAGCACTTTACAAATACACTCTCACTCTGAGCCTTTCTAACAAACCTGAGCCACAGCACTGCTTATAAATAAAATATATTCTGAGTGCCTCCATATACTGCAAATGTATGATATAAATATGTATAAATGTAACAAATATGATTTTTGCATGTTACATTTATAATATTCACAAAAATCGTGACCCATCATGGGTATACAGCTATAAAAGAGACTCATAAGATGCAGAAGTCCAATAAATACATGTACTGGGCAGCCATTTAGAGCAGGTGCCGGCCTAGGTCTCTTAAAAGCTAAAGAAAGCACTCATGGTCTACATTCATTGGGTTTCTCTTTTATTAAAAAAGTCATTCCCAGGTCAAGTTCATTCAACCAGGAGCTGTCTAGGGTCTAGCAAATCTACACATATAAATTGCCCTGGCAACTCATTATGTTGGTTCCAATGCCAAGGTGCTGTGTGATCATGGACAAAGGAGGAAACTTCTCTGGTTCTCAGTATATACAGTATTGTCAGTGTAGACCGCAAGGTAGAGCTAGTGTAATTTGTGCTATTGCTCCTAATCTTTCAAGGCCATTCTATATTAGCTCTGAGTGGCCATATAAGAAGTCAGACTGCTCTGAGACTGCGATGTTCTAAAGATCATAGGATCAATGGACATGCCCCCCAAATAGGCCCTCTAGTTAGGTTACTTAAGATTTTGGACATACAAGATAACAAAACTTCAGGTGATCCCAGCTCCAGACTCAGTCTCTCCCAGAATTTAAATCCCTGTAGCTGAGGTTCTAGATATTTCTGGAATAGAAATAAGCCTGCACCTTGGTACTATATGCTTACTACTGCTCTGAAGAATATGGTCCTGATATGACAGCCATTCTTCATTAGTAGTTTAATAATCTGTTATATAATAAGAGTAATGATAAAAAAGAATAGCCAAACTCTAAATCCATGAGCTAGCAAAGTAAACTCTGCCTTACACTACAGTGAATAACTTGAATATCACATGACAAGGGACATACACATGAAGCTGTCATGGAGACTTATATTCTCCAAGTATATTATAGGACTCCCACTGTCAACAGCCCTATATTATAATTTAGACTTTAAAACAGGAATGAGCATGTGATGTAGGGTCAAGAGATGTTGCCTAGCTGGATTCTAGGATACTATGGAGAAATAGATAGATAGTGAGAGATGAAGGGCCGAAGCCCACAAAGACTGTGGGAAGGGATCCAGGAAGAGTAGGACTGGGGAGGCATTCAGCCCTGGTATCTGCCTGTTGCTATCATGAGCATAGAGCTGGCCATTGTGATCAAGTGTGGGAAGCAGTGCTCCACACCCTTAATCTTGAAGACAGTCTAGATGCCACTGGGAAAACATATAGAATCATGATGACAGCAGAGCCCTTGAAGACACATAGATTTGTATTTAAATGCTGCTTCAGTCATCTTACGCCTCCATGACTATGGCTGGGTTCTTAAACCCCTCAGCCTGAGATTTCTGGCTGATGGCATTAGCCTTTCTTTCAGGAAGAACAGAGCCCTTGGATGTGGAACTGTTCACAAGCCCCATTTGGATTCCTGCTTACTTTCATCTGGTCTTTCTGGGGGTTGGGGTATAAGGAACAGTGTACTCAGGCTTAGGCTTTAGATGAGTATTTCTTGCTTCAAAGCCTAGCTCCAAATTATGGAACGTATGGTGGGGGGGGGGACTGGGAAAGGGGAAAGCCTTTGGAATGTAAACATAGAAAATAAAAATTAAATAAAAGCCTAGCTCCAGACCTTTCTGGTTGTATTACTTTGGCAAGTTGCATAATGTTTCTGTCCTTCTGTTTCCATGTGGGTTGAATGAGGATAATAATTCTATAGACTTTGTGGAGATGGTATAGTATACACACACACACACACACACACACACACACACACACACTTACACAGTGAGAGAGAAAGAGAGAGACTAGCAGCACATCATTCCAAGGAGGTGTTCAAGACATGTTAATCGTTGATGTCCTTTATAACCTGTTCTTTTTCCTTTTCCCGGACTCATCCTATTCTCTCTTCTCACTGTGCATTGGGGAGCCATTCCTATCCTCCAGCCCAGTTCCTCTCTGCCTGCTGGTACCTTAGCAACCATGAAATCTCCTTGAGTCAGCTCAGCAGACACCAGCCCTTGGCTGGGGGAACTAGTCTTTCCAGAGCAGCTTCCTCTCTGTTCCTTTCCTTGGTCTCCTCTGGTGCCTTGCTCTACTTGGCGTCTCAAGCGAGAGCATTGACCTTGATGCCTTCTTTATCCTTTATCTTCCCCTTTCAAACAACAACTGAATCCAGCTGTGCTCCAGTCTGCCTGGGAGCTATCCGCAGCTTTCCCACCTTCGTGACATCACTGGTTGCAGCCAGCGTCATTGCTGACCCTGACATAGCACTGGTCTTCCATTGCTCTTACCTTTCACTTTCTGTGTCCACTCTTCCTTTCACTTTCACTTTCTATTTACTTTCCATGCAGCTTTCAGAATAATTGCCACTTCCCTACTTAAAACTTGCCAGCCATTTCCCACTTCACTATGGATAAGGTATGAATTCATTACCTCATATCCTACAAGATCTTTTCTACCCCAGGCCCTTTGCACTTGCCACTACCACTGCTCAAAATGACTTCCTCATCCAAGAATTCTCATCCTTGGTCCTTTAGCTTAGTGTCATATCTGAAAACTGGCATCTTCTCACTGTTCCCATGTAAAATTAAGTCCCTTAGTACCTTTGTTAGACTGTCCTATTCTCTTTTAATGCCACAATGTATAGTTTAATACTCCATAATTAAATTTTGTACTTCCTCTATGAGGCTGAGAAGAGGATTTCCAGCCTGCCATATCATTGTCCCACAAATATCTATTAAGTACCATAGGAAGCAAATGCAGTCCTGAGCGGATGTGTATTGTTTCCCATGGACGCAGCCATGTCAAGGACTTCAGTACTTTAGCCCAATGGAGTGACCAGGTTTTCCCTAGGTCTGAGTTCAAATGTTGACAGTGTATGTAGAAAATGCCCCCAGTCACTTTCTCCTCCAAGTGTGTGTGGCCTTAAGACTGTTCTATTTCAGAGGTCTGCCCAGTTGTCAGTCATCCTCACATGCAACATCCTCACATCTCTGTTCAACTCCATATCATCAATATGCTGAGCTCCTAGGATGCTGCGCCTCTATCCAAGAGCCTAGAATAGAAAATCAAAGCTTTGGTTTCCTGTTTGCAGTAACTAACAGTATATAATCTAGGGTAGTAGGCTCTGTGATATCCCATTCTGATTCCTAATCAAAGAAGGCTGTGCTGCTCAGTTGTGGCTTAGAGTATCCCTCCACAGCTCTTCCTCTTCTCAGACTAGGTCTCAGCTGTGGAGTGATAATCAAGGCCACACACCTCCCAGGGTAGCACACTCTCAGAACTCAGATGAGGTGCAATGACCTAGCCCTCTTGGCTCAGCTCACTATAACGATGCAGGGGTCCTCTAACTTGATCTTGCTGGAGAAGTTGTTAAGACATCTTGCCTGGCCTGGTGTTGGAGACTCTTGTTCAGTAGGGCTGAGGTAGGTCTTGGGACATCTCCAACATGTTCCTGATGTTGTGGCTGATAGAGTCAACACACAAATTACAGTGCTTCCACTTTTGACTTAACCGTGATATGCAATGGTGCTGGTTGATTTTTTTTCCCCCAACTTGACACAAATTAGAGTTATCTGGGAATAGAGAACCTTAATTGAAAAGATGCCTCAATAAGATATCCAATAAGCATTCTACTTTCTGTAGGAAAAAAAAATTCTTGATTAATGACTGATGTGAGATGGCCCAGCCCACTGTGAGTGGTACTACCTCTAGGTAGGTGGTCCAGGTTCTATAAGAAAGCAGGTTGACTAAATCATGGAGATCAAGCTGGTAAGCATCATTTCTCCATGGCCTCTGCTTCTGTTCTTTCCTACCCAGAGCTTCTACCATGACGTTCATGGATGGACAACCTCTCAGATGAGATAAACCCTTTCTTCCCCACATTGCATTTAGTCAGTGTTTTGTCACTGCAATAGGAACTAGTCTAGAACAGTAACCAAAATACACTCAGTCAAAAACATACTTCAAAATTTGACCGTTGACCTTTCTGTGAGCTGACAGTCTAGGGTGACATTCCTCACTATACCAGGAGGTGACAGTGGGGCATAGCTTCCAGTCAGTCCTGTGGTTACAAGCACAAATAGATAGCCATCTACTCTACACTAAGCTGGGACATGTGGTAGGTCAGAGCTGCCAAATGCCTTTTAAGACAATGGGATCGTTGGGACATAACTTCATGGAAGTTGAGGAAAATCTGAAGAACAGATGGAAGTAGTCATTGTCCTCTGAGTTCCAACTGTTCTAGTCCCTTGGGCTAGATGTTGCACAAAATTCCTTTTCACTTTGAAATGTCCATTTAATTACGTTTTACTTCTTAGAACGAGGTGTGCCTTGAGTGGGCACTTGGGAAGAAGAAAGAAGTTAGTATGCTGAACGGAGAGGTGTATTGCTGTCTCTCCAGGGTCACCTCAAGTTTTCATCCCTCCAGTGCTTGGTTTCTACTTGTATTTTACATTCAGTTCCCCGCTCCCAGCTTTGCCATCCTCTGGAGCTCAGCTTGCTCACAAAGCCACCTCTTCAGGTGCAGTCAGTGGGCAAAGCCAGTGACTATTTTAATCTACTCTCCATGCCCCTTAAGTGGAAGTCTTAAGAAGTGCCACAAGAAAACAGGCATGAGGTGGGCTGTGGCTCTGAGTACTAATTGAAGAATGACTCCTCTGTGAGGTGTTAATATCTTGCAAAGAAGTGAATCTACTGGCATTTTTTTTAGAGTTTAATAAAAATATATATGCACCGTGAGAAAATCACAGCAATAATTCCTTGCACCTTTGTTCTAAGAAGCCCAAAGCACTCCCCATATATTATCATATTCATTATCCTATTTTCTTCACGTTTCTCATTAATTTTTTTTCTGAGGTGATATATTAATATGAAATTCTAAATCACATTAAGGATACCAGGAACCAAACTTGTTCTCTTCACCCGAACCCCACCTTTCTCTTCTCCCTTTTCCATCCATCATCCTCATCCCTTTCCTCAGCTGAGGAGAGGTCACATCAGCAGCTGCTAGGCAGCTGATGGCAGGGACTGCATGTAGTGGAGGTAGAAGAGGTGGCTTTGTGAGCAATGCAGGTGTCAAAGTGCGGCTTTGCCAGAGGGCAGCTTTCCCAGGCCAATTGCCAGGGCTCAAGCCCCTCCCCCAGAGTCACTCGATCAGACCAGGGCTCTGAGGCAGGTCAGGGAAAGTGCTCTCCCCCTCCCCCTGTCAACTCTCCCTCCCTCATGCAAGAGAGAAAGAATCAAGCTCATTACAGATATTATCATGCAGCACTTCATATTTCAAAGAGCTTTATAATCGCTAATTAGTTATTGCCAGAGAATATGGAAATGGTGCCTTGCTGGAAATGCACAGGATGGGAAGCCAGAGTGCTGTAAGCAGCTCAGCCTATGTCTGGCCGCTTGGCCTAGCTGGCACTCAAGAAGTATGACCAACGATAGGTTACAAGGGACAAGGTTTCTTATCACAGCTAATGTCATCCTGTAGGTTCTGGACCCAATCAAAAGAGCATTCTCAGCCAGAATAATCAAAGACAATGGAACAGCTTCCTCTTCTCAATGTGCTTTGCTTCATTCTTATTTGATTTTTATTATTTTACTTATTTTATTTGTGTGTTTGTGCCGATATCTGAATGGATGCACACATCTAGAGACCAGAGGATAATTTTCAGGAGCTGATTGCTTCGATCCTTTCACCCTGGGTTCCAGGGATTGAACTCCGGTCCTCAGACTTGTTGGGATAGTGCCTTCTTTGTCCCCGATCCATCTTGCTGATATCGTGGTGGCTTCATTCATGCCTCGATGGGTCAACTAGGCCTGGGCTTCATTCCAAAGGAATGCGTGTGTGCAAAGCAGAGGGCGAGTCCTTCTAGAAGCCTCCTGGAGACCTCATGAACGCATGAGCTTTCTGATCAAGTTCCTCTCAGAAACAGCGAGGAACAAAGACCACTTGTTTACCAAGGATTACCTCAGTCTCCTTGGAATTCTATTCTAATTACCCTCAGAAGCTGGAGTGGGAAGGGGGGCAAGAACCTGTACAGCCGTCCCAGGAGCTAAATTTGCCATCTGTGAGGAGCGCTATTCTTCCCAGGATGCAAGGACTCCTGTTGATGGGGACTGAGGAGATGCTCTCCACCCCACCCAAAACCAACCAACCAACCAATAAACAAACAGTATAGGCAGTGATGGCAAAAAGCCTTCCTCCTAGCAAAGGTCAGAAGTAGGAGAACCATGCCTTAGGAAGCACTCCTGGCTACTTCAGAAACTCAGTGAGTAGGCATGCCAACTACACTTGGTTCTAGCTTTCCATACTTGTCAGCTACAATTTTGATGCTGGAGCAAGGCAGCTATAAAAAACAACAACAACAACAACAGCAAACACACACACACACACACACACACACACACACACACACACAACTAGAGATGTGTATGTGTGCCTCCATCAATTTTCAGAAAGTGTCTCTCCACCAGAGTGCAGCCTTTGGACCAGAGGCAGCTGTTTTGTCTGGTGCTGGTGGCTTACCTCTCGGAAACTACTCTGTGTGAGATTGACAGGCTTTGCTTTTATAGCATCGTATCCCGAGAAGGAGCCTGGTATTTCCTTTGCAGATGCTGTTTTTCACCATGATGATGATGATGTCGCTTGCCTTAAGCCAAGGGAATCTCATACTTGGTCCAGCCTGGTCAGGCAAGGTCAGAGACAGCAGTGAGTTGAGTTACACACAAAGGCTTTTGAAAAGCAGCGTGTGTACAGTGCGAGCCTTTCCGGCTCATAGCATCCAGTCCTTTGCACCTTGCCTTCTGTTTCATGCTGAGTCGACTGGCGAACAGGTCAGAGCCAAAGGCTTTGTTTAGCGGCAGTTCCCAACCTGTGGGTCACGGCCCCTTTGGCAAATCTCGATCTCCAAAACTATTTACATCACAGTTCCTGACAGTAGCGAAATTAGTGACGGAGCAGCAATGGAAAATAATGTTATGGTTGGGGGGGAGGGTCACCACAACGTGAGAAACTGTATTAAAGCGTTGCAGCATTAGGAAGGTTGAGAGTCACTGGTGTAGAAGACTGACTTTCCATTGAGATTCTTTTAGCAATGCCTCCAACCCCTAACCAACAATGTTCTTCTTTTCCCAAGTTCCCCCAAATCAAGGCAGATGGGTGTGGGATATCTGCCAATCCTGTGATTTCTGGGGCCAAATGACCTCCAATTCTACTCCCTTGGGGCTACCTACAACCATAGCACATTCCTGCCTCTAGCATCCGTCCTTCAGTTCTCTCCCTTTCTTTCCAAGCTGCCCACCTCTAGATACTTCAAACAGATAAAAAAGACTGCCCCATTGTGATGGTGACCCAGAATTCTTTGTCTCTGTGCTGAATGCAACGGGGGAAAAAGAATGAGAGCCCATGAAGCTGGGGTGGGCTTTACCCTACAGCCAATTCATCTCTGGCTCCAGCTGCCTGCCAGCTGCATCGCATCCCCAGCAGAGTGCTGTGCAAAGGGTCTTAATGAAACACTTAATCCAGTGCAATCTCTTCGGGCCTTGTTTTTTGGCGCAGTTGCCGAGGCAGAGCCACAGGAGGATGCTTCCTCTCACATGCACACTTGAGTAAGCGTGCCCACCAGAACATAATGCCCTCTCACACGGAGGCACACTCTCAGGAGTCCTTGAATTCAAATTCATGGACTCCTGTATTTTGACTGTGTTCTCGGCTTTTAGCGGCAGCTTCTGCTCCTACTGCAGGAATGCAAACTGAGTCAAGACAGACATTTCTCCCAAGTAGCTGCTATTGATATTGGCTTCTGAACGACGTGCAATGTGGGAAGGTGTCAGTCTTGTCTCTGTTCGTAGGAGACTGTGAAGGACCTGACCTTTCCTTGAAACTGAGAGTGGCAGTGGTTATAGGTTAGACTGTCACCATGGGGATCGGAAGAGCTGGTAGATAAAGGTGAGAAGGGTGCTGGGTATGTGGCCTGAGCAGTCGTTTCCAAGGACAGATGACAAGAAGAGAATAAGCACACGATTTTCTTCTTGTTCGTAGATAAGCACATTTCTATTGCTATGCTCAGACCCTCCAGGCATGGCCAGACACTGGGAGGTGCGTGGCTCACCTCTACGGAACAGAGATAGAAAATGCCAGTTCTGTGGCCATGCTGAGGGCTACGTTCATAGCCGCGTTTGAGAAAGTGATCTCTCCTCCCCAGTTCCAGGAGCCTCTTGGAGCATCCTGCAGAGTACAGCCCCAAGCAGGAAGAGATCACTGCCCCCGCGGTGCTAGAGTTCAAGGCTCAGATTCTGAAGGCAGGCTTTCTGCCTTTGAATGTGGACTCTACAAAGTGCCATCTGGGCGATGTGATTTCACCGAGCCTTGATTTGCTTGTGGGTAAAATGAGAAAGCAGAGCATAAGGACTGCAGTTGTAGCCTTCCTTGCCTTGGGTGGGATAAATGCTCAGGAGACGGTAAAACCTATGGTTTGGCATTAAACAGCAGCGTCACAAGGGGCCTGTCTAGCCTGAGAAACCGGTCTCAGGGAATCTAGTGCTCCCTCCCTCTCCCTCTCCCTCTCCCTCTCCCTCTCCCTCTCCCCTTCCCTCTCCCCCCTCTCTCTCCCCATCTCTGTCTCTGTCTCTCTCTCCACACCTTCTCTGCTTGTTTCACCAGGTGACCCCAATCCCTAGCTGAAGCCCCCTCCTGTCCCCTAACCCCTCTTTTCTTCTCATTTCTTCACTTCCCTCTTCTTTTCCCCTCTGCTTCCCTCCTGCACGCTCTTTTCCCACCTGCCCTTCTGCTCTATCTCCCTGGACATGAGCAGCAATAGCAATCACTCAGAGGCCCTATTTCCATAAGCCCCTTCTCCCCAGTTTCAGCACACAGCACTAGCCAAGGCACACGGAGTTTCACTGAGTCTTTACTGGAGTCTTCGCTCCTTTTCCTCCCAGCTACATACTCCTTGGGTGGGTTGGGCAACTTGTGTGACCCTCAGTTTTCTCAGCCGACAAGTGGGGATAAAACAACTGCCAACCCCATCCATGCTCCAGGGGTGTTTGAGGAATACTAGGAGTGCTTGTGAAGGCCCTGTGCGGGTTGCAAAGCACCAAGTAAGCCATATCCCACAGACTCTCATTCTCGCTCCGTCCCCACTCTCTCATGTGATTGTTCGAAGTAAGACTCACTCATTTCTGGGTGCCTAGTAAGTACCTCCTCTATCTGTCAGATAGCAACCATGCGAGAAAAAAAAATGCAAATGAAGGTTGACTCTTGAGGTTCTACTGAGTGAGCAAGGTTTCATGAGATTTGCTTTCCAGCCTGGGGTCCGCCAGTACAAGGCTTCAAGATTTCCACCCAACTCTGAAACGTCAGCTTTAAGCGGAAAGTCCAAGCAAGCTAACTTCTTTTGTCTTACCCTCCCATAGGCTTCCTTCGTCCTCTTAGACGAAGCAGAATGCATGCATGTGCCTCTCAAAGGTCTGCTCAGGTCATATGATTGTTCTCAGGAGCACATGAAAATCCTGTGGGTTTATGTAGGCATTTGCGGGGTTGGGGTGGTGGGTGGTGGGTGGTGGGTGGGGAGGGTCATCTTCTGGATTTAGCTTGGGCCCTAACATCTCCATACCTGCTTGATACCGCTTATAACTGAGCACATCCCCACCCCTTTGAATTGTTTCCCTTTACATACAGAGCACACACCCTGAACATTGTTTCGGGGAAGTCCTCAGATATCCTATGCTAGGAGGAGTACACAGAATCCTGAGCTCTCATAGCCTCATTTTTCCTCACCTGTACAATGGGGCGGCTAGTGGCTGCTTTGACTCTCATGGTGGGTCTGCCCACAAGGAGTGCCTGCTAATTCACGGGAAAGCCACCCATAACCTGTAAGAATGGCAGAGAGATAAGCTCTTGTTAGAGGCACAAGCCAACTTTGAGTTTGTTCCGTTTCAGTCAGGGAACCAGGAAATAAAATTCAGAAGGTTATCAATGAAGGGGGGAGAGAACCAGGGGAGGGAAGTGGGTGGTGGCAAGACACCAGGGGACTCTTGGACTTGTGACATAAGAGAACCCAAAAGGTCAGACTCCCAGACGTAGATATTCAAGGGCCAGTTGCATGAGCTCTGGGCATCAAGGTTTACTTTCCATATGGGGCATCAGATCCCTCATCCTCCAACCATTCTGAGACTCTAGCCTCCCTGCAGCTCCCTGCAGCTCTTCCTTTTTTTTTTTTTTTTTTTTTTTTTTTTTGGTTTTTCGAGACAGGGTTTCTCTGTGTATCCCTGGCTCTCCTGGAACTCACTCTGTAGACCAGGCTGGCCTCGAACTCAGAAATCCGCCTGCCTCTGCCTCCCAGGTGCTGGGATTACAGGCGTGCACCACCACCGCCCGGCTCCTGCAGCTCTTCCTAAGAATCAAGACAGAATGACTCACCTCCCATCTCAGCCTCCGTCATGTCCCATCCAGCTTCCTCTCTGCCCTGCCCCAGGACTGCCACTCTGAGGCGCATCCTGGTACTGCCTCCTCTTCCACTACAGACCAGGGGACTCCCGGCCACTCGGCTGGCAGTGGTAGACATGGCGCCGCCAGACAGCACCTTGAGATGACAGACCATCTTCTCCAAGCCTCTAAGGGCATAGTGCAGAAACTTCTCAGTTGCCAACTGCCGCGGACTGCAGACTCATCTGGGATCAGGCACGAGAGTGATAGAAAAGTGGCCGGGGGGGGGGGTGTTGGGGAAGAGGAGAAGAAAGATGAAAAGAATAGGAAAGTGAAGGAGGAAAAGAAACAGAAGGGTAAGGAAAGAGGCTGAGAAGGCGAAGCTGGAAGGAGGTAGGCAGAAGGAGAGGCAGTGGAGGGAACATGAAGGTGGAGAAAGGGGTGGCAGGGAAGGAAGGAAATAGGGAAAAAGAAAAGAGACAATTTTAAGTTTCCCATAACACTAGTGCCACTTCCTCCTCGCCATCCCATGAAGAATTTTGTATGAAAGAAGCCACACACACACACACACACACACACACACACACACACACACAAAAGCAAATGTGGGGAAAGGGGCCTGGAGAGAAAGACAGGTCCATGAGAGACTTCTGAAGCCTCCATTTCTCCCTGGAATTGGAGAGGATCAAAATTGCGGCCAGCTGAGCATCCTACCAACCAGGTCTGTGAGAGAGCCCGGAAGTGCAGGTTCAAAGCTCCTTCTTGTCTGTTCTGTCTAGGCTGCTCAGTGAGCCGGTGGCAATCTGTGCTTAGCAGTAGGTGCCGTGTTGATAAAATGGGGATCATGTAAATTCATGCTTTACAGCGATGTAAAAGGTAAATTAAGTGAGGCAAACAACAACAGAGGAATATGCCCGTGGGAGATGCAGCTGCCGTGCTATGCCTCAGCTGCTGACACCGGTCCACAACTTCCTGGGACAGGATGGGAGCCCTCTTCTCCCTCAACATTTGATTAACCATCACCTCTGCCCTTTGAAGTACTCACAGTCAAAGGTGATGGGGAGGGAGTAAAAATTTCCAACTTCCTTGTCTGAAGAGAGGCAGCTAGCTGTGTGGTACCTGCACATTTCAGTGATATCTGTTCAGTTCCTTTCTAGGATTCTGTTTCTAGGGAACCCCATCAAAGGCTCAACTGTCTGAATAAGCTGAGACTAAGAATCGGCCTTGCATTTATGAACTGGGTCTCCTGGAGACAGGAGGACGACAGACAGCCCTGGTCCTTCCAAAAGGAGCCAGTGGTACGTGTGTGTGTTTGCCTCTGGCAGGTGTCAGATTGTCCTGGGCTGGGCTCACTACTCCAAGGAGGACATAAGGAGCAGCTTGAGTGGGGGTCCAATGACTTCAGATGAAAATAGGCCAGGTGGAGGGTTCCCTGTGGCTTTCTGTGGTTTCCTGGGATACTAAGCGGAAGCAGCTCTTGTAAATGAGTCTGGCACTGTCCATCAGACATTGCAGAATAACCGGAGAAAAGTACTGACGATGAGGAAGGCAGAAAGCAGAGAAGGCCGCTGATCTGGGAAGCCCGTGAGAAGAGCAGAGACGAGACTCCTGTACTGATCGAGCAGGAGCTAGGGCACCGTTGAATGGGGGATGTGCCTGCAAATGCTTCCATTTTGTGTGCAATTAGTCTAGGGATGCCCTCATTTGCATAAGGTTCATAAATTTGCATAAAATTGCTGGAGGCCCTAACCACCAGTACAGAAAATAAAATAACATGAATCAATTAGCGGGCCTGGCTGCCACTGAAGCAAGTGCGGTGTGAGGGAATCTCCTTCTCATAACGGAAATGGGAAATTGTTCTGCACTGGCCGAAGAGCAGCAGCCAGAGAGGGTCCGAGGAAAAGAGGCTCGCTCTGCCCTGCCTAAAGAGGGACTGGCCTTGTAGGAAGTGGGGCCAATCAGATGGATTGAAAATGTGTAGATTTGTGAGATTCAGGCTTAAGGTAGCAGTTGAGGATGGTGGGGGTAGCCAGTGGGGTCAGCCTCAGAGATGAAAAAAGTCTGGAGAAATGTAGCAATGTGCTCCCAGCACTTCAAACCTATTGTCCTCTGGCCTGAGCGCGCACACTTTCTTTCATTTTAGCTTTCTCCGTATCATCTTAGGAAACCGGTGAAGTAAACCCACTGTGGAGATGCCAAAGTAGAATTGGAGAGCTGGTACAACTTTGCCCAATATACCACCAGCAAATATCAGCTAGGGGCCTGGCCAGCGCCAGAGACCCATAGCAACCTCCCAAGGAGCCTGGCGCCGAGCATCCGGCAGAACCTCAATAAATATTTATTTAACAAATGACTGATGAGCATGGAGATGAGCTCGGAGGGGAGGTGAAGGTCAAACTGAGGACACCATGGCATGTGCTTATGGAAAACAGGTTAAAAGCGAACCGCAGGATGCAATTTCCTTTAAGAAAAAAAAAAAAGTGCCAGATTGGTCATCCAGGGAGTCTGGGGAGATGCAAAGATGTAACTGAGGCATGATATTTGGGCCCCCATTAGAATTTCTGTGGGAGGGGCTTTTACCCTGCCTTCTCTGCTTGCCTATCTTCAGAGACTTGCCACACTTACCCATAGATGCAATTTTCAATTCAATTATGGTCTGGATCCCACAGTCCTTGGTGAGTCAGCATGGCCCTGGCTAACGAGAAAGCTGAGCTGGGGGGAGCCAGCTCTTATCTCTCATTTCCAACCACTCACCAGCCTAGCTGATGAATCACCAATTTCTCTTTCCTTCTCTCCTCTTCTCTTTTCCACTGACCCTGCTGGTTTATAAGAACTCTCAGGATTTTTTTTTTGTCTCTGCTCTCTCCCTGAATCTCCTCCTGCCCCCCAGAGTCACTGTTAATGAATCAAATTGCCCTTCGACTTGAATTACGGGGAGGGGGGGACGGGGGGTGGGGTGGTGGACAGCCTCACCTACTACTAGCAGTAGATGGGGTGGCTGCCCCCAGATCCACACTAGCCTTGTCGAAACGACTCAGAGTGGATGTTTATTTTTTAATCTCGCATTCTTTATCTGAGAAAATGGACTACCGATGGGAAACAATTACCTACCACTTACCCCACAGGGCTGATGGGAGCAGATGGCACGTGCGACCGAGAAGCAGCACAGTGCATTAATGTCATCAACAACGATCACAGCCATAATGAGTCCCCATGATGGGGACTGAACACTGGAGAGAGGAAAGAGCAACAGCTGGGCACTTCTTCAGCCAGCTCTGGTCATAGTCACCCAATGGCTTGTTCCAGTTTCCTTAATAGGATGATGGGAAGCTTCAAGGATACACACACACACACACACACACACACACACACACACCTCTTGCTTTCAGTCCTACCTATTATCAGGGAGCTGCTTGGTGTGGCAAGTCATTGTTTACTTGGGCCCACTGAGTGGCTTTCTTCTGTTCTGTTTAAATAAAGCAAAGCTTGAGTGAGTGCACACATGTGAGGTGTGTGTGTGTGTGTGTGTGTGTGTGTGTGTATGTGCATGTGTGCATGTGTGTGTTCACACAGTAACTCTGCTACCTCTGCCAAAAAGAAAGCACAAGGAAGACTCATAATAAAGTTCAGAAAGTTAGGAGTAAGACTGGCAGCCACATTACATGATTCAGCCAGCCTAGAGTCTTTAATGCAGGGGACTGCAAAGGCAAGTGGACAGGCCAACTTCTTAGCTATAGAGAAGGACAAGGACGAAAGTCTGGACTCCACCCTGCATTCCTGAGACTTTGAGGGATCTGCGCAGGAAAGGAAGAGTCACTCCTCTTCAGATGGTTCCTCTTGTCAGCCATAAACGGGCTGCCTAACCTTACTCCTTAAAGCCTGGGACAATCACGGAACCTCATCATGGCCTCTACTCCACAGCCACAATCCCACTAAGTTTTGGCAGGGGGATCCTTAATTAGCAAGGTTTCGAGGCCAAATTTGGCTTTGAAATTAGCCATCTCTGAATCTAGAGGCCTGTGGCAGCTACCCACCATTCATTTGGCTTCTGGAAGAAGGTCATGAGACCTATAAGTTCTATTGACTTTTTCCTCTTGGGTCACAGAAACCTAGTTCTCCTGCAGACCAATTTAATGGAATGTTAAAAATATGGGCAGCCCATGGGCCACCTTTGCAGGTTTCTGAAGCAGAAGGCTCAGCATCTCTGAGGCGGCTATGATCCAAGCAAGCCTTGATCTCTGTGTTTTCACCATAGTGCTTCTAATGGTTTGTTGGGAAGAAGCCAGTTTCTCTTACTAATTCTAAAAAAAATGGCTTTTGTTTATGCCCATCTATGGGTAACATGTGAGCCTCTGAAGAGGTACAGCAAGATTAAACAGAATTTAGTAACTTATATTTAAGGCATGAAGTGCCCCCCCCAAGGCTCATGTAATAAAGGGTTGGTATTGTGTGATGGTTTGTATATGATTGGCCCAGGAAGTGAACCTATTAGGAGGTGTGGCCTTGTTGAAGTAGGTGTGTCACTGTGGGTGTGGGCTTAAGGCCCTCACCCTGGCTGCCTGGAAGTCAGTCTTCCACTAGCAGCCTTCAGATGAAGATGTAGGACTCTCAGCTCCTCCTGCACCATATCTGCCTGGATGCTGTCATGGTTCTGCCTTGATGAAAATGCACTGAACCACTGAGCCTGTAAGCCAACCCCAATTAAATGTTGTCTTTTATAAAACTTGCATTGGTCATGGTGTCTGTTCACAGCAGTGAAAACCAAACTAAGACATATTGGTACTCTTTTGAGAGGTTCTGGAAACTATGAAGGGGAGGGGGTTAAAAGTCAGTTGATTAGACATGTATATAAAGATTGTATTGCTGGGTGGTGGTGGCGCACGCCTGTAATCCCAGCACTCTGGAAGGTGGATTTCTGAGTTCGAGGCCAGCCTGGTCTACAGAGTGAGTTCCAGGACAGCCAGGGCTACACAGAGAAACCCTGTGTAAAATCCAAAAATAAAAAACTGTATCATGTCCCAGGTCTCCTCATGACTCTCAGTCTACTGAGAAAAGATAAGCATCTCTGTGCTTCACAATGCCCACCCCTCACAATAATGAACCAAGACTGGTTTCATCTGAAATCCTGAGCAAAAGAAATCCTTCTCCCCTTAAGATCCTTCCGTCACAGCAAATCTCGAAACCTAGCACGAATCCCAAAGGACTTGGTTCACATTCAGGAGCAGCAATATTTAGCATAGCTAAAACGTTAAGGTCATAGGATGTCAAAGGTGCACACAAACATAGAAGAGACAGTGCATTGCTTCTTCTTTTGTCAGAGAAGAAAACCGAGGGTCAGAGGGGGATGAATGTGCAAAGTCGCAGGGTTTATGATGACCTAACACCATGTCTCTGGACAGCCTGACACATGGTCTATTAAATCACATAGACTTTGTTCCATCATCGTGTGCTCCTAATTTATGTTGTAACACAGGTTTTGCTGTTTGACGCAAACAAGGATGATGTTTAGCAAGAGAGAGCAGTGCTTTATGCTTCTATAGTTGTTAGTACTTGTAAATGCGTCGAGCTCCTAAGCACACTTGGGACTTGGTCTGGCTTCTGTCTCATCCACTTCTACTTCTTTGAAACCTCTCTTTGCAAATATCTATTTGTTACTCCATTCAAAAGGCCCTCACCAGACCTCATTGACTTAACACTTTGGCAGCATTTGACACTACTGACCCTGACCCTGTCTCCTTCCCTGAATGCTCTGTCTTAGACTCCTCAGAAAGCTTCATCTGTGGGTTGGGACCAGTGAGTGAACCACTAATGGCTTGCAAAGAGATGATCACATGAACTTCACATAATAACCATTTTGGGGACAGTTTGAGCAAATCATTTCTACCTTCTAAATTTAGTCATTAAAATTTGGCCTGTATTTTTAATATACTTCTAGATGTTTTTACATTATTTTCATTGCATTTTTGATTTAAATATTGACTGGTGTGCAACAAATTGGGGTTGGTGGTTTTGCTCTTCAACTTTTATCTTTTCTGATGCTTGCTTTCCTGCCCTCAAATCTACTACACTCTTTCCCAGTATTCCCACGTTTTTCTTTTTCATCTTTGATTCCAACTCCTGGAAATTTAGAACTCAGGGAAGCATCCCAACCCTCCAGAAAGAACCTCTTTCATTCTCTTCTCATAACAGCCTATGCCGGACCCCATCCTATTTGTAAAACATCACTGTGTTTCTAGTCCCTAGTCCAGGGTATGTATGACACACAGAGGAAACTCCATCATCCTTTTTGGTGTGAATGGAGTCACCTTCTGGAGCACTGCATTTTCTCCAAAGGCATTTTCTTCCTACTGGCCTCCCCTGTTTTACTTGCCTAGCCTCACTCTTGGAATGGACATCCTGACAGTGAGAAAGCAACAGTCGATTAAGAATGGTCCAACCCTCATCTGTGCTCCACATCGAAGGGAGAAGACCTCAGACTATAACGTATCCCATGTAGGGGACACCTTACTTTTCCTGGGGCACGACTTATGCTTTCCAAGCATAAGACTCATTTCTGAAGGCTTCTCTGCCATCCAGGGAAATTGGCAGCTTGTGTTGGGACCGGAGCACAGAGGAAGAGTCAAGAGACCGAGAGTTTAAGTCTTAGCTAGTGAGACTAGTACTCTATGGAACACATGGTATTCCACGACCTTCCACTTCTATGCATCCTGTAGGCTGAGTGAATGGCAGCTGGTGACCCCTGGAGCTAAACTAAGGAGGGTGCTAATTAGTGACTGTCCCACACTGGAAATAGAAATGTCAAGTGCTACTATTAATAGTCATGTTTCCTGTGCTCTGGCTTCCAAGGTCTCTTATGCCTTTGCTCCATAACCTCTGGGAAGAAACAAGAAACATAATATGGAGGGTGGGGGGGAGATCTGTTATTGTAGTGTACCTCAGTACTGCTGGAACAATAAAATGAAGATTAAATATGCTGCCATTCTGCAGTGGCCCTATAGAATAGAATCCAAAGAAAGAGGTGAGCACAGAAAATGAAAACATTGACATGGGAAAAAATTCCAAAAACCAATAAAAAAGCAAATGGAAAAATGAGAACAAATAATTTTTATAGGCAACAATTGAATATTGAGCTGTTAAAAGAGTCCTTTAATATGTAAAGTGCTCCTACAATCAATAATAAAGTGGGAAACATTCAAAAATGGGGGAAACAACACAAGCAAAAGGTACAAGTAGGCAATCCAAAAGAGAAGAAATGCGGATTAACTTGGTGTCACCTGATCATACCCAGGTCAAATAAGGAAAACTAAGCATTTGCATTTGTCAGTAAAGAGTCTTTTTATGCAGGTGCATCCCTTCTGAGGAGTAATTTATGTGGTAGTGACAATGTATAACCAAAGCCTTTCCCTTTGATACATAGATTCCATGTGCAGGAATGAATCTTAAGGAATAATCAAACAAATTTCCGTAGCTGTATGTAACAAGATCTCTGAGCCAAATGAGTCTCCAGTAGTGAAAGTGGAAGCCATCTGAGTATGTGCCCTTGATAGCTGATAGGTTTAACACACACTGGTATACTACAAAGTCACCCTCAAAAG
This sequence comes from Apodemus agrarius, assembly GCA_964023405.1. Classification (NCBI taxonomy): domain Eukaryota; kingdom Metazoa; phylum Chordata; class Mammalia; order Rodentia; family Muridae; genus Apodemus; species Apodemus agrarius. The sequence continues at coordinate 10,393,740 of OZ030010.1, forward strand.
ATGAGCATCGTAGTTATTTATTTATATGAAGGAGTCTATGATATTTCCTTACTATAAAACAGAAAAGTAGTTTGGATATGGAGTCTGAATCTTCTTGATCTTGAGCATTTTTAAAGTATGTGTGTTCATGTGTGTGTAAACATCTGTGCAACAGTGTTCTGCAATACCTTTATAATGATGGCACTACGGAACATTACACTTTTTCTTTTAATGCTTTCCACAATTTACTGAATTTTTGCAGGGAAAAATTCTAGTCTCAGCATCATTGAAAACTATTTTAGGGTACAGCCTGTCTGTTTGTTCTGGCTGTTTTGCAGAGGTACAAGAAGCGAGAAAAATATAGAAATGAAAATTGGGAAGTAAAAAAAAATCGAATCCCCAGTCATTTGGGTTGTTCTTATCTGGAATCACTAATTCAATCCTCGTTGGGCTTACTTTCTTCTTGGGAACCTCCCTATCCCTAGAAGCCCTAACTTTTCCTTTTCAACATACCATGGAACATTCTATCATATTAACTGCCCCTGGAATCATTATTCGGTATGATATTAGTATTTGCATTTTTAAAATTGCTAATAAAAATAATTGCCAATTAACTTATAAATTCTTAATGAAAAATAGACTCACCCCTAGGGATGAATATTACCATCTGAAATCTTCACGTGAGGCTGGAGAGAGAGCTCATAGGGCCTATTTCTACTGTGATCCCTCTTGACAAGTTCCCTTGGGTGGGAGCCAATAGTGCCACAAATGCTTTGAAGTGATCTTCCCATATGCTAATTTTTGGCTTATTTTCTTGTAGGACCAAATCAGGATTCGTGTCCATGTTTAAGAATATGATTGCAAAGTATTTTATGTTGTCATCTGTCGTTTTATTCTAAGAGTTAGGACAGAGAGATGAAGGTTTTATTAACTTCGTTAGATTAGATAGAAAAATCACCATGTTGGTTGTTTTTCTCTTGTGATAAAACACCATGTCAAAGGCAACTAATTAAAGAAAGAATTTATTAAGATTATGGCTCTAAAGGGATGAGGGTCCACCAGAGGAGGAAGTCATATCAGCAGGTGGCAGACATGGTGACAGGAAAAGCTGAGAGCTCATGTTCCAAATCAGAAGCAGGAAGTAGAGAGTGAACTCAGAATGGCGTGAGTCTTTAAACTCTCAAAACCCAATCTCTAGTGATAGCATTTCTTTATACCAGGCCACATTTCCAAAACAGCACTATCAACTGGGTATCAAGTGTTCATATACATGAGCCTGTGGGGAACATTTCCAGTTCAAATAACTACATTTTACTCCCTGATCCCCCATAGTCCCATGGCCATATCAAAATGTAAAACACACTTTGTCCAGTTTTTAAAGTACCCAATTTCCCAGTCACAGCACTATTTCAAAGGGGGAAAAACTCCTCTCAGACTCCAGGCAACCTAACAATGATAACATCCTGTAAAACAAACAAACAAACAAACAAACAACAATAAATCGCATACTTCCAACATACAATTGCAAAAACTGTGCAAGTCTGTATTAGTTCCTTTTCTATTGTTGTGAGATGTCATCATGATCAAGGTGACTTATTCAAGGATGGGTTTATTTGGACTTAGAGTCCCAGAGGGCTAGGAGTCCATCACTACCAAGAAAGTGTGACAGTGGGAAGGTATGGTAGTTGGAGCAGCAAGATGGAAGTTCATATCTTAAACCTCAAGCAATAAGCAGAGAATGAACATGGAATAGCCGTGGCATTAAAAACTCAAACCATGCCCCCCAGTAACATGTTTCCTACAGCAAAGCCACACTTCTGAAGCCTACCCCAAACAGTGTCACCAACTGGGGATAAAATGATTCAAATATATGAGCTTACTGGGGGACATTCTGATTCAAACCACCACAAATTAATTTTCTTGGAAATATATTCTCATTATCAAAAGACGTATAGACCAATATGCATAGTAATCATTCAATTTATATGCATTGCATATTCGTTTTTCTTACAAATACCTGACAAAAACGATCTATAAGATGTAAGGGTTTACTTACATTTCTTTACTTACATTTCAAAGGTTTCAGCCCAATGATTGCTTGGCTCCATTGCTTTATGGCCTGTGGTAATTAAGACAGAACATCATACCATGGGGGGGGGAGGGGGTGGTGGTGGTGGTGGTGGTGGTGGTGGTGGTGGGGGTGGGGGTGGGGTGGGGTGGTACACTCAATGAAATGTAAGTAAGAGAGGGGATGGGGCTGTTATGGTTTGTATATGCTTTTCCCAGGGAGTGGCACTTTTAGGAGGTGTGGCCTTGTTGGAGTAGGTGTGTCACTGTGGGTGTGGGCTTAAGACCCTCCCCCTGGCTGCCTGGAAGTCAGTCTTCCACTAGCAGCCTTCAGATGAAGATGTAGAACTCTCAGCTCCTTCTGTACCATACCTGCCTGGATGCTGCCATGTTTCTGCCTTGATGACAATGGACTGAACCTCTGAGCCTGTAAGCCAACCCCAATTAAATGTTGTCTTTTATAAAACTTGCATTGGTCATGGTGTCTGTTCACAGCAGTAAAACCCTAACTAAGACAGGGGCTAAGGCTCCAATTTGTCCTTCAAGGTGACACCCAAAGTGAGATAACTTAGTACCACCTCTTAAAGGGCTTACTACTTTTCAATAGCACCACAAGCCTTTAACCACAAGGGTCACTGGGGACCACTCTAGGTTCAAACGACAGTATGCTATACACTATTTCAAGGTGTATGATATTTCTGATATTCAGTTCCTTTTGTCCTCTTCAGATGGCAAGATTACATGCTCCAACCTATGTGTTTTCCTAATTGCCCTAGTATATATGAGAAGAATTAAACAGGCACTAATATTCTTATAGTGTTGTCATTGTTTCCAAGGAATAAACATCTGTGTTTTTTTTTAAGGGAGCACAAAAGCATGTATTTTATTTGGGTGTTCCTCTAATGAACGCCTGTGTGTAAGTGTGTGTATGTGCATGAGTGTGTGTGTGTATCCTTTGTAACTCAGTAGAAGCCCATCCCACATGTTTGTAAAAATTACTCTTAATCTAATTTCAAACTGTGCCCTGACCAATAATTACTTGATTGAAGTTGCCTTTCAACTGGGTTTCTTTTTTCACTACTTGAATTGTTTTGTTAAAAAAAGAAAAAAAAGAAAAGAAAAGGAAAAAAAAAGAAAAAAGAAAGAAAAAAATACCCAGGTGACGTTACTACATTGCTTTTGATTCGGCTCATTCACTTTATCTCTGCTGATTCCCCTTAAAACCATTCCGTTCTTTGACAGCGGGCCAGAGATGTTAAGTAATCTATTCAAGGTCACACAGCTAATTAGTGCAGAGCTGAAACTGGAACCCTGGCCTTCTCTTCCTTTTCACCAAGAAGAGGGTGTGAGAGCTGTTACCATGAAGGACAGGTCGCCTAAGTTAAACGGCAGGGCCGGGGGAACCAGCTGCTTGGAAGGTCTGACAGAAAATATCATTTGACAAATTATCATGATCATTATTAATGTTATTATTCATATGCTATGTCTGCAGCAGAAAACACAGGTTTATTTAAAATGCACATAATAATTCGAGTTTTCTCCAACATTTATTTTCTGTCTAAATTATTTTTTAACTGATACAAATGCAAAGACTTGTGAAGACAAAAAAGCTAGGCTTTTTAAAATCCGTAACCTTAAATTAAGACCACATTTATTCCCACTGCCGCTTGTAAGCCAGGACTCTCTCCCTTTAACCCTTCGGTGACACTGGCAAACGGTATTTCTAACCACTTTTCCACTCAATTTTTATTATTTTTTTCTAGTAATAATTGCATTGGATTACCAAAGTGTAATGCATCTCGCGGGAAGAATTTTAATGGGATTTTCGGGGAACTGGCCAGATCAGTCCACTCCGCCAGCAAAAAAGATGCCTCTAATTGATGTCTATGTAGAAACGGCAGCTGGGGGGGGGGGGTGAGAAGCGCCGTACTCGGATGGATAATTATTTTAGCAGGATAAGCACTTCTGTCATGATAAGGGAGAAGCAGCAGAGCCCGGGGCGAGACACACAGGACAGACAGACACAGATAAAGACCCAGAAAAAAAAAAACCGCAACTGCTAGGACCCACAGCCTTGCAACCTTAAATGGCAAGTGTCTGGTAACTCCTGATGGATTGCAGCCAAGTGGAGGCGGAAGAGGGGCCTGGCGAGGTAACTGCCTAGTGTGGTAGGTCAGGAAGGGCCTGCTCCCTAGAACGCCAGCTTTGTTAGGGGGCGCTGTGGGGCAGCAAGTGCCGCTTCCCCACCCTACAGAGTCGGGCTTCCTATGCCCTCCTGCCTGCCTGCCTGCCTGCCCATGGTTAAAAGCCCATAGCTCTTTTGGCAAAGAGTAGGTGTGTCCTGGCCAGGTTCCAGTTTGGGTAATTACAGCCTGTCAACCTAAATTCCCCCCAGGATTGCAGTTAAATATGGTACCCGTCTTCACAATTAAATTTTAGCTCTAATAGGACACTCGGTTGTCATGTTACGTGACAGTTAAATAGCCGCCACACATCGTACCCCAGAGAACTACAAAGAGTTCTCTAGGGCTAGAGTGACCTGTCTGGACAGAAATGCGGTGCTCTTTCGGATCTAGACTAGTTGGACTTTGCTCATCACTAAAATTTCTGGCCAAATTCTTGGAGAGGCGAGCCAGAGGAGATGGCTGCTCCCGTGTCATCCTTTACCTAGGAAGAGAGCTGTGCAACAGATGAACCCCTTTCTGTCCTCTTCCTCGACACTTGTATCAGCTGTCCCAGGCTCTGTTCTTCCTTTCCTCCAAGGTCTCTCTCTTCTCACTTCTCACACCGTCGACAGTGCTTTTCTTTTACTCCCTACGTCCAGAAACATTTAATACTGGCAAAGTCCATCTCAGAAGCTGCTCCCTTTATATGGAATTCCCAATCTCCTATTCCAATTAAACATGTCTGTTTATGGCCTCCATGTTGGATGACTATTGTTCTTCCTGGTCATTTATTGAAATCTGTATAAAATACACTGCTCACACGCCTGGCACGCACTTTAATGGAGGTTCCCTGAAGGCAGGGGCTGTAACTACATGTCCTTGTAACTATACACGATACTTAGTAAATATTGAATAGGTATAAGTACAGTGATCTGCTATCTACTGAGTGTTCTCTATGATCATTGCTATTTTTTTTTGTTACCTTCATGAGAATCAAAGCCAGCGTCTCTTGCATGCTAGGCAAATACCACGAAGCTACATCTCTTGTTTCCTTTTTCTTTTCATTTTGACACAGGATCTAAGTTAGCCAAGCTGGTCTTTAACTCCCTCGGCAGCCTAGCCAGGCCCTGAACTTGGGGTCCTCCTGCCTCTTCCTCCCGAGTAGCTGAGGTTACAGGCCTGTGAAGCCAGGTATGAACTGTGAACCAATTTTAAGTATTGTGCAAATACTAGTTCACCTCACTATCTCATAAAACATTCCTATTACTGTCCCAGTTTTAGGGGCAAACAAATATTGAGACACACAGAGAGGTTAAGTAATTTGCCCAACATCACACAGTCGGTAAATGGTGGCAGCAAGAGTGAGACCCATGGGGTCTATCCCCAGGTAATTCTGCTGTTCCATACTATAGATATTTAATTAAGCATATCAATATCCCGATTGCCTTTAAGACTGCACATCAATCCAGACTTGGGAAAACCAGAAATCATTTTCTAAGTAGTACAAAGAGGGGAGAAAACTGGTGGCTTTTAGGATTTTTGTACTCCAGTCTCTCCTCAATAACAAGAGGGCTGCCTTCCCAAATTCGCATTCATGTTTGTCAGTTTCCATCCTTGGGCAATTATTTCACACTAAAAATGAGAAGGTGATAATCTGGAGGCTTCGCAGCCAGTCTTGCCTGCAGAGGTGCGAGCAAGGAGGAAGATAGCATGTTGTGATTAGAGAGAGCAGAAACAAACCCTTATGATTGCGACGCGAAAGGAAAGGGTCAGCCTCATTATTCTAATGCATAGTTTTCTGCACCCATAGAAATATTTTATTCCAACAAGTTAATTCCTTTAAGTGGTGAGCGCAGAGTGTGGCAGACGCGATTATCTTCCTTGGGTTTCTTGCCGCTTTCTATGGGCCGGGCTAGGGGAAGGATTTCTGTGGCTCACCTCCTGCAATTAGAAACAGCCCCATAGGGCAGAGGTGCAGCCTGCGTGCCCAGATACTCTGCTGCTGCTGCGGCTGAAATAAGAACAGCCTTTGAGAATATTCTCCTGCCAAAATCATTTTAGCATTTCACTGTCACACAGCGGGAGGGAGGGAGAGAGAGAGAGAGAGAGAGAGAGAGAGAGAGAGAGAGAGCCCTTTCTTTTGCGTGCACGCACAACCTCCAAGACCTCCTGAGTCTTCCCTGTGTACAAGGAAATTAATTAATTTCCCTTTTTTATTTTTGTAAAAGGAGGCCGTAAAAACATAGTTCAAGATGTTCCGTTTTCATAAGGAAGAAGTCTCAATTGTAAATGAGTTTCTCTTTTAAGACAAGGCTGTAATTAGATTGCCTGTGGTGATGATGAATGGGGAGGGTGAAGGGGCTGAGCTTTTTTTTTTTTTCTTTCTGGGGGGAAAAGAAACATCCTCGAAGGTGGAGGCCTGGGCTGCCTCAGGCAGCCACGCTGTCGCTGTCGCTAGCGCCAAGGACTGTTCTCTGCCTCCAAGCCGAAAGAAGAAAGGCGGCTTAGAAACCTGGCAAGGAGGAGAGAGAAAAATGGGCAAGGCAATTTAGAGGGTGAGCCAAGGTGGTTGCCTCCGCGGGAGCCTTGGGCGCCAACAGGGGGCGCGGCGTCTTCCCATCCTGTGCAGAGCTCAGGGATTTCTGCGTGAACCTGTTTGCTCTCCTTACTCTGCCCCCCTCCCCCCCCGCACGTTTTAACCTGCCTGTGTTTTCGCTCTTGCAGTATTGGAAGAAGGGAAGAATTGGGTGGGTGGCCTGATTTATAAATTCTGCCTCTGTCTCTCTCTGTTTCCTTCCTTCTCTCTGTCTCTCCATGATTGTCTCTCCTTGTCTCTGTCTCTCTCCCTCTCTCCTTTCTACATGCCTGTTAGACACAGCGTTTTGCCCCCTTCCAAATTCGATGTGCTTAAAGACTTAACCCCCGAGATCTCAGACTACAACTGTTTGGTGGGGCAATGTATGATGACGTCATTAGGGTGGACTTAGTCACCTGGCTTCCTTACAAGCGGAAGAACTTTAGATGCACAGAGAAACACTTGGGCTCCATTCACAGAGGGAGGACCGCCATGTAACAGCTCCGGAAGAAAGTGACATCCTGCGAGCCACGGGAGACGCAGGAGCAACCAGATCTGCCTACACGTTACCCTTGGACATCCGGCCTTGACACAGCACATAGCACAGCACTGAAGCAGTCTCCTAAAGTGTGGTCCACCGGCCACCTTGTCGGAAAGGGACGAGTGGGTTAAAGTGCAGCTTCCTGGGCTCCGGTCCGATGGAATCAAATCTCTTAGCGTTCAAGGATCTGCAGTCTCACGTGGACACGCCAGCTCCTCCCCAAGCTCACTGAGGTTGGAATGCCCTTGCTGCACCAATCTGCTGAGAGAACAGTCAACCTCTGGGTTGATCTGAAAGAGACTGCCCAAAGGCCTGGCCACCCGCAACCCTACCATTAGAAAGGGGTTCTTTGCAGTTAAACATTACCCTCTCCCTGGTGGATTTCTTTTCAGTGCAAATAGCTCCTGGACGGAGGTGACGAATTAAGTCAATAACCTTTGCGTATGAATTCATTTATCAGCTGAATTCCCGTGGGATTGGACAGATGCCAAACCTGAGAGAAACCAGAGAATGGGACTACAAAGGGGGGGGGTGCGGGGGATCGGCAGAGCATGCTTGTGTGGTCCACACCAGAAGCTACCACTTTGACAAGTTTGCTTGAAGTTTAGCCCCCAGTGGTATAATGAGATAACTCATAGATTCATAGATGTCTACTCCCTGCTAGGGACTGGGGTGAGGCTGGGGGGTGGGGCACAGAGAGACAGAGAGGAAAGAGGGAGGGAGGGAGGGAGGGAGGGAGGGAGAGAAAGGGGAGGGGGCTTTTGAACTGACTCCCAACTGACTCCTGTCTTGTTTGTTTGCTACTTGAAAGGCAAGGGCAAAGTCAAGCGGGCTTCCCTCCCTTTCTGGGAGGCAGTGGGGGCTTCCCTCCCTTTCTGGGAGGCAGTGGGAGGAAGGGAACCAGGTTATGGGAGATCTTTGCATTAAGGACTGGAGTGGGTACAAGCAAGAGCAAGGTGCACTGTGTTTTAGCAGTGTGTTTTATCCCTGATACTGTCCGTTCATGGGCCCACCAGAACAGAAGGCAGGCAGGGGCTGAAGCTAGGATTTTAAATATTCCCTTTGTACCAGAAATTAACCTCTCAGTTGCTGGCTAGCCTGAGATCCTGGCTTACAGCCTTTCTCCACTTTTGTGGCATAGGCCTGGGCCTGGAATTGGGGGCGGGGGGTGGGGTGGGTGGTGGTGGAACTTGGTAGGTTTGAGGAAGAACCTCTCGTGTTTCTGTCACTTCAGTTGTTTATTTATACATTTACAGGGGTAAAGAGGGCATCCTCCCTGCACCTCCCAGTTTTGCAGCTCAAGCATAGTAAGTACCATTTCAGCAAAGCAACTCACATTGATTATAACAGCGTATGTCTACCACTCCCAGAATCCTCCAGGCACACTAATGCTCTGAGAACATTAACCGGCTGGCAAGGGCCAGTATCCCAACTGCAGACAAGTGGCCTTCCTTAGGAAAGGTGGCCAGGGGGCCATATAATAAATGACTATCTCGGCTTGGAAACCATGTCGTTGGGATTGATAATGAGCAGGAGCCCAGGGCCCTCTTCAGGCCCGGCTAGATGCCAGTCTGTCCTCCGCACCTCCTCTGTCCCACCCACAGCTGGATGTTCTTTCCGCACGGGGATATGCATCCTGGAGTCCTATTTGCCATCACAAGCGGGGGAATCCAAAGGAAAGGCAGCAACAGGCAATGGCTCGGGATTCCAAATCCTGTTTCTGGAAGCAGCAGATTGGCTAGAGAGGGAATAGGACCAGCCAGGCCAAAACCCTGACCAGAAAAATCATTGTTTTCTCCAAGACAATACTCATTTTGGTGTCTGATAGTTGTGGTCCCATCCAGGCTTCTGGCCCCCGCCCCCGCCCTTTGGCACACAGCCTGCTCTTCTTTTCTGTGTGCTGTTCCTTCTCCTGCCTGTGTTTGGCCCCAGGAGGTCAGTACTCATATTGCAGGAAGAGAACCACTTTTTCCCTTGTATGTAAGGACTAGGAGCTCACCTATCCCAAACAGCCTATAATGGCTTGACTGATAGAGAGACAGGAGCCTGAAACTTCTGCTGCCTTGGCTTGGAAAGGCTCATTTTACTCCTCAGAGTTTCCCCTGCATAGATGCTTGGGGCTGAGCCTGAGAACCCCACAATGTGCCTTTGCCTGGCTGCTTCCTTTTCCGGTTCTCCTCCAACCACTCAAATTTACAGTTCTCCCCTTGAGACTACTTCTTAGAAAACTACTTGCACACAAAAACTCATTTTGCATTCTGCTTCTGGTACCCAGCCTAGGTTTCGTTTCGCATGTAAAAAAAAAAATCTTGTTTTCCTCTATTATGGTTAATCTTTATGCTGGTTCATTTTAAATGTCAACTTGCCACTCTCTAGAATTACCTGGCAACAGAGTTTCGATTGAGTAGTTATTTAGATCATCAGGTTGGCCTGTGGCCATTTCTGTGGGTCGCTGCATGGATTATTAATTGATGTAGGAAGGCTCAGCCCATTGTGAGTGGCACCATTCCCTAGGAAATCCCTAAGAAAGCAAGATGAGAGCAAGCGGGCAGCGTGGGTGTATTCATTTCTTTCTGCTCTCAACTGTGCATAGGATATGACTATCTGCTTGAGTACCTGCCTGGCTTCCACTCAGTGACTGACTGTATCCTGGAACTGGAACACACATAAACCCTTTCTCCTTTTTTAAAGATTTGTTTGTTTGTTTGTTTGTTTGTTTGTTTTTATGTATGTGAGTATACTGTAGCTGTACTGACATCTGTGAGCCATCGTGTGGTTGCTGGGAATTTGAATTCAGGACCTCGGCTTGCTCCAGCTCAGCCCTGCTTGCTTTGGCATAAAGATATATTTATTATTACATGTTAAGTACACTGTAGCTGTCTTCAGACACACCAGAAAAAGGCGTTCAGATGTCTTTACGACTGGTTGTGAGCCACCATGTGGTTGCTGGGATTTGAACTCCGGCCCTTCGGAAGAGCAGTCGGCGTTCTTAATCGCTGAGCCAGCTCTCCAGCCCCACATAAATCCTTTCTTGCCTAAGCGACTTGTAGTCGAGGCACTTTATCACCGCTACAAAAAGGAAACTGAGAAAAATCTTTATGCCTTAAGTTGATGACGTTTAGAATCACCTAGGAGACAGACCTCATGGTGCATCTATGAGGGTGTTTCCGGAGAGCTTTAAACGAAGAAGAAATGCTCACCCTGAGTGGATGGCGCCACTGATGAGCTGGCGTCTTGGACTGAGTAGAAAAGAGAGAGTGCACTAACACTGCCATTCACCTCTCTGCTTTCTCACTGCAGACATGATGAGCCTCTTCATGCCCGTGCTGCCTGCCATACTGTCCCCTCAAATACTGAGCCAAAGTGGTTGCTGTTTCTGGGTATTTTGTCATAGCGATGAAAAAAATTACTAATATAGCTTCTATCAGTACCGTATAAGCTAAAAAAGAAAAAGAAAAAAAGAAAGGAAGAACGAAGCAAAAGAAAGAAATGCTCCCTTCCCCCATGTCTCTCTTCAGATACCTTTTAAACCATACCAAATCCTTCTCTGACTCCTGTAAGTTAAAGGATATACAACCATCTTTACCAGAAACTTGAGTGGTTTCCATTACCCCCCCCCCTACTCAGCATTTAGGTCGAGGCCCCCTTCCTCCCTTGACAAGGACAGTAGGTTATCAATATCAACTATGCACTCCCTACTTCCATGGTTTAAGAACATCTAGGAAAGTGCTGTCAACATCAGGTACTCGCAGCTTTCCGCTGTTTAGGAATATCTAGCAGAGTGTTGTCAAATGGCTCCTGCTAAAGCTCGGGTAGAATTCTTTCACCCTTTCCCCATCACAGAGCTGTCAGTGAATCTCAAATTCTTGCCGAAATAAATGCATCCCCTTGTCTCAGTGTTCAAGACACTCTGCCATGTGCCTTATGTGCTAGCTAGTGTTTTCTCAACACAAATGACACAGGCTAGAGTCATTTGGGAAGAGGGGATCTCAACTAAGAAAGCACCCCCACCAAAATATGCCTGTAAGGGCATTTTCTTGTTTAATGATTGATGTGATATGGGAGGGCCCAGCCCTCCCTTGACTGGTGGCCCTGAGTACAAGCCATGGGAAACAAGCCAGTAAGCAGCATTCCTTCATGGCATCAATCAGCCCGAGCCTCCTGGTCCCTGCCCTGCTTGAGTTCCAGTCCTGACTTCTCTCAATGACAGAGTGTGATGCGTAATTGTAAGCTGAAACAAACCCTTTCCTCAACAAGTTGCTTTTGGTCATGGGTATTTTCTCACAGAAAAGCAACCCTAAATGTGACACTGTGCAATGTTGTATACATTATATTGGTAAACTGTCATATGTTGCTGTACTCACTGAGAAGCTGGTTCTAGAAGTAGGGTTGTCTTGCCCACTCCTCAGATGCAAGGATGTTTATGTCCAGTGCTCTCCAAGATCCCTTGTCTGGGGAATGGCTGCCCAAGCTGATCTATCTCTGTAATAGTAAAGGAAGCAAAAAGCCAAACAAACTAAGAGTAAAAAACCTTGGTGCCAAGAGGAACAGTGAATATTTTCTGTGAACCAATTTTGTGGCTCTCAGCCAACAATATTAGAAAAGCACCACTATTTACCCTCTTTGTGTTTACTAGGAAACCAAAACGAAGTGAGTGTATGACATCATGAAGGAATGCTGCTTACTGGCTTGTTTCCCATGGCTTGCACTCAAGACCACCAGTCAAGGGAGGGCTGGGCCCTCCCATATCGCATCAATCATTAATCAAGAAAATGCCCTTACAGGCATATTTGGTGGGTACTTTCTTAATTGAGATCCCCTCTTCCCAAATGACTCTAACTTGTGTCATCTGTGCTGAGAAAACACCAGCTAGCACAGAAGCTAGCACAGTCTGATTCATGAGCCAAAGATTCTCACTACTATGTCAGAGGTTAACTCTAGAGGCGGATGACAAGGGATAGCTAACAATTGAGAAGAATCATACAGTGACACAAGGTTGTATCATAAAACCTGAGGGGAGACCAGCCACAAGCTGGAGGAATCAGGGTTAATAAGAAGTAGAAGGAAGAAGGTCAAGGTCAAATTTTTGGCAAGAATGAATCTCTTTGGACAACATTTTGTCTTTTCTCCCTGAAAGATTGTGGACTCTTAGATCTGCCCAACACCCCTATGGACCAAAACAGAAACATACGAAGCAAGCTGAATATCCCCAAGACCAAGGGTATGTGGATGCCTAACATTTTAGACAAACTAGGGTTCCATCTCCTTTCTCCCTAGTCCCCACACCACAAATTAGAACCGTCCTGTAAGTGATGGCTGGATGTTGAGGCAAGAATGGAGCCTCCTACTTGGCTGGCAAATCTTAAAACCAGCCTCCTGCCTTCTCAGTCATAAGCGCCTTGCTCATCCATCCCTATCAGTATGCTGAGCATTTCACTGAGTGTAAAGCCAGGGGCTTGAAAAGAAGGGTAGTTGTAATAGTGATGCAACAGCGCTCCCTCAACTTTATTGCCAAGGTGCTCAAGTCCTATTATGAAATCGCTCACTTCCCCCTCCCATTAAAACATAACAGCACTATGGTAAGTGGTTAAATGTTAGGAAATTCAACAAGCCTTGGAGTGAAACCTGCTTTACCTCTTTCTAACAGTGCGACCTTGAGAAATTCACTGAAATTCTTTGAGCCTCCGTTTCTTCCTGGATATAGTGAGACAAATAATGCTCAAGAGGTACCCCAGGGCTCCCAGCTCAGTAAGGGTGCAGTAAATTGTAGCCATTGTTATTTTTATTAAAGTACACGGAACCTAGTCATCATTAATCTGAAGTCCTCAGCAGGGAAGGACAAATCAGCATGCGCATTAATTAGGGCTTCTCAGAACAGAAAGGATTTGGCTGATAGGGGCAGTGTCTCTCTGGATAAGGGCAGGACCAGACTAACAATCATGTAGCACAATCTATTCCAGGGCACAGAATCCTCCTCTGAATTCACTCTTGCTATACCTAAGGTCTCGAACCTTCACAATTCAGGTTTCCGTTGCGTCTGCGTCAGAATGAAGGCAATCCATGTGAATCCACAAACATGGGGGTGGAAGGGTGCAGTGGGAGGGACAAGCAGTCGTTCAATAACTTGGCGGAATGAGCTGGCAGAAATGGTAGTCCCATTGCAAACAGCTGATAAAGCCTAACGATAAAAAGATACCTACACGGCTTGAGATGGAGGGAAGGAGGGAGGGAAGGAGGGACGAGGGAGGGACGGAGGGAGGGACGGACGGAGGAGAGGGGAGAAGGAAGGGACAAAAGAAACTAGTATTATCCAGATACTAAATCTGCCTCCATGTTCAGACTTCCTGATGCTGAGGTGGCCTTCTTTATAGTCCAGTCTCCGTCTCCATCCAGGTTTCTTTACTTTTATGTAGTAGGGACGCTTCTGACTTTCTAATGCAAACTATGGATTCCTTCTCCAAATTATGCTTTCACACAAAGAAAATAAAATGCTCTTGAAATATATTTAGCAAAACATCATCAATTTCCTACAATGCAAACTATCTGTGGCTCACTGGGGACCAGCACTCTCACTCCTAGCTAGTACCACAGAAGCTTTGTGCCTACAATACTATGTGCAGGTAATGCTAAATTTGAATTTAGTATTAGTGAACGTTAAGATGATCTCAAATGTAACTGGTGAATTTAACCATCCACATGTAGTGACAAAGTAAAACAAACCCACAATAGGACCTCCCTCCTTCAAGGAAGACGGGAGTGGAAACAATGTCTAAGACATACTGGAATATAGCTGGTATTCTAAACCCAAGTCTGTATAGCAAGGATATGCCTCCCCTGCGTTGAATACTTTGGAAGAAATTCTTCTGATTGCTGTTTTGTCTGGACTTCTCCAAGGTGGATACAAGAAAAAAAAAACTCTCTTTAAATGGTGCATGTATTTAGTGCCCCAAGTCTTGCCAAAACTGTTACTGGGGCTTATTGCTTGTCTAGGAACAGAACGTTGCACACACCTCTCTGCTTTGCAAACTTTGGGATGCTGTAGCAGGGCTGTACCATTAGAAACCTCACAGAAATGGCCTGCCATCGGAATTTGCAACAAGAGGGCCGGTGTGGACCTTGGACTCATGAAATGGCACTCTTAGTTTGTTCTTGTGCCAGGGCTTCTTGTGCTTTAGAATTCCTTTCTAGAAGCTTTCGCTATCCCATTGGTGCCTGAATTGGCTCCTAGTACTGTCTGGGCATGGCCTCACCCCCTCACAGCCTAGTTGCATAGGGGCTCTGGCCACTGAAAATATCTTCCTCAGTATTTTCTATGCCTCCACCCTATGTCTTGGATGGAGCTCCCTGAGCCTAGCATAGGGCTTGCTCCATGCTTCTCCCTTCACTTTGAATTATCTTCAACATGACCTAATCCCTAGAGAGCTCTGCTCAGATCCTCTAGAGAACTCTGAGGCTTTTGCCTATAGGGCTGTCCCAGGTTTGGTTTCAGTAGGGAAGTCTGTCAAGTTGTCACCTGTCCTTATTTTGACTGCTGTGCTGCTTCTGTGCTGTGTTCTTCCCATTTCCGGCTGAGATTTCTGGCATTTCTTGCTCCTCCTTAGGCTCTGAATCACATCTCCTCCGTGGGTGGGCATTCCCACAACCTCCAAGGACTCCCTTGATTGTTCCACAATGGATTTCTTTTTTTTTTTTTTTTGATCAGTGTCATCTCTTGCTTTCAACTAGAGTCATCCCAGGCTTTCCCGGATTGATCTCAATCCCTGAAGGTAAACAGAGAGGTATTACTTGCCCAAATCAGACAACTCTTCATTAACTGCCTGCGGGTTCCTCTCCTGCCTTCACACTGGTAGGTGAAGTGTGAAAAGCAGATGTGAATTTGTGTGAGCCTTGTTGGCAATCACGCAGGCTCTACAGCCAGCCCCACCTGGTGACAATGGAGCCATCAGACAACCCAGATACAACAAGACATATCATCATTAGCTGTCCAAAGGTATACATTCCTATCGTCTACTCTGCTGCAATTTCCCCTGTGCATGTGCCTAGGTCCCTATAAAAAGCTGTTTCCCCCCACACACACTTCTTTCTTTTCTCCCCCTACAGGCAGGCTCTGCATCCCTGTCACCTCTCCCTTTTAAAAAAACTCCCACATGAGCCCTGTCCTATGGTGTGATTTTTGTCAGAACCTGCTGCCTAGTTCCATCAAGCTTTGCCTGGATAGACCAATAAATGTCTAGTCACACCAGATAGGACACTAATAGACCAAAGAAATAATTCTACCCAAGTCTAACTTGGTGGACCAATAAAATTAATTAAAATTGCTTCTAGAAGTGTGGGTGGGGGGTTGCATCCGGAAGCATGGACAATTTAAGTGGCTACACCACTGAAGAAAATCAAAACCTTTCCTCTATTCATGACAGTGCTAATAGGTCCACTTCTGTACTGGGGTTGGGGGAGTAAATTATAGATGCCAAGAGTTCAAAAGATCAAAAACCATGTCATGCCTGGAAGATAGATTCCAAGGCAGAGACCAACATACAAAGACGTCATATTGTAGAGATGTAGGAATGTCAGTCTACAGAGATAAAAGGGAAATATGATTGGAAGATGTGTGTGGTTTTATGTTTCAGCTATGACATCCGAAATAGTTACATGTGACATGATTAAAAAAAATGAATCACAATTTGCTTTTTCTCACATACTCAGTATGACTTTAATTTGTGACCATCAGTGGAGCTTATTAATGGTCTTTGAAACAGACAGTGAAGGTCAGTGCTCATGGGTGGCAATCTGGATGATAGAGCATCGTGGGCAAAGTAATCAGTTCTGATAAATTCACTAAGTGGGACGAGGGTCCTGAGGAGACAAGAAGATCTATAAAGTTACAAAAATAGATTCTAAATGGCCACGACATTGTGAGCAGCAGCAACACTGCATGCTACCTTTTTCTTACAATGAGGGATAAGAAATTATCCGGGAACGATGCTTTGGGCAATAAAGAACACAAAGAGATGGTACTTGGACCTGAACAGGAAGAACTGGTGCCAGGATACTATGAAGAATCTTCACAAGTATTGATTGGATAGTAAATAAATATGCAAATTTCTCCTCAAGGCTCATCATTCTGAATTCTTTGTCAATAAATCACTCTACCTCATAGAAGCCCATGAATTTTGTAGCGACTTAAGTCGCTTATATAGCTGGCGCCTCCAAAAGTACTTGCGCAGATTTCCCACACAACATAGAGGTGATGCTAATCAAAACTTCAGGTCTTGTTGAGTTATAGCACTTAAATCTGGACTCCAGCCTTGAGAATTCAGGTGTTTTTTTTCCATAATCTGTCTCAGCGTACATAAGGTAACTTCTCACTCTTAGTCTAACAACTTCTGTCTTGTCCTCCCGCTTTTGAGCAGTGAAAAACTTCAGGCTAATTGTGAAGCCTAGTTAACATGTCCACTGCTTCCTAGTTCAAAGCTCCTACTCAATGCGAGTGAATGACTTGCTACAAAAAGAACAAGTGTTACCTTTGCTGGACAAAGAGTACTAACTCACCTAGAGATCTTTGGAAAAGCCGATGTTTTCTGATTTTTCAAAGACCTTTTTAAAGGTAATTTTGTTCTCCATGTTCTTCTGGTTTTTTTTGTTTTTTTTTTTTGTTGTTGTTGTTTTTGCGTTGTGGAGTTCTTACTTCAATCTGGGATATAGAATGGGTTCTTTCTGTTTCCCATTTCTGTAAGGCTCTGGATTTTCTTCGGCATTTGAGATGGCTTTAGGAAGAGTCTGCCTCAGCAAAGGTAAATAAATAGTACTATTTTGCTTCCAGATGAAGTGAACTTGCTTTGCAGGGGTGTGAGGAGAACTACAAGTAGATCCCATGGCCCAACACCCCCATTCTTCTCCTTCTTCTCCCTTAAATTCAAAGGTTTCTGTGAAGGTGAGCAGACTGCCTGTCTATTCTGAAGGTGCAAGTGGTGACAATCTAACGGAGGTGTGGCTGCCTCTAAATGAGTGG
Organism: Apodemus agrarius; assembly: GCA_964023405.1. Lineage (NCBI taxonomy): Eukaryota > Metazoa > Chordata > Mammalia > Rodentia > Muridae > Apodemus > Apodemus agrarius. The sequence continues at coordinate 10,411,076 of OZ030010.1, forward strand.
TTATCTTAAGAGGAAAAAGGGGTAGTGTTCTTGGCCTGCTTAGGAACTCATAACAAAATACTGTAGGCTGGATGTCTTAAACAGGTCAGATCTGAGATCAAGATGCTGTAAGTCAGGTTCTGGTGACAGGTCTCTTCTTTGGTTTTAAAATGGTTAATGCCTTGTGTCCTTGCCTAGCAGTTGATGGGTTAGGCATGTGAACTCTGTTTCCCCCTTCTTATAAAGCCAGTAGTAGTTTTATCAGATTGGACTGTCACACTTGTAAGCTACTTAATATTAATGGTTCTCCACAAGTCCTATTTCTAGATATAACCACACTAGCAATTAGAGCTTTCACATGCAAGGTTGCAACAGTACACACACGATCCATTGCAGTACTTACTAGATACATTCTGGAAGGCTTAAGAGCTGAATATTCAAGACAATCTGAAGTTGAGCCCATTTGGAATCATGACAGCTCCAGGAATAAATATAATACATAAGGCATATTTTACTAACACTGGCTGTGTGGACACTAGTCTGTACTTCTTTTCACAGGTATTTAAACCTGGGGTTCAAATTTTCAGGAAGAGAGTCTAATTGGCCAGGCTTGGGCCATGCACCTCACTAAGTGACAATGTATTTTTTTTTGTTTGAGGTAATGTTGGTCTTTGATTGGCTGAGGTGGTGTGTGTGCATGCACATATATGGAGAAGGATAGCCTTTTCCAAATCATACAGAATAATTTTGTCTCTTCCAAGAGAGGTCACTTTAGGTGGAGAAGAGAATACATTTGATGAGCAGGTAAAAAAAAAAATCAATGTACATCCACCAAGAGAATGCCAGGATTTTATAGAAAAAAATTGAAGTATAACATTTTTTCTCGAAACCTATTTTATTTAGAGATTTTAATTGGATATTTTCTTTAATTAATTAATAAATAAATTAATTTTTTACACTCCATATTTTATTCCCCTCTACCCCATCCACCCTCTGACTATTTGACATCCCATACCTCCTCCTCACCTTTCAGGCCACCTGACCTCTAAACTCCCTGGGGCCTCCAGTCTCTTGAGGGTTAGGTGCATCATCTCTGAATGAACACAGACCCGGAAGTCCTCTACTGAATGTGCGTTGGGGAACCTCATATCAGCTGGTGTATGCTGCCTGGTTGGAGGTCCAGTGTGTGAGAGATCTCAAGGTGTCCACATTAATTGAGACTGCTGGTCCTAGTCTTCCCTAATCCAACGACAAGGAACAGCAGCTTCTGTCCATTGGGTGGGTGCAAATCTCTGCATCTGAGTCTTTCAGCTGCTTGTTGGGTCTTCCAGAATGCGGTCATGCTAGGTCTGTTTTTTGTGAGTACTCCATAGCCTCAGGAATAGTGTCAGGCCTTGGGACCTCCCCCTGAGCTGGATCTCACTTTGGGCCTGTCACTGGACCTTCTTTTCCTCAGGCTCTTCTCCATTTCCATCCCTGTGGCTCTTTCTGACCAGAACAATTATGAGTCAGAGTTGTGACTGTGGGATGGAAACCCCCTCCCTCACTTGATGCCCTGTCTTCCTGCTGGAGGTGGGCTCTATAAATTCCCTCTTCCTACTATCAGGCATTTCAGCTAATGTCCCTCCCTTTGAGTCCTGAGAGTCTCTTACCTCCCAGGTCTCTGGTGTATTCTGGAGGGTCCCTCCAACCTCCTATCTCTAGAGGTTGCCTATTTCCATTCTTTTTGCTGTCCCTCAGGGCTTCAGTCCTTTTCCCTCACCCAATACCAGGTCAGGTTCTCCTCTCCCCTCCACTCCCTCTACCCCACCCCCACCCCTGTCCACTTTCCCTCCCAGGTCCCTCCCTCCCTCCCCACTTGCCATTGCTTTGTTATCCCTCCCAAGTGGGACTGAGGCATCGTCACGTGGGCATGAAGTATAGCATTTTTGAAGGCTCAAGGAGTGGGAAAGTTGCTATGTATTGTCACTTTTATCTTTTTTTTTCAATGTGACAATGGCATGATGAATCAAACTTAGATCTTCTGAATCTTCACAGGTTCATGAGATTATTTCCTAGGTAGATTAATTTTCAAAAGAAAGAAAAAGAAAAAGAAGGAGGAAAAGGGGAAGGAGAAGGAAGGTGAGAAGGAGAAGAGGGAGGCAGGAAGAGACCTGCCTAAGTAAGTCCAAATAAAGGGAATGTGCAGAGAAAGTCTGGTCAGCATCCTGCTCGGGTCCCACACAGCTCACAAAGTATGTGAGACAACAAATTTCTCAGTCATTTTTTTTTAAGCCATTTGATGCAGGATCTCTTGTAACTTGTAACCAAAACTATGTTGAAGCCAGATATTGTGCTAAGTAGCTACCTTATATGCATTATCTCACTTTATTTCCAGACAACTGTAGAGCAAATAGTGTTATTATCCCCCATTTTGAGATGAAAAAGCCCAGGGTTAAGAAAAGTGTGAGCAGCTTGCCTAAGGCCCCTTGGTCATTAGCCACAGACATTGGTTTTCCAACCCTAGATCTATGCCAGTATAAGTAAAGCCAAGTGTTTTCACATTCCCTCATGTCCCCGAGAAACTCAAACAGGAATCTTGAAATCCAAGGTTTCCCCTGACAACAACTTAGCCCTCGGCGGACCTTGGACCTAACTACTGGTTATCAGTTGCCACAAGTAGAAATTTCTCATCCTGCATCTCACGATAAGCAAATGACTGATGATCTACTGGTAAATATGTCACCAGAAAATTTTCCCAAACTTTAAGAAGTGATTGATACTTTTTAAAACTAATTTCATTCGTTTACATTTCTTTTGTTTTGTTTTTATTTTCTATATTTTATTTTCTATATATTTTCTATATTCTTTGTTTATATTTCAAATGATTTCCCCTTTCCCGGTTCCCCCCTCTTCATAAGTGCCATAAGCCTTCTTCCCTCTGCCTGTTCCCCAATCAACCCCCTCCCACTTCTCTGTCCTGGCAATCCCCTATAATGCTTCATCAAGCCTTTCCAGGACCAGGGCCCTCTCCTTCCTTCTTCTTAGGAATCATTAGATATGTGAGTTGTGTTTTGGGTATTCAGAGCTTCTGGGCTAATATCCACTTATCAGTGACTGCATTCCATGTGTGTTCTTTTGTGATTGGGTTACCTCACTTAGGATAATATTTTCCAGTTTCAACCATTTGCCTAAGAATTTCATGAATTCATTGTTTTTAATTGCTGAGTGGTATTCCATTTGTAAATATACCACATTTTCTGTATCCATTCCTCCATTGAGGGACATCTGGGTTCTGGGACAACTGGGATGGCTGAGAAGCACCTTAAGAAATGTTCAACATCATTAGTCATTAGGGAAATGCAAATCAAAACAACCCTGAGATTTCATCTCACACCAGTCAGAATGGCTAAGATTAAAAACTCAGGAGACAGCAGGTGTTGGCGAGGATGTGGAGAAAGAGGAATACTCTTCCTCTGCTGGTGGGATTGCAAGCTAGTACAACCACTCTGGAAATCAGTCTGGTGGTTCCTCAGAAAATTGTGCACGACACTTCGAGAGTACCCCGCTATACCACTCCTGGGCATATACCCAGAGGATACCCCAGCATATAATAAGAATACATGTTCCACTATGTTAATAGCATCCTTATTTATAATAGCCAGAAGCTGGAAAAAACCCAGATGTCCCTCGTTTACATTTCAAATGATATTCCCCTTCCGGGTTACCCCTCCACAATCCTCCATTCCATCCCCCCTGGAGTCCCTCCCCTTTGCCTCTATGAGGGTGCATATAAAGTAGTTACTTAGCACCCACTCCCACCTCAGCCCTCTAGCATCCCCCTACACTGTAGCATCAAGTCTCCCTCCCCTCCCATTGATGTCTGATAATGCCACCCTCTACTACATATGCAGAGGGAGCCATGGGTCCCTCCATGTGTACTCCTTGGTTGGTGGTTTAGTCCCTGGGAGTTCTGGGTGGTCCAGTTAGCTGATATTGTTCTTCCTATGGGATTGCAATTCCCTTCAGCTCCTTAACTTTCCGTTTTCTTAAGAACAGGACTCATTTTTGGAGAGGACTTGTAGTTCAAAATCTCAATGTGTCAAGTTGTCTACAAGCTAGTGGTTAGGTTATAAGAGAAGCAAAACTAAATTGTAGCTGGTCTGTATTTGCCCCCTTGCCTATGGATTTTATTCTATAAAGAAAAGATGTGGACTATCAAGATGTCACAGCTGGTGAAGGCACTTTTCACCAAGCCTGATGACCTGAGTTTAAACCCTGGAATCCACATGCTAGGAGAAAAGCTACTCTCTCAAGCTGTTGTCTGACATATAAAAACACTGAGGCAAATAAAATGTAAGTAAAAGAAAGAAAGAAAGAAAGAAAGAAAGAAAGAAAGAAGGAAGGAAGGAAGGAGAGAGAAAGAAAGAAAGAAAGAAAGAAAGAAAGAAAGAAAGAAAGAAGGAAGGAAGGAAGGAAGGAAGGAGAAAGAAAGAAAGAAAGAAAGAAAGAAAGAAAGAATGAATGAATGAAAGGAAAAAAGGAAGGAAGGGAGAGAGAGAGAGAGACAGACAGACAGACAGAAACAGAGACAGAGACAGGACAACTGAATGCACTTGTAATTACAGCAGCCATCAGGCTGAAGTAGTAGGATTGAGGTTTCTTGGGCCACTTTAAGAAGATCCTTTTAAAAGGTTTTCATAGGCCAGTTTTCAAGTCTTTAAAAAAAAATGGGATTCATAAGATTATCCCCATGCAGCATTACTGAATTGAATGAAAACTACTTCACTAGGGGTCTGAAAAAGTGGGCTGTTGCACCAAATTAAACAAAGCCAAGAACCATTGTATTGCATAATGGTAGCAGCTGACCTAGACTTAGTCAGCTCAGGCAGCTCAGCTTCCTTCTACAGGTCTAGCTGTTTCAAGGTACAAGGCAATAAATAGTCCAGTACCAAGGCATGCGCTTTCATTTCCAAGTCAACCTTACTAGGTAGCGGCTATGGGCATGTGGTGAGGGGGGAGCTTTTCCTTCTGCAATGGAACAAGGAGAGGGCAGAATCAATAACATGTCTATTTCAAGCCCTTGCTTGCCTCACATCTGCCAATAACCTGTTGGCCTAGCAGCTCACATGGCCAGATTCAAATCAGTTCAGAGAAGGGGACTGCAAAGTTATATGGCAAAAATATAGATTAAAACAAAAAGGGGCTGTAGAGTTGTCTTAGCAGTTAAGTGTACTAGCGGCGCTTACATAGAACTGGATTTTAGACCCCAGCACCCACGTTCATTCTAGCCGAAAGAGATTTAACATACTTTGTACACTTGGCACACACATATATGGCATACATACATATAGGTGTGTGTGTGTGTGTGTGTGTGTGTGTGTGTGTGTGTGTGTGCGCGCGCGCGCGCGCGTGCTCGCTTTCTGATGCTTATGTGGACTTTTCCTAGCAGTTTCTCTTTTCTCCAGTTAACCCTTCCACAATCCTCCCTGGGCCTTACATATCAGACACAGCCTATGACGTGTTCTAATGCTCTTCTCTTTGAAAGCATCATTACCACACAGCTTTCCATGAACCTTCTCTATAGATGAGAATCATTCTCTTTTGTACAATAGATAGAAAACACAACACTTAGGCCTATTGAAGAAGTCATGATTTCACATATCTAGAGACTTGCTGTCCTCTTTCCGACAGGCTTGCAGTGATGATGGTTGTGTACGCTTCCCTTTACAGAGGTGAGAATCTTGGTAAATCTTCAATAAAGATGTCTTTTGTTCACTTTTATTTTGCAAAACAGGTTTTCTCTGTTCAGACGTGGCTATCCTGGAACTTGCTCTATGGCTAGCTTTGAATTCAGAGCTCTGCCTGCCTCTGCCTCCCAAGTGCTGGGATTAAAAGTGGGAGCCACCAAGCCGGGTGTGGCTCACACCTGTAATCCCAGCACTTGGGAGGCAGAGACAGGAGGATTTCTGAGTTCGAGGCCAGTCTGGTCTATAGAGTGAGTCCCAGGACAGCCAGGATTACACAGAGAAACCCTGTCTTGAAAAACCAAAAAAAAAAAAAAAAAGTGTGAGCCATCACTGCTTGGCCAACAGTCATTTCTTATAGTTTCTTAACATGTTTGCCATCTTATAGTTATGATATACATTTAATCCATATCATACCAGTATCCTGGCACCTCAATACATGCCAAATATGAGAATTCTAATTCATTCAAGACTGGATTTGAAACCAAGCAATTGGAAAGAAGAGACTAATAAGCCACTCAGAACTTTTGTTAGTTCTGAAAGCAGAACTTTTGATATGAAGACAAGAAGAAAATCCAGGCTAAGCGAACCGTGCTCTTTGAGCATGTAGTATTCTAATGCCTGCAGAAGAGTGATTCCACTGAAAGTGTCCAACCCAGTCAGATCGTGCCCCATTCAGACCAGCCACCCCAACTGGACTGTAGAAAGCACTTGAAGGGACAAAAAGAAACCAAGTCTCTAGAGTCAGTGAGTAGCAAGACAGAGGTCAAGATGACCGAACCCCACTCTGTAAGCTTAAGGATTCCCTTTGTCTCCTTGTAAAGATGCATTAGCCTACATCCTGGACTGAAAACACAGTGGAGAGGAGGGAGGGGCAGCAAGCCTAGTTTCTAGCCTGAGAGACTGATGCTTTCCCTAGGGGAGAAGGCTGCTGTGAGTGATTTGCACAAGGAATGGCTACCTTCTCACTCATCCCCACTGGGCTCCCAAATGGCTTCGTTTCTATCTATAGCCTGCTTTCTAACATAACTGCCCTGCACATGTGAAATGCATATAACAACCACACAGTAAGAACACCCATCAAGCAAAGTGGCATGGTGGGAGGCATTGTTACAAGTGGATTTGCATGCACTACAGACCCTATAGGCTTGTTATGTCAATCATGCTGAGGCATGCAAAGCAAACTAGCCAACAAAAAGCATGGCTCCTTCCATGGTAGGGCTGAGCTCAGAGGCGGTTCAGGGTTGCTGCAAGAAAACTCTAAAAGAAGTTGGGAAATACAGAAAGGCACTGCTTTGCATCCCAGTGAAGACATCTGGCTGTTAAGAGGTTTGCAAATGCTCATTTGTGGTAACTGGGTGATGGAGAGACAAGGAAGTATATAAGATCAACAAAGAGATGGGAAGCCGATATGACAAGGGAAAAGAAGCACAGTCAAGACACAGCACAATGTGATACCAACACCCGCCCACCAGAGTAGCTAAAATGAAAAAGGCAGTAGAAAGTATTGGAAGGAAAGCAGCCAGACCTCCCCGATACTGCTGGTGGAAGGATAATTTGGGAAAAATCACTTTGGAATGATATTGCTATACAATTTCAAGCTGACCCCAGGCCAATCTTATTATCCAGCAATCCTGCTGCAACACAGATCCCAACAAACACACACACACACACACACACACACACACACACACAGATTCACTAAAATGCATCTACTTAAATATGCACAGCAGCCCTCTTTTTGCCAGCACTACTCAGGACATTTTCTAAATGTTTGACAACAGTAGGATGGGTAAGTAAACCGTAGTATTTCCATAAAACGGAATGCAGTACACCTGGAAGATTTAACCTTACACCTATAGCTACATGCTACATCATGGAGGAATCATAACCACTGCATGATGTGAAATAAGCTGGCTGCAGTCAGGATTCCTTTTCCTCCTTCTTTTTGGATGGTATTGTGGTCTGAATAATATGCCCCCACAAATGTTGAAGTCTACCCTCGGTACCTAAGAATGTGAACTTAATTGGAAACGGTGGTTGCAGATGAAGTCAAGCTGGGATAGGGCAGACTCTTAATCCAGTATGACTGAAGTTCTAGTTTGAAAGGGAGAGCCCCAGAGGTGCAGACATACAGGAGAATGCCACATGATGGTAAAGACAGACTGAAGAGCTGTAGCCATCAAGTCAGGGAATGGCAAGAGATGCTGGCCAAACACCAGAAGCTAGGCTGAGATAACAAAGGATTGAGCCTTACGGGTTTCAGAGGAATCATGGCCATGCTCATACTTGGTTTTGAATGTTAGAGCCAGAAGACCATAAACTCCCATTATTTTAAGCTGTCCAGTTTTTAATGGTGTAACACAGCCACCTACTTTGCTTTGGTTGCTCTTGGAAACTAATATGGAGGACAAAGCAAATGATGCTAATTAAAGCACAGACACAGTCAGCTTTGGTAGGAGGAGTGTCATCTACAAAGGGTCACTGAGAAAGTTTTCTTTGTGTATGTTATACTGAAATGGGAAGTTAGCACAGATGTGTTTAGGATCTTCTGGGTGAGGGTAAGTCCGGATTCCCTGCGATGCGATGGGAAGATAAATATATCAAGTAAATTAAAACTTAATGCCAAACTCAGTGTGCTGCTGCAGGTTTGTGTGGCTAGCAGCAAAATCACGAGTTCCAAATCAGCCTGGACTGCAAAATGAGCTTGAAGTCAGCCTGGGCTATGTAGTAAGACTGTCTCACAAATACGAAACAAATGTACTAAAAGTCTGCTACGTGTCCAGCACCATACAATGACCAGCTAACATCTTCTCTAGTCTCTGTCCTATAGTTCTGTTCTCATTTAGGAGTGTCCTAACCCTAACCCTAACCCTAACCCTAACCCTAACCCTAACCCTAACCCTAACCATAACCATAACCATAACCATAACCATAACCATAACCATAACCCTAACCCTAACTCTAATATTGTGAGAACTGAGTTCCGGGCGACTTCCCACAGCTCAGGTAAGCCACAGAGTACATGTCCAGAAATGATATAGTTTTTTTTTAAATTTCTTTTTTTCCTTTTTCTCTTGAAAGGGAAAATAAAAACACTTTATAATAAAATTAAAGATTTACATGGAAAATATTTCAGATAAAATAGAAGAGATACATAGAAAAACATGTTAAAATTGACAAATTTCATGGAAAATTAAAGAGTAAAATGATGCACATAAAAACATTGCTAAATTAATTGAAATATGAAATAGAAACATTTCATGATAGAATTGAAGATTTATGTGGAAAACATTTCTGATAAAATTGTAGAAAAATGTAGAAAAACATGTTAGAATTGAAGATCACATGGAAAATTTTATATAGATATAATAATGGTAGGCATAAAAGTATTCCTAAGTTGATTGGAAGTGGAATTATAAACATTTTCTGATAATCTTTAAGATTTACATGGAAAATATTTCTGATAAAATTGAAGATACATAGAAAAACATGTTAAAATTAAAGATTATCATGTAATTATACAGATAAAATGATAGGCATAAGGATAATTCTAAGTTGATTGAAGGTGGAATTATAAAATTTTTCAGATAAAATTGAAGATTTACATGGAAAATATTTCTGGTAAAATTCAAGAGATATATAGACAAATATGTTAAAATTGTCTATTTCATGGAAAATTTTGCATATAAAATGGTAGACATAAAAAATTACTAAATTAATTAAAGGGGTAATTACAAATGTTTTCTGATAAAATTGAAGATTTACATGAGAAATATTTCTGGTAGTTTATGTCTTTTTATTGGGGAGTTGAGTCAATTGTTAAGAGATATTAAGGAATAGTGATTGTTGCTTCCTGTTATTTTTGATGTTATTTTTATGTTTGTGTGGGTATCTTCTTTTGGGTTTGTTGGAAGAAGATTACTTTCTTGCTTTTTCTAGGGTGTAGTTTCCCTCCTTGTGTTGGCATTTTCCATCTATTATCCTTTGTAGGGCTGGATCTGTGGACAGATATTGTGTAAATTTGTTTTTATCATGGGATATCTTGGTTTCTCCATCTATGATGATTGAGAATTTTGCTGGGTATAGTAGCCTGGGCTGGCATTTATGTTCTCTTAAGGTCTGTATGAGGTCTGCCCAGGATTTTCTAGCTTTCATGGTCTCTGATGAGAAGTCTGGTGTAATTCTGATAGATCTGCCTTTATAAGTTACTTGCCCTTTTTCCCTTACTGCTTTTAACATTCTTTCTTTGGTTAGTGAATTTTGTGCTTTGATTATTATGTGCTGGGAGGAGTTTCTGTTCTGGTCCAGTCTGTTTGGAATTCTGAAAGCTTCTTGTATGTTCATGGACATCTCTTTCTCTAAGTTAAGGAAGTTTTCTATAATTTTGTTGAAGATATTTACTGACCCTTTAAGTTGGAAATCTTTGCTTTCATCTATACCTATAATCCTTAGGTTTGGTCTTCTCATTGTGTCCTGAAGTTCCTGGATGTTTTTGGTGGCCAGCTTTATGCATTTTGCATTTTTTTTTTGACTGTTGAGTCAATGTTTCCTATGGTATCTTCAGCACCTGAGGTTCTTTCCTCTATCTCTTGTATTCTCTTGTTGAGGCTTGCATCTATGACTCCTGAATTCTTTCCAAGGTTTTCTATCTCTAGAGATGTATCACTTTGTGATTTCTTTATTGTTTCTACTTCCACTTTTAGATCCTGGATGGTTTTGTTCAGTTCCTTTTCTTGATTGTTTGTGTTTTCCTGTAATTCTTTAAGGGATTTTTATGTTTCTTCTTTAAGGGCTTCTGACTGTTGACCCACGATCTGTATTTCTTTAACGGATTTTTGTGTTTCCTCTTTAAGGGCTTTTACTTGTTGACCCATGTTCTCCTGTATTTCTTTAAGGGAGTTATTTAAAGTTTTCTTGAAGCCCTCTATCAGCATCATGAGATACGATTTTAAATCCGACTCTTGCTTTTCCGGTGGGTTGAGGTATCTGGGACTTGCTGTGGTGGGAGAAGTGGGTTCTGATGTTGCCACGTGGCCTTGGTTTCTGTTGGTAGGGTTCTTGTGCTTGCTTTTCACCATCTGGTTATCTTTGATGCTAGTTGATATTGTTGTCTCTGGCTGGAGTTTGTTCCTCCTGTGGGCCTGTAGGCCTGTGTCCTTACTCCTCTGAGCTCAGAAGTGAAAAAACTGCTGGGAGATCACTCTCTTCTGGTGGGCTGTGTACAGAAGGTTGTGGAGTTTCCTGGCTCCCTGGTGTAAATGGCAGCGGGAAGACTTCCATCCCAGCTGCTCCACTGATCTTATGCCCTATGTGCCAATATAGTTTTGACTAAGCATTTTTGAGATTCACCGAAGTTCTTGAAAGAATGATCTATTGCTTCCTCTTTAGCATTGGATGCATTCCACTGTATAGCTATACCACAGTTTGTTAATCTATTGGTGGACCTTTGGTTGCTTCTTGTTTGTGGCTATCACAAATGAAGTTGCTATCAATGTTGGTTTTTCCCACGCAGTTCGGTGACCTGCAGCCAGCACGAACCGCCTGGGCCGAGGGCCGAGGCGGAGAAGCTGGGAGATGTGGGCCGCCGCAATAAGACTAGACCAGACAACTCCATGTGGCTGTATTTAAGATAGGGGTACAGGTAAGCGGGTAGGGAGGAGGCAGGGAGTGAAGAGAGAAAAGAGAGCGAGGGGAAGAAACGCTACCCTTTTATATGGGTGGTAACTTAAATTACAGGTAAAAGGTAGGCCCATTGAATTCTGGGTACATGGTGGCCGTTGCCTTGGTAACGGGCCTATGCTTGCCGGGCTGCGCTAATTGTCGCCTATATGACATACAGGACTCGGGACCAACAATCATTGTTCATAGCTATGTCTTATTGTGAACCTATTCTCATTTCGCTTGAGTAAATGGACTATTTGGGGATGTAATTGCTGGGGAATAGGTCCAGGTGTATGATTATGAGAAATTTCCAGTTTTCCAAAGAATGTCTACCATTTTATACCCCAATTAGCAAAGTATGGGTTCTGATTATTCTGTATATTTGTCCGTAATAACAGCTGTCACTTAAAAAATTCTAGCCATTTCATTCTTGTTTGTATTTGTTTGAGCATTCTGGGCCACAAATTGGCAAATCTTTCCATTTGAGAGAGAAATATATGTATATATATATATATATATATATATGTATGTATGTATGTATATATATATATATATATATATATATATATATATATATATATAGAGAGAGAGAGAGAGAGAGAGAGAGAGAGAGAAACAAGGACACCTACTAACTATTCATGAAAGGACTAGCTCATTGGTAGGTAATGACTGGAGCTTGAAAATATTCATGGGATACCCTGAGAGTATTCATGGGATACCCTGAGAGAGGTCAGACCTCACTAGCAGGGAAAAAGCCAGTGAAGTTATTAGGAAGTCACTGAGCAGGGATGTGAATCTGCAGGTCTGAGGATATGGACATAAAATTGCAGAGACAAATATCAATCTCTATCAATGGATGGCTCATTGCTGAGTAAATATCTTCTGTAAGTGATTGGCTCCCAAGGGATCCAGGAGGGGAGTAGATCAGACTCAGAAAGATTTACTCCTTTTGATTTCACATTATCTGTGCCTCCAGCCCCTTCCATTAGCATGAATAATTAACAGCTGGCAGAGCTGCCATCAGCCACAGTAAGAATGCTTAGGATTCAAGATTTGTCCTCAACTAAGAAAAAGAAAGTGCCTCAAGGGTTTGAGTGGGTGATCAGGGTGATAATGGTGTTGGTGAGAAGGAAGACAAAGTAAATACAATGGCATACAGTCCTTTAGCTTCTGTTTGCCATATAAAATTGCCTTTAAATACTCAAGCAACACAAGGGTGCTAAATTAGAAGACAAAAAAAAAAAAACTTTTAAACTACACTTACCAACTCCCTTTAATTCTCCTCCCCAGGGAGGTGATGAAGTTAATAGTTGAAGTGTACTTCTAGAAAAATACCTAAGCAAATGTTTGGTTCTATGTAAATGTATAGTTCTTTTGCAAACACACACACACACGTGCATATGTGTGATGGCGGCATCCTAAATAGTCTTCAATTATTATATCCATATTATGGTGTCTTTCCTTGTCAGTACATACCAAGGCCTTCATTGTACAGATATGCCATAATTTGTTAACCCTTTCCCTGTGGATAGACATGTAGGTCAATTGCATTTTTTTTACTATATATACCTATATATGTCTTTATTGATTTATCTACTCACATATCATCTATCTTTGGGAACACACATAAAATGTATCTATTACATAGAATTTTAAGAAACCGGATTGAAAGAGGCTTTGCTGTGCCAAACATGGAGCATTTTAAATGTTTCTCAAACCTGCTAAAGTGCTCCCCAAAATGTCCTTGCCAATTAAAACTCCCACCAATGGGAACAATGTGGCTATTTCCCTCCCACTCGCCCCAGCCGTGGATGTTATCAGCCCCTTTGATGTTTGCCAGTCCAGTAGGTGAAAAAGTAATCTCTCATTCCTGTTTATAATTTCATCATATCAATTTCTAATGGAGCCTAATATCTCCTCATATTTTCGATGAACCCCATCAAATCTGTAGGCAAGAAAACTGTGCCGCAGGATTAGGGAGGAGACAAGTGAAAAATATCCCTCTAGGTACAGCAAGCTGAGCTTTGGTGTGCCATGATGAAATGTAGCCAGAATGAAATTCTTCAAATTGAATAAAGTTCTCTGCCAGTGACTTGGAAAGGTAGATTTGTTCAGTTGTATTCAAACCCAAGTAATTAGCAGACTCTTTGGGGGCTAACCTGGGGCATCTGCTCTAAATTTCCAATGAGCAAGGGGTGTGTTTAGGGTCAGCATGTCTTCTGAATACCTCCTCGGTTCTTAAAATAACGCTTCTGCTGTGAGCATGATCTTCTAGGTGCCTTTATGCTGCTGATCAAGGTGGATGAGAACTATCAGCCAGCACAAGGGCTGACTAGGAAACCAGGTCCCATGGGTTATTCCGAAAACAAACCAAAAAAAAAAAAAAAAGAAAGAAAAAAGAAAAGAAAGAAAAGAAAAATGCTTTTCTACACAAAAACTCTTTGCTACTAGAGAAGAGTCAAAACTGCGCTGACATAGGCCACAGCCCTTCTCATTGGTCTCCATTCACCCCACTGTCCTCCCTCTGGTGAAAGAAGGGCCTTTCCAAACCTTTCCAGCTGAGCTCCTTTCGTGGTAATAGTTGATCAGAAATGAGCACATGTGTGGCGCTAATCATTTTGCTAGCACTATTGTCTAATAGAAATCTACTGGCTAAAAATTCTAAGACACTTTTCACTTTCTGATAACACCCACACCCACACCCACACCCACACCCACACCCACACCCACACACCCCGCTCCCTCCCCCCAAGCTTGGTTCTTCTGTCTGACTCGAGTGTTCTCACCCACCCCCATCCAATATAAGGTGTTCTCTTATTTCACTTAGCTTCTCATTAAATATCATCCCTCTGAGAGCTTTTCTCTAAAGTCTTTTGCTACAATAGCTCTTTTTTTTTGACACTCTTTGACCCCAGCCCCACTTTATTTTTTTCCACGGCAATTTTCTCTTGATATTTCATTATGCATTTATAACTCATTGCACTTTCTTATACTCAACTATAAATTCATTGAGAAAGAGACTTTCTTCACTGTTAAATCTTCTATGCCCAGAATAGTGCCTGGAACGGTGGTTGCTTTTCAAAGACATCTTTTCTGAAGATATAAGTTTCAGAAGTATTTTGCCAATGTCTCATAGAATTAAATATGCAGATGCTCCATGACCACACAACCCAAACCCTGGGATTATGACTGAGAGCCATTCATACATAGATCTGTAAGGGGACAGATGTGAAGATGTTCATTAGGAGAGAGGGGAGCAACTTAGAAGCAACCTAGGTATTTCTTTAGAGGATTTTGGAAGAAAGATGAGGCCTTTCTGAGGACCCTAGAGCATTGCACTGTAGTAGAAGACAGAACAACAACACCCTAAGACCTTTAAACAGTCTTGAGTAAACACTGTAGGGAAGGGGATGGTATTTATAATAATTTATGTAAATAAAAACCATATACACTTTAGAGAGTGTTGTGTATTATACAAAGTATACACTTGGCCCACAGTACATGCATATTTTACCCTCATAGATGCGACAAATTTTGAATAGAAAATATTTGGAAAAGGGGGGATTTGTATTAGACATATACAGATTTTTGTTATTTCCTCAAAATGCAGTATAGCAATTATTTGCATAACATTTGCATTGCCTTTAATATTACAAATAATCTGGAGATGGTTTAAATTACGTGGCTATCATGGGAGCTGAAGAGATGGCTCAGCAGGTAAGAGTACTGACTGCTCTTCCAGAGGACCTGGGTTCAATTCCCAACACTCACATGAAGTTCACAACTGTAACTCCAATTTCAAGGAATATCTCTCTCTCTCTCTCTCTCTCTCTCTCTCTCTCTCTCTCTCTCTCACACACATACACACACACACACACACACACAGAGAGAGAGAGAGAGAGAGAGAGAGAGAGAGAGAGAGAGAGAGGCAAAATGCCAGTGCACATAAAATAAAAATTAATATATCTTTTAAAAATTATGTGAGATATCAAAAAAGTCTGTCTTTACCACAAATAGAGACTATCAGAGACTACCATAGAAAACCACAACACAAAGCTCAACAGATCATGGGAATCCCAGCCCCAATGGGTACTTGTACCCATATCTTCCTGTATCTCTCAGAGAACATTGTGGAAGAAGGGGCAAAAAGATTGTAAGACTTACAATACTAAGAAGTCTGCTGTGAGACACTCTCTGCTATCAATGGCCGTAGAAATAAGACTGGGAGCAATGGCCATATTGATAGACATAGTCACAAGGAATGGAGAAAATTCACAAGGTCCCTTGGACAAAGAACTATAAGGAACTAATGACTACTGGGAGAAGAATTATCCTTTCCCAGGGTCATTCTGCTTATTGGTTGTCCAATGGAGAGTGATCAGTCCTGAAACTGTATGCACACAAACAACAAAATTATACTCAGTAGTGTATATAATATGTTTATATATAGACATATAGATACATAAATATAGATACATATGTGTGGTATATATATACATGTCGAATATATGAGTACATACATATGTACCACATACACATGCATGTTGTGTGTATATACATGTATACATATTATATAGAGAGAACATATACTGTATATATGTAATGGCATAAAAAAGACTATCAACTTGAAAGTTGGCGAGGCTTAGGAGCTGTTGGAGTAAGGGTACTTAGGAGATGTTGAAGGCAGGAAAGAATGGAGGGGCGGGTGATGTAATTCTATTTTAATTATCAGCATCTATGAAGAAAAAGAAATTATATGGGAGAATGAGCACAAGTTCTATGTAAACATTACAGCATTTTATACCAAGAATTGATCATCCATAGATTCCTGTCACCTAGAGTGCCCTGCAACCACTTCCCTAAGGACATCAACATCTGTATTCAGTGATACCCCTGTCAGTGCTATCCTGAGGAGTTGAAAACTTAAAGGGAAAAAGAAAAAAAAGCATAAGGGGGGAAATTCTGGTAGATTGTTGAAGACAGTGCTTGCACACTGAGACGCAATGGCTTGCAAAGCTCCCCTAGCCTCGGGTTAAAAAGAAAGAAAAATCAAAATACAATGTCTCTCCCCTTTTCTCTATGCTCATGCTCTACTCACCTTTTAAACTTATCTCAGACATCACATCTTTTTCGAAGCTTTCTTTGCTCTTTCCCCAAAGGATTAATTTTTCGCGTATCGACATTCAGATAGCATTTTAATGATATTTTATTTTAGCATTTATAACCTCATATAATGCTTGCTTGCTTACACATCTGCCTTCTTCATCAGGAGAGAGGGCATGTGACTTATTAATATTTACACCTCTATCACCAAAAATTGAGGGTGAAAAATTGATAGTGAATTTAAGTAAATGGAATTTCAAGTATTGCTTCAGCTTGAACCTGATTTAGAACTTTCAGGGTTTTAGAATCAACTGGTGTTGGATTGGATAGTGTACTGGCTAGTTTGGTGTGTCAACTTGACACAGGCTGGAGTTATCACAGAGAAAGGAGCTTCAGTTGGGGAAGTGCCTCTATGAGATCCAGCTGTGGAGCATTTTTTCAATTAGTGATCAAGTGAAGGAGGGCCCCTTGTGGGTGGTGCCATCTCTGGGCTGGTATTCTTGGGTTCTATAAGAGGGCAGGCTGAGCAAGCCAGGGGAAGCAAGCCAGTAAGTAACATCTCTCCATGGCCTCTGCATCAGCTCCTGCTTCCTGACCTGCTTGAGTTCCAGTCCTGACTTCCTTTAGTGATGGACAGCTGTGTGGAAGTGTAAGCTCAATAAACCCTTTCCTCCCCAACTTGCTTCTTGGTCATGATGTTTGTGCAGGAATAGAAACCCTGACTAAGACAAATTGGTACCAGCGTAGTGAGGTATTCCTGTGACAACCTGACCATGTTTTGGGGGAGGACTGGGAAGGACTTTGGAACTTTGGGCTAGATGGTCCATTCAATGTTGAGACCTCTGTGAGATGTGTAGGAGCTTGGAAGATTATGTTGAGAACAAGGCAGAAGATGGAGGCCTGGCTTGTGAAGTTTCAGAGGGAAAATTAAAGACTCTTATCAGGGCCATGAAGATTCTGTGGTTTTTGTTAGCTGGGGCTGAAGAATCAGCTGTGAGTAACAAGATACCAAAACCATTTGTGTTACTGGGACTATTGATGCTGGTTAGCTGGAGCTAAGAAATTAGCGGTGATTAAGAAGAAACCAGCATTACTGAGGTGAAATCTTCTGGGAAGTATTTTCTGAGAGCACAGCGGGTGTGTTCCAGATAGCCAAGGTTGTGCCTTGTGCTGTAGCAGGACTTGGTACTGTGTAAGAGTCACCCAGGTGGTACTGCTTTTGAAGGCATGAAGAACAGCTGAGGCTTGGTACGGTGAGAGGCCATGGAAGGCCATTGGTGAAAGTGTACCCTCAGTTGTAATTGATGGCCCAGGACTGAAGGGGTCATGCAAAAGAGTTGAGGCTTGGAGATGCCAGTACTATGTGATGACCACCAAGGACAGCAGCAGCAGTGGAGTACAGGCAGCTGGAGCCTAGAAGACAAGGTGTGTGCTACAATGGGAAGAGCTGGAGAAGTGACCCAAGCCCTTGGAGGAGCCCAGAAGATCGTGAGTTGGATCCCAGACATTGAACCATTGGAGTTTGAGTTTTGCTTTTGATTGTGACTGTGCCCTGATATTTTTCCCTCTTGAAAGAAGGTATTTTAGTGGAGCCCACAGTTCAGAGACTTGAATTTTTAAAAGACTTTGAATTTTAAGATATTGGACATTTTAAAGGGATTGAACTTTTAATATGTAAAGACTGTGGGACTTTTTACATTATTAAGATCTTGGGGATGAATAAGAAAGTAAGGGTTGAGGCTTAATAGTGATATATTGGTGTGTCAAGTTGACAAGGGGTCAATTGTACTGGCTAGTTTGGTGTGTCAACTTGACACAGGCTGGAGTTATCATAGGAAAAGGAGTTTCAGTTGGGGAAGTGCCTCTATGAGATCCAGCTGTGGGGCATTTTCTCAATTAGTGATCAAGTGAAGGAGGGCCCCTTGTGGGTGGTGCCATCCCTGGGCTGGTATTCTTGGGTTCTATAAGAGAGCAGGCTGAGCAAGCCAGGGGAAGCAAGCCAATAAGAAACATCCCTCCATGGCCTCTGCATCAGCTCCTGCTTCCTGACCTGCTTGAGTTCCAGTTCTGACTTCCTTTGGTAATGAACAGCTGTGTGGAAGTGTAAGCTCAATAAACCCTTTCCTCCCCAACTTGCTTCTTGGTCATGATGTTTGTGCAGGAATAAAAACCCTGACTAAGACAGATAGAAACCAGAAGCAATTTGTTAATTATCGGTGGAGGGAAGTGAGCATGGTGAAGTCAACTTGGACTGAGACATCTCCAAGGCCAGCAGGTCCATCACCTTCCAGAAGAACGAAGTTTAGAAGGAATTGGAAGTAGGGTACAAGGTGCATGCCCACAGGATACACGTGGGTTCTGAGGGTGCTAAAGAATTGATCATCCATAGATTTCCTGGGCATCGTAGAATCATTTCCCTAAGGACAACTGCATTAGCAATACCACTATAAGAGCATCCAGAGGAGTTGAAATTTTTAGAAACAAACAAACAAGCCAATAGTGTCTCCTTCTCCTTTCTATCTGGTATTGCTCTACTCGCCTTATAAACTTAATTCAAACCTCACAACTATTTCAAAGCTTCCTTTGCCCTTTCCCCATAGGATTAGTTCTTCAGTTTTTGACATTCAGATAGCATTTTAATGATATCTTATTTTAGTATTTATATCCTCATATTATGCCTGCTTGCTTACACATCTGTTCAACTGTGGGTGCTATAAGGAAGGTTTGCTCTAGAATCTGGGTCTATCAGAGACTGCAGCTACTTCCCCCTCTGCTCAGGCAAATATTTAATGGTTAGGTCAAGGGAACTAAGACTGAGCATGCGGCAGGCACAAGAATCCATGGTGAAGTTCTGTACAGACAGACAGGCAAGGAAACTGTATTATAGCTTCTCAGGTCCAGCAATGGAGAGCATCCACCGTCCATTGGCAGGCATTTGGTTTGTAGAGGGAATGTTGACCCTCTTACTTATTAAGCGAACTACTATAATCAATTTCCCTGACACTAGACAGGCTTCATTCTGAGCTCAAGGGAAAGAGAAGAGAAGGAGATAGAGAACCTAGAGCACCGGGATTGGGTCCGGGGGCAGGGATAAAGCTGGAATTGTCAGACTTGGGATTACGACCCAAGGTTTGGTTAGAATCTTAGCTGCATGGAAATCAGTGCTGAAATTCAAGACTCCACACGTGGAGTTGGTGGAAGAATTGGTGTTATCCATATGACTTAGGATATGATTCTTCTTCAGATATGTGAATGAGAGGAAAGATGGCAGGGCTAGAAGCTAGCAGGATCTCCCAGCCACAATACATTCTAATTTGCCTTGTGAGTAGTATGACTTCAATGTGTCTTCTAAATATTATGTGTTGGAAATTGCTTTTTATTTAAGAATTTATTTTTTCTTCACTTTACATCTAGATCACAGCCTCCTCCCTCCTCTCCTCTCAGTCCAGTCCTTACAAATTCCTTTCCCCATAACCCCTCCTCTTTTCCTCAGAGAAAGGGGGGCGCTGTTTGTGTCCTATCACAGCCTAGGATGTCTAATCCCAGCAGGACTAAGCACATCCTCTCCCAATGAGGCCCAACCAGTCCAGCTAGGGGAAAGGGCAAGCAACAGAATCAGACAGTCCTTACTCCAATTGCTAGACCCATATGACGACCAAGCTGCACATCTGCTATGAAACTGTAGGGATCCTAGGTCCAGCCCCTGCATGCTCTTTGGTTGGTGGTTCAGTCTTTGTGAACTACCATGAGCCCAGGTTAGCTGACTCTGTAGATCTTCTTGTGGTGTCCTTGACCCTTCCAGCTCCTTCACTTCTATCCCCCACTCTTCCACAAGACTTCCTGAGCTCCACCTGATGTTTGGCTGTGGGCCTCTGCATGTGATTCCATCCGTGGCTGGATGAAGCCTCTCAGGTGACAATTATACTATGTCCAGTTTGTATGTTCCTGGTGTTGCAAGGCGGTGAAGGTGGGTGGTGAGGTGGCCTGACTATGGAGCTCTAGGAGAACAGCACCATGCATTGGAAACTTAATCCTCAAATTCATGTTGATGGTGTTTGGGAGGCAGGTAGGATTCAACGATATATAAGAGTGGGGGTCTTTATGATGGCATTAATAACCATACTTTGAGCTTCCTTGTTTTCGCCCTGTAAACCGTCCACCATGTTGATTCAGTAGACTCCCTCACGAAGTGCTGGCGTTATGGTCCTGGCCTCCCAAGCTTCTGCAACTAGGGACTAAATAATCCTTTATTCTTTATAAACTATCTAGTCTCAGGAAGTTTGTTAGAGTGGTCGAAATAGATTATGACAGTGCCCATGAATGCATCTCTGTACTTCTACTATTTTAATTTCATTGCCAAAAGAAATGTTAAGGTTTATCTTTATTCACTCATAAGTGTGTGTGTGTGTGTGTGTGTGTGTGTGTGTGTGTGCACGTGTCTGTGTGTGGGTATGTAGATGTAAGTGCAGATATCTGTGGAGGTTACTAGAGGGTATTGAATCTGCTTGAGCTACATATACACATGGTTGTGAGCTGCATAACTGGAGAACTGGGAACTGTGTGCCCTCGGAAAGAGTACAAAGTATTCATGCCTATGGAGCCATCTCTTCAGCCCCCACAAACAGAGCTTTGCAAACTGGCTGATGACAGGTGTATGCTCAGTGTTGTCCGACTGCCTTCGAGGTGTTCTCTAACACCATTCTCGCACTAGTCCTCAGCGAAGGTGTTTTGGAAGTGGAATCAGGGCTCAAAGAGTTTACGTGACTTGAAAAAGCAGTAAATGCAGCGTTTGACGCCATTGGTTTAAGAGTGTCACCTGCACATTCTCATTCATTCTACTGTATTTCCTTTTTAATGTGTGTGTCTGCAACTGGAATTGGAGAAGGCCAAGGCTTCTTGTCAGCACACAAGGATTTCATGACAATTAAGAACTATCTGCCAAGAGCTTAGATTGACCCATTTTCTTGAGCTACTGAGTCTCCATTTGGGAAACCATTGGACTTAATGGCGGTGGCTGGAGGCTCAGGCTTCTGTTTTCAGAGGCACACGAAGCCACTGTGCATGGCTTTGTGTGACTAGTCACACAACTGCCCAGTGCCTTTCTGAGTAAGACACATGATGTTCTCAGAACATCCAACAGCTCTCCCATGCACCGACGCTGGCTGTAACTTCCATACTGTGTTGGGCCAGAAATCAGTGCTGCCTGATCCCCTGCAGGATTTGGTGAACATATCCTTCTGTGACTCTCTAGGAAAAAGACAGCTAGTGCTTCAAACACAAAAGTGGCCTTAGCCATGTGTGACAGGGCTGTCAGTACCCAACCATATTGCCTCTTTTACTGCCTCAATGTGCTAAAACTTTGCTTGCAATGACCAGACCCCACACGCTCTGCATGGAATGGTCCTGAGGGCAATATACAGAGGCCCAGGATGTGAGAAATGAAAGCAGACAGGGAAGGGGGCAAGGATTCTTGTCTTTCTGGATGCATACTTCTAAGATGTAAATTCTATGCTGCATCTACACATTCCCAGTTTGATTACCTAATGATGTCTATAGTGCTGCTCTGCTTGATAATTCACTGCCTCTCCTCTCCTCTCCTCTCCTCTCCTCTCCTCTCCTCTCCTCTCCTCTCCTCTCCTCTCCTCTCCTCTCCTCTCCTCTCCTCTCCTCTCCTCTCCTCTCCTCTCCTCTCCTCTCCTTTTCTTTTCTGTCTCTCTTCCTCCCACTTCTGTGATCACCTTCCTGGGTTCCTTTTACCAAACAAGTAATTATCCCAAACCCACATTAAAAGATCAGAAAGGATTCCTAGTATCACATTATAGTAAAGCCTGAGAAACCCCCAAGTTTGGGAAGAAGACATTCGTCTATCTTTCTCCCCAAACAGGCAAGTCACAGTAGATAAGTCCAGATGAGCCTAAAGGGATTTCTAAAAATCTGACTGTAAAGTATTCTGAATTTCCATGGCATTTTACAGTGCTTTCCAGAACCCTCAAAATTATTCCCAGGCTGCAGTCTCTGTCTTTGAGATTAGAGGAAGAGGTGACCCCCATCTTGTTTATATGGGGGTTCTTCACGTTCTGGTCTTCTTTTCTCACATCTGCATGGAAACTGCTTTTCTGCTTCAGTTACCAACAATTTTTGCTTTGCAAGTGAATGGATACGATTCTCAGCAGGGGCCATGTGGGAGAGGGGCATGGAGCAGGTGGGGGAGGGAGCACCAGGTCAATTCCCATGGTTGGTTCTGGCTGCCCTCACGTTTACCTAGGGTGCCTACTCCTAGCTATGGGGCCCTTCTTTCTTTTGTTTAATGAAACCCCGAATCTGCCAATCTCAAGACTCCTCAGGCTGTCCTCGTCAGCATAAGACCTAGGATTTTATTAAGAAGATTGCCTGCACAGAGAAGCGCAACAGATGGGGTTTTTCTCTGAAGTATAGTGCTTTCTAGCCATTTGCACATCATGAGACCCAAAGTAAATTTATAATATTTGTTTATTTGACACACTGAAGAAAATGGAGGAGGCTCTTATCCAGAGGCAGTTGAGAGAATTTTCTGCACGCCAGGCCCCAGGCAGCTGCCCCGAGAGCTGTAAGGATCAGCAGTGTCCTGGCATATCTGTGACCTATGCAGCATGCCCGTTGTACTAACAGCATATTAACAAGAATTCTGAATTTCTCCGGTAGCAAGTCTCAGTGCACGGCATGGCAAAACCACAGATGGCTCTTTGCAGAAGCCACAGGTCTCCTCTGGGTCCTAGTTTGGCTGATTACTAAGCCTTCCTCAAGAATAAATGGCTGAGCTTTTTAATAAATAGCTTGATTGAGATATAATTTACACAGCATAAAATTCATCTGTTTTAAGTGAGAAATTCTATGAATTCTAGCATATTTACAGTTTTACAGCCATCACAGCATTCCAATTTTAAAACATCTTCTGTCGATGCCCAAACCCCGCCCCGCTGCCCTGGGCTGAAAGAGCTTCCTTTTAGCCTACTCCTGCTTCTGAGATGTATCAACCACTAACAAAGAACCATCCTAACCTGGTTTCCTTTCTCCAAGACCCTTCTGGGAGTCCACAGAGGGTGTTTGCCGTGTGTGTGTGTGTGTGTGTGTGTGTGTGTGTGTGTGTACATGCTGAAATTTTTGTCTGGTATTGGCACTAATTTCAGGTAAAATCGGGTGTGGAGCCAAGCATGTATTTCAGAAAGTCTGGAACAATCTACAGAAGATCACAAAGCTCTGGTCCTATTTCTCAATTGTGCACTTGCTATGTGCTGGGCAATCAAGAAACACATGAAGTTCACATGCAGAAATCTCTCTGGCTCTGTCAAAAAATAGCTGGCTAGAGGTTCTTTTGATCTACCTGGACATAGAAAATATAGTTAGGGAAAGGACCAGCTCTCTTAGAATGGTCGGTCCTGCGTTCCAGAGGCTCAGATTTGGTACCCCAAATGTAAAGGTTTATAGCTGTAAGATTTGAGAACTAGAAGCTTATGGTTCCGAGGATGGAGGCTTATCATTTTAGGCGCTCAAGAGAGAAGCATATTGCTCTAAGCTTTGAGTATTAATACCCAGCAGCTAGTGTTATAGCTCTCCAGTTTTCCATAGAGAGAGCCTCTGCATTTTAACCTTCAACAGCAGTACTGAAACCATCTAGCAATCATGGCTTGCAGTCCTCATGGAAGGGGCTCCTGTCTTCATCTCCTGTCAGCCTTTCATCTTCTGTATTCTTAGCATTTCTACCAAGTCATGCTCTGGTGTTAGCTTCTTGAAATTTCTGCCTTTAATCACTCTCTGGAACCTTCTACTCTTTGAGTCTAGTCTTGTGCGTGCGTGTGTGTACACATGCGCGTGCGCCTTCTGTTATCTAGGTAAGCTAGAGCACAATGAAAGCACTGAACAAGTTTATTGTAAATATGAAACTGCTGTTTAGATATTTCTTCAGTGGACAGAGAATAGCCAGAAGCATCTGAGGGAGTCAAAAGCTGCCATGGCTATCTCTGAAGGCACAGAGAAGGGCAGACTTGCAACTGCCAGGGCTATCTCTCAGAAGCAGAGAGAAAAGGAACTAGGGAGGGGGTGGTTGTGGGGGTTTGAGGTAGCAGATAGCTACAGGGTGGTGGGGTAGGGAGAGCTGTAAGCTGGAGCAGCATGGAAGTTTAGGGCCAGAAGATCGTGGTGGTGGTGATATATACCACAGGTGTTAATGGGAACTAAAGGAGCCAGGAGGTTAGTGTGGGGCTTTGCTATGTAGCCTAATTTGCCTGAAGTAGGAATAGGTAAGGGAAATGGTTTTGTAGACTGAAATCTGTTTTACAGGTTTCTGAGGAAGGCTGTTTGTGAGCTCATTGGCTAACAATCTTTCTACAGGTCCAGCCTGAGCTGAGCCCAGACTGTCATTTTAGATAATGACAGAGTGGCACTGCCTTTCTTTCTTTTCCATGGGAACTGAGACCTAACAGTAGAGACCTTAGTTCTTGGCGACCCTTTGGGACTGTTAGCTGCGACCTCCTGATGTTAGAGCTCTGAGCTTTAGGTGCTAGGGCCTTTAGCTCTCTGTGGTTCTTTAAACCTCTTCTTAGCTGCTTCTTTGCTCCTGCTGCCAGACTTGGAAGCCTCAAAGGTCTTGTCTACTCTTCGTGGAAGCAGCCCAGACTGCTCCACCCATGATAAAGAACAACAAATAAGTGAAGAGACCATTTGGGAGAAGTCTTTATTAGTACCTAATGTTGTACATTAGGAGGTAGTTAGTGTGCAGGAAAGAGGACTCCCAGACTGATTCTCAAACAATGATGAACAGCCTGCTTATATGACAAAAAAAAAGGGGGGGCACAGCATGCTTGGGCATGGACTATAATTTCATCAATTACAGCCTTGGAGATGCATGGCTCCCAATTCCACCTATTAGAAGCCTTACCTGAAGATCAACCACAAACCTTACATTGTACCAGTCAAAAGCCTTTTGCTGAGTCATTGGTAATCTCCCTCCCTTTCCCAGAGAGAATAATTGTCCTCCCTTTCCCAAGGAGAGTAATTGTCCGGTGACAGGACAATTTTACAGATCTTTCCCAGAATGGGCCCTCCAAAGGTAGTGCAAGTTGCCTTGTTCAGTCTTGTATAGGGCAAAGAGTCCCGGGGAAATGTGGTTTCAGTAGCAGCCATGACTGATAACAATTCCTCTAGGCTCCACCCAATAGCGACCTAGCAACAGCTTTAGTGTCTGCCTGCCATGGAGCCAAATGCCAGGCATATAACTCTCTCTCTCTCTCTCTCTCTCTCTCTCTCTCTCTCTCTCTCTCTCTCTCTCTGTGTGTGTGTGTGTGTGTGTCTGTCTGTCTGTCTGTCTCTTTGTCTCTCTGTCTCTCTTTCTCACTGTCTGTCTCTTTGTGTCTCTCTGTCTCTGTCTATGTCTGTCTCTGTCTCTCTCTCTCTCTCTCTCTCTCTCTCTCTCTCTCTCTCTCTCGTTCTCAGCCAGCCCCTTCCTCTCTTCCTCTCTTCCTCTCTACTTTCACTGTTGTCTTCCTTTCTCTGCCCCTACCTCTTTTCCAGGTCCCTTCCCTTACCCCCATATATACTCCCTTTTGTACTAAACTTGTCCTGCAGTATGACTAATTCCTCAGGAAGACACCTTGGCATGGGCCCGCTGAGGTGCTCCCTCCCTCCACATTATATGGCCGCCATTTTATTATGCACATCTGTAGTAGCAGTGGTCCTATACAGGAGTGAGATTTCTTCAGTATGACTGTGGTGGGTTCAGGGTGGAAGCCAAGAAGCTTTATTTTCTGAGCCCCCAGGAAAGAGGGCCAGTTTGAGATCTGAACCTCATTCTGGGAGACTGTACAACATTTTTATAGGATGGAAACATAAAGCAAGAGGGGATCCACAGTGTTATCCAATTGTATTTGACGTTGTAGGTTAAATAATGGGGTACCTGTTGAAAACTGGGCCATATCTAGGGTACCTGGCTTCAAGGTCCTTAATTCATAGTCCTATATATTAGGTCCAGAGCTCAGAGTGATAAGGGGACAAAAGATCAGGTCAGCCCCATGTAGTTAATTAGGGCATAACAGGCAATTGGTTACATATTTTTATAACATAAGTACTTTGGTTTAGATAACAGCAATTTCTATATTCTTTGCTGGTTAACAGGCAATTAAGAAAACATTTGAAGAAGTGGGATAGGAGTTCATTCCTAGGCCTGGGAATGTGAACTTGTTTGACCCTTGCTAGCAAGATAGAGATGTTGTCTTTGAGTTGTCTGGACTCAAACAACTGCCTACAATATAAGCTGCTCAGCTATAAGGAAGTCCCCAGCTCCTCTGGGGTATGTGACCTTGATTTTAGTTTGTCCCTATGATCAAATAGAGTCTGAAAAGGAAATGGTAAGTGCTTACAATAAGTTTCTTTTGCTTGTTACCAACACCTATAGAGTTCAACATAAATGGATTGACAAAAAAAAAGAAGAAGAAGAAGAAGGAGGAGGAGGAGGAGGAGGAGGAGGAGGAGGAGGAGGAGGAGGAGATGTGTGACTGATAGAGGCCCGCTCATTTGATAGAGGCAGCCTGGCATTTGGGAAGGATATGTCAGCTGTCATTCAAGGGGCCGAATGCCTCATTACTAATAGCTGAGCTTATTTAAAGAAAACAAAAATGCAGCAATAATTGGCTCATGTAGAATTAATATTCTCAACAATGCTTTTACCCTCCAGCAAAACACACTTAAAGAGGGTTCAGTTTCTGTGGTTTATCTCCCTTCCCTATTGTGCTTTCTTGTGAGACAGTATGTAGCCCAGGTTGGCCTGGATCTCTTCAGACCCTTCTAAGCCTTTCAAAATTATCCTAATGTGACTCAGATCTTATTGAAAACCAAGTCCTTAGAATTTGCTTTCCTCCAGCCGTGGCTGACTGCATTTGATGGTTTCTGAATACGTATAAAAGGATTCCAGTTTTAACCATATATTCACCATCATATTTTCCAAGTCAAATATAAAAATCAGTATAGGCATATAGGGTTCTCTTCCCACCCCCTCAGCGCACACTATAACTTTATTTAATATCCATCTGTTGTATTCTTGACACCTATTCCAAGTGCTCTCAGCTCTTCACCCAGACCCATACAGACTTTTCTACTAATACCTTCTGAACTTAAGTGGAATACCCCATAATAAAGGCTAGGTAGCTTACCTGTAAGGTTCCAGAACCGCTGCCTCTCCGGTCACAATTAGAAGGGCCTGATTGTTTATGTCAATACGGTCTAGGGAGCCATGAGACAACCACAGGTACAAAGCAAGGCAGGCCTGGAGCTAGCTCCCTTGCTGCTCCAGCCCAGAGGGCCTACCCCTGCTCTCAGTTCAGGCCTCTGCTCTTCTCAGTCTAGCCTGCTTCCCCAGCTTCCTCTCCAGCTTCTGGGAGCACTTTCTTTGGAAAGCTCTGTAACACCGTGAGTGAGTGCTGGCAGCTCTTTCTGCAGAGGACTGTCATTCTCTCTAAGGGGGAAGCTGAGTGCAGTCGCTGGCACAGGTCCCATTTTACCAGGTGTTTTCCAAAGTGCTGGTACAGAATCACGGTGCTTGCATATCCCTACATTTTTGAAAACCTGGGGTATTGTCAGATGTAATGTTTTTGCCAATGGAGTGGTTAAGAAATGGTACGCCATTGTTTTATGTTGGCATCTTAATAGTGTTCCTTGCTCTTTCGGCTCATATGTTCCGAGAAAAGCCCATTAATACCACTTACCCTTTCTTCTGAGTTGTTTTTTTTCCTCTTTATTTGTCCTGAAAAAAAATTCTTGTATGCTCAAAGTTTCTTTATCACAGTACGTGAGCACATTGTGTTGTTTTAAAATAGAAATGCAATTTAAAAATTGTAAAAATGGCATGTGTTTCCGTTAAAGTGCAAATAACTCAGAATATGAACAATTATAAATATAGAAGTTGTTTTGAATAATTTCCACTGTGGCTTCAGGTTTCAACCCCATGTGATAACAAAAAACAAAATCACAGTTACTGCATAGATATATGCCCTTCCAGAATATGTAATGCACAAAAATAGCTTTACATAAATTAATTTATTAAATTTAATTTAGTATCTGCTCTAAGTCAAGTATAAGTGATACCACACTTATATACAGGTGTATATACAGATCCTTGAAAATACACAATATGATAAACACTACTTTACTACCTTTATCAATGACCAGTTTATTACAGATAAGCTTTTGTGTTAAACATAAATTTCCTTGCTGCAGCATAATATTCCATTGGAAAGCTCCATCATATTTTATTAAATATGTATTCCACCAACCAATCTTTGACTGTTTCTACTTTTTATATTTTAGAAAAGTCCTTCAGTGAACATCCTTGGACATATGTCTTTCTTCAGTTTCTTATTCTTTCCTTGGGATAAATGTGTATGCACTGAATTTCTTGACCAAAAGAACCCATTTTCAATTTTCATATATATTGCCAGACTATCCTTCAGAAATCTTACTCCAATTTACCCCATTTCCCCATCCTATCAATATTTTCTTTAGGACAAGTACTTTGATAATTACTATAGAGCATCCCCCAATGAGTATATAGAACTTTATTTTCTTGTAGGCTTTTATAAATAGATGAGAATAATCCAGATACAGTCCAATAAGATAGTTAAATTCTTTCATTAATTTACCAGTTCCTCTCCTGAAACTGCTTATCATAAAGTGAAATATGCTTGCCGCAAGAGATCTAGATATGAAACCATGGAGGGGTCTAAGATATGGCTCAGTGGGTTAAACATAGTTTTGCTACCAAGGCTCATGACTTAACATTTGATTCCTGGAGCCCACATGGCTGAGGGGAATAATGGCTTGCAGAAGTTGTCCTCTGACCTCCACATGCCCACTGTGGCCCACACGTACCACCACTCCTCTCCACAAATACATAAATGTATGAAACAAAACTCAAAGGTATTTTGGTTTCAAATACCAACAAGTTTTTTTCTAAAATAGCGTATTCTTATGTGTCCCCACAGGAAGAATATCTGTCACTCACTGACAGATTCCCTGGCCTACCTACAACTCCTGTGGGTCCTTTAGAGACACATAAAACTACACACTTGCTTGGCTGACTTCTTCCTATTATATGTCTATTATTTTGGTAAAAATTGGAGCCTGGTGAAAATATGCATGTGGGATCAAAGTGTGAAACAATTCACTTTTCAGAGTAGAATTCAGGAGCCATTTTGTGTCTCTCAACTGAAGCATTGGCCTTTGTCCACTGTAGCCATGGAAATGAGTTCTAGATTGACTTTGCCCAACCAAGCAGTCAGTCAAACCCATGAAAAATAAGTTAACAATACAAGAAAATGGGGATAAAGATTTCTTATTGTGACAGCAAACTCTAACCTATAAATGCCTTTCTCGGCATGATTTTCATTTTAGATCTCATTTTCTGGGTAATCAAAATTAATTACCACTGTGGAAGATTCCTTTTTGCTTCCCTGGGTGGTCTTTCCAATATGCCTTTAGGTTGGTCTGGAAAAAGTAACAGTGAAATGGTAAAGTGAAGGAAGTAAAGGGTAAAAAATAATTCTGGTTAGAGTTGACATCCGAAGATGGTCTTATTTATGTTAGTGGAAGCTTGTACGCTTGATGGAGAGGTTTTCTAGAAGAAGCCACTGTTGAGGTTCATTGTAGGGAATACAAACCCACGTATTATATAAAGGTAGAAGCTGAGTGTAGAGAACTGAGGGATTTCATTATCATTGGAAAGCTTAAAAGAATGGTTGCTAAACTGCAGGACCAATGAGTGACAGGGTGGGGTGGTGGTGGTGGCATAGTAGTGACCCCCATGGTGCCATCACTGAGCTGAAGAACAGAGCATTGCAGTTGTGAACAAGGGAATCAGGAATTGAAAATGAAGAATGAGCCTTAATCCATGAGCAATTGTTGCCAGAACCTTGCAACCCTCCGGGACATGAAACACGGATATGACCTTGCCTCTAGAAAAACGTCCTAAAGGCTAAGTGAGGCTGTGACTTCTGCCTTCTGAAAGCTACTCTTCCCTTCACTTGCAGAATATAGAATTTATATCTGTAATTTAAATGGTGTTGTCAGGGTATATAGGAGAATGTAGTTTTAGTTTTCCAGTCTTTGCATAATGGAAAGGCCATTTAGAAAGGGCTACAGGGCTTCAGAAAAGAATGATCAATGCAAGAGTGTGCACCAGCAAAGGAAAGTGACTTCATCCATGAACACACACACACACACACACACACACACACACACACACACACACACGGGGAGGGGGGTAAGTGGTGTGAATGTGGCTTCCAAATGAATATACTAATTTCCATTTCTGTGACATCTTGTATTCTCTAGCAGAATTATCACCTTCAAGAATTCCAAATGTTGATATTGACCTATTTTTGAGAAACTTAAAGTTTGCTGGGATTCCAATAACCTATCTTTCTTTGTTTTCATGTTCATGCAACATCCTTTTGTCCAACCTGAGTGCCCCATTTCCTTTCCATTACAATTGGTTTTTTTTTGGGAGGGGGCTCTTCCATGTGTGTCATGTGTCATTTATTGCAAACCTTTGTAAAGAATAAATATTTGCAAGGTTTATTGGTTTGTAGTTAAGCTATTGGGATGATAGTTACCCCGGCAAGAAACTTCCGTTTTAAAAAAAAGAACAAATTCCTGAGCCCCAGGGGGGAGGAAATATGTTATATCTCCAGTCTCTCAAAGCTGGTTAGTGTCAGAGACAGAACTTGAACTAGGATCTTTGGAATACCTGTCTAGGGTGTTGACTGCTCTCTCCTATAAGCCATCTGTTGAATCTTTCTAGGATAGAGAATGTGTTTTCTACTGTCAAGGGATATACCAAGTCCTAATATTAGCCAACTCAACAGTTACTCCCACTACTTCCCCTCTTTCTGCATCTGACTATATGCACTGGAAACAACACACTCATTTTCATGTTGATTTATAGCTGGAACAGACCAATAGCATAAAAGGGGAATCTTTTTGTGTGGCTGCTTTGTTCAAAGACACTAGCTAGCCAATGCTTTTCATGTTTCTTTAGTCACTGTCCCTTCTTCTTGTCCTTGGGTAAAGTTGTAATCCTTGGATCGTGGCAGGCACCACCAGCCCTGAATTTACAAGCATGAGAACAAATTCTAGCACTCAGAGCTTGGCAGAGCAGAAGGGAGCTACAAGTGTGTCACTGATGACATCACTTCACTGACTGAGATACTGTTGAACACTGTTGTTCAAGATGAGGCCCAATGTGGAAAGCAGTTAATGCGATGATCTGTAAAACTCTTTATTAGGATTATTCAAATAGCATTATACATTATAGAAACATTACTAAAGTGCAGCTAAATAAATAAAGGAAAATAAAATCACATGTAATCTTACCATCTAGAAATGAGTTATCTTTCTGTGTGAATATTTAGACTTGCTCTCTGTCTCTCTGTCTCTCTGTCTCTCTGTCTTTCTCCCTGTCTCTCTGTGTGTATGCATACAATATATATTGTATATATTGTATATATATAAATTGTATACATATAATATATATGATATATTATATATATAAATGGTGTAATGTGTACAGGGACAGGCTTTCAATACAGACTACCTTGGTTCAAATATCTAATATGCTTTTTTAAAGCTGTGAAAATATGGGGCAAATTAATTAATTTCTCATGACTCAGTTTCCTTGGCTTTTAATAGTCACCTTCTCTCCAAGGGGCAGGAGAAAGATTAAATGAGTTTATCTTGGCAAAGCACCTGAAAAAGTGCCTAGAAGGTAATAATTATTGAGTAAACCCTGGTTATTATTATTGTTACATACTTCCACAAATAGAAATCCCAGTGTAACAAGCACAGCCTCATGATGTCTCAGTCACTGAACAGTTGCATCCTGAACAGAAGAAAAGGGGCTCCTCACCCATTCAGTTACAGTTCAGGGCAGAAGTGAGCCAACTGGTATTGTTCATAGTTTCCTAAAGCCACTAGGATAATTCCTCACATCAATATACTTCCCATAAGTCCTTGCTTCCCGTGTGAGGTGGAGCATCATTGTGCTGCAAGACTTTTCAGTGGTTTCTATGTTGTTTTTTCAGAGCTGGTGCTACTCCATTTCCTTTAGTAGTTCCTTGTTCAGCTGCTTTTCATTACCACTGCAGTGGAGTGCAGCTCTTGTGCTTCTTTGAAACGGACAGAGTTTCTTATTATCTTCTTTTGGTTGTTGAGATTTCAAGTTTTCATCTTCCTGGCAAGAAGATGGCTAGAAATACCAGTGTTACAAAATCAAGTGACAAGCCCAAACACATGTAAATGTTATTTACAGTTTTCAATGACTTGTGAGTCTAAATCTTCCCCAGGCAAAAATAAGTTGAAAAGCAAAGTGATTAGTTTTGTAGTTCGAGTCAGAAATGCCACTGCAGTCTAATTTATGAGGGAGTGATCAATATCAATCAAATAAAACAAAGTTCAAGGGATTATCCAATAATTTGGCTGTATCAACATTTCATGGAAAGAAATACTGTTCATAATAAACAGCCTATTAGTGGTTTTGAAGAGATCCACAAAATGCTCATAAAATCTTTATGGCTCCACCCATCAAAAGGTGGAACCTATTTTTCTACCCTCTGAATTTTGACTTGGCCTTGTGACTTGCTTTGCTAAACGGGACTTCAATTAGACATTTGAATAGTGAAGCCTGGAGAGATTGCTCAGTGGTTGAGAGTAGTTGTTGCTCTTGCAAAGGTTCAAGATTCAATTCTGAGTACCCAGAGGATGGTTCACAAGCATCTATGACTCCACCAAGCTTGCACGTGATTCATGTCTTCACATACCGGCAAAGCACTCATATACATAAAATAAAATACATAAATCTAAAAGAAATTTGAAAAGTACTATGCACTGGGGCTTCATTATTAAGCCACTGGGAACTCATTTGCAAGTGTGTTCAGAGTCCAGACTTCATCTTTTAGAGAATGACGGACTGAAGGACTAGGAGTTCTACTCATATAATCACCCCAGATATTTTAATGAGTCTCTAGACATGTTTAATGAAACCATAATGGACCATGATCTCTAGCTAATTCAGCTCAGGTCAGAGAACCAACCAAATGATCCACAGAATGATGAGTATGAAAATATCTTTTTGTTCTAGAGCTTTCATATGTGCTCTCAAGCTGCTAATGTATGTTCTCTCCAGTTTCTTTTTGGAGGCACTCAGAGCTATGAGTTTTCCTCTTAGGACTGCTTTTCATTATGCCCCATAGGTTTGGATATATTGTGGCTTCATTTTCATTGAATTCTTCATTTCTTCCTTGACCAAGTTATCATGGAGTAGAGTGTTCACCTTCCACATATATGTGGGATTTCTAAGGTTTTTGATGTTATTGAAGATCAACCTTAATCCATGATGATCTGATAGGATGCGTGGAATTGTTTCAGTCTTCTTGTATCTGTTGAGGCCTGTTTTGTGACCGATTATATGGTCAATTTTGGAGAAAGTACCATGAAGTGCTGAGAAGGTATATTCTTTTTATTCTTTTTTTTTCTTTTTTATTGAATATAATCTTCATTTACATTTCAAATGGTAAAACCTTTCCCAGTTTCTCCCCGCTCCCCGAAAACCCTCAACCTTTCCTCCCACCCCCTGCCTCCAAGTATATGCCCCTCCACCAGACCCACTCCCACCTTCTCCCTCTTGATTTCCCTTTATTGGGGCATCTATTGTGCCTTTACCTGACCAAGGACCTCTCCTCCCACTGATGCCTGACAAGGCATTACTCTGCCACATTTTTGGCTGAAACCATGTGTACCCTTGGTCATATTCTTTTGTTTTAGGATAAAATGTTCTATAGATATCTGTTAAATCAATTTGGTTCATAACTTCTGTTAGTTTCACTGTTTCTCTGTTTTGTTTCTGTTTCCGTGATCTGTCCATTGATGAGAGTGGGGTGTTGAAGTCTCCCACTATTATTGTCTGAGGTGCAATATGTGCTTTGAGCTTTATAGTAAAGTTTCTTTTATGAATGTGGGTGACCTTGGATTTGGAGCATAGATATTCAGGATTGAGAGTTCTTCTTGGTATTAATTAATAGAAAAGAAAGCAGGGAAGACCCTTGAGCACATGGGCACAGGGGAAAAGATCCTGAAGAGAGCACCAATAGCTTATGCTCTAAGATCAAGAATTGACAAATGGGACCTCATAAAATTGTAAAGCTTCTGTAAGACAAAGGAAACTGTCACTAGGACAAAAGGGCAACCAACAGATAGGAAAAAGATCTTTATCAACCCTACATCTGATAGAGGACTAATATCCAATATATACAAAGAACTCAAGAAGTTAGACTCCAGAGTAACAAATAACCCTATTTAAAAATGGGGTAGAGAACTAAACAAACAATTTTCAACTGAGGAATGCTGAATGGCTGAGAAACACCTAAAGAAATGTTCAACATCCTAGTCATCAGGGAAATGCAAATCAAAACATCCTTGAAATTCAAAACACCTCACACCAGTCAGAATGGCTAAGATCAAAAACTCAGGTGACAGCAGATGCTGATGAGGATGTGGAGAAAGAGGAACACTCCTCCATTGCTGGTGGGATTGCAAGATGGTACAACCACTCTGGAAATCAGTTTGGCATTTCCTCAGAAAATTGGGCATAATACTACCGGACAACCCTGCTATACCACTCCTGAGCATATACCCAGAGGATTCTCCACATGTAATAAGGACACATGCTCCACTATGTTCATAGCAGACTTATTTATAATAACCAGAAGCTGGAAAGAACCCAGGTATCCCTCAACAGAGGAATGGATACAGAAAATGTGGTACATTTACACAATGGAGTACTACTCAGCTATTAAAAACAATGAATTAATGAAATTCTTAGGCAAATGGATGGTACTAGAAAATATCATCCTGAGTGAGGTAATCCAATCACAAAGGAACACACATGGTATATACTCACTGATAAGTGGATATTAGCCCAGAAGCTTGGAATACCAGACACATTTTACATATCAAATGAAGCTCAAAAAGAAGGAAGAACAAAGTATAGATACTCTGGTCCTTCTTAGAAGGGGGAATAAAATACCCACAGGAGGAGATACAGATACAAAGTGTAGAGCAGAAACTGTGGGAAAGACTATCCAGAGACTGCCCCTCCAAGGGTTGGGTCCCATATACAGTTACAAAACCCAGACCCTATTTTGGATGCCAACAAGTGCTTGCTGACAGGAGCCTGATCACCTGTGAGGCTCTGCCAGTACATGACAAATACAGAGGGAGACACCTCTCAGCCAACCTTTGAACTGAGCACAGGGTCCCCAATGGAGGGGCTAGAGAAAGGACCCAAGGAGCTGAAGGGGTTTGCAGACCCATAGGAGGAACAACAATTTGAGCCACCCAGTACCTCCAGTAGCTCCCAGGGACTAAACCATCAACCAAAGAGTACACGTGGAGTTACCCATGGCTCCAGATGCATAGGCAGCAGAGTATGGCCTTGTTGGACACCAAAGAGAAGAGAGACCCTTAGTCCTGAGAAGGCTAGATGCCCCAGTATAGTGGAATGCCAGGACAGGGAAGCAGGAGTGGGTGGATTGTTGAGCAGGGGGAGGGTGGATGGGTTAGGGGATTTTGGGGGTGGAGGAACCAGGAAAGGAGATAATATTTGAAATGTAAAGAATATATCTAATAAAAAATTATACAGTCAATTTATATCAGAAAAAATACATGGACAGAATGAGACCATTAATAAAGAGAGAGAAGCTAAGTTTGTTGGTAAGATTGTATTGATGAAGATGTCATACACTTCAGCTGCAAGATACAAAGAAATCAAGCTGGAATTGAACGAGATGCATCCTTCTTGGCTGACAATGCTATTGTTCATTGTGCAATCACTGAGGTGGAAGGTGCTATACAGGCGACTGAGGAGAAAAGTCACAAACATTTTCCTCTAGCTGTGGACACTGCGTTTGATGATACAGATCTGTCAGGCAAAATATGGACACCAATGCAAAGAAGAGCATGGCTACTATGGGAACCAGCAACTTTCTGATTTGAGTTTAGGCCTGTTCTAGAAGAGATACTTAATGTCTGGTACTACAATCCTAGTCAAAAGCCCATGGCTGGAGAAGTTAAAGATTATGGGAAGTGAATCTATTACAATGAGTTGACTAAATGGACAGGTTTTAAAAGACCTTATAAATATTTATATTTATATTTATATCCACAAATAAGTGTAACTCTTCACCTTGGTCAGAGGAACTTCTTTTTGCAGTTGGTAGCCATTAGTTAACCCAGTGTCTCAAAGCTTATCAAAATATTAAGAATATGTGAATGTTGAGTGTTTAATCAGATAGGTCACATTTATATCACCTTCTCCAAGGAAGATTGTATGGAAAAGGTTTAAAAGACAGAGGATGGAGAGAGTGCTGTGAGACACTGACTTCTGGGTATGATCTACCATTGCAATCTCGCCCTCATAGAAGCTGTGATTACCTGCAAGAGGCTGGCACAAGGTCGAGCCTATCAACACTCCAACGAAGGCGGAAGCTCATGAGGGCTTGCCAGTTAACAGGTTGACGGGGAAAGGGGAGGCAGGCATTTTCCTCAGTGGCATAGTCACTTTGTAAAAACTCCAAAACCATGATCTGCGAAGCAACCGCACTTAAACTACTCAGAGGGTCACCAAATAAAGGCATAGTGTAGAAGTGTGACTAGTTTGTAGGAAGAAGGCATTGCACGGGAAAAGGAGTGAGATGTGAGAGAGCGATAGGGAGTGAACTTGATCAAAATACATCGGATATATGTATGAAACTAAAATAAAACCTATGCATTGTGCACATGCATATAATTTTCAAAATTAGAAATTAATAAACCTTTTAAAAAAAAACAACCGTATTTTAGAACTGAAAAAAACATAGTAATTGAGTGTAAAACTTCCTCAGAATGAAAAGAATAAATTTGAGAGCCAGTCATTAAATGTTAGCAGGCTAGAAAAAAATGAAAGGGTAAATATTTATAAGAGATTTTTGGAATACTCTCAAGGAGATCAACACATATAAGAATCCCAGAACAAAAGAGATAGATAGTCAGAGAACTTGTTTGAAGATATAATAACCAAAACATCATCAAATCTGAGGAAGGAAATGATTATCAAAACAAACCAATTTGAAAGAACTCCTATCTTACATGTTCAACATAGGTCTATGACATTTAATAATCTTTTATGTCGACATTAAGGAATAAAAACAAATACTCTTAAAAGCAGCAAGAGAAAAACAACTTCTTGTAAACATGGAACCACTCATAGAATCATCAATAGCTTTTTTTGGAGAAACAGTATGGGACAAAGGAGAGTGTAATGATATATTCACAGTATGGAAAGAAAAACATGCTAACCAAGCATACGTTTTCAAAAAAGACCCTCCTTCAAAAACAGAGAAAAAATAAAAACTTACTCAGATTAGATAAAAAAAGCTAATCAAATACATAACTACAGGACCTGCCAAACAAATTTGGTATGTCCTACAAGTTAGGATGAAAAGATACTAGATAGAAATATAAAAGCGCATACAAACATCAAGCTTTATAGTAAAATTAAATATATGGACAAATGCAGAATGCTATAATACTGTAATTTTGTACATAGATAACTTAATTCAGGTATATAATTTAAAGCATAAAAGCAAAGAAAATAACTACAACTATGAACTATGCTAACGGATATGTAAGTTAAAAGATATAATTTATAGTATTGATGTCTAAAGTAGGGGAGGAAAGATGGAAAAGAGTACAGTTTTTCTGTGTGATTGAAAAATTGTCATCAGTTAAAATAGGACGGCATGACTATATGCTGTTTTATGTAATCCCCATGGCAACTGCAAAGTACTGATAAATGATGTACAAAATATAATAAATCAAATTGTGTCCCTATAAAATTAACAAAAAAAGGAAAGGCATCAGAGAAGTAAAGATAGCCAGCATAACTATAACACCAAGGGGAGACAGATTGTGATAGTATATGTTTTCTTATTAGTAGTTACTTTAAATGTAAATGGATTAAACTGTTCAATCAAAAGTCATGCAGTGACTAATTGGATAAGTAAATCTCCAAGATCCACCTATATGCTGCTTATAAAACACCCACTTTAAACATCTTAATTATATATGAAGGGAGAATGAAAATAAAATAATAAAATTTCATACAAGTTGCTATCTTATCATATCAGATAAAATATAATTTCAGTAAGTCTTTTGCACAAGACAAGCATTATATAGTGAACGATCATCAATTAACTGGGAATATGTAACAAGTATAAAAAAATGTATTCACCTAGTTGCAAAGTACCTACATATATGAATGAGTAATTAACAGAAACCCATACCTAACACTGTTAATGAAGCTGGGCCCCTGATACTAGACAGGTCATGAGCCTAAGAGAAATCGTACGACTATTATTTTACTAAAGGAAAGTCGCAATAAAATGACTCCTAATGACATAGTAATATGCCATCCTGTTCAGTATATCACTTAAACCTCATCAGAGATGCTTTTCTTAATGTAGATGGAAATTAACACAGAGATCCACAACAATACACTGTTCAGAGTGAGAGACTTTGGAGTACTCTCCCCTGAATGGGATATCAACGGTCCCTCAAGGCTCAGAGATCTGTGCCGCAGAGGAGGTGAAAAAATTGTTAGAGGCAGAGGTGGGGGAAGAGTCCAAAGAAATGGTGTCTCGCAGACACAACAGGACTGTTACATGTATGAACTCCAAAAGAATGACAGAGTGCACAAGGCTTGCCTAAGGTCAAGTCAGACAAAATCCTAGAACAGAATAAGGGAAGAAGGCAAAAAGATCCACCCTTAATCAAGAAGCTAGTTACAGTTGATAGCTTCGGAGAGAGTGGGGAAAACAACAGTGTTCTTCAATGAAATGATACTAGGCATATTAACCACACTCCAGGGCTGGCCTCATGCTCAGGTCTACACAAAATGACTCCATTTCTCTGTCTGTCTGTCTCTCTGTCTCTGTCTCTGTCTCTGTCTCTGTCTCTGTCTCTGTCTCTGTGTGTGTGTGTGTGTGTGTGTGTGTGTGTGTGCTTTGTAGCTGGGTGTGTGGATCATGAGGAAGGATCTGGTGCAGACTCTTACAGGGTCTGGGAAAATAGAAACTCAGAGGAATTGAGGGGAAAGACAACTATAATGAGAATGTATTTTATGAAAAAAATATTTTCCATAAAAGAAAAGTAGAAAAGAATTATATGAAAAATTCATTAAAATCAATAATTTTAATTGGAAGAATATAAATATCATGTATTTTATGGTCATTAAAACAAAATAGTGTCTTCAGAGTTCCTAGCTTTTAAACTTGTACCAACCTGTCAGCTTGTTGCTACCAATTAATTCACTTCGACTGGGATAATAAAATTGCAACTGGAAAAAAACAGCTGACAGAAGGAGAAAATAGATAGTAATATCATAATAGTAGGATATTTCGGTAGCCCATTTTCCACAATGGATACAGCAAATAGACAGAAAATCAGTAAGAACAGTAGACACTTGAACAGCTACAGACCAATTAGACAAAATTGATGTACACAGAACACTCCAAATTCCAAGTAGCGAATTATATATTCTTCTCTAGTGCACATAGAGCACTGTCCCGGGCTCTTAGGTCACCAAGCAAATCTTAAGAACGTTAAGAAGAGCTAAATCTTGCCAAGCATCATATCTGACTACTGTAACATAAAACTAGAAATCAATAGCAAAAAAAATGTGTAAAACCCACAAATGCTAAATTAAACAGCTTATTCTTTTTTTTAAAGGGATAGATTGAAGAAGTCAGAGGATAAATTAGAAACTATCGAGACAAATGAAGGTATACAGAACATATCAAAATGTGGTTTGTCATTTGTGTTATCGATCTTAGCCATTTTGATTGGAGTAAGGTAAAATTATACAGACACTTTAAAATAATTTTTTAAAAAGCATGGTTTGTATCAAAGGCAAAAGTTATTGCTACATTAAAAATGAATCAAAGGGAAACCAAACTCAAAATTAGAATATGTATTGAACAGTTAGTTTTCTTAGAGCATTTAAAGTTATAGCATTTAAAATAAAGAGTAGAGTAGAAAGAAACTGGAAAATCAATACAGATTAATGGAATTGTATCATTAAAACTGAGTTGTTCTTGAAAATATCAACAAAATTGTAACATCTTAGCTAGACTGAAAGGAAAAGTGAGAAAACTTAAAAAAAAATTATACTTGAAAAACCACATTCATGAGGCCACCATTAGCTTAATACCAAAGCTAGGTATCAGCACTAAAAGGAAACTTATAGTCTAACATTTGCAATTGAATGTGGACACAAAAATCTCCCCAATACTGACAAATTACATTTTAAAACATATAAAAGGAATAATGTACTATGACCGAATAGGATTTGCCCCTCTGTGTAAGGTTTTGTTTTCCCTACAAATAAGTTCATGGCCTACTAATCTATCTCCAACTCCCTTCCCATAATGTGAAAAAAGGCATTTGTCCAAATTTAAAAAAAAAAACATATGAAGATGGAATGTTTCTTGGTGTAATATAAAGCATATTTGACAGGACTATAGCCAGGCCATACTCACTGTGATAAAAAGACAAAGGCTTGGTCTCTAAGACTGTGCTAAGATT
Organism: Apodemus agrarius; assembly: GCA_964023405.1. NCBI lineage: Eukaryota > Metazoa > Chordata > Mammalia > Rodentia > Muridae > Apodemus > Apodemus agrarius. Next base: position 10,452,244 of record OZ030010.1, read on the forward strand.
AAGCACACAGGCTTGTTACACACCTTCTTTGTTACTTCAGCTTGCTAAGTAATGTATTGGTCTATTCGCTAAGGTTTAAGTATATTATCTATTTACATAGTGTTTTGGTTCATTTTTGTTTTTGAAACATTCTTATTATGTATTTCAGTCTGACCTTGAATTTGCATTGTAAATAGGGCCAGCCTCAATCTCAAGATCCTCCTGCCTCTGCCTCCCAAGTGTCCAAACTGCTTTCATCAAGGGATATAAAGGGGTGTGTGTGTGTGTGTGTGTGTGTGTGTGTGTGTGTGTGTATACATGTGTGTGTGTGTGTATCAGTTGATTAGTCCCGATACTTTACCATTTCAGATTAAATGTAGGCATCTTACTTATTTTAACTTGATTTCTTTTTTCTTAATATTGTTTCCACCATTTTTTTTTATTCCCAGGAGCAAATATAGGTCAACTATAACCAGGAGCAGATACAGAAGTTGATCCCAAGTATAGTTGTGGGAACTTTCTAGAGCTTTTTAAAAATATAATCTTCATTTACAATTCAAATGCTAAAACCTTTCCCGGTTTCCCCCTTCCCCAGAAACCCCCAACCCCTCCTTGCACCCCATGCCTCCAAGTATATGCCCCTCCATCCAACCCACTCCCACCTCCAGCCCCTCGATTTCCCTTTGTTGGGGCCTCTATTGAGCCTTCACCTGGCCAAGGACCTCTCCTCCCACTGATGCCTGACAAGGCCTTCCTCTGCCACACTTTTGGCTAGAACCATGTGTACCCTTTGGTTGATGGTTTAGTCCCTGGGAGTTCTGGGGCTTCTTGGTGGCCGACATTGTTGTTCTTCCCATGGGACTGTAAAGCCCTTCAGCTCCTCTGGACCATCCTCCAGCTCCTCCATTAGGGACCCCACGCCCAGCCCAATGGTTGGCTGCTAGCATCTACCTCTGTATGTGTAAGGCTCTGGCAGGGCCCCTCCTGAGACAACCGTGCCATGCTCCTTTTGGTATGCACTTCTTGTCATCCAATAACTTGATTTCTTAAATATTTCTTCTCCGTAGGTTGAGGCAATTTAAGACAAGCACAGTATCTAAAAGGTACTATGTAGTGAAAGTTTGGGTTTCTTTGAAAACCCAGTTACGTTATGTGAATATATTTTTGTTTGAATTCTAGGTGGGGGATATGGGGCTGCTTCAGGTTGTCATCAGCTGTTAACTAGGACTGTCTTGTTTTTGTCTCATGCTCTAGGAGGGGCATGATCTTTGCCAGCTGCAAATAGGTTAATTCTGAGGAATTAAATGCCAGAGCCCCAAAAGGGGCAAGAGGCACGAAGAAGGAGGAGGAGGAGGAAGATGAGGAGGGAAGAGGAGGAGGAAGAAGGGGAAGAAGAAAAGGAAGAAGGCAACAGCTCCCGGTTGCTGCTATTGCAGTTTGTCAAGTGTTCATGAACAGATAAGAAACTGGAGATATCCTGACAAGATTGGACTTTGGCCCTAGGAACCCAATGTCCCTAATCAGCAGGAAGTAGTCTATTTTGTTGGCTGAAAGAGATCTACACTCTCTTTCTCTTCTAATGTTCTTTTTCTCCTACCCAGTGTTGTGGAGATGCAAAAATTAAAGTGGAATAAAGGTTAGAAAGGCGGTATAAAAAAAAACAATAAAAATAGCCAGAAAGACCATCAACACTGTAGTACATGAGACCATGCATTTCCCCACCCTGTTCTCCTGCCTTTATTCCTAATGTGATACAATTCCTTCAGTGATCACTTTTTCTGTTTTAAAACACTTCTTTTAAGGTGGTTTCATTGGCAATCAACTTTCTTCTCTGAGAAAGCCTTTGTTTTACCTGAGGTCTTTGTTCAAGGGGTTCATGGGTTCTCTCTCTCTGTCTCTCTCTGTGTCTCTCTGTCTCTCTCTCTGTCTCTCTCTCTTCCCCTCTCTCTTTTTCCTCTCTTCTCCTCTCCATTTCTCTTTTATTTGTTAGCTATCCATTTTTATGAACATTAACCTGAGAAAATTAACTCACCCTGATTGGGTGTCTTGGTATCTCCTACAGAGGCACATTGCTAACGACCTTTTGATAAGCTCCACCACCTAGAAGTTCCTTCATTTTCCAACAGATCATCAGTCTGGTGATCCAGCCTTTCATTCAGGTGACACTTAAGGGCCAAATCATAAAAACATGGATAGGCAACTCTTCTAGTACATGGAGAATGTCAAACTATTTTCTTGTGGTCTCTGATTTCTTACAAGAAATATCCTGTTACATTTTAAAAATGATATTCCTTTTTATTAATTATTTTATTTATTTACAACCCAAATTTTGCTCTTTCTCCTGGTCCCTCCTCAAAGAGTTCTTCCCCCAGGCCCTTTCCCTTTGCCTCTGAGAGGGTGCCCCTCCAACAAGTGTCCCCTGACCCTAGAGCATCACATCTCTACAGGGTAAGGCACATCCTCTCCCACTGAGACCAGACAAAGCAGTCCTCTGCTACATGTGTGCCCGGAAGCCTCAGACCAGCCCATATATACTCTTTGGTTGGTGGCTTAGTCTCTGGGAGTTCCCAGGGGTCCAGGTTAGTTGACACTGTTGGTCTTCCCATGGGGTTGCCATCCCCTTCAGCTCCCTCAGTCCTTTTCCCATCTCTTCCATAGGGGTCTCCAAGCTCAGTCCAATGGTTGGCTGTCAGTAGCTGCCTCTGTCTCAGTCAGCTGCTGGTAGAGCTTCTCCAAGGACAGACATGCTAGGCTCCTGTCTGCAAGCACAACAGCAGTGTCAGGGATTGGTGCCCGCCCATGGGATGGATCCCAAGTTGGGCTGGTCACTGGATGGCTTTTCCTTCAGTTTCTGCTCCATTTTTGTCCCTCCATTTCTTTTAGACAGGAACAATTTGGGGCAGAAAATTTTATAGGTGGGTTGGTGCCCCCATCCCTCCACTGGGGTCCTGTCTGACTACTGGAGGTGGTCTCTTCAGGTTCCATCTCCTTACTGTTGGGCATTTCAGCTAAGGTCACACACATTTAGTCCTAGGAGCCTCCCCTAGGCTCCCTAGGAGTCTCTGGGACTTTCCTCCATGAAAAGTATATAATTTCTTTCTAGCTGATTTTGAAATACTTTCTGTTGTTTTTGTCATTGTTGTTGTTTTTGGTTTTGATCTTATTCCTTCCACCAAATTCAGGGATGTTTTTTAACACTTTTTTTTTCCCTGAATATTTCTTGAATCTCATACTTTGTTTTCTTCCCTTCTGGGTGTGTAATAATATCACTTTTAGATATTTTATTGTACTACATGTCTGTATTTTCTGTATTGTTTAGACTATAATTTCTGTTACTCTAGCTTTAACCTTGCTCATGAATCTTTTTCTATAATCCCCGCTCTCCTATTGTAAGCTTTTAAAAAAAAACTTTAAAAAATTATTCTTTCAATTCTAGAATTTCTATTCAGTTTTCCTTTGTGTCTTTCTTTTCTTTGATGAGAATTTTTGTTTCAAAATAGTCATTATTCATAATAGCATTTTATGATGGTTGTATTAAAATGGCTGTCAAATAATTATGACATCTGTGTCACCCTGGTGTTAGTATCTATTCATCTTCATCTATTGTTCTAATTGAAATGTTCATAGTTCTTGGTATTATGGATGATTTTCAATTATATCCTGAACAATTTGCATATTTCACCTCTGATTGTTATTTACATTTTTCTACTTATTACTTCCCTGATTATAGATATCTCTGTTTTCATACCTAACCTTTACAGTTTTCAGCTGGTCAGGAGGAGAAGGGACATTACTTTATAATGGCTTGAGCAGAATGCTAACAGATGCTAACCTCATTATTGCTTGTCTGGATTGGTAGTCGGGAATTTCCTGGCACATGGGCTTTGTGGATACCCACCAACCTGCCAGTTACTGTCATTTTCAAAATAGTAGTAGCAGCCATGGGTCTCCTTACACAGTTCTGTTGTTGACTGACATGCACAATCAGATCCAGGAGAACACATGTTTGGGGGGAATGTTCAAATGGAGTAGTACTTGTGCTGCCGACAGAGTTTTGCCCTGAGGAAAAGGCTTCTTTCCCAGTCATTTGTGCAAAGAGAAAAGGCTTATTTTTGTCTTAGTGTTTACTTTTACTTGGTTACTATATGCTTGTTGTTTCTGGTTCATAAGCCTCTCTGGCATACCTATACCAAGATACACAGAAAGTAAACAGTTCATCCCTCCAATCTCATGGCTTACAGGCACGCCCTTTGCCACCCTCTTCTATTCATTGTCTTATGCTTGCCTCATCTTCAGGGTCTTTAACCATAATGTGAAGTGTATTTACCCATTTTTGTCTAAAACCTAAAGTTCCATTTATTTAGTGATCTATTCTATTCTAAGATATAGCAAGAGACTTTTCTGATGCCACTGTCCCTGTCACCATTTGCTGCAGCTGTGGTCAAGCTCAGTATGTACTTTAACATCATGGCAATGGCGAGCCCTTGGGCCATATCACCTTTGAGCTGTTTTCAGACAAATTCACAAGACAGGAGAAAACGTTCATGCTCTGAGCACTGGAGAGAAAGGGTGTGGATATAAGGATTCCTCCTTTCACAGAATGATTACAGGATTCACGGGCCAGGGTGGTGACTTCCCACGCCATGATGGCACTGGTGGCAGATCTATCTATGGGGAGAAATTTGAAGATGAGAACTTCATCCTGCAGCATACAGGTCCTGGCATCTTGTCCACAGAAAATACTGGACCAAACACTAATGGTTCCCAGGTTTTTATCTGCAGTGCCAAGAATGAGTGGCTGGATGTCAGCACATGGCCTTTGGTAAAAGTGGGCATGAACACTGTGGACACCATGGAGCATTTTAGGTATAGGACTGGCAAGACCAGCAAGAAGATCACCATTGCCTACTGTGGACAGCTCTACTATGTTTGACTTGTGGACATCTTATCCACCAGACCATTCCATTCCTGTCTGCTCATAGTACCCTATAATCTCTGCTCTCACTGAAGTTCTATGGGTTCCATATTTTCCTCATTCCCCTCCAAGTCCAGCTGGATTGCAGAGTTGATTTTATGATTATAAGCAAAATTAAATAAAAATAATATAGAAGGGATATCCACAGATAAAATGCATTACTTATATAATAACAAGTTTTTAAACAACTATGTTATTTTAAAGGAACATGTACAATGTGTACCCCAAGTACCATATCACTAAGGGTGAGTGTTCTTCCCAAGGGACAAAGAGAAGACAGGAATAGAGATGTGATGTCATCCATGCTTAGCAGACAGGAATAGAGATGTGATGTCATCCATGTTTAGGGGACTCGTTCATTCGTTTTCTCTCTCAGTTTCTTTTGTTGTTCTTTCAAAGACTTAGGTAGACTTTTTATTAAATTACTCTTTAGACCTTTTTCACCTATATATACCATGCATTTCAGATATTCTCATACACACCCTTCCCCACAAATCTCTTGCTCATGTTCATGTCTGTCCATTTTGCTCTGTGGCCCATTGAGATTAATCAGAGCCGGCTGTGCTACCATGGATTTGGTGCTGGGATTTGGTGGGCTCAGCAGTGGTTATACACCTAAAACCAGTGATTGGGCCTCTCCCAGAATCTCTCAGCATCCAATAGTTCGAGGTTAAAATGCTGGTCTTGGACCCCTCCTGCTCCCTTGACTGATCATTGTTAGGACTTGTGAGGCTCAGCACAGATAACTCAAGTTGCTGTGAGCTGATGAGTGTAAAATTTGCATGAATCCTAGAGAATGACATTTTGCAGTCTGTCATCCATCGTCCTATCTTCTGGCTCTTCTCTACCTTTCTTCTTTATTCATCATTTTCTTGACCAAAATTTCAACCTGGTGAGGTTCAGGGATATACTGAATCCAAACTTTCTCCCACAAAAACAAAACAAAACAAAACAAAACTTTTAGGCTAGAAAAATACCTGTAGGGCAAAATGAAGACTATGTAGCACACATGAATAGCACAGCAAAATTCAAACATGTGACCTCTTCATGCTGTCTAAACCTGTATGCGTAAGGCAAAACATCTTACCTTTATCTAAAACGTGCATAGAATACACTCCAAAAATACTACTTCATCAGTTAATTTCCTTGTAACTATGACTATAATGGAAAGATATCAATCCTTGGTGTTTATTTATTTAGTGAGTCTTATTGAGAAAAAATTATTATATTAAAGTGAAATAAAATGGGAAGATAATTAAAAGGGAAACAACTGTTCCAAATGTGATACATTTCAGAAGGTCATTGACTGCATGGTTATTATGCAAAATGAAATATATAATTTAGGTCTGGTTCATGTTCATGACCTGTTCATGGAACAAAGGGAGGTGGTATATAGCCTTAGTAGGACTTCTGAGCATCTTGCTAGGAAGAAAAGAGAAAAGCTGTTTGCTTGCTATAAGAATGGTATAACCTTAGTGGGACTTCCCAGCATCTTGCTAGGAAGAAAAGAGGAAAGTGTGTGTGAATCTTCCTTCTTCTTGGACTTGACATTTTTTTATCCTGTGAGAAAGGATCTGGATACGGGGCTAGGCTGTGGTGGCACCTGGTGCTCTCCGAGCAATGGAAACGAGCAGCTCTTAGCAAGTTTGTTCCACGGCATTCGCAGCATTCCTTCCTTGCATCTGGGCCTTCTTCCATCTGGAGAAGAGTGTCCTTCTCCATTGTGGGTTGACCCAAGTAATCACTTTGCCCAAGAGAATGAGATAAATATGATGACAAGTCTGCTTTCTGATCCTTGGTCATTGCCACAAGAAAGAAGTGGCTGAACTTGAGAGTCTCATCTCAGAAATATGAGACATAGGTGCAGCAGAGTTGAATCGCCTTGAGCCAAACTTAGTTTAGACTTTTAGAAACGCTAGAAAAATGTAAGACCAGTCAAGTCAAGCAGAGTTGTCCTGAGTCCGGCTTAGATCAGTCAATGTTTATATAACTCTTCAATTGAACGATAAATAAACATTTGAGTTGAGTAATAAGAGGCCTTAAGGCTAATTTGTTGTGCATCATAATGTGAAAATACAGTAGCTGAGGCAGTGAGAAGGTTATATTTTGGGTCTTGAATCTCTACCAAGGCCTACGATTAAAGGCTGTGTTCTCCAGGGTCACATTACTGAAATGTAATGGGGTATTTAGGAAGTAAGGTTTGGTGAGAAATTTCAGGTAGTCGGTCACGTCTTCAAGGAGGTTTGCAGAACCAGTATTTCTTTCTCTTTCATGTCCCAGTTACGAGGTGAATAGGTTTTGTTTTGGGGGTTTTGCTGTTGTTGTTGTTGTTGTTTGTTTGTTTTGCTTTATTGTCATACACTCCTTGCCATGATATGCTACCTTAATATAGCAAAGCAACGGGGCCAACCAGTCTGAAACATCCCAGCCGGGTGGTGGTGGCGCATGCCTTTAATCCCAGCACTTGGGAGGCAGAGGCAGGCTGATTTCTGAGTTTGAGGCCAGCCTGGTCTACAGAGTGAGTTCCAGGACAGCTAGGGCTACACAGAGAAACCCTGTCTCGCAAAAACCAACCACCCCCCCCCAAAAAAAAGAAAAACCCAAACTCTGAGCCCAAATCAACTTTCACTTTTGTATGTTATTTCAAGCATTTTGTCATGGTCATATAAAACTGAAAAAACACAGGCTCTTTCACAGTTGCATAAAGAACACCTGCAGAAGTGCACTTACGACAATGGTGAGGCAAAAAGCAATGCCATGTGATTGACTTCCTTAATGCTGAATTCCTTTATTCTCTACTGTAATATGGATATACTCTAGGAATTGATGAAAAGTTTCAAAAACCTATAGAAATCATATGTATGAGATATGTGTGTGTATACATGCTTGGGTGTGAGAGAATGCACACAGAGACAAATATATATATATATATATATATATATATATATATATATATATATATACACACACACACACACACACATAATACAGGTATAAGAATTAAAACCACACACTTCAAATATGTTGTTGTATTTTATACAACTTATACCTTGTTTTAAAAATAAATGAAAAGAACAAATATACTGGCTAGCTCATTGTAGCCATTTAAACTGAAATCATGTAACAATGAAAGGGTTGTGTGTGTGTCCCATGTGTCAGGCTCTGTTGACCTGAGCCAGTCATTATACTTTGCCAATAACGGAATCCAAATGGCAGGTCCCACACCATCCTGATGTAATAGTGTGCAGTATTCTATAAAACAAGAGAAGGCTGCTAACTCAGAAATCCATCATCAGAGGAGGAGCCTATCCCAAATCAGAACAACCAGTCCACCTGCAGGCTGACATAGTCAGGTCTACAAAATGACGAACCTGTGATACAAATGAATGATTAGCAGGGTCCTTTCACAGAGTCACCGATGACTCAGGAGTCCTAAGCAGCTCTGGTTTGCTACCAGCTATGGACAATTAATAGCATGCTGATGATTCCTTTATTATGGATAGCGATCATTCCCAAACATACTACTGACAGAACTTGGACATTTTCTCCATCTACTTTCCAGTCTCCTTTAGTCATCTTCATTGGTTTTTTTTTTCAAACAAGCTTATTCATTTCTCCCCTTTCCCACTCATTTCTCCTCAAATGGGACACCCTGAAGCCACCCTGTCAGTCTCAAGACTTTAGTTGTTAAGAGTTCAGTCCTGAAGCATAACATCAGTTCTGCTGGACCTACACAATTTCTTGTAGCCAGGGCTGATCATGGAGTACAGAAGTGACCATGAATGGGAGTGGGAGTGGGAGTGGGAGGGTGCCTTCTGTCTTCTGCTGTACAACACCATGCTCTGAAACTGGCAACCTGTAATTAACTCTGCCGAGTCGCTTTCTATCAAACTGCAGTGTGAAAAAGAAAAACAATCTCCGTGGATAACAGCAGTGGAATAGAAAGAACAATGGGCCTCATCTCTGATGATCAGAGTGTGAATTTTGGTCCTCACTCATTCACCATGGAATAGTAAGCCCTGGCTCCTTAAAGTATACTACATGGACCATCACTACCACTACCACCACCACCACCACCACCACCACCACCACCACCACCACCAGCAGCCCACAGAGAATTTTAGGTTCCAGCCAATAACCCCTGCATTTTAACAAGATCCACGAGTGAAGTATGGGACATTCTGACATGGGATAATTGCTGGATGTTACTTTCCACAAGAAAAGATGATGATGAAAAGAACATGCTAATCATAACCATGATGTTACATAGACTTGTTGTATCCTCATCTTTTCTTGTTCAAATGCAGCATTTGCCATCCTAACCAGCTGAAAGTGCACAATTCATTGGAGAGTTCATGAGTTTTTAGATGTGTGCATGCCTTTTTGTAGTCATCCTTGGCATCCATCTCCGTCACTCTTTTCATCTAGTTCTCAAAGTCTAGCATTCTATGTGCTGGGCCTATGCTGGGTACTCCTTGAACCACTCCGCACAAGTGAAACCATACAGTGTATGTCTTTCTGTGTATGACTAGCTTATTTCATTTCGCATGATGTCCTAAAGTTTTGCTCACATTACATCTACAGCATTTCCTTCCATTTGAAAACTACCGGGATGTTTTGTTCATCTACCCATCTGTCAGTAAATACTAGATAGATAGTTTCTATATTTTTAGCTAGTTTGAACGATGCTACTCTGAAGATGAGCGTGGAAAGGACATCTGTGGAAGTAGAATTGCTGGATCATATGATGTCTGAGTTAGCATCAACTGTTAAATTTGTTAGAGCCTACAGTCACCAAGGGCGTGGGAAGAACAGTCTCAGCTGAGTAATGGCCTTTATCAGGTTGATCTGTGGATCCTTAGTGAGGGATTGTCTCACTTGTTAATGTGGGAGGGCCCAACCCACTGCATGTAGTACCATTCCTTGAGCAAATGTTCTTGGACTATATAAAGGACTTAGATGAGCCTGAGCAACCCAGAGAGCAAGTCTAAAAGCAGTAGCCCTCCATGGCCCCTGTATCTAGGTCCTTGCCTTGATTTCCTGCACTGACTTCCCTAAGTGTCAGACTGTGACACAGAAGTGTAAGCCAAATGAACCCTTCCTTCCTCACGTTGCCTTTGATCAGAATGTTTTATCACATTAACAGACTGAAATTAGAACATATGGTAATTATCTTTTTCATTTACCGGGGAATGACCATACTGTTTCCTTCAGTGGCCCCACCATGTTCCACTCCTATGAATAGTGTACAAGAGTTCCAATACATATACTTCCTCAACAAAACCTAGCTCCTGGGTATTGTGCATGTGACAGTAGACATGCTAATGGATTTGGCATCTCATTGTAGTTTCATTTACACTTCTTAATAATTTGTGATACTCAACATCTTGGCGTGTGCTTATTGGCCATTTGTATGTCTACTTTGAAGAAATGTCAATTTAACACCTGTGAATTGAAAATATTGTCTCCAATTATTTAGGTTGCCTTGGGATCTCAATATATCTTGATACGGGAAAACAATTTCATTCAATCTGGTACTTGTATGGTTTGCCAAGTGCTTTATAGTTTTAGATCCTATATACATTCAGGTCTTCCATTCATTTTTTTATTTTTCATACCATGTTAGGCAAAGAGCCATGGTTTAAAAAAATATGTGTATTCAGCTTTTTTTTTCTAGTATGCTTTGTTACAAAGATCATCCTCATCCAATGGCTTAGGCATCCTGTCAAAATTCATTTGACCATATTGAGAATGTTTATTTACAGGATCTCTATTGTATCCAGTCTATATGTCCTATACATGTTTATGCCAGCACCATACTGTTGATTACTATAGCATTGTAGTAAGTTTTGAAGCCAGGGAATCGAAGGTTGTCTAGTCTTGTTTTTCTTTGAAGACAAAGTTTGGGGTATGTGAGGTCTCTGGAGACTCGAGATGAATTTTGAGGTATTTTTTGGTTTCTGCAAAAAAATGTCATTGAGATTTCACAGGGACTGCACTGAATGTATCTGCCACATTGGGGAGCATGCACATAGTTATGAAATTGTTTTGCAATCCACAAATGTGGTATCTCCTTCCATTTCCTTTGGTTTTCTTGGTTTCAGTGTTGTTTTTAGTTCTTGTGTAATTTTCTACTCCCTAGTTAATTCTTTTTTTTTAATCTTTTTGTTTTGTTTTGTTTTGTTTTGTTTTGTTTTGTTTTTCGAGACAGGGTTTCTCTGTGTAGTCCTGGCTGTCCTGGAACTCACTCTGTAGACCAGGCTGGCCTCAAACTCAGAAATCCACCTGCCTCTACCTCCCAAGTGCTGGGATTACAGGCGTGCGCCACCACGCCTGGTCCCTAGTTAATTCTTAAACCTTAGTTTGGTGGTATTACAAATGATGTTGTATTTATCATTGCTCCTTCAGTTTGCTCATTGTTACAATCCGGAGCATACAGCTGATGTTTTTGTGCATTGAACTTGTTGCCTGGTGTTTTACTGCATTCATATAGTGGTCCAAAAGAGATTTTGTGTTAGAATTTTTAATGTTTATACAGATAAGACTATAATATCTGCAAACAGACAAATTTTCTCTTCTCTTTCCAAGTTCTGTGACCACGGGTGCATGCCACCATGCACACCTCCATCCTGTTTGTTTAACACAAGCATTTTTGCCTGGAGATTTCCAATAAAATAGTTATTTTTGCTAAGTCCTAGAAGTTTTGGTATGATGCGTTTTCATTTTATACCTCTCTATATTGTCTAGTTTCTTTATACCTTCTTTCTAGATCTACTGGATGTTGAAGACTATTCTTTAATTCTGATAAATGTGTGAATATTTCACTCTGACTTCTGACACCAGTGTTTTAAGTTGATACCATTCTAGTCAAAGAATCTACCTGGTATGGTGTGCCTTTTAAAATTCAGATTTAATTTGTTGCCTGCTACATGATCTACCCTAGAAAACACCTCTCACAGTTGGTCTTTTATTGCTGTAACAAAGCAATATTGTCATTAACAAAGACAACTCAGTGAGGAGTTTATTTGGCTTTTGTGTCCCAGATCACAGTCTATCACTGAGGGAAGTAAAGGCTGAAATCTGGAGGCAAGAAGTAAAGCAGAACCATAGTGGAGCCTTGCTTGCTAGCTCGTTCTTTGTGGTTTGTTCAGCCTGCTTTCCTATATGAGCCAAAACCACCTGCCCAGGGCTGATATTGCGCACAGGTGGCTGTGCATGCCCATATCAATCATTAATCAAGAAAATGTCTCATTGACTTGTCTAGAGGCCAATCAGAAGGAGGCAATTTCTTAATTGAAGTTACCTTTTCCCAAATAATCATGGCTGTGTTGAGTTGACAAAATAAAATAAAATAAAATAAAATAAAATAAAATAAAATAAAATAAAATACAACAAAAATAAAACCTAACCAACTAACCAACTAACCAGAACAATACCTTATTTACATTTTGGGAAAATATATTTGTTGTTGAGGTGAGTGTTCTGTACATGTCTGTAAACCTACTTGATTTATTATGTTTTGTTTTGTTTTGTTTTGTTTTTTTTCAAGACAGGGTTTCTCTGTATAGCCCTGGCTGTCCTGGAACTCACTCTGTAGACCAGGCTGGCCTCGAACTCAGAAATCTGCCTGCCTCTGCCTCCAAGAGGGCTGGGATTACAGGCGTGCGCCACCACCGCCTGGCTGATTTATTATGTTTTTAAGTTTGTTCTTTCATTTCCTATATTCTATGTGTTTCTATCAATTATTGAAAGTAGGATATTGAAATATCTAATCCATTATGTAGTATATCTATTTCTCCCTTCAATTCTATTGGTTTTTGTTTCATTGGTTTTCATGATCTTCTATCAAGGCATAAATGTTCATAAATTTGACATATTCATGTTGTATTGGGCATTTTTTAGTGCACTAACCTTATTTGTCTCTTGTAAGTTATTTTGATTTAAACTCTATTTAGACTAGCTATTCTTTCTATTTTTATTATTATTTAATTAAACTTTTCTCCATTATTCCAAGTTAAATTTATTTGTGTTTTTGCATTTAAAGTGAATCTGAGACAGATTGCATAATTTAAAAACTCATTTTAAGTATCCAAATTAACAAAACAAGAAATGAAAAGGGAGAGAGATAACAATAGAAACTGAGAAAATTTGAAAATTATAATATCTTATTACAAAAGCCTATACCTAAAAATATGTAAAGTCTAGACCAAATGTGTGATTTTCTAGACACAAATCACTTACCAAAGTCAAATCAAGATCAGGTAAACTATCTAAACAATCCCAAAACTCCTAAGGAAATAGAATCAGTCATTAAAATCTTCCCAACCAAAAGCAGCCCAGAGCCAAATGGTTTTAGTGAAAAATTGTACCAGACCATCAAAAACCTATGCCAACAGTCCTCAAACTATTCCACAAAAGAGAGACAGATGGAACACTACCTAACTCACTAATTCATTCTATGAAGTCATAGTTACTCTGATACCTAAAGCACACAAAGACCCACCAAAGAAAGAGAACTTCAGACCAATTTTGCATATGAATATCTATGCAAAAACTACTTAATAAAACTCTCAAAAACTGAACACATCAAAAACATTGTTCACCATGATCAAGTAGGCTTCATCCCAGGGACACAAGGATGGTTCAATATAATCCACTATATAATTAAACTCAAAGAAAAAGTCACATGATCATCTCATTAGATTCTGAAAAAGCCTTTGACAAAATACAATACTCATTCATGTTAAAAGTCTTGGAGAGATCAGGAATTCAAGGCCCATACCTAAACATAATAAAAACAATATACAGCAAATCAACAGCCAACATATAATTAAATGGAGAGAAACTTGAAACAATCTCACTAAAATCAGGGACAAGAAAAGGCTGCCCACTCTCTCTCTCTATCTATCTATCTATTCAATATAGTACTTGAAGTTCTAGCTACAGCAATCAAATTGGAAAGGAAGAAGTCAAGGTATCACTATTTGCAGATAATATGATAGTATATATAAACAATCCTCAAAATTCTACCAGATAACTCCTACAGCTGATAAACAACTTCAGCAAAGTAGTCTTCCTTTGTACAAATGATAAATGGGATGAGAAAAAAATTAGAGAAACAACACCCTTCACAATAGCCATAAATAATATGAAAAAACTTTGTGTGACTCTAACCAAGTAAGTGAAAGATCTGTATGACAAGAACTTGAAGTCCCTGAAGAAAGAAATCAAAGAAGACGTCAGAAGATGGAAAGATCTCCCATGCTCATGGATAGGTAGGATTAACATAGTGAAAATGGCCATCTTACCCAAAGCAATCTACAGATTCAATGCAATACCCACCAAAATTCCAGTACAATTTTTCACAGATATGGAAAAAGCAATTCTCAACTTCATATGGAAAACAAACAGAAAACCCAGGATAGCCAAGACAATTTTCAACAATAAAAGAACTTCTGGGTCAGTCACCATCCCTGACCTCAAGCTGTACTACCATGCAACAGTGATAAAAACCCACAAGGTATTGGTACTGAGACAGACAGGTGGTTCAATAGAATAGAATTGAAGACCCAGAAAAAAACCCACACATGTATGGACACTACGAAAGCATTGTCAATAAACAGTGCTGGTCTAATTGATAGTCTGCATGTAGACGAATGCAAATTGATCCTTATTTATCACCTTGTACAAAGCTCAAGTCCAAGTGGACCAAAGACTTCAACATAAAACCAGAAATAGTGAAGCTAATAGAAGATAAAGTTAGAAATAGCCTCAAACACATTGGCAGAGGGGAACTTTTCCTGAACAGAAGACCAATGGGTCAAGCTCTAAGATCAACAATTGATGAATGGGACATCATGAAATGTAAAAGCTTCTGTAAGGTAAAGGACAGTCAATAGGCAACCTACAGACTGGGAAAAGTTCTTCACTGACCCTACTTCCACTACATGGCTAATATCCAAAATATATTAAGAACTCAAGAAATTAGACACACAAAAAAATTAAAAATGAGGTACAGAGCTAAAGAGAGAATTCTCAACTGCAGAATCTCAAATGGTCTAGAAGCAGTTAAAGAAATGTTCAACATCCTTAGTCATCAGGGAAATGCAGATCAAAACAACCCTGAGATTCTACCTTGCACCAATCAGGATGCCTAAGATAAAAAACTCAGGGGACAACACATATTTGTGAGGATGTGGAGGAAGAGGATCACTCCTCCATTGCTGGTGAGGTTGCAAACTAGTACAACCACTTCAGAATTTCCTCAGAAAAGTGGAAATAGTTCTGAAGACTCAGCCATAGTGCTCCTGGGCAAATACCCAAAAGATGTTCCACCATAGTACAAGGGCACGTGCTCTATTATGTTCATAGCAGCCTTATTTGTAATAGCCAGAAACTGATGATGTCCCTTGACCAAAGAATAAATACAGAAAATGTGGTTCATTTACACAGTTGGAATAATAGTCAGCTATTAAAAATGGGGACATCATGAATTTTGAAGGAAAATGGATGACACTGGAAAATATCATCCCAAGTAATATAACCCAGATGCAAAAGGACATGCATGCTATGTACTCACTAATAAGTAGATATTAGCCAAAAATTATAGAATACCTATGAGACAACCCACTGATCATAAGAAGATTAACAAGAGGGAAGGCCCAAGTGAGGATGCTCCCATCCCACTTAGAAGGGGGAACCAAATAATCATGAGAAGCAAAGGGAGAGAGGGACCTGGGTGAGAGAGGAGAGGGGGAGGGGAAAATAGGAATGTGGTCAGGTATGGAGAGAGACAGGAGAGAAGCCCCAGAGGACGAAGAGATTGAATGGAATATGCAGCTTCTGGGGGTGGAGGTGGGGAAAAGCTCTAGAAAGACTCAGAGATCTGGGCTGCGAGAGGCTCACAGGACCCGGTGGTGTGACCTTAGTCTAAATGACCAACAGTGGGGAGATCGAATCTGAAGAGACCACTTCCAGTAGATAGATGACCCCCAGTGGAGGGATGGAGTCCCCAACCCACCTTCACGCTTTTTGAACCCCAAATTGTTCCTGTGTGAAGGAAATGGAGGGACAAAAATGGATCAGAGTCTGAAGAATCGGCAATCCAGTGACAAGCCCAACTTGGGATCTATCCCATGGGTGGGCACCAATCCCTGACACTGCTGTTGTGCTTGAAGACAGGAAGCTAGCATGTCTGTCCTTGGAGAGACTGTACCAGCAGCTGACTGAGACAGAGGCAGCTACTGACAGCCGAGCATTGGACTGAGGTCAGGGACGCCTATGGAAGAGTTAGGAAAGGACTGAAGGAGCTGAAGGGGATGGCAACCCCATAGGAAGACCAACAGTGTCAACTAACCTGGACCCCTGGGAGCTCCCAGAGACTAAGTCACCAACCAAAGAGCATATGCAGGCTGGTCCGAAGGAGCCCACCCACCCCCGACCCTCAGCCCCCACCCCCAGGCACATGTGTAGGAGAGGACTGCCTTGTCTGGTTTCAGTGGGTGATGATGTGCCTAATCCTGAAGAGAGTAATGCCCCAGGGAAGGGGGATGGGGAAGGGAGGAGCACCCTCTCAGAGGCCAAGAGGAAGGGTTAGGGAGTGAAGAACTTTGGAAGGTGGAACCAGACGGGGGCCAATATTTGAAATGTAAATATGTAAAATAATTTATTAAAATAAATAAATAATAACATAAACTAAACCTCCTTTTGATCTGGATGTGTAGCTCATGACTATAACCACAGTATTCGGAAGACTGAAACATGAGAACCTCTGGTAGTTCAAAGGCTACTCTGGGCTACCTAATGAATTTTAGCTAGCCTGGGCTACAGTGTCTCACAAAACCAAAATTAGCAAGTAAATAAATAAAAATTCATTCTGCCAGTCTCTGTCTTTTGATTACAGAGTTTAATCTTACATTGAGGTAATTCCTGAAAAAGGAGAGAATTATTCCTGTTGTTTTGTTGTTTGATTTCCGTTTACCTTATAGGGCTGTTAATTCTTTAGCTCCCATGTCATTGTGTTACTATTTTGAGCATTATTTTCTTTCGTAGTGAAATGTTTGCATTCCTTTTGTGTGTATTCTATAACTATTTTCTTTGTTGCTACTGTGGGCATCAAATTTTACATCTTGCACTTGTAATTCTCTAACTTGAATTTATATCAGCCTATCCTTAGGAACATGCAATATTCTTGTAACAGCTCTGTCCTTTTAATAGCTTCTTTGGGTCGTTTGATGTCACAAAGTTACATCTTTATGAATTATGTGTCCCAAAACATGAACAAATAATTCTCTTAAATGCAATAGTCTCTTAAACCATGCAGCAAAGAACATGCATACTTTATAACCCTGCTAACATGATATTAGTTCTGAGACTAATAACTTTTAAAGGTATTAATCCCTTAAATCATAAGGAAAAAAAGTAGAGTTACAAAGTGCTATTGAAATAATACTAGCTTTATAATGGCGCATGTGTTGACTTTTATTGCAGTCGCTCTTTATTAATAGAGCATTAATATCTCGTGCAATGATTCTCAACCTGTAGGTCACAACCCTTTTGACAAACTTCTATCTCCAAAAATATTTACATTATCATTCATAACAGTAGCAAAATTACAGTTATAGAGTAGCAGCAAAAATAATTATATAGTTGGAGACCACCACAACATAAAGAACTGTATTAAAGGGTTGCACCATTAGGAAGGTGGAGAACCCCTAGGATAGGGTCTTGTTAGTTTTTACTCCAGGAGTTTGGAGTATCCCTTTAAGGGCAAATCTGATAAATCTTTTTCAGTGTTCATTTATTTTGGACTGCCATAATGTCACTGTCATGTTTTCAGGCCAATATTGCTGGATATAGCATTACTAGACTGTCATTTGTTCCTCTTTGACTAGATTTGCCTATACCCTATTGGCTTGTTAACTGATGATCTGTGCAATAAGATTGCTTCTTTGACAGCACTTTGTTCTTAAAAAGTATGTTTATAATGTATCTTGGTGTGTCAGAGTTTATATAACTTGGAGTTTATTAATCATATTAGATATTTATGTTCGTATCTTTGATTGAATCTGGAAGTTCTCAGTCATTCTTCAGATGTTTACTTTATGCCTCTTCTCATTCTGGGAATCTCACTATGCGTGTATTAGACCACTTGAAGGTGATCCACAGGTTTTCTTAGGCTATTCACTCTAATTTCATTTCTGTCTGTTCCTTTGGCACAATACATTTCCTTGTCTTATCTTCAAGTTTAGTTATTCTTCTACCTCCTGAACTGTACCTTTGAATCCCTCTAGTGATTGTTTGGCGCGTGCACGTGTGTGTGTGTGTGTGTGTGTGTGTGTGTGTGTGTGTGTAAGTTTTCAACCCAAAGGTTTCTTTTCATTTGTTACTTTTTATAGTTTTCTTTTTATTGATATGTCCGTGTTGGTCAGACAACATTTTTTTTTTTTTTACTTTTGTCATGTGTTCTTTTAGTATTTAGCAGTTTAAAGATTGTTCTTTTTAAAGTCTGTCTAGAAGTTTTCCATTTGGGTCTTTGTCAGGAGAAGTCTTGTCAATTAGTTTCTTTCTTTCGAATGTCCACACTTCTCTATTTCATTGTATACCTTGTGGCTTTTTCAGTTGAAAAATAGACAAGTGAATCCAATTGTATGAAAATTCTAGCAATCGGATTCTCTTCTTTTTCCAGAGGTCACTGTTCTTTATTCTTATTTTTATTTCTGTTATTCTTATTGCTGGCTTAATTGTGCTGTCTGTGCCAGGTATCACCAGCCCAAGGTATCCACTGAAGGTCTTAGGTCTTTCTGGAGCCTGCACTTTCCCTGCCACACATGGACACTTGGTAGATTGTTAGCTGCTTTCTAACCTACTAGTGTTCAGTGTTTGGCTCTCAAACTGAAGATTAAAAGAAAAAAAAAAACAACCTAGGGAAGTAAAAAGAGTGTGCATACAGCTTTATCTTTCCTGGAAATCACTTCAGCTAGATGGAGAAGGGCTTGCATTTCCGCCATCTAACGTTGACCAGAGAATAGATCCCCAATTCAGAGAAAAAAAATGTTGTTCTTGGTCCATACTGAGCTCTATAAGCTGTGAGTGTGTTATTCCAGGGAAGAATATATAGCTGCCTGCTACAGATCCAGGAATTTTGAATGGGTAACTGCTACTCTCTTAAGAGTACGCTTGAGCACAATTTAGTGTATAGCTCTTTTTAAATGGATGTTGTCTGCCTTCAATAAATTTCCAAATAGATAACATCCAACATCTGCTGTCATGTTTATTGTCTACTTGTAGAGACAGATTCCTGATGTTTCATATTTTCTCTCCTCATCTTTCTACAATCCTTTTGCTTGTTGTTGTTGTTGCTGTTGTTGTTTTTGGTGGTGGTGGGGGGGTCATTATGTATCCATGACTGGAAGCTGTACTTTAATTCTCAATCTTCCTGTTTTATCTCCCTGAGTGTTGTGGTTACAGGTGTGTACCACAATAACCAGCTGCAGAATTCCTTTTCTTATTGTTTGATTTTTAGTTTTTGAGTTTTAGATTAGGGAACAGTAAAATTAATTTTGTGGGTAAAATATTAATTTCTATGAATTTCTAATGTATGTCCTCATCTATGTAGCCACCAAACCCCACTTAGGTAGAAACATTTCCATTATAACAAGAATCCTCATGAAATCATCCTGTAGATGACTGTTCCTTATTCTTACATTTATCTCCTCACAACAAGTAATCTAGTCTTTATAGTTTTGTCTATCAGAAGATATTGTATAAAATAGAACCATTGTAGTGTGTGGCCTTTTGAAGCTGAATTCTTTTACTCATCATTTTGGCGTTGATTTATTTATCTATAATAAGTTTCTATATACACTGAAAAGAAGGTGCCCCTATATAGATATACTATCCGTTATTCATTTACCTTTTGAAGGACATTTGCATTGTTTCCAGTTGTTGGTGTAGAGACAATTCAAACATTAGTGTATGGGTTTGTTATTATTTACACCCCCAAGTCCTTCACTTTATTCAGAGATATTAGAAATGTTATCATTCATATTTCACTTTCAAAATGTTTATTGTAAACATCCATTGAAACAAAACATTTTGTTTCATTCATGTACTCTTTAAGCGTCCTGGATCACACACTTCTTTAAAAATTTTGCTTCCTTGTTGACAGAAACCATCCCATCTTTTGTTCGCAGAGCCAGTATCATTGGTTTCTTCCTAACCTGTATGTTTGTTATATACTGAGTAGGCTAAAATTCCTACCATGATGATCAGAAAGAGCAGAGTGGCCATTCTTTTGTTGTTTCTAATCCTACAGGAAAGCATTCAGTCTGTCTATCATCACTGAGTGCATTATCTACATTTTCTTTAAATGCTCTTTAGCAGGTTATGAAGAATTCCTTCTATTTCTAATTTGTGGAGAGTAATTTTTCAAAAGTGGCTTTTGAAATTTGGTTGAATGAATTTGCTATATCCATTCACATGATCATATGATTTGTTTCTTTTGACTGCGAGTGCGGTTGATTGCACTGGTTGATGTTTTTTTTTTTTTGTTTTTTTTTTTTTTTTTTTTTTTTTTTTTTTTTTTCTTTTTTTTGAGAACCAAACCAGGCTTATCTTGCCAGATTAAAACCTAGTTGTAGTGTACTCTTTGTTCTAATGTTACTGAATCGGACTTTCAAATAAGTTTTTGAGGATCTGTATGCCATTTTTACAAGAGACACTATGTTGCAACTGATTAAATGTATGTTCTACTATTATAAAATATCTGCAGTTGAGAAATTTATCAGGAAAAGAAGTTTGTTTTGGGGTTTTGAAGTCTGAAAAATCTAAGCTCAGATGTCCACATGCAGTGGGGCATATATGTCATATCATCACCCATTAAATGTTAGAATGACATTGCAGGAGCATTTTGAGAATGTAAGAGACATGTGAAAAGGCATTTATACATGCTTGTTTTAAAATAACCTGACTCTCAAAGTGTCTTTGTTAGTCTTTCTATTGCTCTGATTAAACCCATGAGTGAAAGCAATTTAGAGAGAAAGAATTTATTTCATATTTTTTTCCTTTTTCCTCCCATTCTTGCCATATTTTTTTCTATTGGATACTTTCTTTATTTACATCTCAAATGTTTTCTCCTTTCCAGATCTCCCCTTCAGAATCCCCCTATCCCATCTCCCCTCCCCTGCCTCTACAAGGGAGCTTCCCCACCCACCCACCAACTCCCTTCTTCCTGCCCTGGCCTTCCCCTACACTGGGGACATCAAACACCCTCAGGCCAAGGGCCACTCCTCCCACTGAAGTACAACAAAGCTTTTGGCATGATGGCCATTTTTACTATATTAATCCTGCCAATCCAAAAGCATGGAAGATTTTTCCATCTTCTGAGGTCTTCTTCAATTTATTTCTTCAGAGACTTGAAGTTCTTTTTTTTTCTTTTTTTCTTTTTTTTTCAAGACAGGGTTTCTCTATATAGCCCTGGCTGTCCTGGAACTCACTCTGCAGACCAGGCTGGCCTTGAACTCAGAAATCCACCTGCCTCTGACTCCCAGAGTGCTGGGATTACAGGCATGCGCCACCACCGCCCGGTGACTTGAAGTTCTTGGTCATACAGATCTTTCACTTGTTTGGTTAGTCACACCAAGATATTTTATATTGTTTGTGACTATTGTGAAGGGCGTAGCTCACCTAATTTCTTTCTCAGCCCGTTTCTCCTTTGAGTATAGGAAGGCTAATGATTTGTGTGAGTTAATTTTATATCCAGTCACTTTGCTGAAGTTGTTTATCTGCTGTAGTAGTTCTTTGGTGGAATTTTTGGGGTCACTTAAGTATACGATCATATCATCTGCAAATACTGATATTTTGACTTCTCCCTTTCCAATTTGTATCCTGTTGACCGCCTTTTGTTGTCTAATTGCTCTAGCTAGAACTTGAAGTACTATATTAAATAGGTAGGGAGAGAGTGGGCAGTCTTTTCTAGTCCCTGAGTTTAGTGGGATTGCATCAAGTTTCTCTCCATTTAGTTTGATGTTAGCTACTGGTTTGTTGTATATTGCTTTCACCGTGTTTAGATATTGGCCTTGAATTCCTGATCTTTCCAACACTTTTAACATGAAGGGATGCTGAATATTGTCAAATGCTTTTTAAGCATCTAATGAAATGATCATGTGGGCTTTTTTCTTTTGTCTATGTAGTGGATTACATTGATGGATTTCTGTATACTGAACCATCATTCCTGCATCCCTGGGATGAAGCCTACTTGATTGTGGCGAAAGATCGTTTTGGTGTATTCTTGGATTTGATTGGCAAGAATTTTATTGAGTATTTTTGCATCAATGTTCATAAGGGAAAATGTTCTGAAGTTCTCTTTCTTTGTTTGGTCTTTGCGTGGTTTAGGTATAAGAGTAATTGTGGCTTCATAGAACGAATTGTGTAGTGTTCCTTCTGTTTCTATTTTGTGGAATAGTTTGAAGATTTTTGCTGTTAGAGGTGGAATTATGTTTGGCTATCTTCTTTTGGGTTTGTTGAACGATTACCTCCTTGCTTTGTCTAGAGTGTAGTTTTCCTCCTTGTGTTGTCGTTTTCTATCTAATATCCTTTGTAGAACTGGATTTGAGGAAAGATATTATGTAAATTTGGTTTTGTCATAGAATATTTTGTTTTCTCCTTCTATGGTAATTGGGAGTTTTGCTAGGTCTAGTAGCCTGGGATGGCATATATGCTCACTTACGGTCTGTTTGACATCTGCCCACAATCTTCTAGCTTTCATAGTCTCTAGTGAGAAGTCCAGTGTAATTCTGATTAGATCTGCCTTTATATGTTACTTTACCTTTTTCCCTTACTGTTTTTAATATTCTTTCTTTGTTTTGTGCGATTCGTGTTTTGACTATTATGTGACAAGAGGAATTTCTTTCCTGGTCCAATCTATTTGGAATTCTGTAGACTTCTTGTATGTATATGGGCATCACTTTCTTTAGATTAGGGAAGTTTTGCTCTATAATTTTGTAAATTTGTATATTGCTTTCACCGTGTTTAGATATTGTATCTAAACATTATACAAATTTACAAAATATACAATTTTTTACTGTCTCTTAAAGTTGTGAATCTTCAGCGCTCTTCCATACCTATTATCCTTAGGTTTGGCCTTCTCATTGTGCCCTGGGTTTTCTGGATGTTTTGGGTCAGGAGCTTTTTGGATTTTGTATTTTCTTTGACTGCTGTGTCAATGCTTTCTTTTTTGTTATTATTTTCTATATTCTTTGTTTACATTCCAAATGATTTCCCCTTTCCCGGTTCCCCCCTCCCCTTAAATCCCATAAGCCCTCTTCCCTCTGCCCATTCCCCAATCAACCCCCTCCTACTTCTCTGTCTTGGTAATCCCCTACATTGCTGCATCAAGCTTTTCCAGGACCAGGGTCCTCTTCTTTCTTCTTCTTGGGAATCATTTGATATGTGAATTGTGTCTTGGGTATTCAGAGCTTCTGGGCTAATATCCACTTATCAGTGATTGCATTACATATGTGTTCTTTTGTGAATGGGTTACCTCACTTAGGATGATATTTTCCAGTTCCAACCATTTGCCTAGGAATTTCATGAATTCATTGTTTTTAATTGTTGAGTAGTATTCCATATATCACATTTTCTGTATCCATTCCTCCATTGAGGGACATCTGGGTTCTTTCCAGCTTCTGGCTATTATAAATAAGGCTGCTATGAACATAGTGGAACATGTATCCTTATTGCATGCCACGGAATCCTCTGGGTATACCACCCAGGAGTGGTACAGCAGTGTCATGTCCAGTTTTCTGAGGAACCACCAGACTGATTTCCAGAGTAGTTGTTCCAGCTTGCCACCCCACCAGCAGTGGAGGAGTTTTCCTCTTTCTCTACATCCTCACCAACACCTGCTGTCTCCTGAGTTTTTAATCTTAGCCATTCTGACTGGTGTGAAGTGAAATCTCAGGGTTGTTTTGATTTACATTTCCCTAATGACTAATGATACTGAATATTTCTTAAGGTGCTTCTCAGCCATCCGAAGTTCTTCAGGTGAAAATTCTTTGTTTAGCGCTGTACCCCATTTTTAATAGGGTTATTTGGCTCTCTGGAGTCTAACTTCTTGAGTTCTTTATATATATATTGGATGTTAGCCCTCTGTCAGATGTAGGGTTGGTGAAGATCTTTTCCCAATTTGTTGGTTGCCATTTTGTCCTTTTGACAGTGTCCTTTGCCTTACAGAAACTTTGTAATTTTATGAGGTCCCATTTGTCAATTCTTGATTTTAGAGCATAAGCTAATTGGTGTTCTGTTCAGGACATTTTCCCCTGTGCCCATATGCTCTTCCCCAGTTTCTTTTCTATTAGTTTCAGTGTGTCTGGTTTTATGTGGAGGTCCTTGATCCACTTGGAGTTGAGCTTAGTACAAGGAGATAAGAGGTGGATCAATTTTCATTCTTCTTCATGCTGACCTTCAGTTGAACCAGCACCATTTGTTGTAAAGGCTATCTTTTTTTCCACTGGATGGTTTTAGCTCCTTTGTCGAAGATCAAGTGGCCATAGGTGTGCTGGACCATTTCTGGGTCTTCAATTCTATTCCATTGATCTACCTGCTTGTCACTGTACCAATACCATGCAGTTTTTAACACAATTGCTCTGTAGTACTGCTTGAGGTCCAGTATACTGATTCTCCCAGAAGTTCTTTTACTGTTGAGAATAGTTTTAGCTATCCTGGATTTTTGTTATTCCAGATGAATTTGAGAATTGCTCTTTTTAACTCTATGAAGAACTGAGTTGGGATTTTGATGGGGATTGCATGGAATCTGTATATCGCTTTTGGCATGATGGCCATTTTTACTATATTAATCGTGCCAATCCATGAGCATGGAAGATTTTTCCATTTTCTGGGGTCTTCTTCAATTTCCTTCTTCAGAGACCTGAAGTTATTGTCATACAGATCTTTCATTTGTTTGGTTAGAGTCACACCAAGATACTTTATATTGTTTGTGGCTATTGTGAAAGGTGTCATTTCTCTAATTTCTTTCTTAGCCTGTTTATCCTTTGAGTTAGGAAGGCTACTGATTTGCTTGAGTTGATTTTATAACCAGCCACTTCGCTGAAGTTGTTTATCAGCTGTAGGAGTTCTTTGGTGGAAATTTTGGGTCACTTAAGTATACCATCATATCATCTGCAAATAGTGATAGTTTGACTTCTTCCTTTCCAATTTGTATTCCTTTGACCTCCTTATGTTGTCGAATTGCTCTAGCTAGACCTTCAAGTACTATATTGAAAAGATATGGAGAGAAGGGACAACATTGTCTACTCCCTGATTTTAGTGGTATTGCCTCAAGTTTCTCTTCATTTAGTTTGATGTTGGCTACTGGTTTGCTGTATATTGCTTTTGCTATGTTTAGGTATGGGCCTTCAATTCCTGTTCTTTTCAAGACTTTTAGCATGAAAGGATTCTGAATTTTGTCAAATACTTTTTCAGCATCTAATGAAATGCTATCTTCTGCACCTGAGATTCCTTTATCTCTTGTATAGTGTTGGTGATGCTTGCATCTATGACTTCTGATCTCTTTCGTAGGTTTTCTATCTTCAGTGTTGTCTTCCTTTGTGAGTTCCTTATTGTTTCTATTTCTGTTTTTAGATCCTGAATGGTTTTGTTCAATTCCTTCACCTCTTTGGTTGTGTTTTCCTGTAATTCTTTAAGGGTTTGTGTGTGTGTGTGTGTGTGTGTGTGTGTGTGTGTGTGTGTGTTTCCTCTTGAAGGGCTTTTACCTGTTTACCTGTGCTCTCCTGTATTTCTTTAAGGAAGTTATTTATGTCCTTCTTAAAGTCCTCTATCATCATCATGAGATATGATTTTACATCAGAGTCTTGCTTTTCTGGTGTGTTAGGGTGCCCAGGGCTCACTGTGGTGGGAGAACTGGGTTCAGATGATGCCATGTAGCCTTGGATTCTGTTGCTTATATTCTTGCCCTTGCCTCTCTCCATCTGGTTATCTCTGGAGTTAGCTAGTTTGCTGTCTCTGACTGTGGCTTGTCCCTCCTGTAAGCCTGTGTGTCAGCACTCCTGGGAGACCAGCTCTTTCTGGGAGTAATTTGGGTATGGAGAACTGTGGTACAGGGTCAGCTCTGGGGTGCAGATGGAAACTGGAAGTGTCCTGTCCCAGGGTGCTCCTTGGTTCCTATTTCCCTAGGGTTCAGGGTGGGTCCCTCTGAGCAGAATTGGTGGTCTTACCTCTGCTCACAGATTTGTCTGCACTCCTGTGAGACCAGATCTCTCTTGGTGGTATTTGGGTATTGCTTTATTTAATCTTACAGCCTGTAGTTCATCATTCAGGGAAGTCAAGGCAGGAACCTGAAGGTAGGATCTGTTGCAGTGGCCATAGAAGAATGCAGGCCTCTGGTTTGCTTGGTCTTGGATTGTTCAGCCTGCTTTCTTATACTATCTAGGACTAGCTGCCCAGAGGTTGCATAACCCACAGTGAGCAGGTCCCATCCACATCTATCATTAAACAAGAAAATGCACTACAGCCTTGTCTACAGGCAAATGTCCCGGAGGCATTTTCTCAATTGAGAGTCTCTTTTCCTTAGTGACTCTAGTTTTGTGTCAAGTTGACATAAAACCATACATCACAGGGACTGGTTTAGTATGTTAAGATGTAACTCAGTCCTGTGAAACAGCCATGAATGCATTCCCACTTGCTATGCCCATAATCTAATTATTTCCCACTAAGTATCATCTCTTACAGGAGCCACCATCTCTGACTACCAATACATTAGAAATTTAACTTCCTGCACAAGACCAATTGAGGGACAAAGCCTATTTAATCCATAGAAGTAGTTCTCTATTCTTATGCTTATGCTTCCTTTTGATGGTTTTGTATCAGTAACATTAGAGGTACAGAACCAATTGGAAAGTGTTCCATATTCTACTATATTCCAGAAGAGACTGTATAAAAATGCTGGTGTGTTCATTTGTTTGTCTTCAGTGTTTGGTAGAATTATGTGGAGACTTCATCTGGGACTGGGATTTCTCTTCTGGTAAGTTTTTCACTATAAATTTAAGTAATCAACAGGTAGAGTTAATTTTAATAGATGTTTCACATTTGGTAAATTTGGGCCACTTTCACTTTGCAAAATTTGCTTCCACATCTGTATGTTTAGTCATTCACAGTCTTCCCTTATCTTCTTCATGCCAATGAGACATGTAGTGGGATGGTATCATTTGATTCCCAGCACTGTGACTCCCCATCCCATGCTTAATTTCTCTGTCAATATTTCTCAAGCTTAATGTTTTATAAATCAGAGACAGACTGAATTTTTCTGTTGCTTTTTCTATCCCATCTGCCTTGTTCTATTTTCTTATTTCTGGTTATTTATCCTCTTTTTCTAGGTTCTTAATGTGTAAACTCAGATTATTTTTTGTTTGTTTTTATTTTTATTTTTTTATTTTTTAAAGGTGTTTTGTGAATTTATTGTAGAGCATAATAAAAAAGCATTGAAATATTTACATTAAAAAGTATTAGGTATTGACTTTGTAGTGATTTCATTAAATCAAAAACTATGTCAAATTCAGTTGTAAATACTTCTCTCAATACAATTACTTGCTCAACCATTTCTGTTTAAGCACACATTTTAAAACTTTACATTCATAATTATGATTCTTTTTATTTACATTTTTATTTATTTTCTATATTCTTTGTTTACATTCCAAAGGCTTTTCCCTTTCCCAGTTCCCCCCTCACCATATGTCCCATAAGTCCTCTTCCCCCCCACACACACCCATTCCCTGATCACCCCCCCACCACCACCATTTCTTTGTTCTGGTACTCTCCTACAAAACTGGATCCAGTCTTTTTGGGACCAGGGTTCTTTCCTTCCTTCTTGGGAATCATTTGATTTGCTAATTGTACCTTGAGTATTCAGAGCTTCTGGGCTCATTAATATCCACTTATCAGTGATTGCATTTCATGTGTATTCTTTTGTGATTGGGTTAGCTCACTTAGGATGATATTTTCCAGATCCAACCATTTGCCTACAAAGGAGTGTAAACTCAGATTATTAATTTAGACTTTTCTTCTTGTTTTGTATAAAGTTTGAATGCTACAACTTTTCCTTGAAACATCATTGATGTATTTTCTATAGATTTTGAATAATGATTTTCTATCTACATTTAGTTTAGATTTTTTTTATACTTTTCCTTATAATTTCTTTCCTGGCCAACAGTGTTTTTGATTATGTGTTTAACATTCATGTATTTCCATATTTTGTTTTTATCTTTGTGTTTTTGAGTTATAGAACATACTTTCTACAATTGCAAATTTTTAATAGACCACTTTTTCTTATAAATATTTCATACATGTGGGTTCTTTGCATACATGTATGTCTACACTCCACTCTCATGTCTTATGCCCACTGAGGTAGAGGAATGTATCAGATACCTTGGAAATGGAATTACAGATAGTTGTGAGTTACCATGTGGGTGCTAAGAATTGAATTGGATCCTCAGAAGAAAGCCAGTGCTCTGAACTGCTGAACCACCTCCCCAGTCCCAAATTTTTGCTTCATGTCATTTAGTCCTCTATTCTTAACACAAGTACATTTAATATTATGCTTTCTCAGTTAATGATTCTTTCATCATTGCATAGATTTTTCCCTTGGTCCTCAGTGGCTTTCTGTGTTCTGAAGTCTATCTAATACTAATACAATCCATTTCAGCTTTCTTTGATTGGTACATACATTTTTATATATCATCATCATCTTCATCATTATCATCATCATCATTGTAGATTTTCTTCCTAAAACAGGGTCTTACCATATAGCCTATGATGACCTGGAATTCACTCTGTAGCCCAGGCTGCCTTCATATTCTTGGAAATCTTCCTGCCTCAGCCTCCCAAGCACTGAGATTACAGTTGTGAGTCACCACAAATGGCTTATCATTTTATTTTTAAAGTAAGTACATCCAAGTAGTTACATCACTGCACTACAAAAGGAAAAATTTGTGTGAACATCATATACTTTAATTATTCTATAAATTATGTTTTGGCAATCTATATTTTGATTGATACATTAGATTATTATATTAATGCAATTTGTGGTGTGTTTCAATTTATACATTGCATTATTTTATGTTTGCTTTATTTGACATGCCCATTTATTCAAGCCTGACTTCTTTTGGCTGTTTGGGTAATGTTTGATTACATTTCAATTAACCAATCTGTCGATTGTATGTTTGTGCAGATTTTTGGTTGGGTGATCTAGGTATTAGAATATACATACTTCCCTTTTCCAATACGCTTAAAATAAATACTTGATCAATTTAAATAGAATTTCAGAATTTATTATTACAAAGGGATCTTAACCCTCTCCTATTTGAATCCAATAAATATCCCCTCATTCAATGTTATAATCTTTATTTCAATCATTGACCTTTTTTATTTTCAAAATTTAAGAAACGAGCAGTCAATTTTGTTTACCAAGTAAATTGTTTTTAAATGCATGATGGGGTTTTGTTATGTTGCTGTGAGACCAGCTGTTAACTACTGGGCTGACGTAATTCTTCTATGCCAACCTCCTGAATACCTTGGATTGTAGCCATGTACCACCACACCTGGCATTACTCAGGAAACAATTACTCAGGAAGCATACATCTCCACAGTAGTAAGTATGGACTGTTTATCATTGCTTCTTCATTTGGCTATCCTTCTGTTTGAAGAGACTCTTTGTGCCACTGTTTAAGAATAGGAATTTTGCCAATAGAATTTTTCTTCACCGGAGACTATCCTTAAGATTTTTAAGGAATATAGGGATTAGTTCATCATGCCCTTTGCTCTTGAAAATATTTCCTTTCGGTCTCCGCAATCTCTTACTGGAAATTCAGTCATTAAAAATCATTGTTCTGCTATAAATAGTGCGTTTTTTCTATTTTGAGAAATATTTTCTTTGTTTTTAGTTACCAGTTTGATTAGCGTATTGTTTCTAGTTTCCTTCACTGGGAATTCACTCATGTTTTTGAATCTGTGATCAGTTTTTAAAAACTATGTGGAACTTCAGCCCATATTTTTTAAAACATAGAATTTCTCTTTACTTTCTTCCTTTTTTTTTTCCTGGAAGAGACATATTGGTAAGGTAAGAACCATATACATGGCTGTGAGAGAGACCGTGAATATTTTTTAACATAGAATTCCTCTTCCTCTGGGATTCTGAGGGTACGATTATTATACGTTTTAGTATTATCTTTTAGCCTCGTGAGGTAAAGTTAATTTTTTCAACCTTTTTTTCTTTCTCTGTTTTCTATTGATCCCCTTTCCATTATCTGCATTCTGTTATTGAGCACCTCCACTGAGGGTTTCTGGCTTTTTTTTTTTAATCTCAGCTATTGTATTTCTTAGATTAGAAAAAAAAAATCTTCGCAATCAACTTTCACATAGCCTAGACTGGCTTCAAGCTTGCTGTGTAGCTAAATATTTCAGCTGTTTTTCCTTGGTTTATCTCCCAAATTCTAGGATTAGAGGCATACTCCACTACACCTGCTTTTATACAGCTCCATGGCGTAAAACCAGAGCTGGACAACACTTTAAACACTGAGCCATTTCCCTAGACCTATTGTATCTCTTAGTTCTATCATCTACCATATATGTATGTATGTATGTATGTATATATGTATGTACATATGTATATCTCATCCCAGAATATTTATTTATTTATTTATTTATTTATTTATTTATGCTGCTGTTGTTGAGATTCAAACTTTTTATCTATTTTATGAGTGGCCACTTGTGTTAGTAGTTTTTATTTTATATTATTTTAATCAAAACACTGGCAAGCAAACCTCTTAAGGACGGGTTTATTCTGGCATCCAGTTGCCTCTGCATTTCAGTCTATCCTGACAGGAAGGTCATGGTGACAAGAACAGCTTGGTCCAGGCTGTTAGGAGAATGGTGCCCTAGTGTATTTACACAGTGATAGAAAAGATATAGTGGTCCAGTTGAAATCAGAAGTGGCTGCCACATTCAAAGGCCAGCCTCTAATGACCATTTTCTATTGTAAAAAATAATTGAATTATTTAAGGGCTCGAGGGGATGGCTCAATAAGGGATGTGTACTGCTCTTGAAGAAGACCTAGGTTCAGTTCCCAGCACCCATAAGGGCTGGCTCACAACTGCCTACTACTCCAGTTGCAGGGAATCGGATACCCTCTTTGGGCTTCTGCAGGCACCTACATGCATGTGCACAAACACACAAACAGACACATGTATTGTATTATAACTAAAACAATAAAGTTCATTTAATGAATTGATTGATTGTCATGTGTGAGTTCAGGTGTCCACATACTGTAGTGCTCACATAAAAGTCAGAAGACAATTCTTGGGAGTTGGTTCTCTCCTGCCATCTTGTGAAATACCAGGATCGAACTCAGGACATTGTCCCTGCAGGCAAGCAACTCTGGTTGTTCAGCCACCTTGCTGGCCTGACCTAAGTTATCAGCTAGGCTTCATTGCCTTTAAAAGTAACACTACAAGCTGGGGAGAAGACATTCAAGCCATGTTCATGGGAGACAGTTCAGACCCAAACCATAGGATCACCTTAATTTCTGAGGGTATTTTAGTAATAACTGTTTTAAATTGGTAGGCTAAGAATTCTAGCATCTATGTCATGTCAGCAGTATGCACTTGATTATCTGTGTGTTTAGTGATTTTAATTGTATCCTAAGTGTTTTGAATACAATGTTATTAAACTTGGTCTTGTTTATGTGCTATGAAGAATGTTGCTCTTTTATAGGCAATCTCCCTGGTTGCGTTCAGTGTGCAAGCCTTCTGTGCATTGTGGTCTCCATGGCAGTTGTGTTTCCAAGTCTCAGCTATACAGTTTAGCTCATTCGTACATGTGCACAATCCAGTGGCTGGTGTTGGACTCATACACTGTTCTGCTTCATTATTGGCTCTTCTAAGACTTTGATATACAGTTTGGGATTGTATCCACATGTGTACACATCTGGGATGGACCTAGCAACTCATTCTTTTCTGTAAACTTCTCAGGATAAACTCCAACTATTCAATTCCCTGTGTCTCTGCCTTTTGAGTTCTCTAGCCAGACTTAATAATAATCCATTTACAGCACATTGGTGGGGAGACTCTGAAATAGAGTACCTCATTATAAGGATGCTCCTCCTGAGTAAGGTGTAAGTATCTGTCATGTATTGGTTTCATTCTAGATATTTAAAATATATACCTTGCTAGTGTCTCTTTAAAAAACTTCTTTTGAAATAAAATTGTTACCATCCTTGCATTACAGACTGAGAAAGTGAAACTCAGAGATTCAGTGGTTTACCAAAGGGGTGCAGCTCTTTATGACAGGAAGGTATGGGGAAGGATTTGAACTCGGGTAGTTCTCAACATTACATGGGTCTGCGCACATGATATTTCTTTGTATGAGTCTATATTTCCATATCATTTTGCACCTAATGCTATAAAAACAAATGTATAGCAGCCCAGTATCTGGCTTTATCAGTGGATTTCAAAAGAATAACTAGGGAATGAAGAGGAGACCAGAGACTAAATGGGCAGGCATTGTGGTGTTCAGAGTGACAGCATCAGGTTAGTTCATCCATTAGTGCTAGATTTCTACTCTCAGAGCTGCCACTTCCTGGTGCTCTCACCTAAGTTGTTATTCTCCATTTGCCCTATGAGCCAGTCAGGGTTCATACTCTGACCTAGTGAAAAATATGCATTTGCTATATCTATGACTTACTGAGTCCTTTTTATAAGCCAAGTGGCTTGTCCCCCATGGTTGTTGACGCTACCAGGAGTGGCAAGGTTTTGCCATGGCTTGCTTCTTCCTATAGCTATCTCCCTATGAGAACAAATCGCACTTCAGCATCATCTGTTTCTTGGATCTATTAATCAGGTTCTCCCAACTAAACCATGTTCTCAGACCACTTTTCTCTTCAAGGACTTCTCTATTACGTTGTCAGGGAGTGAAGGCTGTGCATTCCCCTTAGTCAGGGAGTCCACTTTCCTGCTGCAGGATTGCATGGATGACAGTAGTATGGCTTGGGCTCTTGAAGGATGCATGTCACTGCATTCTTGCTGTGTGTGGGTGTGTGTGGGTGTGTGTGTGGGGGTGGGTAGGTGGGTGTATGTGTGTGTGGGTGTGTGCGTGTGGACATACAGCCACCCACCCACACACCCCCACACACCCACATACACCCCCACACACCCACACACACCCACACACCTACACACATATAAATAAATGGCCCACTCTGGTAATTAATCCCCCATCGTCTCAGAAAGAAGCCCTAGAAATACTGGCCCAACCCAATATTCAAAAATGACTCCAGATAGCTTTCATCTCTCAGGCCCAGAGGACAAACTCTTTCTCTTTGTGTTCTATTTTGACATGATTCTGCTTCTTTGTTCCCATTTTAGGGCAGTGTGAGGGGTGATGTGCATTAGCTTTTGTGGGATTTAATGAAGCAAGATTTGACAGCATTTCATATCAGGTATCATCTTTTGTGTACATGGGGAGAAGGGATGAGAAATGTTTCTTTAACTGGTGCCAGAAGAGAAAACAGAGAAGGACACACATACAAAAAAATCTCATAGCTACTTTTTTTCCATTAAAGTCATAGCCCCTTTCTAAAGCACGGTATTCGTCTATATTTCAAATCAATTGGGAATCATATCTTTCCACAACAACATTTCCTTACTTCCTGGAAACATATATCACAGGTTGTATAATAAATGTTTATGCTAGCTGTAAAGAGGAAAGTAACATTTCATAAAATTTCCCATAGACCCCAAGGTGAATTTAATATAGGAGCCTGAGTGACGAGTCCCAAAGCAAGTGAATTTGGGCTTGAAGCCCATCCTGAACTGACTTCATTATGCTCAGCTGATGGTGGGGGTGGGGAGGAATGCAGGAACAGAACTAGCTGAGGTCCCCGCGCGATAAATTGGAATGTAACTCCTGCATTAACCCTGTACTTTCTCATGTGTCTCTCCCATACCACACAGGAAGGCTGTCCGTGTGCATTTGGTGGCTGACTCCCCTGCTGTGTCACGGAAGGCCGGAACAAAAGGGAACACTTGAAAACAGAGATAATCTCACAGTGATGATTTAACACATACAGGCCTAATTCCTCCAAAGAACCCGAGGCTACCAAGAAATGCCCTTGCTTCAACCTGATGGCTGGTATAGGACTACTTTGCCGTATCGTGTGCCATCTTCTGAGTTGTTAAAAAAAAAATAGGAGAGGTTTAGCTGGCAGGAATGGCGGAGGCCAGATTCACCCCAAAGTAAGGCCTGTGTAAGAACCCCCCCCCCCGAAAGGTCTGTATTTATTTGTAAATCAGTGAATCTAGCTTTGGAATCAATTGATTTTCTTTTATGTGATTTTCTTTGCTTTGCTTGTAGGATACCTGCTTGTATTCTAATGAGAGAGAAAGGGCATGGCTTTGCGTAGAGAAAGAAGTTGGGAGGATCTGGGAGAAGTTGGGGGAGGGGATCCATAATCAGAATGCATGGTATGAACAAAACCTATTTTCAATAAAAATAAAAAATAATTGACATTACATAAAAATGTATTTGTCTGTCTATCTATCTATCTATCATCTATCTATCTATCTATCTATCTAGCTATCTATCTAGGGTGTGTCCTAGTTTGCTTTGCTATTTCTGTGGTAAATAGCATGATGGAAAGCAACCTGGAAAGGAAAGGGTTTGTATCATCTTATAGTTTACAGACCCTCATGATGGTAGGGGCTAAAGCAAGGCGAGAGCCTGGAGACAGAAACTGAACCAGATGCCACAGATGAGCACCACTTACTGGCTTTGCCCCTCCCCCCGCCCCCCCATGGTTTGCTCGGGCTGCTTTCAGATACAACCCAGGATCACCTTCCCCAGAGGTGGCACCACCCAATCATTAATCAAGAAAATTCCTTAAGAGACTTGCCCACA
Organism: Apodemus agrarius; assembly: GCA_964023405.1. Taxonomy (NCBI): domain Eukaryota; kingdom Metazoa; phylum Chordata; class Mammalia; order Rodentia; family Muridae; genus Apodemus; species Apodemus agrarius. The sequence continues at coordinate 10,487,159 of OZ030010.1, forward strand.
GGCCAGTTTAATGGAGGTATTTTTCATTTGAGCTGTGGTCTTCTCAGATGACTCCAGGTTGTGTGGCATTGACAAAAATTATGACAATCAGAATTGTTTGTGTGTGGCCATATGTGGACCTGTGCCCATGGGAGGATGTACATACTCATTCACATACACATGCCGCAGCGTGGTATACACCTACCCTGCCTGCCCGCATCCCCCCTCCCCACAGGCCACAACTCAGTGGAGCCAGTGCTTTCCTTCTACCACGTATGTCTTACATAGATCAAACTCAGGGTGTCAGGCTCAGCAGCAGTCTCTTCTGCTGCTGATCTACCTTGCCAACTCTGTTCAAATGCTTTTCCTGGGAATTGTAGGTGGAGTCACACTGAGAAAATGAACCAGGAAGCCATTCTCCTGTATATTTTCTACTGATGGTGCTTTATGAATAACCAGGGGAAAAGAAATCTGAGGATACGATCCGATAGGAGTAATTTCCACAGGGCCTGAAACTCTGAATAAGCATCTCTGGAAGCCAGAAGCCTCTGGCCGAGGGAAGCATAAGAGAACCCTGTGTGCAGTTGTGGAAGGAGAGAGCCTGCTTATGCCACTGTCATCTGGACAGGCGAGTAAAAGCCATGCAACTAGACAGACTATGATCAAGAGCTAACGTGTCCTATGACTCATCCCTTCCCACTCTGTCATCCTGGTCCCGGGAAATGCACCTCATCCATTTCTAGGCACAGCTCAAACAACAGCAACTTGGAATAGCATGTCTCTGGCACAAACTGCAGTCACAGTTCATCGTGAGAGAATGGTTCGTAGCAAGGCCAACATGCCAGAATCTCCCCCCCTTCTGATTGGTCGAGAGGTAGCAGGATAAGGACGAGGCTATCTGCCATCATGTTCTTTCTCCTCTGCTGGCTGGCTGGTAGCCAACCCAGATCAAATAGGGCTCAGAGGGACTTGAGAATAAAGTGAGATCTTTCCATGTTTGCAGCACCCATAGCCCCAGCAAGCTGTAAGAGGGCAGCTTTGCATTTTGGAGAGTGCTTGCTTAGGAGGGATAAAAATCTGAGTGCTACATGCTGAAATTGCTCAGGACGCCAGTGCCTCCCTCAGACTGAACTTAACTAACTGCAGACATTTCTCTAAATCAGGAACAGTCACTCTTGTCTTTTACTGTGTCCAGAGCTTTGTACTTCCCTCACAGCCCTCAGGACTAGGTTTTGATCCTAATGGAAAGCTTTTCCCATCTAGCACGTAAAAGCATCTTTCTTCAGCCTCTTCAGAGATTGACTCCCTAGCCTGTGCTTCCTTCTCTTATGAGATATACTCTGGGTTACAAACACACACACACACACACACACACACACACACACATGCATTCACACAGGCATACACACATACTTACATGCATACTCACTCATGAGCTGGGGGGGTGGCGGGGGGACTCATTTTTATTCTTTGACAGTATCAAATTCTAGAAATTGAGTAAAAAAAAAAAAAGCAGCGCACTGTGCTGTACACAGGGCCAGGGAAGCACAAAGCCTCCCACCCTGTCTTGAGCAGGGCTTTTTTGAGTAAGGAACCAGCCCTGGCCAGCCCTTGAAATCCAATAACCACTCAATTAGGCAGCAGCAATGTCAGGAGCTGTTCACCGGTCACGATCTCTCAGCCAGTCCTTCAGCTTGCCTTTTTCTGCAAGGCTACCTTAATCCAGTGCTATGCAGTCATGCAGTCAAGATGCACATAGAATACACACACACACACACACACACACACACATACACACACACACACACACACACACACACAAACTAGGTCCTCTTGAGCCCACAACAGATACAAAGTGAAGAAACTCAACCAGTGAATCCAAGGCCAGAAATCAACAGGGTGCCCAAAAGGTGTAGGGACTGGAAGTATATCTATCACCCCTATGGTGACTGCCTTTCACACATAGATTTGAGAAACACTGAACTGAAGTAAACGCCTACCTCTAGAGTTTCCAAACATGCCAGACCGTGGAAGCTTTGTCCAGAACTTTAAAAAAGAGCAGGCAAGGCTTACTTAGTCTTCCACTGTAGTCACAAAAATAAGAAAGCAGCAATCGATGAATTGGGATTTATTTCGGCCGCAGTTTTGGAGACTGGGAAAAGCAAGAGAATAGCGTCCCCATCTCATACGGGGTTTGGGTTGTTTGATTTCACAGAGAGAAAAACACAAGTGGCCATGTGGTAAAAAAGAAAGCAATAACAAGCAGAAGAAGCCAGGAAAAGAAAAACACTTCAATAATAATAATAATAATATGTTCTTGAGAAGACTGCCCTCGTCCGGTGATAATACCATGTGTCTGTTCATGAGAACCAAGCCACCATGATTCAAATACTACTTAAGGAAAACCCACATTTTGGAAGGGACAAACCATATATCCAGATCATTGCAGCTCTCTGCTAGGTAATCTCAATCTGTATAGCAGAAATGGAAATGCCCTCCTGGAGAGACCAAGAAATGTTCTTGCTCCAAATGTGTGAGATGATTGAGCCGAGCATAGCAACTTTAGGAAAGCATTGCATAGCACATGCAGACTCTGGAGCCAGACTGTTGAGAGAGTATCTTCATGACTTTTAAGCTGTGCTACCTTGGTTGCATTCATTGGTGTCTCCATGACTCCTTTTGCTGTGACTATGAAAGATCTGTAAAGAGAACATCTAGCCATAGAGTTTTGGGGAAGACTCAATGAGAAATTGTATAGCCATTCTTCTGAACAGAGCGGCAAAACTATTGATCCTTACTTACAGGAAGGACGCTAAGAGCCCTGCTTAGACTGGGTCACTAATACACAGTCCAGGGGAGAAACCAAGTGGTGGCAGGAAGCAGGCCTGTCTAATACAAAGACCAGATAGAGATCAGGCCTCTGGGCAAATATCCTCCACGACTATGCTCACAGCTCAGCCAACCTCTAAGGACCAAGAATTGAGAGGGTGCATGGAGCTGGTTTTCTCAGCAGGAGTCAGACAGATGGACATTGCTTCCTAGTGGGGAGGAGAGCCGGATGTTGTCTTTTCCCTCACCCCTAGCAGCCAGTCTGGCTCCTTAATAAGAAGGTGCCCTCCCTGGTCCTGATGTCTCAATCTTCCCTCCTGCTCCTCGCTCTCTGAGCTGCTGCCTCCATCACCGCCATCAGGGAGGCCGCTGAACCTCCCTTACTTGCCTGGGAGAGCTGCCAGGAAGAACCAGGCACAGCAGTAAGCTCCACTAATGCTAAACAATGGATTAATTACACTCCTTGCCTGTTTATCTGGAGCTCCTGGGGGTCACCCCCCTCCCCGCCCCGCACATGTGGTCACAGCAGAAAACAACAGGTGTGAGATGTTGGGGACTGCTACATCCACTAGCCACAGCGGGGACCCTCGGTGTCTTCCCTCACATCACATATTTTCAGAGCTCTGTTCAAGGCTGCGAACCTGCCCAACCCCCAAGAGATGCAGAAAGCTTTTTTTTTTTTCTGTCTCTTTTTCCTCCTCCCTTGGGGATTTCATGCTGAGCGGACTGCTTATTTTCCCAACCGCACTCGGAGAGCTGGGGTGGGAAGCAGGGCAGAGGCGCTTTCTTTCCAGGAGGGCATCTGGCACGGGGTAACAGCTGGGCTGCACTGCTCTAAGCCCACCTGGCCAGGCTGGGCAGAGGCAAGAGCTGCTTTAGGGGCCTCCAAGTGTCGGCTTTCGCAAAAAGGAGGCCAGCCTCTGAGAGCAAACTACTAATTAGGTCGCGGTCTGCTTCCTGTTGCCACTTCACTTTCCACCCCAGAAAAGCCTCACTGTGAGACCAAGACCATCAACCCTTTCACTCAAATGCAAATGTCTCCAGGCACACGTCTGGTAGACTTCTTCTGGCACTGGCTCACAGTGCCGACCGGACTCCATGAAGGACAGGAGCTGCCTATAGAGAGGGATTTGATAAAATTGGCTTAGAAAATAGGGAGTCACTTTGCATGTGTGTGTGTGTGTGTGTGTGTGTGTGTGTGTTCACTCGCACATACGCATGCACGCATGCGCGTAAGCACATGCTTGTTACGGCATGTGTGTATATGTGGTATATGCATGTGAGAGTGGGTATGCACAGCAGGGAGCAAGCATACAGAGGGCAGAGCAAGACATCACATGTCTTTTTCTATTGTTTCTCATATAGGCTTGCTGGCCAGACAGTTCCTGAAACCTGACTGTCTCCACCTCTCAACACTGGGGCAAAAACCATCCACACCCATGTCTAGCCTTTTACAATTTGGGTCCTCATGCTTCCAGAGCAAGCTTGTCTTACCACTCAGCCGTTTCCCAAAGCACTTCACCCCCTGATTTGCTTTTACAGAGAAAGGCAACCGTGAATGGGTTTATAAAGGCTGTGTTTGAATGAACCCGGAATGTGGCATACCCAGTTTTCATTTGCCAAAGGGAAAGAGAACAGAAATAGCTGCAGATTTCTGCCTACAGTCCCACAGAAAACAAGGTTTGCTTTATAGGACATCTGGACACTTCAAAGGGGGGGGCAGAGCTCTATTTGCACAAGTAGCCCAGGGTGAGTCTATGCCTACTGAGTGTGTAAGAGTCAGGGGAGCCTTAACTTACTGGAGACCCACTGAGTAAACAATTCGGAGTGGGGGATCAATGCAAAAAGAAGAGGAATTTTATTGCTCTAGCATGTTGGGGTCACCCTGCACAGGAATCGAGAGAGAATGACACAGTGCAGCCAGTTCACGACCCCAAGCAGCCTGTTTGGCGAGCCTTTATACAGGTCTCAAAGCAGCAGCCATTAGGCACAATGTGATTGGCAGAACAGTGTTGTGACTTTTAAACTGATTGGTCTTTAGGGAATGAGGTGGGGAGGTCTTTGTTTGTCTGTAGGTGGCCAATGGTCAGTCGAGGAGTGTGTCTACTAGTTCTGGGCCTTTCCCTACCCATAGGTACCCATGGTTGGTCCCTCCTCCCTGCGGTCTGAGGAATGTAATTAGCCCCTCCTTTCCAGAGGGGGCGGTTGCCAATGTTCCTTAGGACCTTTCTCTTCTAGGAGAAAAGGGGTCTGGTGGAATTTTCCAAAGTTCCTGAGCTGACCTCTTCAAGTGGCGTCTAAGGCGACATTCCTCTTCACTGGCTCTCTCCTCATCTGAGACCTTGGTTCTGTTCCTGTCAAGCTCAGATCCCCTTCCATGACCCATGGAAGCCAAACTTTATCCAAAAGGATCTGAAAGCCATCATTCAGTCCCTGTTATCTGTAGGAACCAGACAGCTGCTTTCTCCAGTGTTTGCATTTCTGGCTTCTTGTAGTTGATGCTGTGATGTTCCAGGGGCCTTTTTACATACTCTCTCTGTCAGCTGCTGAGTCCCTCTCTGGGATCTGCTTTCACCTGACAGGAGCTTTTGCCCATCTGGATGGGAGGCACTACTAAAGTCCACCTCCTTTGTTTGGGGGGGAGGGCGGATTCTGCAGACACTTCAGTGCTAGAGTTCCCTGAGGTATCAGCTGAGGCCCCTGCCACAACATTACATTTCAAGCTCTTCCCTCTGCCCCATCCTGCTGCCTTTCCATCCTTATAGATGCAGCTCTTGAGGGCGAGCCCAACAAATTCCTTGCATGCCAATCTCTGACTCAAAGTTTGCTCTAAAGTAAACTCAGCCTAACACACCTCATCTCTTTTGGCTGCACATTTGGGCATAGGAATTAGAATTCAGAGGAGTTCAAAGGGTGGGGCATGTCTGAGAGCAGCTTCCTTCCAGAATCCATTCCACTTATTCAGATACCTCCTGAAAAAAAAAGTCAAAGGGCAGACCTTGTGGGTCCAAGTATACACCTGCCTCCCCCTTCAACTCCCTATGCTCAGAGAAGGAGGGGAGCCCTGACTTTGAGTTCCATTCTTAAGAGTCCACTTTGGTTTGTGAAATTCACAGAAACATAAATACCCAGATAGAATCCCTGAACACAAACCCTTAAAGCTCTGGTCCTGGCCCAGGGCCATCTACCGTGACTCTTCTGGCGTGGCCTCCTCCTTCCTGGGTGTTAGGTGGAGGCCCTTGCATTAGACACTTTGCTCCAGTAATATTACATCATGGACTGTTACTCCCTAATTAGTGCTACCATTATCTCCTGACATGAGTTTGTGATGCCTCTCCTATATCCAACACTGAAAAGAATGGTGGCCAGGATTACTGTCATCAGAAAGAGACTCTGACTAATTCTTCACTACCACCTCCTGGCTAATAGTAAAACAAAATGTATCTGAGGTAAGCATGCAGCAAAGTCTCATGGTCCCCTAGTCTAGAGGCTCTGTGTCATCAAGAGGCCCACAGAGTGAGTGAAATCTGGTCATTCTGGTCTTGGCCTGAAGAGTGCCCATAAACAATTTCAGTAACAGATTAACATAACAAATATTACATTATGGGTATGTGACCAGCTAGCTGAAGGAACAAACAGGAAGAAGATTCTAAGCATCCACAAAGACAGGTTTAGAGTCAGCTCCCATTTTCCTACCTTATCCTTGTCCTGAAGATTGCTGAGCTGAGTAAGGCCATTTTGCACAAAGGTATGCTCGTTTTCATCATGGTAGGCAAGAGTGGCTTGCCTTCTGTTCATCAGCCTCCAGGGGTCATCTACTCAGATGAGCTCATTCTGTGCTGCTGCCAGACAGAGTGGAGAAAAGGTACATTGGCAAGCTCCCTGGGAAGCTACTGCCCTCCGAGGGCCACATTACTCCTAGCTCTAGCTCTGGTGCTAGGAAATGGCCATTTTGATGTATCCATTCCCTGTCTCCATGAACCAGACACTCTGCTAAATGCAGAGACTTGTTTATGGTGAAAAACAGCAACTCTCCTTCACCACGACTGTGCCTAGTGTGGGTGTGCCTAGAGGTAGGCCTTACATGGCCTGAACGAACTGTCTAGAAAAAGTCTGTGGCATTGCCTGTTTTCCTTTTAGGGTCCTTTCCTTCCCCTATGAGGGTGTTCCATTTATGTGGACACTTAAGCGTTCTTTGGAAAGTCGGTTGGATGGTGTTTTGCTGGGACAAACACATGAAGGAATGTGTCCTTAAAGTGGACACAGGTGTGAAAGGCCACAGGAGAGGGGATGTTCTGCTAAGGCAAGCCTTTGAAAGGGCACGTGATGAAAGATTGTTTGCTAACAACACCCATGTATTGGTCTGCTTCGCATTGCATAGTTGAGCTGCATTTGTTGGGACTCTGCAGACTCAGGCTGATTGGATGCATGTGCTAAGGCAAGAGCTGTGCTGAAGTAAGGCACGTGGAGGACACGTGATGTTTGGAGGGTATAAATAGTGCTCTACAGAGTGACAGAGACAGAGCTTGGATCGCTGGTACAGCTAGCTGCTGCAAAGCTTGTGGGTCTCGCATCTTAGCTGATGTTCTCTTCCCTAAGAGAGGCACAACTGAGAACTTCTGGTATTCCTGCTGGTCCCTCCTGTTCATCTGAGCCCAGGTTGAGGCCTGGCTGTCTCTGCTAGGTCCTGGCCCAGCTGTTGATTACTGTTTACTATCTTGACTCTACCGAACTGGACTGCTGATATATCCATGAAGTGTTTGCAAATGGATCAAGCTGCCTCTACTAACCTGTGAACTGAACTGTGGATTTCCAGATAACACAGACAAGAATTGTTGTAAAGAACCTTTCTAAACAGGTCCACTCCCCCCCCCACCCCCGGTATCCTTTCTTTCCCATTAACTCTGTTGGGTGGTGGGTTTCCATGGAAAGTTAAAGAATTTAAGAACCATCATTAAAAATAGGATTTGAAAAATAAAAGCTGCAGTCCATTCTAATGCTCACAGTTCTGGGAGAACAGATATAATGGTGCTGCAATTCCACCCAGACCTCCACCTTTCAGCAGAGCCTTTGCTCCCTCTCCACTTCCCTTGGACTGGATTGTAGCTGCACTTACGGTGCTTGTGGATCTTGCTCCCTGCTGAGTGACACAAGAAAATAAGCAGTGTTAAAAAGCAAGCTTGGTAACATGCATGGGAAGAAAGTTGAGTCACAGAATGGAGCCCAGTGCTCAGGTCAGAGAGGCTTTAGGCTCTTCCATTTCATGCATGTAAGGTGGGGGATAAGGGCCCAAGGCAGTTTATGCAAACCCGTGTTATGTTTTGAGTCTAAAACGTCCCTCAGAAGCCAATGTGCTTACATGCTTAGCGCCTTAGCTGACTGCTCTGCTTTGGGAAGTTGTAGAACTGCTGCACAATGGGGCCAAGCTAGAGGAATTTGGAAACTGCAAGATAGGTCTTAGGGATTATAACGAAGTCCAAGTTTTGGCCCAAGCTCTCTGCCTTCATGCCGCGAATGCAATTCAAGACTCAGTCCATACCACTGCCCAGACACAAGCTGTTTCTGCCTTCTTCGTCATGATAGACTGTACTCTCTCAAACCATGAGCCAAACAAAAGCCTCCTTCTAGGAAACTACTTTCTTCCACTATTTTATCACAGCAACAAAGAATATAATATACTTATTTTTTTTTCACCCTTAAGTTGGAGAGGATGAAGCAAAAAAATCTAGCCTGTCGGTCCCTGTGAGAATTAAGTGAAGGACTCCTGGAGAATTTCTCATCATACCAATGATAAACTTGTTAATAAATTTATTCTTTCTCTAAATATTCCTTAAGCATGCTTTTAGAACCAGATATTGTCTAGATTCAAGAATATGTCATAGGGAAACAGAGGGGGAAAATGAGCAAATTTTTACCCTTATAGTATTCATTGAACAAGACAGGAGAAAAGGAAGCAAAGTCAGATAGCAAATTCTATGAAGAAGGAGAGAAGCTGGGAAATGGATAGAGAGTAAATTGAGATAGATCCTGACAAGTTCTCCGTGATGTGTATCTATGGCTAAGGACAAAAATAAAGTGAGAAACCTTGTGTTCTGTGAGGATGAAGTTGGATGCATACCATACTGAAGGTAGAGCAAACATAATGGTCTTCAAGCACTAGTATGCTGGCACTACAAAAGACTGAGGTCTTTGCAGTTTTGTAGGATAGTGCCTATACATCAATGTATGTATTAGAGTGATGTCATATCTACAACTTTCATATGGTACAGGAAAATACATACATATGTCTGTGCCTGTGTGAATGTATGTGTGTGTGTGTGTGTGTGTGTGTGTGTGTGTGTGTGTGTATGGCCATATGGAGAGAGAGAGAGAGAGAGAGAGAGAGAGAGAGAGAGAAAGGTAGCAACCAATCATCTGGAGGAAATGTATAGACTTACTCATTGCACTACTATTCTTTTAACTTTTCTTCAAGCTTGACATTTTCCAAAGTAAAATATAAGGAAACAAGCAAACAAATCTTGTCCCTTCCTGCTAACACAAAGGATATAAGGAGTCAGATTTAAAAGCTTTATATGATTAACAAGTTAATTTAAACTATTTTCCTGAAAGGAAGAGAAATCATGGAAAGATTTTTAACCATAAAAGAAATGATCAGAGGGATTAGAGTGATGGTTTGGTCTTTAAGAGCACTGGTTGCTCTTCCAGAGGACCTGGGTTCAATTTCTGGAACCCATGCAGCAGACAACCATCTATAACTCTAGTTGGCTTACCACCAATATAGAATCTTTTATTCATGGAGATATAGTCCAAGATTCTCAGTGGATGCAAAAACTAATATATAACTTAAATAGGGTTTAGTGTACAAATTGGTATAGAAAGATTGATTCTAATGACTAAAATTAAAATAGAATAATACTGTCCTATGTATTTAGTAAAGTTTACTTGGAAATAAACACTAGGATAGTGAGACTGTTAATCCATGACTAAGATGACGATTTAAAGACTAATAGATAATATATTAGTTATTTTTTTTCCTCACTGTTGTGATGAACTACCTGGGAAAAGCAATTTAACCAAACAAGGTTAAACTGTGTTTGAGCTCACAGCTCCACTGTGGAATGGAAGGCGTGGTGCTCCCAGCAGTTGGATGCGGGGCAGCTGGTCCACTTCCATCCACAATCAGGAAGTAGAAAGCAATGAATGATGATGCTCAGTTCACTTTGATGATTTTCTTCATCCCAACTCACATTCATAATGCCCCTTTTCTCCTTGGTTAAACCTTCCCAGAAATGCCCTCACAGACATGCCCAAAGGTTTATCTCTAAGTGATTTAGAATGCCCTCAAGATGTCAGTGAGGATTTACCAGAACTCATGGGTAAGAGGATACACTGAACAAAGGGGTAACTCAAATCCCAGGTGACACAACACTGCAAGATCTCATCATACATATTCAAAACAACAGACTATTGAAAACATGAATTTCTTACTTCTAGACTTTTTCACTTTTTATTTTCAGTCTATGACAGTTACCATGGCAGGTAACGGAAACTATGAGAAATAAAACTATTGTTTATATAATAGGAAGAGACTACTGTATACATCCCAGTCTGGTGTCTAATTTCCATTCTCTTCATGCATTCCTCAGAGCAGAATCCTGTAAGCCTTTCCATGATTGCCTAAGGTGATATGATAGAGATACCTCAGAAATGTCCTGCATCTGCCTCTTCACTGTTCTGCTCCTGGATTGACTTCCCTCATCGATCAAAATGTAACTAAAGCATTTTCTCTTTGGGAAGCATTCTCTAAGTCCACACCTCCTCTGCTTTCCTAGAACTCACCCAACTGTTTGATGTTGCACTTCTGTTTGTTTCTTTCTCCTTATTAGATTCTCTAGTCTTTGAATGTTTTTCAGAAATGGCATTTATGCCTAGCCGATGGGCTAAAGAAACCATAAATGAGTGTAAGGAGGCAACATATATTAGAATCTCGCTTAGGGTTTGTGGTGGAACTTTCCCTAAACACAATCACTGGGTGAGTAGGCAGGACTTCTGGGTTGGGAAGAAGAGGGAAGGCAGGGGAAGGAATGGCCCTTTGGGCTGTGGCAACAAGGGAGGCAGACAGAATGTAGGAATCCAGGGGCTGTCGGTTTGAGTGGCAGATCCACCGGGATTTTTAACATAGATTAGTTTACAAATTTAGGATGATAGTTTCTTCACCCAGTGATTGTGTTATCTATTGATTCTAAACTAAGATTGTGTGGCATTTCCTTCACACTGCAACTCAACTGGGTTCCGGAGAAAGATAGAGAGGCAGAGCATAGTGTGCAAGAGTACACCCCAGTCAGCCACGGGAATTTAGAAGTGTGGGGCATATGTGGCAACAGCCAGCCATGGGAACTTTAGTGAGTCAGGAGGAGAGAGCGATTTCAGAGCCCTGAATCAGAGAGTCTGCCGGGCTTAGGACAGGTCAGCCTGTCCGCTGGTGCTAGCCAGGAATAGCGTGGGATGCTTTTTTATATGTATTTCATGAAGCAAGTGTTCTTCAACTAGAAACATCAGAAATCAACTCTGCATGGAGAGAAATTTACTGTAAGGATGTACCATATTATATACTTTAAGAATAGAGTTCCTTAGAGAAAGAGCTGTGAACAGACTAAGGAACTTAAGCAGTAGAATGTTGTCGAGAGTTTCTTAACACCACGGACATGGAATAAGCTCTGTCTAAGGTTATGACACATTGCCTAAGGTTATGAGACATTGAAGTTATAGCTTTTATACCATTTTCATGTAACTTTCAAAGTAGAATACACATATAGGTACAATGGAGACATAGCCTGCATTCCAGAAGAGAAAAAGCAGCTCCTCTGCTCTTCATTCTTCAGTGATCATCATAGGTACAATCACGGGAATGTTCCGTGCCAAAGTTTCAGAATGCTACTTGTTTACTTGGAGTCTGTGCTGCGTCTTACACAGATATTTGAGAGCTTCAAATATCTTGTGCTTATGGACAAAAACCTGATCTTCTACATTTAAATACTTACTAAATATTCCTTCCTTGCTGATCAGAGCTACCTGGAGACAGTTGTTTCTGATGTGAGAAGAAACGTCACTCTCAGTGATCTGGCTATGATCCCAGGACACTTAACCGTCTTATTCTTTTTGCTTGCCAACAGTCCAGCTCAAACAAAATCACAACAGGCCTTACTCCCCCTTCTCTGCGGCAATCTGTCCCCTCGTGGCCTCTCCGTGGTCGGTGCCCCTCTTCCAGCTTCAAAAGGCTGGTGTAAAAAGAGAGAAGAAAATGTGTCTAGAGAAGGAACACCTTCCTTATCAGACTCATAGGTACAGCCAAGTCACATCTGAGAAGCCCCAGGTGGGTTGGAAAAGACAAAAGTCCCCCTTCTTTGCTTCCTTACCTTTAGTGGACTGTGGCCTTTTTATACTTTATCTTACAGTCAGTCCATTGTAAACTCTGCCCAAAGGCTTCAGACCAAGGTTCCTGGCCAAAGGCATTGCTGCCATCCCAACCCCTTGGAACAAACTGCTTCTTGTATAACAAAATGAATGAGATGCTGAAAGGACTCCCAACACCTTTGGCAACAATGCTAACCTATTTCTTTCACCCTGAGGAGTTCAACTTTTAAAAACATAAAAAGGACCAACAGACAGCCCCACTCATATTCCCACAAGAGAGCACTGTAGCCACCTTAAACACACCCATGAAGCCGGGATCTTTCTGTGTTATTTCACCATAGAGCCTGCTCACTCTGAAACCTCCTTGTCCTGCCTGAGGCTTTCAGACTCTTCTAGCCTGCATCTGTAGCAACTCGGGCTCAACTGGGGATGTTTGAATCAAAGCTTCCTGTGGTGTAACCCATACTGATAGTCAGCCTTTATGCATCTGGAATGTGCTTTTACCTCCTGGAGCTCCAGAGGCCAGGCATCTAAAGCCCATAAATATTTGAAGACCCCCACCTCCATTCTTGTGCAGCTGGAAACCTGTCCCAGAGCAGACCCAGATGGTTTTGGCATAAGGCTGCTTACTCATAGTTCAAAAATATGATCTGAACCCAACAGCTAAGATACCAAGATCTCACTGTATCTCAGTCCCACAATCCCATCTGAATTCTCCCTGATCTCCCGTTGGCTCTCTTGATGGCCTCTAACCCTGACGACCCCTCTGATAAGGTCATAATACTTGAACATGCCTCCATATCCTCTCAACATATACTGCCTGGTTCCCTGGTACCTGGAGTCATTCTTCTACCAGGCAAGCAGCAGCTTCTCAGACACGAAATTCTGTCCACAGTCCATGAATATCCTCATGCTCTTTAGTATACTTTGAGATATCTTTGGTGATAGAATGACCATCATCACCATTGTCATGATGATGATGATGATGATTACCATCATCACCAATAAATGACTGTAAATTATATTTGAGTAACACTTATCTGCTTCTAAAATGCCTGTACATCTATTAGCTCATTTTGTCCTTATGGCAATGATAGAATTTGTATAAATCATAGTTATTAACCCCATTTTGCAGAATTTTATTCAACAAAAAAAAATTGCTCAAGGCAACATGGGTATTAGAACTGACCTCATACTTTCTAACTCTCCTACTGTAAAACTCTGGGGAGCCTTAACCTACTGGAGACCCACTGAGTGAACAATTTGGAGTTGGTGGTCAATGCAAAAGCAAGAGGAATTTTACTGCTCCAGCATACTGTGGTCACCCTGCACAAGAGAGAGAACGACCCCTCACAGCCCATTCAGTGAGCCTTTATACAGTTCTCCAAGCAGCAGCCATTAGGCACAATATGATTGGCAGAACAGTGTGACTTTTAAACTAATTGGTCTTTAGGAAATGAGGTGGTGAGGACTTTGTCTGTAGGTGGCCAATGGTTGGTAGTGGAATGTGTCTACAAGCTCTGGGCCTCCCCTACCTCAGATGTCCATGATTGGTCCCTCCTCCCTGTAGTCTGAGGAATGTAATTAGCCCCTCCTTTCCAGAGGGGAGGGGTGCCAATGTTCTTTAGGACCTTTCCCTTCCATGAAGGAAGGGGTCTGGTGGAATTTTCCAAAGTTCCTGAGCTGACCTCTTCACTACCTCCCAATCCCCAGGCCAACAGTTAGAACAATATCACAACAAAGTGAAGAGGCTTTGGCCACAGAAAGATTTGGGTTCTAATCTTAACTGAGACTAAAGTTTCGCTAGGTGGGTTTTGTTGTTGTTTGTTTTTATTTTCTTTTATTTTAATCTCTTAGGGTATATGTTTCCATTTGATCAACAAGCCTGAGTGCATCAGGAGGAAATTGTTAAAATGTGACCCAGTGTAAGACAGCCACTATGTACCCTTGGCTGCTATCTTTCTTGACCAACTATCTTTCACTCCACACTGTTGAACTTAATGTCTATTTCTTGTGTAACTAGACCTTCCATGCTCCAATCTGATTCAAGAATAGTTCAATAACACAGAAAAGAAATCAAAGCCCCTCCTCAGATAATGCTGGGTTGAATTGTTTCTGGCAGGGAAACACAAATTCTTCATACCTTTCCAAGCAACTTGTACATCCCAAGTGCTTACAGGATATAAAAATTTAGTATTGCCCATATGATACCCAGTAAGTTTTCCTGTCTTTCCTTCTTCATGAATTGAACTTGATTCACAGCCATTAAAATTCATTTGGCAAAATGTCTCCCCTGACAGGTCTTAGCAGCTCTACTGTTAGTGGTTGGGCTGACCTTCCATTAGGGGCAGCAAAGTGGAAGAACTAGCAGCTCACAGGTGGTAGCTCCTTTGTTTAGACCTGTTTGTTATTTTGAAGCCTGTTTTGCAGACACCCATAGCCTTGCGCATATTCAGAAGCAGATTAGCACAACAATGGATGGCTCACTAAGGAGCCTGCATCCACACCGTGGCTCTTGCTGGGTGTGTTCCTATACCAAAGGGTAAACAACCACTTTGCTTGTGACTCTGTATTTCATTTTGGTGACTCCATAGAATTGAAACCTTTTGCTCTGATGGATGAGAATCAGCTTTAGAATAGGAAAGTACTTAGAGTCACTGGGGAATGAGTATAATCTCCAAAACACATTTACTGCTCACATTCAGATGAAGATTAAGCGATTCCTTTAATACGCACCAACTCGATTAAACTTCATAGGAGCAAAAGCCTTTTGAAATAAATTAGCCGGATAGTTTCTGGAAACAACAAGCATTTGAGGCTAAATTCTCCTATGCTATTACTTGCCCTCTTGTCAGTCCAAGAAATAAACCTGATAGAGAGCAGGAGGAGGGGCAACTGACTTGTATACAGAGCACATCCTAGCCTATGTTCTAAGCAAGGTGTGAAGCACTGTGACTGTAGCATGTTCCTTAACAACTCTGAAAGTTTTGTCATCACTGTATGAAGAAAAAGAAGGAGAATTTGACAAGTAGAAAATTGTAAACTGGGGTCTCAATTCTAATTGCAAACACTTTGATCTGCCTTTTTGAGGCATTATGGTGATATTGGGCCATATTATTGGACCTCATTCATAAGTCATTTGAGTTTGGAAATCTGATTTGGTTCATAGCCTGCTTTTCTTGCCATCTTAGTATGAAAGCTCAGGGAATTTATTGCATTATGTGGTGTCTTGGTTTTCTTGTCTGTAAAACTCAAACTTGAACACGAAAGTGGTGCTTAAGAAGCCACAGGCTGTCCAAATTCTTGGGCCTGCAGGGTAATGCCCGAACAGGCCTTTAATCTCAGCAGAGGCAGATGGATCTCTGTGAGTCTGAGGCCAGCCTGACCCATAGAGGGAGTTCCAAGATAGCCAAGGCTACACAAAGAAACCCTGACTTAAAAACAAAAACAAAACAAAACAAAATCATGGGACAAGAAATCAAGATTGTGTACACAAGAAACAATTGCCAAAGGAAATATTTGAGAGTGTGGACTTCACTCTGGAAGTACTCATGGCAAATATCTCATGAAATAAAGGTAGAGGCATGAGATGTAGTGTGGTAACAAAGAGAGAAACCTGGAAAGTATTTATGAAGGGCTACCTTTGTGAACAACTGAGAGTCAATCCCAGTTGGTGCCTTCAGAAGATGGTGTAGAACTCATGATGATCACACTAAAGGAAGAGGAAACTAGGGTTCTCCCTCCAGACCTTCCCATTGCTGACTCAGTCTGCTCCTAGTATGAACCCTTGACCCTTCAGACCTTTGGTGACCCACCAAAGAGACTCTTTCAGGTGAAAAGATTAAGGTGTTCAGAAAAGGATGGGATTGGCAGAAGCTGTAATGGTGAGTGCTGGGGATAAGTGGAGGGGGGGCGATCTCTGTTACAACTTGGAGAGCTTTACTGATGCTTGTATTCTGGTCACTGCCAATTTAACAGAACCATTAAGGACCCCACAGGCTCAGGATCATTTGTGTCCATATGGCTCCTGACAGGCAGCTTCCACATTTGACAATAACTTCATCTGCAGACCCAGTTTCTTTTTATTATAGAAATAATTTCTAAGCCCTAAAGCATGGTTGATGTGGTGTGTGTGTGTGTGTGTGTGTGTGTGTGTGTGTGTAGTTTGCACATGTGCATGCATTTTTTAATAGTTGTCCCTAGAGCAGCAGTTATGATGACAGATACAAGCCCATTCAATGTGATCCACCACCCTCAACTCTGGGCAGTTCTCTTGGCTCTAGGTAAAGGCCCTCAGTCTTGGCAATGTGCTTTAAAGACACGCCCTCTAACCATTCTCTGGTTTCCCCTTTCTTTAAGGTGAGAAGTATAGGAATGTACCTACAGCCTATGCAAGCATCTTTCCCAAATCCTTCCTCTGTGACAAACAACACAGTTGGTATATACTGTTGGCTTCAAGAAGAGGTCAAGGAATAACTGTCTCCAAAGTACAGTGATAAATCTGTGGTAGAGATACTTCAGTGTTCTTGTGCACTCGTGTATGACATCTAACAATATGAGCTGGAGCCAAGGACAAATGAGAAGAGAAAAGAATGTAGACCTAAAGACAGGGAACTATTTTCCATGCTGCAGTATGTTCAGATATGGGCATTCATTTTGATTAACACTCAGATCTTCCAAGTCTCTAGAGCAAGCCTTGGCCTGGGGACAGTGCTTTTGGTACCCAAAAAGTCCCTGGTTGCAATCACTTTAGTCTGGAGGGAGTTGTAACTTGGTGTCTGAGAGTAGGATCTCCTATGAAGTTTCCCTTCCCCTGTACAAAAGAAGGACTCAGTATATAGGTTGATGGATGCTAGTTGCAGGTAAAGTGGCAATGCATATGATCATAAGAATAAACAAGATATGTACTACTACTACCCTGACAGCAATACAGGGTCTATCTATGTTTGCTTATTGTGAGGCAATGTGCTATGTGGTGGCTGCAGAGTAATATAACTTCTGTTTTATCCATTTATTTACTTACTTATTTATTCATTCACTTTACATCCTGATAGCAGCCCTTTCTTCTCCCATCACCCCCTCCCATAACCTCTCTCCCTCCTCTTCTCCTCTATTCTAATCTTAGTTATGAAAACTTTTCAGAATACAAGATTTTCCAAATTTTCCTTGAGTGAGTTATATGATCGCTTAAAAAAAATCACATACTATTACCATTAACACAATTAATCTGGTGTATTATTAGATTAGTAATAATCTAATCACACCATGGAAAATCCTTCAAGAATATTAGCAAAGAATCACTTCTGTGGTTTCTGAATAAAATCAATCCAATTATGACCAATCAAAGTCGTGTTGGCTAGAATTGGAGAATGAACAGTGTAGAAGGGTGCCAGGTGTTGAAGCTCTAATTTTTTGGAGGCTAATGGTAACCAGGAACCATATGGATGAGTGCAGTGGATAGAAATGAGGGTAGAAGCAGGCTAGAGTCACTGGTTTATGCACAAACCAGTCAACATTTATTAAATACCTACTATTAGAATAATGTTACAAAGCACATACAGTATTCTTTTTTGGTGGCTACTTTAAACACTTTATTTTTATTAACCACCAATCCTCTGTTGCTTTCATCCAACAAGGCTTAAGCAAATCATCTTTACTTCTGACCTCCATGGATAGGGGCATATAATCTCTTTCTAGCTAATTGAAGACTTATAATCTTGAGACTACAACAATTGCTTAGGTTTGAGTACATGACACAAGCCAGGGCGATCAGGACCCAGAGTTGTCTAGCTTCAGAATAAGAGTTTTTTTCTTTTGTTGGCAGAAGTTCTGAGATGAGTAAAGCTTGGTGTTCCTGATAAACCACATACAAAGTCAAGGAACACAGGAAATCTGAGATTCAAACTTGTTTGACAGATCTTGGAGATCAACCTAGGCAACTGAGTGGAGTCAAACCAACTTAAGTTAGAATTGACCATGACACAGACTAGTGTGCCAGTTTTGGTTTATGCTATTTTTTTTTTTTTTTTGGTTTTTTGAGACAGGGTTTCTCTGTGTAGTTCAGGCTGTCCTGGAACTCTGTAGACCACGCTGGCCTCGAACTCAGAAATCTGCCTGCCTCTGCCTCCCAAGTGCTGGGATTAAAGGCATGCGCCACCACTGCCCGGCAATGCTATGTTTTTAAAAACAAAACAAAACACATAGATACTTCTAATTGACAAAAAGGGAAATAATCACAATAGTATAGGGCACGCTATGCCCTATAATAGAGAATGGATTATACTAAGAGTTCACTGTTTTGGGAGAAAAAAATAAAGCTGCTTCCTTTTTCTATCAGGAGAACATGGGCGTTCTCAGGGGTGACTTTGAGCTGGGTATTAGTGGATAATTGGGAAGTAATTGAGCAGAAGAGAGAAGGGATTCTGAAATACAAGCTTTCTTAAGCTGGTTCTGGAAGACTCATGTGGGCTTGATGGTTCAAGGCTAGGAATCTTAACTGAGAATAGAAGTCCCTTTCCTTATCTAAAAGTTCAGACTTCCTGAAGAAATAACTGGGCCTGGATTTTCTCCAGGTGTTACTAAAACCTTGTTGACCTAGGTCAGTTTACGCAGAAGTGGAGCAAGCCCTTTCCTCTTGCTTTATACATGGTTGTCCTTATCTGCCAGAGTTCGGGCACTGAGTAGTAGTTGGGCCAGGTCTTCCGGAGACTTAAGATGCAGGAACAAGGTGAACAGGTCTTCTCCTTAGGAACCTATTGCATTACTTTCTTACTCTATTGATAATTTCAATAAAACCTGTTCCAAGAAGGCATCTACTCTGCACAGCTATTTTCCTCACATTTGCTTCCTGTGGGGTAAGCTTTTATAAACCATGGGTTGCTTCCATTCTCTTTTATATGTGTGTATTTCTTGCAGGCTGTAGAAGCCCCATTTATTTCTGCTTTCATCTTATCAAGGGGCAGGCAACCAATGCTCTGAGTTTGAGAATTTTGCATAGGTCCCTATTAGATAAATACACGTTCCGTATGAGACTATTTCCCAATTTAACAACTCCACTCCTGTAGAGTTCACAGAACACTTTGCTAGGCAATTGTGCTCGAAAAGCACAGTGACCTGGCTAACTTTGAAGAACCCCAGGCTCATAAAACCAGAGTATAGAGGAGTCTTTAAGAGATCATCTAGTTCCACGCTCCAGGAAATATGAGAGACCAAGGTTCAGGCTGGAAAATGGATCTGCTAGGTCAATTATGGAGAATGAGGAAGAAAAACATAGGCCTAGGGCTTACAGGTTTTTGAAGCATCTCCTGCTTCCTGAAACAGGGGTGAAAATATATTTCAACAAATTTTAACTATGATGATGCCCAGGGGGCGCCTATTCCACAGTTTGGTTGGTTTGTTTGTTTTGATCGGTTTTTTAAGTGCATACAATGTGCTACTTTAGCAAATCTGTTCCAGAATCTGCATTTCTCTCCTTGGACACCTAAAATCTTTTTATTTTCTAGTAACAGACAATCTTTATTAGAGGATCCAAAGTTGGTAGTTAGCTGCTGATGGCACGTGCACAAGAATGACACCCATCATCTCCCCCAGCACATTGTGTTAATAGAACCTTTCCCAGGTTAGCGCGTGTGTGCTTGCAAAAACAGAAGCATGAGCATGCAGGTGAGTATACTATTCAACTAGAAGGTCTCTGAAAGAAGCAAGAGCTTATGTAGGTAAATAGATTCTTCCATGAAGGTATTCCCAATAAGACAAGAAGGAAAGTCCATTCAAAAACAGATCCTAAGCCTCTTAGATAAAGGTTTATTTCCGATTCCCAAAAAAAAAAAAAAAAAAGGATGGAAAATAATGATAGGATTTGTACATTCTTGCCTCTGTATGATGTGTTTCTCCTAACTGAAATGCCATACAGTTGTAGCTCTGAAGCCCACAGTGCTCTATAGCTCAAGAACTCTGCTACGGGACAATACACCAACTGATTTTCACACACCCATGTTTGCAAGATCAATGATATGACATTTCTATTTCATCTCAATAGAGTTGCATTGCTACCAATTGGTCACATAAAGTATATTGTCCAACATGAGGTAGCATTGTGGCAGACTTGTATGGGAAGACAGACATCACAGAGGCTAACTTCGGGGAGAGAGAGAGAGAGAGAGAGAGAGAGAGAGAGAGAGAGAGAGATAGAGAGAGACTGTCTTGGTAGGACCATATTTGTCTTGCAATGCTTTCAGGACTAAATACGAAATTTAATGTGTAAATAATGCAGCCTAAGTTGTTTTATATCTACCGTGGGTTCCCAGACTTAGTGTGTATGTGCGTAAGTTCCTGTTAGTTTTCACGACTAAAATGTAGCCCAGAAAACCTAAGATAAGGAGTTCAAAATTAGAGTTTGAACACCAGCACTGTTATTAATTAACCATATGGCCTTGGACTAGTCCACTAACCCTAGCAATTCTCTACAGAAGCATTCAGAACATTCTAGGACATTGCAATCACTGAGGTATGTCTCAAATAACTAGTTAGTGATAGTTAAGCACGAGGTTAGGAAGCATTTTAAACGATATAAACTGTAAGGGGAAGAGACAGAGAGAAGGGGAGGAGGTGGGTGGGCATGGGCAATGCGCAGTGGAGACATGTTTGGGAATGTCAAAACAAACCTCGTTGATTTCTACAGCTAATATGTATTAACAAGGATGATAAAAACAAAATATCCAAATTATAATCATTTAAGATTATGCTAAAAATTTGATGATTCTAATTTTTTTCTTGTATTATGATATGTTTTCCCAAGGAAGAAAGCACATGTTAGGAAAGCCATGGACAGAACAATGGGGACTGCGAATGAACCATTCATTGTCTCCTGAACAGAGAAGAAGGGCTGTGCAGTGAGCTTAAAGCCATATGATCTATATGGCCCTTCAGTGTTAAGCAATAGTATGTGAACTGCCCTTTCTATATTAAAACCACAAAAGCAATGCCTTCTGGAGGAAAAAGTAAAATGGGCATCAATTTTCAACATACCCTATATTAAGTTACATTGGACATTGTCTTAAATCAGTGTTTCTTTTTTGGGAGGGTTGTTTTTTTCAAGACAGGGTTTCTCTGTGTAGCCTTGGCTGTCCTGGAACTCACTCTGTAGACCAGGCTGGCCTCGAACTCAGAAATTTACCTGCCTCTGCCTCTGCCTCCCAAGTGCTGGAATTAAAGGTGTGCGCCACCACCGCCCGGCAAATCAGTGTTTCTTAACCTGTAGGTTGCAAACTCTCAGAGGATCAAATGACCCTTTCACAGGACCATTTGGAAAACACAGATATTTACATTATGATTCATAGCAGCAGCAAAATGACAGTTTTGAAGTAGTAAAAATTTTATGACTGGGGCTTACCACAACAGGAGGAACTGTATTAAAGGGTTGAAGCACTAGGAAGGTTGAGAACCGCTGTCTTGGATCCACATATCCAGGTTCCCAGGGTTATATGGTCTTTTATCAGGCCACGAACTGGAAAATTGTGAAATCCTTAAACTGTATTCAGCCAAACCACACTGTAAGTGCCCTATCAACATTAGTTATGATGATGGTGAATTTTCACAGTACCCATGAGTTGTGATAGCATAAATGTTCCTATTTCCCTTTAATGTTCACACACTATTCCATTTTTAAATAACAGGACTGTGAGGGAAGGCAGGAAAAAGCAGTTTTATATGGTGCAAAGTGAAAATGGCTTTAGTTACATTTCTGTCCATCACGCAACAGTTACTTCAAAATTAAAAGGCAGACAAGGTGATAAAATATGTGAAATTGTAAAATGCTTTTCAGGTTTATAATGAGATGTAAATACTCTGTAAATTCAATCTTTCATTATTGTAAACAGTAAAATTGGTTTTTTTCTATGTCTTCTTTAAATTTGTTTGATTACTCCTTATTAAGTGCACCTGCAGAATGGAAGCCCTGAAATTTTCAAGTTTCATTTCCTCCCAAAATAAGTCTATTCAGAAAATTTCAGTTGACTGTTTGACCTCGGGGCACAGATGTACAACCATTATAATATTAGTCCAAGGTAAGCTCTGGTGGACTTTGTTTTCTAAAGGTGTCTGCAACATGTTCTCACATGCTTATCAACAGTATAACCTACACTTTTCTCAGTAGAGAGGTATACACCCTGGCCTTTCCTACTGAAACGGAAAATGTGTGACCTCACTGAAGTTGCTACAGTGTGACTAAGTCAGTAAAACTGATGCGTTTCTTCTACACGGGTCCTCTTATATAGATGTTGGAGTCCTGGACTACTCTGTTGTAAGGAAGCCCAAGCTACTTCCCCTTGCTGAGAGGGATGCACAGTGAAGGCCTGAAACCATATAACAAAATGACTCTAGATAATAATGTCTGAACCAATATGTGATTGGAGCCTCATGAAAGGTACCAACCATGACCACTTCTAGATAGAATACAATACAATGAAATCACACAGAAGCCCAAGAGACCCCAACAGGTGTTCCAATACCTCATTTCAAGATGTACTTCAGAGCCATTGTTACTCAGATAGCCTGATCTTGGTACAATGGGCCAGTTTTTCTAATAGGTCTCACAGAAAACATCTCCGAGTTATGAAAATGGTGCCAAAACATATACTAAAGGAAGGGGACAGCCTTCTCAATACATGGTTGTGGGAAAATTGTACATCCATAAGTGAAAGGTTGACACTTGAGCCCGTCCCTCACTCCCTAAAGAAACAACTCCAAATAGAACAAAGACCTAAATGCAAGATCTGAAACTAGGAAATTCCTAGAAAGAAAACAGAAAGCAAACACCTCAAGACCCTGACATAGACACTGATGTTCAGACATGACCTCAAGACA
The DNA here is from genome assembly GCA_964023405.1 of Apodemus agrarius. NCBI lineage: Eukaryota > Metazoa > Chordata > Mammalia > Rodentia > Muridae > Apodemus > Apodemus agrarius. The sequence goes on from OZ030010.1 coordinate 10,510,244, forward strand.
CAGGAGGACAAAGTTCCATCACAAGCATCTGCATAGAAGAGAAAGCAATCAGTGAGTGAAGAGACATCTTACCAAACAGGAGAAAGGTTTTACCAACCTCATCTGAAAAAGCTAATAGCTGTCATATATAAGAAACAAACAAAACCATAACAAAAAGCAACCAGTTAAAAATGGGTAAATGATATGAAATAAATAATTTTCTTTGATTTTTGTCTTTTCTTTTATTTTTTACTAGATATATTCTTTATTTACATTTGAAATGTTATCCCCTTTCCTGGTTTCCCCTCTGAAAACCCCCTATCCCATCTCCCCTCCTCCTGCACACCATTCCACCCACTCCTGCTTCCCTGTCCTGGCATTCCCCTACACGGGGATATTGAGCCTTCATAGGACCAAGGGCCTCTCCTTCCTTTGATGCCCAAGAAGACCATCCTCTGCTGCATATATAGCTGGGGCCATGGATCCCTCTATATGTGCTCGTTGGTTGGTGGTTTAGTCCTTGGGAGCTCTGGGGTGTTAAAGAATGGGTAAATGATATGGAATAGACAATTTTCTTTCATTTTTTTAAATGAATATATTCTTCATTTATATTTTACATGCTAAAACCTTTCCAGGTTTCCCCCCTCCCCGAAAACCCCAACTCTTCCTCCCACCCCCTGCCTCCAAGTATATGCCCCTCCACCCGACAAACTCCTACCTTTACCCCCTCGATTTTCCTTTGTTGGGGCATCTATTGAGCCTTCACAGGACCAAGGACCTCTCCTCCCACTGATGCCTGACAAGATATTCCTCTGCCACACTTTTGGCTGGAACCATGTGTACCCCTTGGTTGATGGTTTAGTCCCTGGGAGTCCTGGGGCATCTGGGTGGCCAACATCGTTGTTCTTCCCATGGGGCTGTAAACCCCTTCAGTTCCTCCAGTCAGCCCTCCAACTCCTCCATTGGGGACCCCACGCTCACTCCAAAGATTGACTGTTAGCACTTGCCTCTGTATGTGTAAGGCTCTGGCAGGGCCCCTCTGGAGACAACCATAACAAGCTCATTTTGGTATGCACTTCTTGTCACTGATAATAGTGTCCATGTTTGGTGACTGTTTATAGGATGAATCCCCAGGTAGGGCAGTCACTGGGTGGCCTTTCCTTCAGTCTCTGCTCCACAGTTTGTCTCCATAATTGCTCCTGTGAGTATTTTGTTCCCTTTCTCAGAAGAACCAAAGTATCCTCACTTCAGTCTTCCTTCTACTTGAGCTTTCTGTGATCTGTGAAATGTAACTTGCTTATTTTGAGATTTTGGGCTAACATCCGCTTATCAGTGAGTGCATACCATGTGTGTTCTTTTGAGATTGGGTTTCCTCACTCAGGATGACACTTTCTACTTCCATCCATTTGCCTAAGAATTTCATGAATTAATTGTTTTTAATAGCTGAGTAGTACCCCATTGTGTATATATCCCACAGTTTCTGTATCCATTCCTCTGCTGAAGGACATCTGGGTTCTTTCCAGCTTCTGGCTATTATAAACAAGGCTGTTATGAACATGGTGGAGCATGTGTCCTTATTACATGTAGGAGCATCTTCTGGGTATATGCCCAGGAGTGCTATAGCTGGGTCCTCAGGTAGTACTATGTCTAATTTTCTGAGGAATCTCCAAACTGATTTCCAGAGTGGTTTTACCAGCTTGCAATCCTACCAATAATGGAGAAGTGTTCCTCTTTCTCCACATCCTCTCCAGCATCTGCTATCCCCTGAGTTTTTCATCTTAGCCATTCTGACTGGTGTGAGGTTGAATCTCAGTGTTGTTTTGATTTGCATTTCCCTGATAACTAAGGATGCTGAACATTTCTTTAGGTTCTTTAGAGCCATTCGAGTTTCCTTCATTGAAAATTCCCTGTTTAGCTCTGTACCCCATTTTAATAGGGCTATTTGACTCTCTGGAGTCTAACTTCTTGAGGACTTCTTATAGATTGGGTATTAGCCATCTATCAGATGTAGGATTGATAAAGATCATTTCCCAATCTGTTGGTTGCCATTTTGTCCTATTCACAGTGTCCTTTGCCTTATGGAAGCTTTGCAGTTTTATGAGGTCCCATTTATTGATTCTTGTTCTTAGAGCATAAGCCATTGGTGTTCTATTCAGAAAAATTTCCTCTGTGCCCATGTGTTCAAGGTTCTTTCCCACTTTCTCCTCTATAAGCTCCAGTGTGTCTGGTTTTGTGTGTAGGCCCTTGATGAACTTGGACTTGAGCTTTTTACAAGGAGATAAGAATTGGTCAATTTGCATTTTTCTGCTTGCCGACCTCCAGTAGATCCAGCCCCATTTGTTAAAAATGCTGTCTTTTTCTTTGCTCCTGTGACTGTGTAGAGGGGCAGACAGGTATTCAGGGATCACCTGAGCAGAAGATCTCTTGAGACATGCCCTGCTAGGACTCCACCTGCACCCAGGAGCTTGGCAGCACCACAACCAGCTGGGCACCTACCCTGCCAGGGGTCATCTGCCTTATAGGAATGTGGTTAGAGGGAGTTCCGCTTTAGAGGTGAGGCACCACCATCTTTGCTCTTGTGACTGTGTAGAGGTGCAGACAGGTACTCAGGCATCACCAGTGTAGAAAGATCACTTGGGTCACGCTCCACTAGGGCCCCACCTGCACTCAGGAACTGGGCAGCACCTCCACAGCCTTCCGTGCACTTAGTCTGCTAGGGGATATCTGCTCTGCATTGAGTCCACGATTAGAGGTGAAGCCATCATCTTCTCTCCTGTGACTGAGCAGGCTGTTGCAGTGAGGAACACAGAGAACACCCGAGTGTAAGATCTGCCAGGGACCGACCTGCACCCAGGAACTGGGCAGCCCCACAGCAATCTGTGCCAGGGGAAAGCGGGTCACCCAGGCGTGCTGAGATAGGCTGGCAGGCACCAACCAGTGGCAGCAGAACTAACTAACATCACAGATAACCAGATGGCAAATGGCAAACGTAGGAACCTTACTAACAGAAATCAAGGCAAAATGGCCCAATCCGAACCCAATTCTCCCACAACAGCGGGTCCTGGATACCCCAACACACCAGAAATGCAAGATTTGGATTTAAAATTACAGCTTATGATGATGATGGAGGGGTTCATGGAGGGCTTCAAGAAGGACAGAAATAACTCCCTTAAACAAATACAGGAGAACACAAGTAAACAGGGAGAAGCCCTTGAAGAACTAAGGGAAAACACAATAAAACAGCTAAAGGAATTGAACAAAACCATCCAGTATCTAAAGAGGGAGGTAGAAACAATAAAGAAATCAGAAAGGGAAGCAACTCAGGACATAGAAAACCTAGGGAAGAAGTCAGGAATGATGGATCCAAGCATCAACAACAGAATGCAAGAGATAGAAGAGAGAATCTCAGATACAGAAGATACCATAGAAAGCGTTGATATAACAGTCAAAGAAAATGAAAAATGCAAAAAGCTCCTGACCCAAAACATCCAGGAAATCCAGGACAAAATGAGAAGACCAAACCTAAGAATTATAGGTATAGAAAAGAGTGAAGATTTCCAACTTAAAGAGCCAGTAAATGTCTTCAACACAATTATAGAAGAAAACTTCCCTAACCTAAAGAAAGAGATGCCCATGAACATACAAGAAGAGAAATGGTGTGTGGGGGGGTGATTGGGGAATAGTGGGGGGGGAGACTTAGGGGACATATGGTTGGGGGGAACTGGGAAAGGGGAAAGCCTTTGGAATGTAAACAAAGAATATAGAATAAATAATAAAAATTAAAAAAAAGAAACAGAAAAGAAAAAGAAGGAGAAGGGGGGAAGAAACAGGAAGGGGATAAAAAAAAAAGAAAAAAAAAAGAAAGAGATGCCCACGAACATACAAGAAGCCTACAGAACTCCAAATAGATTTGACCACAAAAGAAATTCCTCCTGTCACATAATAATTAAAACACCAAATGTACTAAACAAAGAAAGAATATTAAAAGCAGTAAGGGAAAAAGGTCAAGTAACATATAAAGGTAGACTTATCAGAATAACACTGGACTTCTCACTAGAGACTATGTAAGCCAGAAGAGCCTAGGCAGATGTCATACAGAACCAAAGGTAACAGAAATGCCAACCTAGACTGCTATATTCAGCAAATCTCTCAATTACCACAGATGGAGAAACCAAGGTATTTCATGACAAAAACAAATTTACACTGTATCTTTCCACAAATCCAGCCCTTCAAAGGATAATGAATGGCAAACACCAACAAAAGGAGGGAAACTACACATTAGAAAAAGCAAGAAGTTAATCTTCTCTCAACAAACCCAAAAGAAGATAACCACACAAACATAAAAATTATATCAAAAATAGCAGGAAGCAACAATTACTATTCCTTAATATCTCTTAACATCAATGGACTCAATTCTGCAATAAAAAGACATAGGCTAAAAGGCTGGATTTGTAAACAGGACACAACATTTTGGTGCACACAGGAGACGCTTCTCAGTGTCAAAGACAAACACTACCTCAGAGTAAAGGCTGGAAAACAATTTTCCAAGCAAATGGTCTGAGGACACAAGCTGGAGTAGCCATTCTAATATCCAATAAAATAGACTTTCAACCAAAAGTCATCAAAAAAGACACAGAAGGACACTTTATACTCATCAAAGGAAAAATCTACCAAGAAGAACTTTCAATTCTAAACATCTATGCTTCGAATACAATGGCATCCTCATTTGTAAAAGAAATTTTACTAAAGCTTAAAGCACACATAGCACCCTACACAATGATTGTGGGTGACTTCAACACCCCACTCTGCTCAATATACTGATCAGGGAAACAAAAACTAAACAGAGACACAGTGAAACTAACAAGAGTTTTGGACCAAATGGATTTAATAGATATCTAGAGAACATTTCATCCTAAATCAAAAGAATATACCTTCTTCTCAGCACCTCATAGTACCTTCTCCAAAATTGACCATATAATTGGTCACAAAACAGACCTCAACAGATAAAAGAACACTTAACTACTCCCATGCTTCCTATCAGATCACTATGGAGTAAGGGTGGTCTTCAAACAACAGAAAGTCCAACTTACACATGGAAGCTGAACAATGCTCTACTCAATGATATATTGGTCAAGGAAGAAATAAGGAAAGAAATCAAACCTTTTTTTGGATATAATGAAAATGAAGGTACAACATACCCAAATTTATGGGACTCAATGAAAGCAGTGCTAAGAGAAAACTGATAGTTCCGAGTGCCTCCAAAAAGAAGTTGGAGAGAGAATACACTAGCAGCTTAACGGCACACCGGAAAACTTTAGAACAGAAACAAGCTAATACACCCAATAGGAGTAGAAGGCAGGAAATCATCAAACTCAGGGCTGAAATCAACCAAGTTGAAACAAAAGGAACTATACAAAGAATCAACAAAACCAGGAGCTGGTTCTTTGAGAAAATCAACAAGATAGATAAACCTTTAGCTACACTAACCAGAGGGCACAGAGACAGTATCCAGATTAACAAAATCAGAAATGAAAATGGAGAAATAACATCAGAAACTGAGGAAATTGAAAAAATTATCAGATCCTATTACAAAAGCCTCTACTTAACAAAACTGGAACATCTGGATGAAATGGATAATTTCCTAGACAGTTACCAGCTACCAAAGTTTAATCAGGATCAGATAGACTATCTAAATGATCCCTTAACCCCTAATGAAATAAATGAGGTCATTGACAGTCTCCTAACCAAAAAAAGCACAGGACCAGATGATTTTAATGCATAATTCTATCAGACCTTCAAAGAAGACCTAACACCAATACTCTTCAAACTATTCCACAAAATAGAAACAGAATTTCGCTGATACCAAAACCACTCAAAGATCCAACAAAGAAAGAATACTGTAGACCAATTTCCCTTACGAATATCGATAAAAATAAATACTCAACAAAATTCTGGCCAACTGAGTCCAAGAACATATCAAAATGATCATTCACCATGTACAAGTAGGCTTCATCCCAGAGATGCAGGGATGGTTCAATATATGGAAATTCATCGATGCAATCCACTACATAAACAAACTCAAAGAAAAAAGCTATGTTGTCATTTCATTAGATGCTGAAAAAGCATTTGACAAAATTCAGAATCCTTTCATGTTAAAGGTCTTGGAAAGAACAGGAATTCAAGGCTCATACCTAAACATAGTAAAAGCAATATACAGCAAACCAGTAGACATCAAACTAAATGGAGAGAAACTTGAAGCAATCCCACTAAAATCAGGGACTAGACAAGATAGCCCTCTCTCTCCATATTTATTCAATATAGTTCCTGAAGTTCTAGCTAGAGCAATTAGACAACAAAATGAGGTCAAAGGGATACAAATTGGAAAGGAAGATGCCAAAATATCACTATTCACAGATGATATGATAGTATGCGTAAGTGACCCAAAACACTCTACCAGAGAACTCCTACAGCTGATAAAAATATTCAGCAAAGTGGTTGGATATAAAATTAATTCAAGGAAATCAGTAGCCTTCCTATACTCAAAGGATAAACAGGCTGAGAAAGAAATTAGGGAAATGACACCTTTCACAATAGCCACAAACAATATAAAGTATCTTGGGGTGACTTTAACCAAACAAGTGAAAGATCTGTATGACAGGAACTTCAAGTCTTTGAAGAAGGAAATTCGAGAAGACCTCAAAAGATGGAAAAATCTTCCATGCTCTTGGATTGGCAGGATTAATATAGTAAAAATGGGCATCTTGCCAAAAGCAATATACAGATTCAATGCAATCCCCATCAAAATCTCAACTCAATTCTTCATAGAGTTAGAAAGAGCGACTCAAATTAATCTGGAATAACAAAAGCCCCAGGATAGCTAAAACTATTCTTAACAGTAAAAGAACTCCTGGGGGAATCAGTATCCCAGACCTCAAGCAGTACTACAGAACAATAGTGTTAAAAACTGCCTGGTATAGTGACAGGGAGATAGATCAATGGAATAGAATTGAAGACCCAGAAATGAGCCCACACACCTATGGTCACTTGATCATATGACACAGGAGCTACAACCATCTGGTGGAAAAAAAGATAGCCTTTCAACAAATAGTGCTGGTTCAACTGGAGGTCAGCATGCAGAAGAATGCAAATTGATCCATTCTTATCTCTGAATACTAAGCTCAACTCCAAGTGGATCAAGGACCTCCACATAAAAGCAGACACACTGACACTAATAGAAAAGAAACTGGGGAAAAGCCTTGAGCACATGGGCACAGGGGAAAATTTCCTGAACAGAACACCAATAGCTTATCCTCTAAGATCAAGAATTGACAAATGTGAACTCATAAAATTACAAAGTTTCTGTAAGGCAATGGACACTGTCAAAAGGACAAAATGGCAACCAACAAATTGGGAAAAGATCTTTGCCAACCCTACATCTGACAGAGGGCTAATATCCAATATATACAAAGAACTCAAGAAGGTAGACTCCAGAGAACCAAATAACCCTATTAATAAATGGGGAACAGAGCTAAACAAAGAATTTTCACCCAAGGAATATTGAATGGCGGAGAAGCACCTAAATATGTTCAACATCATTAGTCATCAGGGAAATGCAAATCAAAACAACCCTGAGATTTCACCTCACACCTGTCAGAATGGCTAAAATCAAAAACTCAGGAGAAAACAGGTGCTGGTGAGGATGTGGAGAAAGAGGAAAACTCCTCCACTGCTGGTGGGGTTGCAAGCTGATACAACCAGTCTGGCAGTTCCTCAGAAAACTGGGCATGACACTTCTGGAGTACCCTGCTATACCACTCCTGGACATACACCCAGAAGATTCCTCAGCATGTAATAAGAACACATGCCCAGCTACGTTCATAGCAGCCCTATTTATAATAGCCAGAAGTTGGAAAGAACTCAGATGTCCCTCAACAGAGAAATGGATACAGAAAATGTGGTATATTTACACTATGGCATACTACTCAGCTATTAAAAACAATGAATTCATGAAATTCTTTGGCAAGTGGGTGGAATTGAAGAATGCTCTCCTCTGTGAGGTGACCCAATGACAAAAGAACACACATGGTATACACTCACTGATAAGAGGATATTAGCCTAGAAGCTCAGAATACCCATGAAACAATTCACATTGTTAACTCATATGTGCCCAAGAAGAAGGAAGAAGAGGGCCCTGGTCCTGGAAAGGCTCAATGCAGCAGGGTAGGGGAATACCAGGACAGGGAAGCAGGAAGGTGTTGACTGGGGAACGGGGAGGGGGCATCCAGGAAAGGGGAAATCATAAATGTAAATAAAGAATATATCAAATAAAAAAAGGAATGATTGTATGCAAAAAATGTAGTCTTTATTCCACTGGCATAAATTAGTTCCTTTGTCAAAAGTCAAGGGACCATAAAGTGTGTGGGTTCTTTTCTGGCTTTTCAATTCTATTCCATTGATTTTCCTGCCTGTCCCCGAACCAATACCGAACAGTTTTTAATCACTATTGCTCTGTAGTAGAGCTTGTGGTCAGGGATGGTGAATCCCCCAGGAGATCTTTTGTTGTGGAGAGTAGTTTTGCTATCCTGGGTTTTTTGTTATTCCAGATGAATTTGAGAATTGCTCTTTCTTTCTTTCTTTTTTTTTTTAAAGATGTATTTATTGTTATATGTAAGTACACTATAGCTATCTTCAGACACTCCAGAAGAGGGGGTCAGATCTTGGTACAGATGGTTGTGAGCCACCATGTGGTTGCTGGGATTTGAACTCAGGACCTCTTAAAGAACAGTCAGTGCTCTTAACCATTGAGCCATTCCTCCAGCCCTGAGAATTGTTCTTTCTAGCTCTATGAAGAATTTAGTTGGAATTTTGATGGGGATTGCATTGAATCTGTAGATTGCTTTCAGCAACATGGCCATTTTTACTACATTAATCTTGCCAATCCATGACCATGGGAGATCTTTCCATCTTCTGAGATCTTCTTGGATTTCTTTCTTCAGAGGCTTGAAGTTCTTGTCATATAGATCTTTTACTTGCTTGGTTAGAGTTACACCAAGGTATGTAATATTATTTGTGACTATTGTGAAGGGCATCATTTCCCTAATTTCTTTCTCAGCTTGTTTATCCTTTGAGTAGAGGAAGGCTACTGATTTGTTTGAGTTAATTTTATATCCAGTCGCTTTGCTGAAGTTATCAGATTTAGAAGGGTTTTTTTTTGTTTTGTTTTGTTTTGTTTTTGTTTTTGTTTTGTTTTGTTTTTGTGGAAGTTTTGGTGTCGCTTAAGTATACTATCATATCATCTGCAAATAGTGATATTTTGACTTCTTCCTTTCCAACTTGTAAACCTTTGACCTCCTTTTGTTGTCTGATTGCTCTGGCCAGGACTTCAAGTACTGTATTGTATAGATACGGAGAGAGAGAGCAGCCTTGTCTAGTCCCTGATTTTATTGGGATTGCTTCAAGTTTTTCTCCTTTTAGTTTGATGTTGGTTACTGGTTTGCAGTATATTGCTTTTACTATGTTTAGGTATGGGCCTTGAATTTCCCACCTCTCCAAGACTTTTCGTATGAAGGGATGCTGAATTTTGTCAAAAGCCTTCTTAGCATCTAATGAAATGACCATGTGTCTTTTTTTTTCCCTTGAGTTTGTTTTTGTAGTCGATTACATTGATAGATTTCCATATATTGAACCATCCCTGCATTGCTGGGATGAAGCCTACTTCATGGTGGTGAATTATTCTTTTGATACATTCTTGGATTCAGTTGGCCAGAATTTTGTTGAGTATTTTTGCATCGATATTCATAAGGGAGATTGATCTGAAGTTCTCTTTCCTTGTTTGGTCTTTGTTTTTAGTATAAGCCTTATTGTGGCTTCATAGAATGAGCTGGGTAGTGTGCCTTGAGTTTCTATTTCATGGAATAGTTTGAAGAGTATCAGTATTAGCTCTTTGAAGATCTGATAGAATTCCCCACTAAACCCATCTAGTCCTGGGCTTTTTTTTTTTTGATGGGAGATTATTAACAACAGCTACTATTTCCTCAGGACTTATGGGACTATTTAGATGGTTTATTTGATCCTGTTTTAACGTTGGCACCTGGTATGTATTTAGAAAGTTGTCCATTTCATCCAGATTTTCAAATTTTGTTGAGTATTAGCTCTTGTAGTAGAATCTGATGATTTTTTTTGAATTTCCATTTTCTGTTGTTATGTCTCCCTTTTCATTTCTGATTTTATTAATTTGGGTAGTGCCTCTGTGCCCTTCGGTTAGTCTGGCTAAGGGTTTATCTATGTTGTTGATTTTCTCAAAGAACCAGCTGCTGGTTTTGTTGATTCTTTGTATAGTTTTTTGTTTCTATTTGGTTGATTTCAGCCCTGAGTTTGATTATTTCCTGCTGTCTACTCCTCTTGGTTGTATTTGCTTTTTTATTCTAGAGCTTTCAGGTGCACTGCCAAGCTGCTGGTGTAAGCTCTCTCCATTTTCTTTTTGGAGGCACTTAGAACTATCAGTTTTCCACTTACCACTGCTTTCATCATCTCCCATAAATTTTGGTATGATGTGTTTTCATTTTTCAATAAATTCTAAAAAGTCTTTAATTTCTTCCTTTAATTCCTTGACCAAGCTATCATTGAGAAGAGCATTGTTCAACCTCCATATGTATGTGTGTTTTCTGTTGTTTTCGTTTGAACTTAGGACCAGCCTTGGTGATCTGATAAGGTACATGGAACAATTTCAATACTCCTGTATCTACTGAGGCCTGTTTTGTGACCAATTACATGGTCAGTTTTGTAGACAGTACCATGAGGTGCTGAGAAGAAGGTATATTCTTTTGCTTTAGGATGGAATGTTCTATAAATATCTGTTAGATCCATTTGGTCCATAATTTCAGTTAGTTTTACTGTGTCTCTCTTTTGTTTCTATTTTCATTTTTGTCAATTGTTGAGAGTGAGGTGTTGAAGTCTTCCACTATTATTGTGTAGGGTGCAATGTGTGCTTTGAGCTTTAGTAAAGATTCTTTTATGAATGTGGGTGCCCTTGCATTTGGAGCATAGATGTTCAGAATTGAGAATATATCATGGTAGATTTTTTTCCTTTGACCAGTATGAAGTGTCCTTCTGTGTCTTTTTTGATTACTTTTGGTTGAAAGACTATTTTTAGGATATTATAATGGCCACTACAGCTTGTTTCTTGGGACCATTTGCTTGGAAAATTGTTTTCTAATCTTTGACTTTGAGGTAGTGACTGTCTTTGCCACTGAGGTGGGTTTCTTGTATACAAAAAATGTTGGGTCCTGTTTATGTATCCAGTCTGTTAGTCTATGTCTTTTTATTGGGGAATTGAGACCATTGAAGTTAGTAGATATTAAGGAATAGTGATTGTTTCTTACTGTTATCTTCTTTATTAAAGGTGAAATTCTGTTTGTGTGGGTGTCTTCTTTTGGGTTTGTTGAAAGAAGATTACTTTATTGCTTTTTTTAGGGTGTGGTTTCCTGCCTTTTGTTGGCATTTTTCCACACACTATTCTTTGTAGAGTTGGATTTATAGAAAGATATTGTGTAAATTTGCTTTTGTCATGGAATGTATTGTTTCTCTGTCTATGGTAATTGAGAGTTTTGCTGGGTACAGTAGTCTGGGCTGACATTTATGTTCTCTTAGGGTCTGTATAACATCTTCCCAGGAATCTTCTAGCTTTCATAGTTTCTAGTGAGATGTCTGGTACAATTCTGATAGGTCTGCCTTTATATGTTACTTGACATATTTCCATTACTGCTTTCAATATTCTTTCTTTGTTTAGTGCATTTGGTGTTTTATTATGTAATGGGAGGAATTTCTGTTCTGGTCCAGTCTGTTTGGAATTCTGTAAGCTTCTTGTATGTTCATGGGCATCTCTTTACTTAGGTTAGGGAAGTTTTCTTCTGTAATTTTGTTGAAGATATTTACTGCCCCTTAAGATATAAATCCTTGCTCTCTTCTATACCTATATTCCTTTAGTTTCGTCTCCTCATTGTGTGAATTTCCTGGATGTTTTGAGTTACAAGCCTTTTGCGTTTTGCATTTTCTTTGACTGTTGAGTCAATGTTTTCTATGGCATCTTCAGCATCTGAGATTCTTTCTTCCATCTCTTGCATTCTATGTATTCTATGACTCCTGAATTCTTTCCAAGGTTTTCTATCTCCAGAGATGTCTCACTTTGTGATTTCTTTATTGTTTCTACTTCCATTTTTAGATCCTTGATAGTTTTGTTCATTCCCTTTACTTGTTTGTTTGTGTTTTTCTGAAATTCTTTAAGGGACTTTTGTGTTGCCTCTTTAAAGACTTCGAACTGCTGACCCATTATCTCCTGTATTTCTTTAAGGGATTTTTGTGTTTCCTCTTCAATGGCTTCTACCTGTTGACCCATATTCTCCTGTATTTCTTTAAGGAAGTTATTTATGTCCTTTTTGAAGTCCTCTATCAGCATCATGTGATGTGATTTTAAATCCAGCTCTTGCTGTTCCGATGTGATGGGGTATCCAGGATTTGCTGTTGTGGAAGAACTGGGTTCTGATGATGCCTTGGTTACTGTTGGTAATGATCTTGTGTTTGCCTTTTTCCATCTACTTATCTCTGGCACTAGCTGGTCTTGCAGTCTCTGACTGTGGCTTCTCTGTTCTGCAAGTCTGTGTATCTGTACTCCTGGGATTCCCGTTCTCTCAAATGCCCTGCATATGACTGGTTCTCCAGGAAGTTTCAGGAGATGGAGTCTTCCTTGTGTCAGACCTGGCAAGAGATGAATGAATGCCCTGCTCGCTGCTGGTTCTCAAATGCCCTGCATGCTGCTGGTTCTCAAATGCCCTGTGTGCTGCTGGTTCTCTAGAAAGTATCAGCAGATGGGCTCTTCCCTATGGAAGAACTGGCAGGGGTCTACCACAGCAGAATGCATGGGCAGATGGCAGTGGAGGAAGGGAGAGAAGGAGGAGATGCTATCTTACAGGAAATTCCCTGAACTCTGGATCTTACAAGCCTTTCCTCTGCATTTGCCAACATAAACACTATATAATTAATTTTCTGTATATATCATCCAACTTAGACTCTTTTCTTTCTTTTAGGTCTAAGGTTTATGGGGTTTTCTTGGGGGGGATATAGTTTCCCATCTCCATCTAAGGTACTGATGATATTAAAGTTAGTTCTTTTATCGTAATCTGTTAAGATACCATGTTTGCATTTAGAATGAATAATATTCTCTTTGAAACCAGGCTTTATTCCCAACATACACATTAAAGCTCACAAATGTCTCTAATTTCAGTTCCATAGAATCTAACACCCTATTCTGCCATCAAGGAGCTCTGAAAAATAGGGGCAAAGGCATTGCAGACATGACCCCTACACACATAACATAAAAATACAGTATATCTTAGACTAAGAAGGACAAACTCTCTTGATGTGTCCTCAAAGTTCATTGATTCTTTCTTTGTCATTTTCAGTCTGCACAATACCATTCAGCAATGTTCTTTTTTCCCATAAAATTCACTCTGTGATAATTTTATGCACACACATAAGACATATTTTCATGATATAAATTCCTCATTGCTTCTCACTCTTAGTTATTTTTGTTTGCTATGGAGAGATTCCATGACCAGTGCAATTTACAAAGGAAAGGATTTAGTTGGGAGATTATGTTTTGAAGCAGTTAGAGGATCAACGAGCATAGATTCAGGGACCATGGTGGCAGGAGCCCATGACATGAACTATCTTTTTTTTTTTTTTTTTTTTTTAGTTTTTCGAGACAGGGTTTCTCTGTGTAGTCCTGGCTATCCTGGAACTCACTGTGTAGACCAGGCTGGCCTCGAACTCAGAAATCCGCCTGCCTCTGCCTCCCAAGTGCTGGGATTACAGGCATGCGCCACCATGCCCGGCTGACATGAACTATCTTGTTGCAAGCCTTCAAACCATACCGGGCCTAGGTTAAGATATCCTCAAAGGTGGGGCTTTGTGAGGTCTCAGGCACAGCTTAGATGCCATTGGCTAGGGAGGACGTTCTGACCAATCAGAGCTGATGGGTGTGGCCGTCCATTGTTCTGACAGGGAGATAAGCAGGGTGCTCAGAGCTCTGAGGCCAGTCCCTGGGAGAGCTCCAGTATGGCGTCGGTGGTCAACAAAAGCCACCAGCCTAGTGCTGTGGCATCAGCGGAAGCAGCGACAAAAGTCAAGCTAAAGAGGAAGAAAACTTCCTGCCTATCCAGGTCAAAAAGTCCCAACAAGAGGCAGCAGTGCTCTTGTCCATGTCCCACTAAGGTGAAGAGTTCCCAAGCTAAGCTCATTCCCTCTCTTCTGTCGCCATCCCTTCCCTTATGACTTCAGGCCTGCTATAAACTTCACATCTACCTCTGCCCCTTCTCGTGAATCCCCCATCCACATTCTATCTATCATTGTCCCAAACCAGTGCTTTGATGACATTACTATGTAGTTCTCACAGATAACAGCAAAGGGTGAGAGATCTCGCCGAAGAACTAAAGAGATAATGGATAAGACACTTTTCAGCGCTAGAATTCATGAAGAGACCTGCGAACCCGTTCTGGCATTCCTCATTCAAGAGCCAGCGAATGATAATGCGATCTTTACAATACTAGAGGAATTCTCACCATCCACCAACAATGCCCGGGTTCCTCATGAAGACCAGGCCAGCTCTCTGACCACGAGCGGGTCCAAGGATCCAGAAAACATCAATGAATAATAGGTCTTGGAGCTGACCCATGGTCTTAATATTACGGGAAAATTTGACCACACTTACTTTGTATGATGGTGACAATAAAATCAATCAGATGAGAAAATATATAAGCCACTCTCAGTCTCTAATGCGAGCAGGAGGGACATTTCAGGGAAGGGAAGACAGGGTAGATGATAGGAAAGGCCTATGGTTTTTACAAGATTCAGAGAGGGATGAACAACCACTTGATAGGCAGACACTGGAGGATCAGAACTGAACTAGGTTATTCATCCCCATGAAGATTTATTTTACTGAATAACAAGGAAAGCCCGGAGTATTCCTACCTGTCTGTGTCTAGGCATTCAGCATGTTTCAAGGCTTTTCCATCGATATGAACTGTGGGTGGCAATTAAAGTCCCAAGACGGGCAGCACATCAACTATAGGACTCCTACCTCCTTGTGGTGTTTCTCACACTCTCATGATGATCTCATTTACTTAGACCCTCAGAAGAGCCAAAGACTTCATCCCATCAAAGGTCCCAATGTATAACAAAGACAGTAATCTTGTCTGGAAGCTGCAAGTGCAGCCAGGGTTTAACCTACCACTTCAGAAATTGGGGGAGGATTGGTCAACAAGGAGTGGTCTGTCAACCGGTACTCTGAACAGACATGAAGGCAGTAATGTCTACAGGGTGTCTTAAAACAACTGTGTCTTTCCATATAGCTTCACTCTGTATGTCCTAACACCTGTTTACTCCCTTCAAGAGGTATCTTGGAAACAGTTTATTGGAGAATTACTTGTAAAGTAGTAAATCGGGGCTGGAGAGATGATGTTTCCTCACAGGAATGAGAGATGATTGTTTGTTTCCTCACAGGAATGAGAGACACAAATTTGATCCACAGAATTCACCTTAAAAATGAAGCCACCCCTAAGGTGGGCATGGTGGCATAGGTTTTTAATCTCAGTACTCATCAGGCAGAGACATGCAGATAACTATGAGTTTACATAATGAGACCCTGTTTCAAAAACTCATGCTTCAAAATCTCTAAGTGGGGCTTAAAAGTTGTAGTTAATGCACTGGGAAAGAGGGGAATGGCTAATCCTTGACCCATGTCCAGCTAGCCTACCTACCTGGTAAGTCCCAGACCATTGAGAGACCTTGGAAGTTTGTTGTTAATTTGAATTTGATGTTGTTGTTATTCTTTTGATTCTGAGGTTTTAAAGGAGGACAGCACCTGAAAATCTAGAAAGTTGTCTTCTGCTGGACACACACACACACACACACACACACACAGGTGTATACACACAGGCATTCTTCATGCACCCAAACATACTCACAAAGACACATGCATACCGACACACATACACAAATAAACAATAAAATGCAAATCCATTAAGTGTGTATATTTTGATGCCATTTTCATATGCATACACCTATGTGCTCATCACATCGAGGATGAGTATACCCGCAGTTCTCTACAGTGTTCTTAGTCTGGAGTCCCCCTTTTGTGTTTCTGTTGTGAAATACCAAATTTAAACACTTCATAAAGTAGAAGTTCATGGGGCTCTTGATTGTAGTAAGAAAAATGTTGAGGTTGTGTAGCTCCATTTTGTTGCCTTCTATTAAGGTTCTTTAAATGTTGTAATTTTATCTATTCTTTGAGAATTTAATATGTATATAATATATTTAAACATATCCACCCTATACCTCCTGTCTTTTCCTACATATGACTTTGGTTCCTCTAAACTTCCTGACCTCATTTTTTATACCCCCCCTGGAATCAGAACTGCCAATATGTTCTTGAGTTTAAGGCCACCCACCAGAATAAGGGCAACCTACAAGAGCAGAAACTGCATTCTGCTTTCTGTTATAACCGTCAAATGCCCATACCTTTCAGCTACAGATTGGGGTTCAGGATCCCCTCTTCTCTGCATGCTAGAATGCTAACTGAATAATCTCCCAGTCTTGGATAGACAACCACAATTGCTGTGAGTTCATGACTGCAGTCATCCTGTCATATCCAGAAGACACAACTGTGTCCTGTTCTGGTCCTCCACAACATCTAGTTCTTACAATCTTTCTGCCACCTCTTGATCTTCCCTGAGCCCTAAAGGAAGGGGAGTGGTAGAGATGTTCCACTTGGGGCTGAGCACTCAACTGTCACCTCTTCACTGTATTTTTAGTAGCTGTGAGTCTCAGTTTTGACTGCGGTCCATTGAAAATGCTTCTCTGCTGAGGGGTGAAAGCTTCACTAATACATCGATACAGAATTATACATTTTGTATTTACATTTATTATCTTCATTTGCATGTCTCTGTCTCTGTGTCTCTGTCTCTGTATCTCTGTCTCTGTCTCTGTCTCTGTCTCTCTCTCTCTCTCTCTCTCTCTCTCTCTCTCTGTGTGTGTGTGTGTGTGTGTGTGTGTGTGTGTATGTGCATTCAGGCACATGAATTCATGAAGGCCTTGGTAGTTGTTCGTTTCCTTCCATGAGAGTACCAGAAATAATTGAACTTAGGCTGTTAGGATTAAAATCAAGCAAGTGACTTTATACATGGACTCATCTCAATTGATTTAGATATTTAGAGGGCAGGTTGAAAGTATATTAATTTAGCACAATAAGAGTAGTAGGGCATAAATCCCCCATTGAGCATATGACCTTCCCAGGCTTCAGGTCTTGGCAGAGTTTACAGTGCCTCTTACCAGTCCCTTCCTGTTGAGTGGCCTTAAATACAATCAGAAAACTGGAAGCAAGCCAAGTAGGGGAGAAAAGGCATCCAAAGTCTTACCCAGCTGTGAATCATACAAGCTCCCCTAATGATCAGGTGGCTAAATATGCCCACTGTCACAAAAATACCAGGTAAGTTAAAGGCTTTTACAGTGTTATACCACATGTACAGTGCTATCACATGATGGACAGGAGATCGAGATTGGAAGTTGGGACATATCACCTGTCAAGAGATAGCAAGAAAGTGTCAATGGTTCAGAATCATTCTGTTAGAAAGCTTCACTACCAAAACACCATGACAGGTAAGCATGAACTCTGGTGTCCTTGAGCCCATCCCAATGCTGCAGGAGCACCATATTGTGAAGATCATTCCCTGTATCGTTAAGCAGGTAATATGATGGACTGAACTTAAGGGGTTCAGAGGAGAAACCACACAGAGATATGCCCATGAGCCAATTTCTCAAATGAAGATTTCTCTCAAAAGGCTCTAGGCTCTTTCAAGCTGGCAATGAAAACTCACTAGAAAAATAAACAATGCATCCTTTCATGTCTGTTCTCTTCACTCTTTCCTCCACCCTCTAAAAATCATCATTTTCACCCAACTTTCCTGGCATTGTTCTTTAAAAAATTATGATACTCCTGAGCAAGAGGGCACATGCCTTTGATCCCACCCCTTGGTAAGCAGATGTAGGTGAACCTATATAAATTCAAGTGTAACCTAGACTTTACAGGGAGCTCCAGAACATCCCAAACAGTAAGGTGAGACCCCCATTTCAAAAACAAAAAAAATATAGTTTCCAGAGATTGTTCCTTGGGTTGTATTCCTCTATAATGTAACATATCCAAGTTTTCAAATAACATATCCCTAAACCAGTAATGACATGGTGAATGGAATTAAAATGGGATAAACTATGGTACTTTTGTGTGTTCATTTTATCACCTGATAGGCCAGCTAATCCCTCAAACCATTGAAACAAAATATGAATGAAAAGGGAGAAATATGGAAAATATACTTTATTTGAAATTGGAATGTTTTAATGCATTAGTGTTTGTTGCTTACAAAAAAATATCTATGCAATATGTATGTGTGTTATGCCTAGAGAGGCTAGAAGAGTTTCAGATCCCTTGATAGTGGAGAAAGAGATTTTTGGGTGCTACTATGTGGGTCCTTTGGGAGAGTAGTCAGTGAGTAGAATAGACAGTGATCTTCAATACTGAGCAATCTCTCTTGTCACATTCATATTTTTCACCAACTTTCTGTGCTGATATGGCATACTGTCTTCATGCTAAAAGAAGGACCTGTATATTTTCATTGTTCAGAATCATATGACAGTGTTATGTCAACTGTATATTTCAATATTTTGTCAAGTAGTTTTTCTGTATATATTTTTTGTTTCCTTCTTCAAACACATTTTTTTTGGAGGATCAGTTTTCACTGAGTGTAGTTCAGTAAGGAACGGTTGAAATGATCCCTGAAAGTACAGGTACATGCCTTTAATCTCATCACTGGAAAGGCAGAGGCAGGCAGATCTCTGAGTTCAGGACCAGCTTGGTCTGCAGAGTGAACTCCAGGACAGCAGCAATTTAGTTTTCTCAGCATTATTTGCTGAAAATTCTGTCCCTTCTCCAATGGGTGTTTGTCAAATATCAGATTGCTATAGTTATATGCACATTGTCCTATTCATCTAACATGTCTATTTTTTTGTGCTGGTACCAAGCTGTTTTTATTCATACTGATCTTTAAAGTATCTTGATATATAGAAATGAGCCTCCCCATGAATCCTTGAATATCAAGCAAAAATGATATTACCTGGCATAGGGATCCTCCCTTTTGTTATTGATCCAGGAAAGTCCAGAGAAAAGGGAAGCTGTCTCTGTTGCTCTTGCCTGCCTCTCAGAACTAGAGGTAAGTCCTGTGCCTAATAACTATGTACATGTTACACATGAGATTGGAGACGTTGATCTGGAACTCTTCTGGAAGCCTCATTACAAGGATTGGATTACTTCTACTTCTAGCCAATGGTTGGTAAGCTGTCAAGAGAAAAATGCAAACAATAGTCATACCCAGCTGTAAAAGCAACCAACCACAGCACTGATGAGCATGGTGAGATACACTCAAGGGTGTGAAAGCAGCACTTGTCTTAGAAGTATCCAAAGGCAGTCTAATTGGACTTAATGACTGCTCATGGAAAAGTTTGTGTCTGATACTGAAAGAGAAAGTGAAAAATAAAGTGATACATCCTATGTCCTAGACAAGAACAGAAAGTTTTATAAAAAGAAAATGGCTGAGAGGTATCTCTATACCACTCTTTAGCATATACCCAAAGGAATCCCCATGCTTCACCTCAGAAAACTCTGTTAAGACTCATTCAAGTGGCATGTTTTTAAAGGAGCTGTTTTGTAAGCATTTATTTTTACTTAAGGTATAGTATTCCACACTATTGGTGTAAAAGCTTTTGATTGTCCACATATTTATCTCTCTCCTTCTTTTTAACACCTTCAAACATTTAGATAGCCTTTAGCCAATCTGTTTTTCCCATCATCCACCCTTTCCCTGCTGAGATCCTCTTCCTAACAAGTGTGCTTCATTGTCTCAGACTTTCTAGTTTTGTGTGAGCCAGTGAGTTTAATTAGAGCGACTTGACAACTTATGGTTGGGGGAGGAGAGCATTAGATACCCCTGAAGAACAACAGGGCATTCTCTTCCCCTCCAACAGTTAACTGACAGTTCTTCCTCAGGGAGGGGTGGAGACTCACTGGCCTCCCTTCAATGTAGCAGTTAACTGCCAATAGGACCCCAGGGAACAGGGCTGGGGCTTCCCTGGCCTCTCTGTCATCCATGATAAAGTATTGAAGCTTCAGCTTTCTGAAGGCCTGTGCTGATACCAATATCAGCACTGTGGCCAGCAGTGAGTGGGCTATGCCATGTGAGAACGACATCCTTTGGATGTCCATCTCCCCATCCTTTTACACTCTTTTCTCCACAATGTTCTCAATGTTCCCAAACCTTGAAACTAGGGGAGAGAATACAGCTGTGTCTTTTATCTTTTGACAAAGGTACCACTATATTGCCAGGAAGATCCAAAATCTCTATTCTCCCCCTTTTCCCTTGATATAGGATTAGAAACATATGTTATTGCACTCGCTGAAATCATTTTTTAAAAGACACAGTACTAAGTTTCTCAAGAGTATTCATATATCTGTAAAGATATATAGATATAGATATAAACAGATATATAGATATATAAATATATGAATATAAAGATATCAATACACATGTACATATAGACAAATATTCAGTATATATATAGCATATGTATGTAATACATGTACATATATATATCTGCATATGTATATATATGCAGATAATGTTGAAAGAAGAAGGAAAGATAAGTGGACAGAGATGAATCTCTTTGTAGATAGATGCACTTATACTTACATAGAAAATTGCATGGAAGAATTTCATTTCCTATCCCACCACAGGAAATGAAATCAGGTTGTTGTAAGGTTGTTGAGTAGAACTGTTGTCTGATATAATTTTAGTTGCTGGTATCTTTCCAATGCAGAGACAGGAACAAAACACTTTACTGGCACATAGGCATTCAGAAGAGTCAACAAGAGAACATGAATCTGCTTCCACTCTTATCTATTTGGTTGTTCATTTAGTCCAATCTTGTAAAACTGAACATTGCTCGGTATGCTCTCTTATTCTCATTGTTTGGTTCTATACCTCGGAATCAGCGAGTATGAACTATACTATGGATTTATAACTGTAGCATAGACAATATTTTGTAGACATAGTCACCTTTATTTATTCATCCACATAGCCATTTATGCTGTAATTGTCCTCGAGTCTGGAGGAGATTACAAGCACATACCATAAGTCTGATACCTATGATAAGTTTTTTGTGACTATCAATAGTCATTTCACTGAGACAAATGCCAAAAAGTGCAGTGTTTTGTGCACATATTTGTAGTGTGGGGGAACTCAATGAAGGAACAAATCCCACACTCAACTTTGGCTGCCAGAAATGTGCACACACATCTACATACACTTATACATATACAAAGAAATCACAGACACATACACATACACACACACACACACACACACACACACACACACACACTGTTCAATATCCTTGGCTATCAGGAAAATCGAAATCAAAACTACAATGATTTCTATCTCACTCCAGTTAAAATGTTATTATACAAAATAAATAATGACAAATGCTGGCAAGGATGCAGAGAAAAAAGGATTCCTATACTCTTGGAGAGGACCTAAATTAGTGTAGCCATTCCAGAAAGCAGTGTGGTAGCTCATAAAAAAAAAAAAAAAACTAGATCTCCTTCGTGATCCAGCTATCCCACCACAGGAAATGAAATCAGTGTGTCAATGAAATATTTTCACACTGTATTTACTGCAGAACTAATCACAATATCTATCTAATATACACAATCAACCCAATTGCCTGCTGATGGATAAATGGGAAGAAGAAATATTATTCAGCCATCAGGAAGAACAAGGTTATGTTATTAGCAGGAAAATGGGTGGAACCAGAATTGTATTTTATGTGAAATAAGTTACACAAAATAAGATAAGTACCCCATATTCTTTCATAAGTAGAAAAGGTTTTTTTGTTTTGTTTTGGTTTGTTTTGGTTTGATTTTTGTTTATTTGTTTGTATTAATCTTAAATGTAAATTTGTGACTTTCAGAGGTATGGAAGGAAAAGCGATGGGATAATGAAGGTATTTTTGGTCAGTGCATGTACTGAAATATTGCATACCTTGAATACATGCTAATAGTAATAACATAGATTAAAAATATGATAAGTGTATTAGTTAGGTCTACCTGCAAACTGCTGCATATGATGTTAAAGAAACATATACTATTAAAACTGGCTTATAAAGGATGCTGGCTTGCAAGACTGACTCAAAATAATGTAACAAAATAACATATGAGTCCTGGTTGGCCATTTCTCTGAATTTTTCCTGAAGGTATTTTGCTACTTTTAGTTGATTGATTTCGTTCTTTGCCTAATTGTAAAACTTTTTTTTAAACATTCATTGTGTATCCCTATCTTCCAGCCAAATTAAAAATTAACTTACAGTACCAATTGTTTACCAGAGAAAATGGGTTTTCTTCTGAATTTGGTTATGGGAATGGAAATGCTTCATGCAGATTCTGTGGGTCCTTGCCCTGATACAGTCCCTTTGAGCTTCCATTTCCGAGTGTAAGTCAGGGAACAGTGCTGCTTTCAGCACTTGTGCAGGAAATGAAAAAGAATGTGCTTTATAAACGACACAGATGTAGATCATAAAACTGTAGTGTGTTTACACTTTCAATATATGTATCTCACTGTCCCGCCTCCTCTCTCAGCTGGGAAACACAGGTGACATCCTCTTTTTCCAATATGCACACTTGAAAAGTTGCTCTGTTAACGATCCATTGCCTGAGTGGCACAGGTTGATACATTTTTCCAGGATAGGGAGCACATCTGTCTGCTTGATTTTCCTCACATTAGCAGTAGACTATGGCTTTATGTTTAATATTTTTTTCCAATGCAGATGTACTGAAATCTGGCCTACTGTTCCCCTTAAGCCTAAAAGAAATAAGATCACGCTAGGGCATGCTCAGCTTGTATTCTACTGGAGGGGTCATTACTGAAAGACCAAGAGCATCTCATTAGACAGTAGTTCTGCCCTCAAGGCAGCCCCGTGGCATGGCCTCTAAGGAGAGCTTTACAAGGCTTTCACAGTGCTGGTCCCCAAGATTTTTTTGGAACTAACATACAGATGTCCATCTGCTGCGTAGACACTGAGAGCATTGTTTTTGATGAGAGGATGTGTTCCTGGTTTCTAGTCACTGGTTGAGTACCTCTCCTGTTTCCTTGGGGAATTAGAGCTGGGGTCTTGGTTGTGGAAATCTCCAAAGAGCAGGCGACATAATTTTCAGGTTTTCGAATCTCACATTCAGCCCAGCCTCTAATTGCCCACCGAATTTCTGTTTACCATGCAAGGATAAGGGAGCACATGAGCCTTTTCTTTTTCTTACCTATAGGCTGAGACCTCCTTGCAGAAGGCTGGCAATTTTGCCTTGGGGGATATTTCGCAGCTCATTATTTTTTCTCTTTAGCTACGGTAGCCTCACTTCTGCTCATTACGCTCCGTTCACTACATCATTGCCTTTCTTTAATGTGGCTGGTCTATTAAATAGCCCTTACCTGGCAAAGCCCCCCCAGTGTCCCGCTTTCAGGACTTGGTTTGAAAAGCACTTTAATAAGCGAGGCTGAGGCACCAGTGTCCCGCATTTCCTCCAGCCACAGAGCCCCTTTGCAGCAGAGCGGGGATGCCACAGCACTCTTAGGACTCGCCGCCGCTTAGTGTTCAGAGGTTCCTGAAGGCTTTCACCACGACGCAGTGAGGTACACCAAAGGAACCACTCTTAGCAGAAGTATTGGCGTCCCATTTCTTCATCGCTACCAAATATCAAAAGGCAATTGATTAAATATTGATCTGACAACCTCTTGAAAGGGAGCAGGTGCTTCTCAACAATCTGGCAAGAAAACAGGGTCAGGAACACCAAATGCGGGTACTGCAAAAGCGTGTTTGTGAAATCTCCGTGTCTTCTTGCCATGATTAAAAGGCTTGTTAGTCACGGGTGAAGTCCTATAGAGCATATGTGCTCGAGTGTCACTTCATATTAAGCTGCATGGAATTCATGTTTCTTCTTTAGTCAGAATCCCTCAAACTGGCCCAACCAGTGCAGTTGCCTTTGAGCTTCGGATGAGCTTCTTTGGACTTTTTTTCAAGGTCAGTCCTTGAGCTGAGCCGCATCTCCAAAGACTAGTGTTAGAGTCTTTGTTTTCAGGTTCAGAAAGTCAGCTAATGGAATGCAAATGTGTACCCGGAGGATTCCCCGGCATGCGATAAGGACACATGCTCCACTATGTTCATAGCAGCCTTATTTATAATAGTCAGAAGCTGGAAAGAACCCAGATATCCCTCAGTGGAGGAATGGATACAGAAAATGTGGTATATTTACACGATGGAATACTACTCAGCTATTAAAAACAATGAATTCGTGAAATTCTTAAGCAAATGGTTGGAACTGGAAAATATCATCCTGAGTGAGGTAAGCCAATCACAAAAGAACACACATCGAATGCACTCACTGATCAGTGGAAATTAGCCCAGAAGCTCTGAATACCCATGACACAACTCACATATCAAATGATTCCCAAGAAGAAGGAAGGAGAGGGCCCTGGTCCTGGAAAGGCTTGATGCAGCAATGTAGGGGATTTCCAGGACAGAGAAGTGGGAGGGGGGTGATTGGGGAATGGGCGGAGGGAAGAGGGCTTATGGGACTTATGGGGAGGGGGGAACCAGGAAAGGGAAAATCATTTGGAATGTAAACAAAGAATATAGAAAATTTAAAAAAAGATTTGCCTGATTGAACACACAAACATACACATATATGTACATGTGTATGTATGTATTTTCTCCTGCTCTTATGGAGAAGTCTTTTGAAAGCAACTCCTCCTCCTCCTCCTCCTCCTCCTCCTCCTCCTCCTCCTCCTCCTCCTCCTTCTTCTCTCTCTCTCTCTCTCTCTCTCTCTCTCTCTATCTCTCTCCCCCCCTCTGGTATCCTTCCCTCCTCCTCCCTCTTAAGGCTATCATGGACTCTTATTTTTATATCTTTCCATGCTTGTTTGAGTTTTTCTTTTAATTTCCCAGAGCCCTGAATCCTCTCAGCTCAGTTGTAACAGACTTAGTTTTCCTTTATTTATTTTTTTATTTTTTATTTTTTTTCCTGGCCCTGGATCCTGTTCCCCAATCAGTGTAAGCTGGGTGACAATCATAAAGTGATTCTTGTTGTCCTGGTATGTTCAAAGTTGGTCCTAGCCATCCGCTTGCTCATTATTTCAGTAGAGATCTGTGAACCACTAGTACTCCACATGTTAAATGGAATTGCTATTTAAAATGTCTTCGGAAAGATTGTGCTGGGACTTAGCATTGAAATGAAAAGGTATCACGTACACCGAAAGGTATGTAAACAAACTGATGGGGCGTAGATTTGATATTAGCAAAGCAAATACTTATTATTGAAGGGATGACATCGGTTTCATATTTTCTAAAACACTTTATAAGAAGAAAGACACAGAGAAGTACATGAAGCTATATGTTATTTCGTTTCTGACATACAAGAAAAAGGTTGCCTTATGTTGAACAGTGGAATTAAATGCCAAATAATTGTCAGCTATTTCAGAATGGATAAGGGGAGTTTCAAAGCCCTGGGAAGCTGATGTGACCAATTCAGGTGCCAGTTATTCCTACAGTGAGTATCTGGTAACAACAAGCTGCTCACTTCGGGCATGTGTGAATCTGTATGAAGACTCTAAGTGATATTAGGTGTTTTCCTCAATTGCTTCTTTACCTTATTTTCTGAGACCGGGTCTCTTGACAAATCTGGAGCTCAGCTCATGGGATGGAGAGACTGTGAGAAGAAACTAGTGAGTCTCTGGGACCATCCTGTCTCTGTGACTGTGTACTAGGATTCCAGGCACACACCACTTTATCCATTCTTTTTATTTATTATGGGAATCCAAAATCATCCCCATACTTGTTTAGTAATCATTGTACACACTGAGCCATTTTCCAACTTTCTATAAACTACTCTGCTTCTAGCAGTCTTAGTTTCAGGGAAGGGATTATTAATACTGCTGATAAACCATCAGAATCCAATCTTGCCAAATGACCATCAGGGTCTTAGAAGGAAATCCTTCAATAGCAATAGAGAACTCTTATGAAACTCAACATCATCAGTGTTCTTGGTGGACAGTTCATCACCACTGAACTACTGCAGAAACCCACATTGACAATTTTTTCAACAATCTCAAAAAGTTAGACTCCATTCGAAGAAGTTCCATTAATGTATTTTAGCCCTACTCTCCTTGTGATGTATATGCACGTTGCATAGCTAATATGCTCTTTCTGTATGTGTAAACTATGGTTGGTGAGAGGACTCAACAGATGAAAGTCCTTACCACACAAACCTAACAACTTGAGTTCCATCACTAGAACCCATGGTAAACCTGGGCTCAATCCTTGGAACTCCTGATAAAAGGAGAAAATCGGATCCTACAAGTCATCCTCTGAGTTCCATATGCACATTGTGGCACATGAATGCCTACAATGATCACATCACACATACACACAGTTTAAAAGTTATATGATTTTGTCTTATAAAAAAGTATTATAGTGGTTTAAATGGATATGCTAGATAGATTTTTGTCTACACGACACAGGTAAAATCATCTGAGAGGGGGACATTTCAAATAAGAAAATATATCCATAAGATCTGATTGTAGGACAGCCTGTAGAAAATGTTCTCAATTAGTGATCAATGGGGGTCAGGGGTAGCCTATTGTGGGTGGTGCCATCCCTGGGCTGGTGGTTTTCTGTTCTATAAGAAAGCAGGCTGAAGGCCGGGTGTGGTGGTGCACGCCTTTAATCCGAGCACTTGGGAGGCAGAGGCAGGCAGATTTCTGAGTTCGAAGGCAGCCTGGTCTACAGAGTGAGTTCCAGGACAGCCAGGACTACACAGAGAAACCCTGTCTCAAAAAAAAAAAAAAAAAAAAAGAAAAGAAAAGAAAAGAAAAAAAAAGAAAAAGAAAGAAAGCAGGCTGAGCAAGCCATGGGGAACAACTCAGTGAGCAGCACCATTCCATGGCCTCTGCATCGGTTCCTGCCTCCAGGGTCCTGCCCTGTTTGAGTTCCTGTCCTGATGTCCTTTGATTATTAACTGATATTGAAGTTTCTTTGGCCTTTGTGTTTTACTGCAGCAATAGTAGCCCTAAGTAAGACAGTGGAAGTATTTCATTGCTTTTAAAATTTTGGTCACATCTATATGGAGAATTGCCAAAAAAAAAAAAAAAATGAAAAATGCATCTACACAAGATCCAGCTATAAAACACTCTCGTGCCGGGCAGTGGTGGCACACGCCTGTAATCCCAGCACTTGGGAGGCAGAGACAGGCGGATTTCTGAGTTCGAGGCCAGCCTGGTCTACAGAGTGAGTTCCAGGACAGCCAGGGCTACACAGTGAAACCCTGTCTCAAAAAAATCCAAAAATAAAAACAAACAAACAAAAAATACTCTCGCACATGTATCCAAAGGACTCGACATCTTACTCAGTAGACACTTGCTCAGCCATGCTCACTGCTGCTCCCTTCACAATAGCTAGGACATGGAAACAACCCAAACCTCCTTCAACTGATAATGGAAATGGGGTACAGGTACACTACGGAATAGTATTCAGATTTAAATAAAAATGAAACCATGAACTTTGTGAGAACATGAATAGAACTAGAAAATAAAATCTACTGAGATAATGCGGATGCAAAAAAAAGGTTGCATAGTGTCTCTCATTCGAGGCTCCTACCACCAAATCTTCAGAGACGAGAACATATCCTGGAGTAACTACAGGATACAGGAAAATAAAAAGTGACCAGTGCTGGAGTAGAGTGGTGGGGAGCAGTAGATAGGGGAGTAGCAAGGTACAAGTGATCTGATCTGGGAAAGGAAAGCTGAGAGGCTCTATGAAAGAGGGGGAGAGGGCAGGAGATATAGAAAAAGGAGGGAAGGGTAAAATAATAGTGAAAGTGCCTGGAAAATCATAATGAAGCATACTATAAATCTTTACTTTTCAAAAAGCCCTTATAACACATTTAAATCTGTGCATACACATACATATATAGTTTTAATGAAATTTCCACATTTGGGTTGCCAATGTTTCCCAAGATCAAAAGATGACCTAATAAAAACCCCAAACCAGGAATGAAAAACGCTCTTTTGAGTTATAACAAGAGGGTCATACAAGAGACTCACCAAAACATTACCATGCTATTGCTCCTTTGGCAAGAGGTGGAAGGTAAGTCTTTATTGTTGAAGAAACGAGGTACTTTAGACACAGGGCCAGAGGGATCTGACCTCAATGTTTCAACCTGAGGACTGGCTTTCATGGTATGAGAAGCCTTTCAAGCTTCCAAATGGGGAATAAATCAATACATATTCCTATACAGCTATGATGCCTCTAAGGCACTACTAACGTGGCATGGTGATTCTAAGGGTACAGTTGTGGGACACATACCTTAGTGGTACCTAGCAATTCTCTAGTTGGACTTAAGACCCACTCAACAGGAGGAAAATCATGCCTAGTACCGGAAATGTAGCCAACTACCTAGAACTAGTAAAGTCACGGGTATTGGAAGATAACCTATAACTATTACTTTACCAAACCAGCATAATCCCTAACTGTATTCTAAATATTTACCCTCATGCTCACCGATAAGTATAGTTCTCACTCCTCAACAAGGAAACTTCTCTTTGCAATAGGACAGAGATCATTACAGAAAACCCCAACCAATCAAAATGCAGAATTGTAAAGCTCAGTGCCAATGGATATATTGACAAGACAACTCCTGAACCTGAGGCTCAAGGAACATTTTGAAAGTGGCTACAGAAAGATTGAAAGAGCCAGAGGATCCAGGAATTTGCTGTGAGATTGTGCCTCCTAGTAGTCTCAGAAGCTTTATACATACCATCTCACCATCATGGGTGCTTAAATGTGAGCTGAATAAAGATTACATCAATAAACATGCTAATATGCCAGCGAAATCATCTCTTCTCATAGAAGAACATACCAAATGGCCAGGCCTGAAAACATTATATAGACTGAGTAGGTTATATATATTTAGGAATACATGTATCTATGTGTTTATTTTATATATGTTTATATACATATAAATATTACATATATTCATATATATGCTTAAATATATTCACATGCACATACATATATATGCATGCAAACTACTCTCTATCTGGCTTTAAGATTTTCTGTTTGATATACCAATGTCACTCACGATTTCCATTGGCATTAATATTGATGACTGTGATGGTCAATATTTGTCAACTTGGCAGGATCTAGAATTACTAGCCAAATCTCTGGGGGCAATGTCTGAGGGAGATTCTATCCTGGACTAATGGCTGTGGAGACCCACACCCCTGTCTGTGGGCAGTACCACTCTATAAACTGTGATTCTAGACCAAATAAGAAGGAACGAGGGAGTTGAGCAACAGCAGTCATCTCTCTCTCTGCTTGTTGAGTGTGGATATAGTGGTCAGCCAGCTCATGTTCTTGCTACCAGATTCTCTACCATAATACCCTTGAATGTGGGCCCAAAGGAATCCTTCCTCTCTTGAAAAGTACATTTTGTTACATCTATTTTTTTTTTGTTAAACTACAGCAGATTTTTGGTTCTGTTGTTAGTGTTCATTAATTGTGCACATTAATGGGTTTCATTTTGACATTTTCATACATGCATCCATAATATTTTAGTCACATCTACCCTACGTTACTGGCGTTATAAGGCCTTCTGTTGTTTTCCTTCCTCTTCCCTAATAAATCCTTCTGCTTTTTTGTGGTTTTGTTGTTTAGATTCCACATATGAGAGGAAACCTGAAATAGTTGTCTTCCTGAGGTTGGCTTATTTCACTTAGCACGATCATCTCTAGTTCCATTCCTTTCCCTGCAAAGAGTATGGTTTTGTTTCTCTTAACAGCCAAATTATATCCCATTGTTTGGTGGCATATAGCATTATGGGTCATGTTACAATTGCTGTCAACTTAGATTCAGTAAAGCACAGAATGGTGAACTGAATGTTAGCAGAAAGCATAGGAGAAACTTTGGCCTTACTTAAGAAGAGATTCTAGCCTTCTCTCCCTCCATTGGCTGGCATGCTAACAATGGAGTGCTAAATGGTAAGACCCTAGCCATGCAAATTTGAATTAAAATTTACTTGCATTTTCATGAGCTACTTTCAACAGCTCTCTTCTTTATGCTATGTATGATGAATATTTAAGTGTAGGAGTCCTTATTTATTTATTTATTTATTTATTTTCTATATTCTTTGTTTACATTCCAAATGATTTTCCCTTTCTCAGTTCCCACATCCCCATAAGTCCCATAAGCCCTCTTCCCTCTGCCCATTCTTCAATCACCCCCTCCCACTTTTCTGACCTGGAAATCCCCTACAATGCTGCATCAAGCCTTTCCAGGATCAGGGCCCTCTCCTTCCTTCTTCTTGGGAACCATTTGATATGTGAATTTTGTCTTGGGTATTCAGAGCTTCTAGGCTAATATCCACTTATCAGTGACTGCATTCCATATGTGTTCTTTTGTGATTGGGTTACCACACCTAAGATGATATTTTCCAGATCCAACCATTTGCCTAAGAATGTCATGAATTCATTGTTTTTAATTGCTGAGTAGTATTCCATTGTGTAAATATACCACATTTTCTGTATCCATTCCTCCATTGAGGGACATCTGGGTTCTTTCCAGCTTCTGACTATTATAAATAAGGCTGCTATGAACATAGTAGAGCATGTGTCCTTATTGCATGCCTGGAAATCCTCTGGGTATATGCCCAGGAGTAGTATAACAGGGTCCTCCAGAAGTGTCATGCCCAGTTTTCTGAGGAACCACCAGACTGATTTCCAGAGTAGTTGTACCAGCTTGCCACCCCACCAGCAGTGGAGGAATTTTCCTCTTTCTCCACATCTTCACCAACACCTGCTGTCTTATGAGTTTTTAATCTTAGCCATTCTGACTCGTGTGAGATGAAATCTCAGGGTTGTTTTGATATGCATTTCCCTAATGATTAATGATGCTGAACATTTCTTAAGGTGCTTCTCAACCATTTGAAGTTCTTCAGGTGAAAATTCTTTGTTTAGCTCTGTACCCCATTTTTTAATCAGGTTATTTGGCTCTCTGGAGTCTACCTTCTTGAGTTCTTTGTATATATTGGATATTAGCCCTCTGTTGGATTTAGGGTTGGTGAAGATCTTTTCCCAATTTGTTGGTTGCTGTTTTGTCCAATTGACAGTGTCCTTATGCTGGAAGATCAAGAATTGACAAAGGGGACCTCATAAAATTACAAAGGAGTCCATTTTCTACACTAGATATTTTCCATTAATTTATTCACTTTACAACCCAATCACAGCCCTCTCCCAGTTCTCCCTCACACAGCCTCTCCCCATCCCCAGTTCCCTTCTTGTCCTAACTTCTTTTCCCTTATTAGAGTTTATTTAAGTAAACTTATTGTTTAATGTATCACACTGTTGCACACATACTAGGATCTTACCAATCAAGCCTTTAATATTTACTTAATGTGCACATACAGGAAGAATGATATGATTTAGAAGGTCAGTGATATTTTCATGATGGAACTAGAATTAGAGGTGAGACTTGAAGGATAAATCAGAAGCAGCAGAGGTATATTGCAGGAGAGAGAGGATTCCAAAGAGAAAGAATATCCCAGAGAGAGCATGCAGCTTGACAGTGAGTGGAAAATCAATAGATGTGGAGAGGGAGGAAGGGAGGGAAGGAGGGAGGGAGGGAGGGAGGGAGGGAGGGAGGGAGGGAGAGTTCAACAGGGAAGCAGTCATGGTGGGCTGTGTAAGTCCTGTTGGGATTTTTTTAGTTCCTCCTGAGGGTAGTAGAAGAGGTACTAAAAATTTTATGCTTTTCTTGAGCTGCCTAAAAATTTTCCAATGAAATTAATATTTGTTATTCTTTCTTAAAAGTATTTGAAGGAGATTTCCTGAAAGAAACTTGGGATAAAAGCATTCCTTTATTTAGCCAAGACCTGCATGGAAGCTTCTTTTATATCTAATCTGTATTTCTTTATATACCATATATATGTATGTATGTATGTGTATATATATATGTGTATATATATATATATATATATATATATATATAGTTTTGGAGACTTAAATTCATTATTGTTCTCTATGCTTTTCCTATGTGGTAATGAAGTCTAACAGAACAGGAAAAACCCATGTGTTACATGTTAACCTGACTACTGTTTTAGTTGTTTGAATGTGATGGAGTCTGATCCAAAAAAAATAAACAAGGGCCATTTATTGGAATCTTTTGTGCTCCTAGAGAGATGGGATAGCTTTCTGGAGTTTTTTCTTCCTTAGAATAATGATTATAGATCCTATTACTATATTTATTAGCAAACCTGAAGACCTATGGCCTTTTTTTGTAAGGAAAAAAAATACACGGAGACAAGGCAAATCATCGCTATCACTGCAGCGAGTCTAACAACTTGTAAAATTTTAAACAGGATTTTTTGTTTAACTTGGTAAATTCTTTGATTTATTTCAGAGGTCATTTGTTGAGTGACTGCCGTATGCCAGGGAGTACACTTGATTTTGAAGACACAGAGAAATAATTCTTCTCTTAGGAAACTAATAGGCTTTGTGATAAAAACAAATTCTGTTCACCTACAGAAACAAGTATCTGTTCACCTACTAAATGATGGGATGAAAAAAATTGAAAGCAGTGTGAGAAGACTGGGCAAGCAGGGAAAGCCCATCTCCCTGGCCTCTCCTCAAAAGTCATTTTATTTTCTTTTTGTAATTTTTAAAAATTATTTTATTTACCTTCCAGATGTTGCCCCCACTTCTGGTCCCCCCTCACACAGTTCCTTGTCCCATTACTCCTCCCTCTTTGCCTCCAAGAGGGTGCTCGCCCCCTCCCCCAGCCATCCACCTTCCCTGGGATCTCACATCTCTCCAGGACTAGACTAGGAGATAGTCCTCTGCTGTATATGTGCTGGGGACCTCAGACCAGCCAGTGTATGCTGTCTGGTTGGTGTCTCAGTCTCTGTGTGCTCCCAGGGGTCCAGGTTAGTTGAGACTGCTGGTCTTCCTAGAGGGTCACCCTCTCCTTCAGGTTCTTCAATCTTCCTCTATTTCAACAATATGAATCCCTGACTTCAGTCCAATGGTTGGGTGTAAGTATCTGCTTCTGTCTCAATCAGCTGCTTATTGGGTCTCTCAAAGGACAGCCATGCTAGGCTCCCGTCTGCAAGCACATCATAGCATAAGTAATAGTGTCAGGCCTTGGTGTCCCTAATGAGATGGATGCTAAATTGGGCCCATCACTGAACCCTTTCTTTCAGTCTGTTCACCAGTTTTATCCCTGCATATCTTTTAGACAGGAACAATTCTATGTCAGAAATTTTGACTGAGGATTGGTAACCCTGTCCCTCCACTTGAGGACTTGTCTACTGGAGGTGGACTCTTGCAGTTCCCTCTCCCCACTTTTGGTTTTTTTTTCACCTAAAGTCACCTCCATTGAGTCCTGAGAGTCTCTTACCTCCCAGGTCTCTGGTACTTTCTAGAAGGTTCCCCCCTACTCACATTCCAGATGTTATATATTTCCATTTATTTTCCTGGCTGTCTGGGCTTCTCTCCTGCTACCCACATACCCAATCCTGTTCTCCTTTCCCCTCCCTGTTCCCTCTCCCACCCAAGTACCTCCTTCCCTCTGCCTCCTGTGATTATTTTCTTTCCCTTTCTAAGTAGGATTGAATCATCTTCACTTGGGCTTTTCTGCTTGTTACACTTACTGCTCCCCTTTGCCTCCAAGAGGGTGCTCCCCCTCCCCCCTCCACCAGCCATCCACCTTCCCTGGGATCTCACATCTCTCCAGGACTAGACTAGGAGATAGTCCTCTGCTGTATATGTGCTGGGGACCTCAGACCAGCCAGTGTATGCTGTCTGGTTGGTGTCTCAGTCTCTGTGTGCTCCCAGGGGTCCAGGTTAGTTGAGACTGCTGGTCTTCCTAGAGGGAAGTTGTGTTCCTAGATGTGGGTTGTATTCTAGGTACTCTGTATTTGTTAGCTTGTCAGTGAGTACATGCCATTCATATCCTTTTGGGTCTGGGCTACCTCACTTGGGATGATATTTTCTTGTTCCATCCATGTGCCTGCAAAATCCATGATGTCCTCATTTTAATAGCTAAATAGTATTGTGAACCACATTTTCTGTATCCATTCTTCTGTTGAAGGACATCCGGGTTGCTGCCAGCTTCTGGCTATTACAAATAAGGCTCCTATAAACATAGTGTAGCACATGTCTTTGTGGTATGGTAGGACATCTTTTGGATATATGCCTAGGGGTAGTGTAGCTGGGTCTTCATGTAGAACTATTTCCAGTTTTCCGAGGAACTGCCAAACTGATTTCCAGAGTGGTTGTAGCAATGTGCAATCCCACCAGCAATGGAGGAGTGATCCTCTTTTCCCACATCCTTGCCAACATGTGCTGCCATTTGAGGTTTTGATCTTAGCCATTCTGATTGCTGTGAGGTAGAATCTCAAGGTTGTTTTGATTTGCATTTTCATGATAACTAAGGGCTTAGAACATTTCTTTAAGTGCTTCTTGGCTACTCCAGATTCTTCTGTTGTGAATTCTCTGTTTAGCTTTGTACCCCATTTTGAAACTGGGTTATTTGTGTTTTGGAGGTTAATTTCTTGAGTTCTTTATATATTCTGGGTATTATCCCTCAATTGGATGTGGGATTAGTGAAGTTTTATTCCCAATCTGTAGGTTCCTGATGTGTCCTAGCCACAAATGGTATAAAATATCTTGATGTAACTCTTACCAAGCTTGTGAAAGATCTATATGACAAGAACTTCAAGTCCCTGAAGAAGATGGAAATATCTCCCAAGCCCATTGATAGGTAGGATTAACATAGTGGAAATAGCCATCTCACCAAAAACAATCTAAAGATTCAATGCAATCCCCATCACAATTCCTTTACAGACATGGAAAGAGCAATTCTCAACTTCATATGGAAAAAAAAAACCCAGGGTAGCAAAACCAATTCTTAACAATGAAAAAGGTTCTGGGGGAATCACCATCTCTGACCTCAAGCTGTGCTACAGAGAAATAGTGATGAAGACTGCATGGTACTGCATGGTACAGACACAGGCAGAACGATCACACACACACACACACACACACACACACACACACACACACTATGGTCACTTGGTCTTTGACAAGGAAGCCAAAACATAAAGTGGAAAAAGAAAGCATCTTCAATGAATGGTGCTGGTCTAACTGGCAGTTTGTGTGTAGAAGAAATCAAGTCCAAGTGTATCAGTGTTCTTAACATAAGACCAGGTACACTGAATCTAATAGCAGAGAAAGTGGGAAAGAGCCTCAAACACATTGGCACAGGGGGAAATTTCCTGAACCAATGGCTCAGGCTCTAAGATCAACAATTGATAAATGTGACCTCATGAAACTAAAAAGCTTCTGTAAGGCAAAAGGCACCTTCAATAATCAGATAGTTTTAAAACCCTGCTTCGATTAGATTTTGAGCTTAAAATTTCTCCTATGGGCTCTTGTTTTTGTAACTTAATTCTTCAGCTGGTGGTATGATTTTGAAAGGCAGTAGACCAATTTGGTGTGAGGCATAGTTGGAGAAAGTAGGTCACTGGGATGGATCCTTGGGGATAAAGTTAACTTGGCCCTTTCCTACTCTGTTCTTTCTAGTCTAGCCATCACACGAGGAATTCTGATACTATGGAGCTGTACAGCCATGATTCCTCACCATTGTAGATTGAAATGCTCTGAAGCAGAATCCAAGAGAAATCTTTTCTCCCTCAAGTTATTTCTGTCAGGTATTGTATCACAGCAAGTACAAGTGATATACCTCCTGTTTCTTTTCATGCTTGTCCACTTGGAGACCCAAGCTACATTTACTGTCTTGGTCTAACATGTCAGACAACTAGTTACAACATCCTGACTGGTGAGGCATCCTTGACCTTCGCAGTCCTTTAGACTCCTCAGCCTTTCCTTCACCAAGCTCAGTGTTGGCTGCTTCCTAAGACATACTGTATCTTCTCTGACACCTTCAGCATCCTAAGTATTTCCTACATCTAGCTCCAAACTCCTGAAGAATCTTATGATTACTCTGCTTAAAATTTATAAACGATTTTCTAATGCTTTCAGGAAAATATTTAAGCCCAAGAAAAGATTACATGGGCATTCACGATGAAAGCCTGACTCACCTCTCTAGCCCTGTTCCACTCCTCCACTTAGTTTTCCTCAAGCTTCCTCTTCTACCAGCAGACACAGCAAGCTCTTATTCCAACTTGCACAGTTTTTCATTTTGCCAGGCTTATCTTCCACATCTTTATTTGGCTGGCCTGCAAAGTTCAGTTTAGATAGTTTTTGCCTATCTCAGGCCCTTTTAGTTTCTAGTCAGATATCCCTCAACACATGGTTTTGTTGTAACATCTAAGACATTACATGGAATGCTTGTTAACCCTTTGAGTCAATGTAAGCTTCATGAAAAGTTCATGTCTGTTATAATCTACTCTGTGTAAGTGCAATGTCAGCCATAGTTACTGTCACACAAATACAACACCCAATTTTTTTGATGAAAGAATGATCCTCTTTTTATTTTCAGAGAGTCAAAATGGTTATTAAAAAAACACCCAGGAATGTATATCCACCTTGGGAATGAAAAGATAGGCACTTCTCAGCTAATAGCAAGCCACACATTCAGATCTAGGAGATAGCATAGCCAGGACCACTTTAGAATGGTTTTCTGAAAATGTGATTCCAGCAAGCAAACACAGAAAGTGACAGCCTGGAATAGTTAGTACCTTCACAGTCATCTGTGAGTGCAACGTAATTATGCTATACACTTATCTCTGTTTTTTTGTTTGTAGTGTTAATAAAACTAGAAAATGTTGGAGCTAGCTTTAAGAGCATGTTAAGTATAACAAACTTACTCTAGGTACAGTAATGAAGCTAATACAAAATAGGGACAAAGAAATTACATTTTTTTTTCTGATAGATGAATGTGGATGACAGGTAAAATATTTAAGATTAAAACATTCTAGAAGACAGCAAGTGAAAACTAATAAAATTCTACTGGGGGAAGAGAAATAAAGCAGAAGCTCAAAGTAGTAATTAAACAAAATTTATGGGCTTCCTTACCAGTAGACTGCTATAAGGAATTACGTTTCATTGGGTCTGGGGGCAGGATCCAACTAGTTAAGACTGTCTTATAACTAGGACATGATTGAAGTGACCTATGTCTTTATTAGTGGATTGGTGATAGCCTAGTGTCATAATAAGACTGGAGCTTCGAGAAAGCTTTGCAAAACCTCTGGCCTCTAGTGGGTCATGTAGAACCATTCCCAAACTGCTAGTCAGGAAAAGGTGACAAAATTATAGAGAGCAATAAGACGCCTGTCCCAATCAACCTCTCAACATACTTTTGAAAGCCAAAAACCCAAGACATAAACAAATAAATATTAAGAAGAGTTGAGATATCTCAATTTTAAAGAAATAAAGAAAATGATACTAGCATTACTAATCTGAAAATATCTTTAATATTAATATATTAGTGTGTGGTTATCAAAGAGATAAAAGAATAATAATATAGAAAGGATAGCTATGGAAATAAGAAAACTGGCCCAAACAAAATAGGGATGAGTAGGACTGAATGGATCTTTCAGTAGTCTTGGAAATAAATACATAAATATGAAAATAAGTAAGCCAATTGATGAATTATGTCAGTTTTTGAAAAGAAAATTAGTGAAATGGAAGATAGCCCTGTAGAACACAAAGAACACAGCACAGAGATACAAAAAGATGCAATGAAGGCAGGTCAACAAGACTGGGTGAAGTTGCCAGTGTGTGTATAATGGGAATTCAAAGCTGAATTTCCTAAATTATGAAAAGCCGTTAAATTAAAAGTCATGCCAAATTCTTAACAATAAGTCAACATCAGATTGAACTAAAACCTCAGGACATCAAGAACAAAGTGAAAAAGTTAATAGTTATAAGAAAGACGAGACTATCTTGAAAAGGAATTAAAGCCATGATGTATTTTCAGCGATAATAGATGTATGTCACTGGATCGTTAATCTGATAAGAGAAGGCAACCTTTAACTTAGAACTTTATTTTCAGCTAAAATATTATTTCATCATGAGGTTAAATAAAGGAATGTTCAAAAGTAAAGAAATCATACATGAACTAGAATGATATTTCAGTAATAGAGCTCAGAAGAATGAGGAAAGAAATACATATAGTATAAAATGGTAATGTTAACTAGTATTTACTTTGTTTTATTTGTTATTCTTTTTCTTTACTCTTCTCTTATACAATACATCCAACCCAAAGTTTGCCCTCCTTCCACTCCTCTTAGATCCTACCTCCCAATCACTACCTTCCCTATTCCCACAGATCCACTGCTCCTCTGTTTCCTTTCAAAAAAGATTAGGCCTCCCAGGGATATCAACAGAACATGGCATAACAAGTTACAATAAGGCTGGGCACAAACCCTCAAAACAAACCAAATAATCCAATTCAAAATGGCACACAGAGCTCAACAGAGAATTTTCAACAAAAGAATCTCGAATGGCCAAGAAGCACTTAAAGAAATGTTCAAAGTCCTTAGTATTCAGGGGAAATGCAAATCAATATGACCCTTCACCAGTCAAAATGGCTAAGATCAAAAACTCAAATGGCAGTACATGTTGGCAAGGATGTGGGGAAAGAGGATCACTCCTCCATTGCTGGTGGGATTGCACACTGCTACAACCACTCTGGAGATCAATTTGGCAGTTCCTTAGAAAACTGGAAATAGTTCTACATGAAGACGCAGCTACACTACTCCTAGGCATATACCCAAAAGATTCCCCACCATACCACAAGGAAATGTGCTATACTATGTTTATAGCAGCCTTATTTGCAATAACCAGAAGCTGGGAACAACCCAGATGCCCTTTAACAGAAGAATGAATACAGAAAATGTGGTTCATTTACACAATGAAATACTATTCAGCTATTAAAATTGTAGAGAGCCTTATTGAGGTGCCATGCCACCTAGCTGGAACTTGACATTGAACAATGTGAAGTTCCCCTCTAGCCTTTGAGTGGGAACTCCTGTGTCAGCCATAATCCCCTCCACCTAGGGTGGAGTGCTCAGACCAAGGTGAAGCCTATTGTTCAAGTACCTGCAGTTTCCTGAGAAACACTAGCCACCTGTGGAGCAACTGAAGTGATTCTGCTGAGAAGCTTCCAGCCTTTTCCCCCTGCCTATATATATTTGGAGTTCTTCATTAAACTTTGAGACCTTGAATAGCAGGTGTTATCTTGGCCTTCATCTCTTTTTGTCGCCTTCCCATAGATCCCCAGCTTCCCTTCCAGGTAACCTGTCCTATGTAACTGTGGACAGTTACAAAAAATGAGGACGTAATGGACTTGCAGGCAAATGGATGGAACTAGAAAATAACATCCTGACTGTGTACTCACTGATAAGTGGATGTTAGCCATAAAACACAGAATATCCATCATACATCTCACAGATTCAAAGATGTTGGATCAAGGAAGCTTGAATTTCACTTAGAAGGGGGAACACAATAGTTGTGGGAGACAGAGGAAAGGAGGGACCTGTGTGGAGGGGGGAGGAGGAGGGTAATGGAGGGCAGGACAGGTATAGGGAGAGACAGGAGAGAGGCCTAGAGGGCCAGGACAATCAATGGAAATATGCAGGTGATGGAGTTGGGGTGGGGTGGGGAGGTGGGAGAAATCTCTAAGAAGTCCCAGAGACCTAGGATGGGGAGACTTCCAAGAGTCAATGAGGGTGACCTTAGCTGAGATGCCTAATAATGAAGACATGGAACCTGAAGAGTCTAGTTCCTGTAGCCAGGCTGGACCCCCAAGGGATTGATAAAGACACTCACATGCCCACAAAATTTTCAACCCCAAATTTGTCCTGTCTAAAAGAAATTCAGGGTCAAAGATGGAGCAGAAACTGAAGGAATGGCCAATCAATAATTGACCCAACTTGAGACCTAGTCCATGGGCAAGCACCAATCCCTGACGTTATTAATGGTACTGTTATGCTTGCAGACAGGAGACTAACATAACTGTCCTCTGAGAGGCTCCACCCAGCACTTGACTGAAACAGATGCAGATACCCACAGACAGACATTGGATGGAGCTCAGGAACTCTTATGGAACAGTTGTGGGAATGATTGTGGGCCCTAAAGGAACTCCATAGGAAAACTGAGTCAACTAACCTGGACCCCTAGGAGCTCTCAGAGACTGAGCCACAAACCAAAGGGCCTACATGGGGGCAGGTGAACTAAGGCCCCCAGCACATATGTAGCAGATATCTCCATGTGGTAACCCCAGCAACTGGAATAGAGGCTCTCCCTGAAGGTGTAGCCTGACGTGGTAACCATTCCTTAATAGAGCTGCCTTGTCTGGCCTCAGTGGGAGAGAAGGCACGTAATCCTCCAGAGATTGATGTGCCAGTGTACAGGGAATACCCAAAGGAGCCCCCTCTCAGAGGAGAAGGAGAGGATAGAGGGACTCTGGGAGGGAGGTCCAGGAGTGGGCAGCATTTGGAATATAAGCCTCTACTTCTTTACTCTCTCCCCTCTGCCTTTCTCTGCCTCTATTACCCCCTTATCTCTCCTCCCCACGCCCTAAGTAAACTCTATTCTATACTTAAAAAAGCAGAGAAGGCCTCCCAGGGATCAACTAAACATGGCATAACAAGTTATAGTAAGACTAATCACAAACTCTCATAGCAAGGCTGGACAAGGCAGGAAAAGAATCCCAAGAGCAAGCAAAAGAGTCAGAGACATCCCCTACTCCCACTGTTAAAAATCCAACAAAAGACCCCAAGCCAGAAGTAAAGTTAGTGAAAAATATTTCCTATTTTGTAGGCTGCCATTTTTCCTATTTATGGTGTTCTTTTTTTTATTGGATATATTCTATATTTACATTTCATTTCCCTTTTTTTGTTTCCCCACTCCCCTAAGGTTCCACATGCCCTTTTCCCTCCCCCTGCTCCTTCATCCACCCCTTCCCACTTCCCTGTTCTGGTATTTCCCTACACTGATGCTTTGATCCTTTCCAGCACTAGTGTCCACTCCTTTCTTCTTGTCAGACATCATTTTATATGTGATTTATGTCTTTGGTGTTCCAAGATTCTAGGCTAATATCCACTTATCAGTGACTGCTTACCATGGGTATTCTTTTGAGACTGGGTTACCTCACTTAGTATGATGTTCTCCAGCTCCATCCATTTCTCTAAGAATTTCATGAATTCATTGTTTCTAATGGCTGAATAGTATTCCATTGTGTATGTATACCACATTTTTCGTATCCATTCCTCCGTTGAGGGACATCTGGGTTCTTTCCGGCTTCTGGCTATTATAAACAAGGGTGCTATGAACATAGTGGAGCATGTATCCTTATTGTATGCTGGGGAGTCTTCTGGGTATATTCCCAGGAGTGGTATGGCTAGATCCTCCGGAAGTATCATGTCCAGCTATTTATGATGTTCTTTACCTTACAAAAACTTTTCGGTTTCATGAGGTACCATTTACTAATTGTCATTCTTATTCCCTGCATTTACGGTTTTCTGTTCAGGAACAGTTGTCCTATGCCAATGCATTAAAGGATATTCTCTAATTTCTCTTCTATCAGGTTCAGTGTACCCATTTTCTCTTCAGGCTTTTGATCCATTTGGAGTTGAGTTTAATGCAAGGAGATATGTATAGACTTATTTGCATTCTTTACATGCAGACATCCTTGTTTACTAGCAACATTTGAACATTTGTGGAAGATCCTGACTTTTTTCCTTTATGTATTTATGTCTTTTGCATCAAACCTTAGGTGTCCATATGTGTGAAGATTTACATCTAGATCCACAATTCGATTCCATTGATCAATTTTTCTGTTTTTATGCCAACACTATGCAGTTTTTATTATTGTAGCTTTTTGTTACTGTTTGAAATCAGGAGTGGTGATATCTCTTTTATTAATTGTTTAACTCTCCTGGGCTTTTAGTTTTTCATATGAAGCTGAGTTTTGTCCTTTCACGGTCTGTAAAAAATTCTGTTAGAATTTTGATGGTGATTTCATTGAATCTGTTAATTGTTTTTTTTGTTTTTTTTTTTTGTTTGTTTGTTTGTAAGATGACTGTTTTGACCATGTTAATCATATTGGTCTATGAGCATGGGAAATCTTTCCATATTCTGATATCTTATGCAATTTCTTTCTTCAAAGAATTGATGTTTTGTTACAGAAGTCTTTCACTTGCTTGGTTAGAGTTACCCCCAAAATATCTCATTATTTGCAGCTATTGTGAAAAGTGTTGTTTCCCTGACTTCTTGCCCAATCCATTTGTTTTTTTGCATATAGGAGGCCCACTGACTTTTGTGAGTTAATCTTGTATCAAACTAATTCAGTGAAGGTGTTTATCAGCTGTAGGAATTCCCTGGTAGAAATTTTGGGTTTGCTTATGCATAATTTCATATCCTTTGCAAATAATAGTACTTTGACTTCTTCCTTTCCAATTGGTATCCTCTTGATCTCCTTCAAACGCCTTACCGCTTTAGCAAGAACTTCAAATACTATACTGAATTGATGTGGAGAGAGTGGACAGCCTTCTCTTATTCCTGCTTTTAGTGCAATTGCTTTGAACTTCTCTCCATTTAATTTAATTTTGGCTATAAGCTTGCCGTGATTTGCTTATTATTTTTAAGTATGTCTGTTTTTATCAACCATGGGGACAATTTCAAGGTACCTAATAGCTAACATTTTGTCTTTCTTTTCCCCTAAGTTTAGAAATGGTATACTTTAACCTATGCATAATGCTGTCACTGCAAATATCTGCACCTTCAACATCCTATCCAACAATAGGATAAAATCTTGAAAAATTCACCCATTGGCATTGTGTTTACTATCCCTAACAGGAGCCACTTCCTGGATTGCTTCTGAAAGTGATTTTTGAAACTTCTTCTAGGGAAGCAGGTAGGCTGACTGCAGAACTTCACCCCTCCCAGTGCGTCTCTAAATTCAGTTCCCCAGCTGTATCCCCAACTCTATAGCAGAACACCTGCTGCAGCCTTCCCCAACACTACACCCTGTCATCTCCATCTCCAGTGGATCACACAGATCTTCCTCTCCAGATATCTCTTCTCTGCCTACTCTTTTATCCAAGCCCCCAACTCCAGCAGGCACTCCCTGGGAACTCACAGGCCACACCGACCAGGGAAACAAGTTGACTAACTACAGATCTTCACCTCTCCCTCCATTCATTCAAGTTCAATCCCCCAGTCTCATCCCCAGCTCTGTAGTATAGGCCTTCTACTGTGGCCTCTCCTCACTCCCTGCTCTCATTCCTAAGAGCTGGGATCAGTGGAATACCCTGTCTTCCTTCCTCATGTGAAGACACTCCATTGCCTTAGCCCATCTTTATTTCTAAGCCTCAAGTACCAAAACCGGGAAACACATTTTATATGGACCACCAGTAGCCATACCCATCAGGACCCCAGAAGAATTTTTTGACCCAGCAACACACAACCACCGTACTCTCTTAAGAACTAGATATGAAAGAGAAACCAAGGAACAAAACACCCACCCAATAAAGTTAAGACCAGATATCAGCCCTTAGAATTAAAACCATACCAATCCCAGATGCCTAGACATAATCATAAAAAATACAATCAATAGCATCCCAGATAATATGTCTCCATTACAACCCTGCAACTCTACCACAGCAGGCCCCAAATATTCCAACATAGCTGAAGCACAAGAAAAAGACCTTAAAACAGCCTTTACACATATGATAGAAGGCTTTAAAGAGAAATGAATAAATCTCTTAAAGAAATTTGTGAAAACACAAACAAAGAGGGAAAGGGAAGGAATAAAACAGTTTATAGTGGAATGTGGAAATAATAGAATCAGTAAAGAAAATTAAAGAAAATCTGGAAATGAAACATTTAGGGTCTCAAAGAGAAGCTACAGAGATTAGCTTTATTAACACAATACAAGAGATAAGAGAGAGAGAATTCAGACATTGAAGACATAATAAAAGAAATGGATACATGGGTCAAAAAATATTAAATCTAAAAAAAATCCTTGAACAAAACATCCAGGAAATCTGGGACACTAAGAAAAGACTGAAACTAAGAATAATAGTAATAGAGGAAGAAGAAGAAACTCAGGTCAAAGGCACAGAACATATTTTCAACAAAATCAAAGAAGAAACTTTTCCTAACCTAAAGAAGAAGATGCCTACAAAGGTACAAGAAGGATATAGAACACAAAAGAGAATGGACCAGAAAAGAAAGTCTCCTTAGCACCTAAAAATCAAAACACTAAATGTACAAAACAAAGAAAGAATATTAAAAAGATAGAAGGGTAAAAAACCAAATAACATATAAAGGTAGACCTATTAGAATTATACTTGACATCTCAATGGAGACTCTAAAAGCCAGATGGGCCTAGACAGATATACTGCAGACTCTAAG
Source organism: Apodemus agrarius (assembly GCA_964023405.1). Taxonomy (NCBI): domain Eukaryota; kingdom Metazoa; phylum Chordata; class Mammalia; order Rodentia; family Muridae; genus Apodemus; species Apodemus agrarius. The sequence goes on from OZ030010.1 coordinate 10,554,856, forward strand.
ACACCACAAATGTCAGTCCACACTGTAATATCCTGCAAATCATTCAATCACCATAGCTAGAGAAATAATATATGATTAAACCAAATTTAAATGGCATATCTATAAATCTTGTCCTACAGAAGGTTCTAGAAGGAGGTGAACTACAACCAAGAAAACATGAGAAATAATCCCAGACAAGCAAAATCAAAAGAAGGGAAGCACACACTCACACACCATCACCACCAGCACCACCAGCACAACCACTACCACCACCACCAACAAAATAACAAGAATCAATTACCATTGGTCCCTGATACCTTTCAACATCAATTACCTCAATTCTCCAATAAAAAGACACAGATTAACAGAATGGATGTGAAAAAGTATCCATCCTGTTGTAACCATGAGACATACCTCCACAACAAGCATAGATATTACCTCAGAGAAAAAGGATGGAAAATGATATTCAAAGCAATTGAACCTTAGAAGCAAACTGCTACAGCCAATTTAATATCTAAAAAAAAGACTGTTAACCAAAATTAATTAGAAAAGATAGGGAATGACACTAAATATTCATTAGAAGAAAAAATCTACCAGGAAGACATTGCAATTGTTAACATCTATGCTCCAAACAAAAGGGTACCCTAGTTTGTAAAAGAAAAACTTCTAAAGCTTAAATCACACATTGACCAACCTTCACACACTTGATAGTAGGAGACTTCAATACCTCACTTTCACCAATACATAAGTCATCCAGACAAAAACTAAACAGAAAAATGCTGGAAATAACTACCATTGTAAACCAAATGGACCTAACATATATGTACAGAACATTCACCTAAACACAAAAGAAGATACCTTCTAATCAGCACCTCATGGAACTTTCTCCAAAACTGACCACATACTTGGACCCAAAGCAATTCCCAACAGATGCCAAAAATTAAAAAAAATCATGCATCCTATCTGACCACCATTTATTAAAGCTGGACTTCAACAACAATAGAAACAACAGAAAGTCTCTAAGTTCATGAAAACTGAGCAACTCTCTACTGAATGATTATTGAGTCAAAAAGAAATCCACAAAAATTTTAGACTTCCTAGAATTCAATAAAAATGAATATACCACATACCCAAACTTATGCAACACAATGAGGTAAGTTCAGAGCACTGAATGTCTACATAACAAAATTAGAGAGGTCTCATATTAGTAATTTAACTGCAAAACTGAAAGCTCTAGAACAACAAGAAGAAATTGTACCCAGGAGGTATAGATAACAAGAAACAATCAAACTTAGAGCTAGAATAAATCAATAAAATTAGAAACAAACAATACAAAGAATCAATGAAACAACATGTTGGTTCTTTGAGAAAATCAATAAAATTGACAAACCATTATCCAAATTAATTAAAATACACACAGAGAATATCCAAACTAACAAAATTCAAAACAAAAAGAGGGGCATAAAAATAAACACCAAGGAAATCAGAAAATAAGAAAATACTTTTAAAAACCTGTACTCCACCAAATTGAAAAATGTAAAATAAATGGGTAATTTTCTCGATGTATACCACTTACCAAAGTTAAATCAAATCACATAAGCAATTTAAACAGACACATATTCCTTAGTGAAATAAAAACAGTCATTAGTCTCTCCCTGCCCCTGAAAAAATGCCGAGTACCAGATGGTATTAATGCAAAATTCTATCAGACTTTCGAAGAAGAGTTGATACCAATACTCTTCAAATTGTTCCATAAAATAGAAACAGAAGGGGCATTCTCCAATTTGTTTTACAAGACCACATTTAACCTGATGTACAAATCACAAACCACGTAAAGACCTAACAAAGAGGGAGAATTACAGACCATTTTCCCTTATAAACATAAATGCAAAAAAAAACCTCTATAAAAATACTTGCAAACTAAATCCAAGAAGATATAAAATGGATCATCCTCCATGATCAAATAGGTTTATTCCAGAGATGTAGAGATGGTCAACATACATAAAATGATCATTGTACTCTGACATATAAACAAGGGGGAAAACAAAAACCACAGGATCATTTCATTAGATGCAGGAAGGGCCTTTGACAAAATCTAATACCCCCTTATGGGAAAGGTCCTGGAGAAATTAGAAAGAGAATGGCATAACTAAACATAATAAAGGTAGTTTACAGCTAGCCCATGGTCAACACCAACTTAAATGGAAAGAAAATCAGAACAATTCCACCAAAATCAGGAACAAGAAAAGGTTGTCCACTCCACAGATATTGAATATAGTTCATGGAATCTTAGCTAAAGCGATAAGAAGGAGATCAAGGGAATAAACATTGGAAAGGAAGAAGTCAAAGTATATTCAGTTGCAGATGATATGATAGTATACATGAGTGGTCTTTAAAATTCCACAGGAAGGACAGCCTGCATCCAGAGCTGATCAGGGCCACAGAGCTACACACCCAAATACAATTACAAGAGACTGGGTCTCAGCCTCCATCGTTTCTCCTGTGACTGTAACAGATTGATAGGCAGGGAATAGAGGATAGCTTGGGACATACTCTACCAGGACTTGACCTGCACTCAGCAGCACCACAGCAATTTGTGCCAGGGGAAAGCAGGTCACCCAGGGTTGCTGAGATAGGCCTGCAGGCACACAGGAGGGGTAAGCACCAGCCAGTGACAGCAGGATCAACTAACAGCAGAGATAACCAAATGGCAAAAGGCAAACGTAGGAACGTTGCTAACAGTAATCAAGGCAATATGGCACCATCCGAACCCAATTCTCCCACAACAGCAAGTCCTGGATACTCTGACACACCAGAAAAGCAAGATTTGGATTTAAAATTACAGGTCATGATGCTTATGGAGGGATTCATGCAGGGCTTCAAGAAGGATATAAATAAATTCCTTAAAGAAATACAGGAGAACACAAATAAACAGGGAGAAGCCCTTGAAGAACTAAGGGAAAACACAACAAAAACAAGTTAAGGATTCAACAAAACCATCCAGGATCAAAGAAGGAGGTAGAAACAATAAAGAAATCACAAAGGGAAACAACTTGAGACATAGAAAAGCTAGGAAAGAAGTCAGGAGTCATAGATCCAAGCATCAACAACAAAATTACAAGAGATAGAAGAGAGAATCTCAGATGCAGAAGATACCATAGAAAGCATGGATACAACAGTCAAAGAAAATGAAAAATGCAAAAAGGTCCTGACCCCAAACATCCAGGAAATCCAGGACAAAATGAGAAGACCAAACCTAAGGATTATAGGTATAGAAGAGAGTGAAGATTCCCAACTTAAAGGGCCAGTAAATGTCTTCAACACAATTATAGAAGAAAACTTCCCTAACCTAAAGAAAGAGATGCCCATGAACATACAAGAAACCTACAGAACTCCAAATAGATTTGACCAGAAAAGAAATTCCTCCTATCACATAATTAAAACACCAAATGTACTAAACAAAGAAAGAATATTAAAAGCAGTAAGGGGAAAAGGTCAAGTAACATATAAAGGTAGACCTATCAGAATAACACTGGACTTCTCACCAGAGACTATGAAAGCCAAAAGAGCCTGGGCTGATGTCATGCAGACCCTAAGAGAACTCAAATGCCAACCCAGACTCCTTTATCCAGCAAATATCTCAATTACCATAGATGGAGAAACCAAGGTATTTCATGACAAAAACAAATTTACACTGTATCTTTCCACAAATCCAGCCCTTCAAAGGATAATGAATGGAAAACACCAACAAAAGGAGGGAAACTACACACTAGAAAAATCTTCTTTCAACAAACCCAAAAGAAGATAACCATACAAACATAAAAATTACATCAAAAATAGCAGGAAGCAACAATCACTATTCCTTAAAATCTCTTAACATCAATGGACTCAATTCCCCAATAAAAAGATATAGATTAACAGACTGGATTCATAAACAAGACCCAACATTTTGCTGCATACAGGAGATGCATTTCAGTGTAAAAGACAAACACTACCGCAGAGTAAAGGCTGGAAAACAGTTTTCCAAGCAAATGGTCCCAGGAAATGAGCTGGAGTAGCCATTCTAATATCCAATAAAATAGACTTTCAACCAAAAGTCATCAAAAAAGACACAGGACACTTTATACTCATCAAAGGAAAAATCTACCAAGAAGAACTCTCAATTCTTAACACCTATGCTCCAAATAAAAGGGCACCCTCATTCATAAAAGAAACTTTACTAAAGCTCAAAACACACATTGCACCTAACACAATAATTGTGGGTGACTTCAACACCCCACTCTCCTCAATGGACATATCAGGGAAACACAAACTAAATAGACACAGTGAAACTAACAGAAGTTTTAGACCAAATGGATTTAATAGATATCTAGAGAACATTTCATCCTAAATCAAAAGAATATACCTTCTCAGCACCTCATGATACCTTCTCCAAAATTGACCATATAGTTGGTCACAAAACAGACCTGAGCAGATATGAGAAGATTGAACTAATTCCATGCCTCCTATCAGATCACTATGGAGTAAGGGTGGTCTTCAATAGCAACAAAGGCAATAGAAAGCCCACATACACATGGAAGCTGAACAATGCTCTACTCAATGATACCTTGGTCAAAGAAGAAATAAGGAAAGAAATCAAAACCTTTTTAGAATTTAATGAAAATGAAGGCACAACATACCCCAATTTATGGGACACAATGAAATCAATGCTAAGAGGAAAACTCATAGCTCTGAGTGCCTCGAAAAAGAAGTTGGAGAGAGCATACACTAGCAGCTTAACAGTACATATGAAAGCTCTAGAACAGAAAAGAGTCAATACATCCAAGACAAGTAGTAGGCAGGAAATCATCAAACTCAGGGCTGAAATCAACCAAGTTGAAAAAAAAAAAAACTATACAAAGAATCGACAAAACCAGGAGTTGTTTTTTTTTTTTTTTTTTTTTTTTGAGAAAATCAACAAGATAGATAAACTTTAGCCAGACTAACCAGAGGGTACAGAGACAGTATCCAAATTAACAAAATCAGAAATGAAAAGGGAGAAATAACAATAGAAACTGAGGAAATTCAAAAAATTATCAGATCTTACTACAAAAGCCTCTACTTAACAAAACTGGAAAAAAAACCAGGGAGTAGACAAGGCTGCCCTCTCTCTCCATATTTATTCAATATAGTACTTGAAGTTCTAGCTAGAACAATTAGACAACAAAAGGAGGTCAAAGGGATACAAATTGAAAAGGAAGAAGTCAAATTATCACTATTTGCAGATGATATGATAGTATACTTAAGCGACCCAAAAAACTCCAAAAGAGAACTCCCATAGCTGATAAACAACTTCAGCAACATGGTTGGATATAAAATTAACTCAAGCAAATCAGTAGCCTTCCTATACTCAAAGGATAAACAGGCTAAGAAAGAAATTAGTGAAATGACACCCTTTACAATAGCCACAAACAATATAAAGAATCTTGGTGTGACTCTAACCAAACAAGTGAAAGATCTATATGACAGGAACTTCAAGTCTTTGAAGAAAGAAATCCACGAAGACCTCACAAGATGGAAAAATCTTTCATGCTCTTGAATTGGCAGGATTAATATAGAAAAAATGGCCATCCTGCCAAAAGTAATATACAGATTCAATGTAATCCCCATCAAAATCCCAACTCAATTCTTCATAGAGTTAGAAAGAGCAATTCTCAAATTCCTCTGGAATAACAAATAACCCAGGGTAGCTAAAACTATCCTCAACAGTAAAAGAACTTCTGGGGGAACCAGTTTCCCCAACCTCAAGCAGTACTACAGAGCAATAGTATTAAAAACTGCATGGAATTGGTACAGTGACAGGCAGGTAGATCAATAGAATAGAATTGAAGACCCAGAAATGAACCCACACACCTATAGTCAACTGATCTTCGACAAAGGAGCCAAAAACATCCAGTGGAAAAAAGATAGCCTTTTCAATAAATGGTGCTGGTTCAACTGGAGGTCAACATGCAGAAGAATTCAAATTGATCCATTCTTATCTCCTTGTACTAAGCTCAAGTCCAAGTCCAAGTGGATACATGAAAGCAATCTGATTGAAATCACCTAGTAGTAGGGAAGAGAGAGCCCCAACTGTGCACTTCTTGTCATTAAATGAAGCTTCTAATACCTGGATGGGGTTACATCTAATTCAGTTTTCGACCAAAGGGGTCCCATGGGAATCTGCACACAACACAGGCCACAAACCAACAGTTCCCATTGTTGAAGAAAAAAACCTACCTAACTCATTGAACATGAAAAAGTCAAGCTGGTGCCTACATAAAGCCTTCATCACTATGTCCAGTGTCTTTGGTACAAGACGGTACTCTGTATTCTACTTAAAGAGAAACATAAACACCAGGCCAGACACAAGCCCTTTGATCTCCAGTGGTGTTCTGTATGCAAGATATGCTAGGAAAACAGTGGGACAAACTTTGTGGTAGTAACCAATCAATATCTGATTTGACTTAAGGCCCACTCCAAGATATTGTTTAGATAACTAAGTACCAGAGACTAGAAAACCCAGGGGTTCAGAGTAAAACCAAATACTACTGGCCAAAGCAAACAAAGTAATAAAATGACTTCTAATAACATTCTGCTATACTCATAGATCAGGGTCATGCTCAGCCAATATCATATAAGTCAGGTGGGGACAAATATGTATACCCACAGCCAGATATTATGCAGAAAGTCAGAGACCTTGGAACATTCAGCCCCAAATAGGATGTCTCCATCAACTCCCTCCCCTTGGAGTTCCCCACAAGGGAACATTGTGGATGAGGAGATGGAAAAAGTTTAAGAAACAGAGGGGATGGATAACATTAAAGAAACAAGGTTCTCTAAATCAACATGAGCATGAACTCACAGGGCCTATACAGGCTTTCAGCAGGTCCTTTGGGTATACTTTATGGTTTGCAGTTCAGTATTTTTTATTGGAATTTACTTTTGGTTGTCTTGTCCAACTTCATTGTGATAATTTTTTGTTTTATCTTATTATATTTTACTTTCTCATATTTTTATTATCCCTTAGAAGGCTACTCTTTTTAAATGAGAGTCAGAAAAAGAGTGGATCCAAATGGGAGGAGAGGTAGGGAGGAGCTACGAGCAGTAGAAGGATGGGAAGCCACAGGGTATATTATGTGAGAAAAGAATCTATTTTCAATAAAAAAATGAAACAAAAAGAATGATCCTTGAAGGACTAGCTTGAATCAACATGCAACCCTTGAAGCTTTTAAGTCCATGCCATGGGCATAATGACTACATTTACATTATATTTTTTTGTCTTATTTGTTTCCTGGTTTATTATTTTATTTTTTGAGACTGTTAAGGCTTTGGCTGGCCTGAAACTTCATAAACAACAACATCTGGATCCTGAGGAAGAGCAGTCAGTGCTGCTATAATTATTATCATCATCATCATCATCATCATCATCATCATCATCATCATCATCAGTATTATCATCATCATCATTATTTTACTTTAATCTTTCTATAGTCTAGTTTTTATCCCACCCTTAGACAGTTCCTCATCCCATTCCTGCTCCCCTGTCTCCAAGAGGATGTCCCCATCCCCAACCCCCACCCCTACCCCATCAGACCTCCCCACTCCTTGGGGCCTCAAGTCTCTCAAATGTTCAGTGAATCTTCTCTGAATGAACCCAGACAAGGCAGTCCTCTGTTGTATATGTGTAGGGGGCCTTGGACCACCTATTGTATGTTGCCTGGTTGGTGGCTCAGTGTCTGAGAGATCTCAGGGGTCCAGGTTAGTTGAGACTATTGGTCTTCCTATGGGATCACCCTTCTCTACTTCTTCCAGCCTTTCCCTAAATCAACCAGAGGAGCCCCTGTGATTGTGGCTTCTTAGCTTTATGAAATTGTTCCCTTCAATCAAAACTGACATACTGATGAGAATTGTAAAGTTGTTCATTGTGCTCCTTTAGTATTTTTAATGGCAGTGTGATGTGCAGTGTAATATCTTTCATTTGTACTTTTCATCATGTTACTTTTGCTAAGACTTAGCCAGTTTTTTTCTATTCTTTTTTTCTTTAATTTTTTGTGTTTTGTTGTTGTTTATTTGTTTATTGGTTATTTCTTACTACACACAGATGTTGTACAAGTTTTCTAAAGCACACAACTAAGACTGTAAATATTTAGAGACAGTTTGGAGTTATATATGCTATTGTATTTTAAATTTGAGTTTTTAGCTGTTAATTGTTAGTGTATAAAATGCTTTGAACTTCTACCCTGAAACTTCACTTAGTTTATTAGTATATGCCAGTGTTTGTAGACTCATGGGGATTTTCTGCTCACAGAGTAATAGTGTCAGGCCTTGAAGCCTCCCCTTGAGCTGGATCTCAATTTGGGCCTGTCACTGGACCTCCTTTCCCTCAGCCTCTTCTCCATTTTTTCCCTGCAGTTCTGTTAGACAGGGACAATTCTGGATCAGAATTTTTGACTGTGGGATGGCAACCCATCCCTCTACTTGATGCCCTGTCTTTCTACTGAAGATAGTCTCTAAAAGTTCCCTCTCCCCACTGTAGGTCATTTTATCTAAGGTTCCTCGCTTTAAGTTCTGAGAGTCTCTCACCTCCCAGGTCTCTGGTACATTCTAGAGACCACCCCAACTAAGGTTGCCTGTTTCCATTCTTTCTGCTGGCCCTTAGTACCTCACTCTTGTTCTCCCCTCACCCCTGCCAATAGTTGATCATGCTCCCTTTTTTCCCTCCCTCTTCCTTCTCCCAGCCAGTCTCTCCCTCCCTCTGTCCCCCACCCATGATTCCTTTCTTCTCCCCCCCCCACCCAGTAGGATTGAGGCCCTTCGGCTTCTTAACCCTGAGTTCTGCAGCTCCTATCCTGGGTGTTCTGTAAGTCTTTTGCTAATGAGTACATACAATGAAATCAAGATGAAACAGGTAAGTAGCACTCTGCTACAGCCAATGAAGAAGTGGAAAATATAAACGAAGCCTCCTCCAAAAGAAAGGCCCAGGCATAGATAGAGAATTGTACTAACTATTGAAAAAATGAATTATAATTATACTCAGTTTCTCTAGGAAAATAGAAGAAGCAGTAGTTTCCACCTTTTCAAATGTTTCAATTTTAAAATGTCAGCCCAATATGAACTCATGAGATTAGAAACAAAAAGTCAAAAAAATATTAACAAATCATATAAACACACACACACACACACACACACACACACACACACATACACACACACACAGCCTAGGTTCTATGGCACGATCACAAGGATCTATGCAAAGATGACATTAAAAAATAAATCAACCAATACTACCCAGTACCTTACCAAATCAAAAAGTCAATCCATGTATGTACCAGTGAAAACATCTGAATATTTCATAATTTTCTTGTTTAAAAACTCTAAGTACATTAAAAAGAAGGACAGCTACACTACTCAAGAGCATATACAGGAAGTCCGCTGTTAAGAACATACTTACTAGAGAAAAGATGTCTACTATCCCCTGAGGAAGGATGCTCATTCTCACTATTCCTGGTCACCAGAGCATAGAACAAGTGTTAGTCAATGCAACAGGCAAGAAAAAGAAATACGGCATGAATGGAGAAAGCGAGACAGCTTACTCTGTGAGCAGAAAATCCCTATGAGCCTACAAACAATGGCATATATTAATAAACTAAGTGAGGTTTCAGGGTAGAAGTTCAATGCATTTTATACACTAACAATTAACAGCTAAAAACTCAAATTTAAAATACAATAGCATATATAACTCCAAACTGTCTCTAAATATTTACAGTCTTAGTAGTGCAATTTAGAAAACTTTTACAAGATCTGTGTGCAGTAAGAAATAACTAAGTAATATATACCTGGAAAACATCTACAGGCCATATATTTTGAAAATTACAAACTGCTGATAAATCAGTCAAAGGAGACCTAATGAATGCTGAGGCATTTCAATAACTAGATTTAAAGAATCCACATAGTAACAGTTTATTTGCTCTTACGAAATTAACAGAAGAGGTAGGGTTTATTTTTGAAAGACAGTCTCATATAGCACTAGCTATATAGTCAAGAATGACTTTGAATTACTGATCTGCCTACTTCCACCTTTTTTTTTTCCGAGACAGCGTTTCTCTGTGTAGTCCTGGCTGTCCTAGAACTCACTCTGTAGACCAACCTGGCCTCGAACTCAGAAACCTGCCTGCCTCTGCCTCCCAAGTGCTTCTACCTTCTACCTCCTAAGTGCTAAGATTACAGCTGGACATCACCAGTCCTAGATTTTGCAATTCTGGAAACTTGAAATTAGAGCTCTGAGCATGCTAAGCAAGTTCGCAAACAACTGAGCTGCATTTACATCCTTTACTGTATAGCTTTTAAAATTCTTTCACCTAAATCCTAGCAAAGTATTTTGTAGACATAAATAAACTGATTCTAAAATTTATATGGACAGGTAGCAGCCCTATTGTAGCCACTGTAATCTTAAGAATGAAAGAAGGAATCTTTCAACCCAAAGTTATTCCTCCTGTTTTTCATTGTTTGGGAATGTCACACATGCATATAATGTGCTTTGAACAAACCTACCCATGATTCCTCTCCCAGCTCCATCCTTATCCCACTCACCGGTTTTCATTTTCAATATCCTGTGTTCCTCTCTGTTTGAAGCCCACTCAGTACACTTGGCACTGCCAGTACATTCATGGGTGTAGAACCATCTACTGGAACATCCGTGGGCTCTTTGGGCCCACATCTCTAAGAAAATTAACTCTCCTTCCCCCAGTAGCCATTAATGATCAAAAGTTCCTCAGCTGGGGAAGAGACTTCAGGAACTTCTTATTTTCAAGTCTTTAATGTTAATTAAGTTTCCCTGTATCCTCTATGGCACCCCGCCTCCCCCCCCACCTCATTTAACCATTCTTGTTCCATTATTCTCCCTTTCCCATTCTTATAAATCTGTGCCATATCCCCTTTCCTTCAAAATCCCCCCATGGCACCTTACTAGTTTCTTGAGTCCTGTTTGTAGTCCATTTTAAACACGCATTTCCAAAGATGCAAAGCTAGCATCCACATCGGAGAGAACATACAACATTTGTCTTTTTGGGTCTGGTTTGGCTCACTCAGTACACACACGCCCACACACACACACACACACACACACACACACACAGTTCTATCAATTTTCATGCAAGTTTTATTTTTCTCTACAATAGATGAAATTCTATTATGTGTATGAGTCACATTTGAATTATCCATTCATCAGTTGATGGGCATTGACCTGTTTCCATTTCCTGTCTATTGTCAATAGAACAGCACTGAACATGAGTGAGCAGGTGTCTCTGCAGTAGGATATAGAGTCCTTGGGGATTATGATCAAGATCATATGGACGATGTATATCAATCTTTTTGAGGCACCGCCACAGTAGCATCCCTAGTGGTTGGACCAGTTTATACTTCCGCTAACAATGAATTAGTATTCTCTCTCCTCTACATCCCCATCAGCTTTAGTTGTCACATTTTTTTTTCTAAATCTTAGTTATTCTTACTTGGGTAAAATGAAATTTACATGTAGTTTTAATTTGCATTTCCCTGATGGCTAAGGATATTGAAGATTAAAATAAATTCTCATTCATTTGCACTTCTTCTTTTGAGAACTTTGTTTAGTTTCATGCCATGACATTGAATAAAGTTGTTTGTTTTCTTGGAGTTTTGATGCTTGTCTTTGTTTAAAGTGTATCTATTTCCCATTGTGTATACTTCCTCTTCCCTCCAGTTATTATGTCCTTTGCTATAAGATGCTTTTTAGATGCCTACAGCATTATTTGTTCATTATGGGTCTTAACTTCTGTGCCTACCTAGGTCCTGTTCAGAAAGGACATTCCTGTGCTTATTAGTTGAAGCCTTCTCCATGGCTTCTTCTTTATCTGGTATCAGATCTTCCACTGAGCTTCTTGATCCATTTGAGTTTGAGTTTAGTGCAGGAGAGAGAAGGATCAGGTTTCAGTGTTTTATATGTAGCCATCCATTTGCCCAGCAGTTTTTTTGGAAGACGTTTTTCTTTCCCTGATGTGTCATTTGTCAATAACCAGGTGGCTGTATGAGCATGAGCTTCTTACTGGGTCTTCAATTTTATTTCATTGATCAATATAAGTCTCTTCTTATGCCAATATCAGATAGCATATTTCACATTATGCAATATGTTATTACATGGAGTTCTGTAGTATAACTGAAAATCAGGGATGGTAACATCTCTAATGGGGATTCTTATTATTCTGGAATGTTTGATTATCGTGGTTCTTTTATGTTTTCAGATAACTTTGGAGATTATTTCTTCAATTAATGGGGAAAATTGTCTTGGAATTTTTATTGAGATTGTATTGAATCTGCAGATTGCTTTTGGTAGGATAGACATTTTGACAATATTTAACCATGAGCACAAGAGGTCTTTTTTGTCTTCTGGTATCTTCAATTTCTTTTCTCAATGCCATAAAAGCTTCTCTTTCTCTCTCTCTCTCTCTCTCTCTCTCTCTCTCTCTCTCTCTCTCTGTCTGTCTCTCTCTCTCTCTCACACACACACACACACAAACCTCACTTTCCCCTTCCATTTCCTCCTTCTAGTCCTTCCCCAAAACCCTCCCTGAACCCCTCCTAAATCCCCCACTCTCAGTTATTAGCCTCTTTTTCTTTGCTTATTATTGTTATATGCATGTGTGTGCACATATTATATATATTATGCATATGCATGTATATGAACAAATACATACAAATAAGACCTGTTGAGTCCATCTTGTTGTTTGTGTCTCTGTGGATCAAAGGATGATAATCTTTGCTAGACCATCTGATGTGGAAACTTAAGGGTTCTTTGGAAAAATCAGTTGTGTTAGATGGCGTTTTTGCTGGAGCAAACATGTAAAGGAGAGTTTTCCTGAAGTAAACATAGGCGAAAGGATGTTCTGCTAAAGCAAGCTCGTGAAAGGACACGCGAGGAAGGATTCTTTGCTAATGATACCCATGTATTAGTCCGCCTAACATTGTGTAGCTGAGCTCCATTTTTCAGGATTCCATAGAGAAAAACACACCAAAAAACCTTCTGGTGGCATGCTGCCATTTCTTGCTGCTTCCTCGGACTTGGCCTGATTGGCAGAGTGATGTCAGCTGAGACGGACGCACATGCTGAGGCGAGACCCGTGGAGGATGCATGCTGTTTGGAGGGGATAAATAAGACTTGACAGGCAGTGGAGGAGGCTGAGCCAGACTCGCTTGCATAGCTGAACACTTGTTGGTCTTGAGTCTTCACTGATCTTTGCTTTGCTCTGAGAGACATAGTCAAAAAAACTCCTGGCATTCCTCCTGCTGACTTGTGCCTAGGCTGAGGCCTGGCTGTCTCTGCTGGGTAGTGCCACCATTGCTAATCCATGAAGGGTTTGTGAGTGAATTGAGCTTCTGATGCTAGCCTGTGAACTGAACTGCTGATTTAAACGTGTTGTTTAACAGATAACAAGAACATTTCGCACAAAACATGATACGTTCTGAATGCAATTAGAAAGTTCTTATTAGTATGTGATTGTCTTTACACTGGAACACTGTATTTCAACACGATATTGGATTCTCATATGCATTTCTCAGAGAAAACTGCACAATGCATTGTACATGGAAGAAAAGTATGTAAACATCAATGCAACACACAGCACACTACAACATGAATGCATTCATGTTAATTTCTGTGATAATAACTAGAAGTGTGTTCGTTTAGAGGTTACAAGTTCTGTTAGTTTTAAAACACTATGCACTGTGAACTAAACTGCTGATTTCCAGACAACACAGATGGGAGTTGCTCCAGGTCCACTTCGCCCTCCCATCCTTTCTTTTCCACTATCTCTGGTAGGTGCTAGGCTAAAAAGGAGGATAAAGCATTTAAGAGCCATCATTAAAAGTAGAGTTCAAAAAGTTAAAGCTACAGCAACCAATAAGAGAACTCATCCTGGGGAGAGGCTAATGCTCATTCTTCCAGCAGTCAATAACTGCCTACAGTTCATTGTCTAGGGTAAGACCTCACAGAATTCCCCTTTTCCATGTTATCATAGCCATTGATATTGTTTTTATTCTCATCATGTTTATGCAGCCATTTCTAGAGAGACTACATCACAGCAGATTTCATAGTTTTCTGGCTCTTCCAATCTATCTGACCTTTCTTCGTGAGGTTTCCTGTGCCATAGATACAGAAGCTGTGATGTAGATGTATGCCTGGGGTTGAGCTTCTTGTGATCCATTGATTTCTGCACTATGTCTGGTTGTGGTTTTCTGTGATAGGCTCCATTTTCTGTAAAAAAAAAAAAAAAAAAAAAAAAGAATTCTTTGACAAAGGGTAGTAACTATACTTGTTTGTGCATATGAGGATAGGATTTAGAAGGCAGTAAGGAATTATGCTGGTCTAGCAAAATGGCAATAAAAGATTCTTTCCTCAGACACGTGGCCTCACTAGTCCCAGGAACCTGGCTAGGTTTGTAGTACCAGGCATGATTTACCTCCTGTTCTGTGGCCCTTAAGTTTTTTTGTACACATCTTTAACTTTCCTAGTAAGGTTTATTCCAAGGTCTGTTTATTTGAGATTATTGTGAATAGGATTGTTTTCATTTCTTTATCAGTATGTTTCTTGTTGGTATATGGGAAGAATACTGATTTTATTTGTTAATTTTGTATCTTATTACTTTGCTGAACATGTTTATTAGCTTTCGGAGTTTTCTGGTGGTCTTTGGGGACTTTCATATATAGAATCATAGTATCTTCAAATAAGGAGACTTTAAATACCCCCTTTCCTAGTTGTATCTCCTTTATTTCCTTCAATTATCTTATTGCTCTGATTCCAAGCACCATATTGTACAGGAGTGGAAAAAGTAGATATTGTTACCTCGTTCCTAATATTCATGGAAATGCTCCGAGTTTTTCTCTATTTAGCATGTTGTTTGAAGATTATTATTTTTAAGTATGAAAATTAATATTTACTTAGCATGAGAAAGAAATCATATTACTAATATTATGGGGTTGAAAATGTAACAGACACAATCAAAAATTTAACCGAGCATTTATATTAACTTCTTGACGTACTTCCATAAAATGTTCCCCTATAGTTCTTAATTGCCTTCCTTGTGAGAATTGTTTTGTTATATTTTCTACAGTGAGAAATGTAAGGCAAATGGTTAGAAAAATAGACATAGATCAACGGGACAGAATAGAAAACCCAGAAATAGTGTCACAGAAATATGCCCAACTGTGTTTTGACTACTGTATAAATATTAATAGAGAAATAATTATTCAATAATTAATATGGGAAAGATTGGACAATAAACAAAACAAGAAAAGAGAAAGAAAAGAATGAGTGAAGAACTTTCACATAACCCCCCCACCTTCTGAAAATGATAACCAAAAATGATAAAGGAATGGAAATATAGCCAGGGGACCCATTTCTATCAGGGAGTAAAGAAACCATGGTGCACCTGGACCAATGAATGCTATTCAATGGGAAAAGAGTGAACTGATGAGACATACAACAATTTGAATGGAATTTGACAAAATTCTTTCAACTCACAATGATAGTAACCCAAATTCAGAAAGACATACAATGCATGCCCTCTCTTGTATATTGAGCCTAAATCTGATTTTTTTGTTTACATTTTCACATCAGTTAGGCATATCTTCAGAGGCCAAAAAGCTAGAAAGGGCCCATGAGAGAGGAGAGCAAAAGAGACCTTAATGTGGGGAGAGAATAATGAACCCAGGTAACATGAAGTAGAGGCATGCTGGGGCCTAAAACTTTAAGGAGTGGTGAGATAGAAGAGAAGGAACATTGTGACAGTGAGAATTAACCAAAACTAAGAGTGTATGAAAAAGCTAAAAGCAAACCTACTACTTTGTAAGCTAATTTTAAAATGTATGAAAATTTTAAAGGAATTCAAATTCTGATACCCTGCATGAATGGCCAATGCTACTACCTGAGTCTATAGGCTATTAAATACAAATTCTAGTTCTAGGTACTTCCCCGAGTCCTTGGCTCCCAAACAAGGTGTTTTTTTAATTTTACTACACCTGGTTCCCTACCAGAACTAGACGGAAGACTCTATTACTGAAGACACTTCAGACTTTGGTTATAAAACATGGAGGATTCAGGTTTGAACTGAGGTGGGAACTTCTCCCTGCTGGCTGGATTTTCTAGCACTGGAAGGTGCTATGAATACATCAACAGTCTTTCACAGCACAGGTGAAATAGTAGGAAGACTGGTTGATCATAATCAACTGCTCTTGGATTGGAGTTGAGGACTTGTCCACAAAAGAAAATTTCATGCCCCTGTGCTACAAAAACTTGTCAAAAGCCAGTGGCTATGGAGGGGGTGAACTCAACTACTGTTGTTTTGCTAAATGGACATTATGTCAAACAGTCTTTAAACGGGTTGTACACATAGGACAGCACTGCTTTCAACCCTGCTCAGTGAAGATTCTTTATGCAGTGGGCAGCAGTTAATGCTGAGACTCATAGCTGATGAACGTACTAAACAGACAACTGTTGAGTGTTCAGCCCTAAAAGGGATGCCTCCATCACTCCATCGCACTCACAAGGCTCAAGGATCATCACAGAAGAAAGGAGAGAAAGAACGTAAGAGCTGGAGGATGGGCAAAAGTGCTGAGAAACGCTGTGTTTTGGTCATGTGCTCTGTATTCACAATAGCTGTGCTTACCTGCGCAAGATCTGAACAAGAGCTAGCTTGTCAACCTTCTAGCACAGATGCAGGAGAGCTTCCCAGGGCCCTGCCTCAGTTGAGGGGCTACTGGCAGTTAACAGCTTCTGGGAAAGGGTACTCATTTTTACTTTTAGTGGTTTTCCCATGATCCAATAAAATAATTCCACAGCCATACTCATGCACATCCCAATTAAACTCAGCGCATTATTATTATAACAACATAAAAGAAAGAAGATGTACTTTGGAGAAGAAGAGGTCTACAGGCAGTAAAAAAGAGGTTGAGAAGGTAATAAGGGGTGAATATTATATCCAAAATACAATATAAACTGTATGGGACCGTGCTGCACATATGGTATGGCTTTTTGAAATTGTGCAGTTTTAGAAGAAGAGAGACTATTAGAGACTATCAGATTTCCAAGGACAGGACAAGACAAGGAAGGATGGAGATGGCAGTAGAGCAGTCCTGTATTCAGCAGTGCTGACGGAACTGTTCTGTGTCTTGATTGTGACAGTGGCCGGGGAATACCTGTAAAGAAATGACATGAGACTAAATAAAGACAAACGAGTATGGTGAAACTGGGAAAACCCAAAGATTGGTTGATTCTATCCTATTGATATCCTGCCTAGGGCAGTTTTGCCAGATGCTGGCACTGGAGGGAAATGGGAGATGGTTCAAGAGACCTTTTTATTACAGTTAGATGTGAGTCTAAAATGATGTTAAGACAAAAATCAGATCTTTGTCTTCACTATCTCCCCTCCAAGTACTCAGCCAATTATTCAACCTTAACCAGCAGGCAGTCCCTCATTTCTTTGGAGTTTGTATTAATAAAGTTCATTGAGGTTTCTCTCCTGAGTTGAAGCAGTAAAGTAGCCTGTGGACTTCAAAGGATAACTTTAATTCAATTGGCCTTAGTTTTCCTGATCAGTAAAATGGAGAGTTGGCCGTAGAGGGAAAGAAAGGAAAGATTGATTTAAAAAAAAACCAAACTATTTTTACCTATATATTTTTCCTTGTTCTTTCAGAAAGCTCAGTGCACTATGTATTGTGCTATATGTTAAACGTAGCTTGTCTCCCAAATTTTTGTGAGCTAGAAGTTTATTCTCCATTATACTGGAACTGAGGTGGGGACAAACAGAATGCAGCAAAGTCGAAGCAATCATTGACCTCTGAAGACATTAATGTAGCACTCATGGGACTTCTGAGTAGCTATCCCGAGGACGGTTGTAATAAATGACAAAGCCTTGTTCTGTTTTTGCTCCTGTCTTGCAGGATGTACCCTTCCACACATATCCTGATGTATGTGAAGCCATCTACCATGAAGCTATGCAGAAGCCAGTGCCATGCTTTTAGAACTCCAGAACCATGAGAGAGAGAGAGAGAGAGAGAGAGAGAGAGAAAAAAAAAACAAACAAAAAACAAAACAAAAAAAAAAAAAAGCAAAAAAACAAAAGAAAAGAAAAAAAAAAAACGCCCAGCCTCAGGTACCTTGTTATAGCAATAGAAAATGGAGTAATGGAAACTACTACAAGTATCTATGTTAGAAATGAAAAGCCAGAACTGGGACACACGCCTACCACACAACGGCTGGGGTTAGATTCCAAGGTGCAGGTTCTTTTTGTACTGCCTGCTGTGTTGAAGTCTAGCTACTACTTGATCCTAATACAAGGCCACCTCTCTGGAGGAAGATGAATCCAACGGGGGATCTGCTCCACTTTCTGAGTGGCAAAAGGTGGAAAAGATGCGGCTCAACCCTACCAAGTTAGCGTGGTTGCTCCAGGAGTCATAGACGTAAATAGGCTGCTCCCTTCACACACTGCAGAGCTACCAGGGACAAGCTACTCCTCTACCCCTGTTTGGGAGTTTCTTTCTACTTTTGTAGTACAAAGGCAAGGCTGCCTGAAAGGCTAAGAGCATTACTTTTATGAGAATAGAGAAGAGATTTGGCCCAATATCGGTGAGCTCTAGAGACAGAATCAACCCAGGCTGCTGCTGTCCAGGGGCCAGGTCTGATCCATGGTCAAAAGGTTTTGCTGTGGGTTGGTATAAGTACATTGCGTAGGTCTCTGCCATCTTTCCCAGGACAATCATCTGCATGCTTTCCTTAGAAGCTCTACAGCACAGTTGCCCCCCCCCCCCCCCGAAAGACCAAAGGCAAGGCAGTGCTTAGACCCCATGCTAGGAATCAGTAGATAGGGAATTTATGCAGCTCTGAAACTTTCTATAAGACTTTAGACGAACCATCTCTCCCTCTTGGACTCAGTGCCTTCAGCTATAGAATGGAGGTGTCAGACAAAGGGTCTCTAAGGCTATTTTAAACGCCGCCAACCAAACGTCATAGTTAAGGTTAGCTATAAGACCTACGTGTAAGGAATGCCCAAATCTACCATAGTTCACCAACACTACAAGAGAAGACGTAGTTGGATTTCATTTTTTTTTTCTTGTAAGGGCTGTTTATTATCTAACAAAATGTACTTAGTAGTAAATTCGTGACTGTAATGTTAAGTGTAGGCTACAAACTGAGAGATTAATAAAATAGAATAGATCTGGGCAGCCCAGAGCTTGAAGAGAGAGGGGCTGTGCAAAGGGTCAGCAAGCCCTGAATTCACAGAAGCGTCTCGTAAACAAGGGCACCATTTCTTATTTATGCACCTCCTATGCCCTGTCTGGGTTCTGCGTGGTCCCCACTTCTTGTTAGCTTTTCAGCTGCACACCAGGCCCCAGCTGGCAGTGGCTAATTGCAATCAGCAGGTGAGAAATGTAGGTTCTCCGAAAAGGAATTATCTCCAGTGCTGGGAACCATTCTGGGAAATGTAACAGACCTGGGGAGAGAGGGGGAGATGTTTAAAACCTGAACTTCTGTGAAAAGCATTAATTGAAAAAGACAGCACCGCGCACCAGGAACCCATGACTCACTCGCCTGAAAATATAATGAAGCAACTAAGTGTGGAAGGAAAGGCGAGGGAGAATTTCCATTTCTGCACAAACAGCTCCTGCCTCGTGTGCATCAGCCCTGCCTGCCCTCTTTATCCAGGAGACCCAAGGAGCACAAAGGTTTGCTCTCGGAGTTTTGTCCTTTCCCTTTATATTTTTCTACATGAGCAAAATCACTTCAGTGAACGAAGGACTTTTTATTATTATTCTTATTTTTAATCTTTAAAAGACAGACGTCACCAAATCTATCAGGAAGCTGAATGTCTTGAGGGATAAGGTTCAAAACTGGTTCATGGTCTCTTGAGGTCACTCAGCACCCAGTATTCACTGGGCCAAGTGCCAAGGAAGGGGTGGGACATGGGTGCAGCCACACATCCTAAAAGGCTGTTCTATTGGACTCCTTACAAAGGCAAGAGAGGAGTCAATGATCAAAGTCCTAGCTGGAGGTGCTGCTCCTCCTTGGCCCAGAATGAGGACAGGAAGAGGCCCTTCTTGAAAGCCTTGCCATAAGAGTCCTGTAGTTCACTCTGGAGGCTTAGAGAATTGGCTCTTCTCTGTATCCGCTACAGAAAAGGAGTGGAAAGCCTACCAGAGCAGTGATTCGAGTTTCCTTTCTACCTCCATGTGTCCCGCTGTGGGGAACACTGGGCAGCATGTGGGCTGGTTCCGAGGAGCTTGCTTGTCTCTGCTCACTGGGGTTTGTCTTGGCAGTTAGCCTTGTACACATCTCTGGGGTGCCCTGAAAACCACCTGAGAGGGGTGTCACAGGACAGGCGGGTGAAGAGACAGGCCCAGCAACAGAGAAACTGTTCAGCCTAGCCGGGCCTCAGAAGGCCTGAAGATCTCTAAGATCTGCCCCCTCCCATCTTCGCCTCACTCCCACCTCTCAGGTCCCCGTGAAAGGCAAATGCTTAGCTGTGGCTTCAAACAGGAAAGATTCACTCCTCAGAATAAACATTTCCTGCTGTTTGTTTGGTTTTCAGCTTGTTTCCCCTTAGCTTAGTTGTTTGTAGGACAAAGGGAAGGGAGAGGGTAGGTGGTGGAGCTGATCCCAAAAGAAATTACAGTCCCTGGTGGAAGGTCACACACAGGACAGACCCTGAAGAGGCCTGAGAATCTTTGTCCACCTGCAAGCACCCCTCCTCCGTGCTCCCCACCCCGCTCCTCGCCCACGCAGTGCTCCCAGCTGCCCACTCTGTTCCCTCCGCTCCCAGGCACCACATGAGCAAAAGCAATGTCAGAAGGGAGATTAAAGCCTCAGGGGAAACATATGAAGAGCCTCATGACCTTCAGCCCGGGAGCAAAACTCTAAGCTTTGTGATCAAAAGACAAATAAACAGCCATCCCCACCACGTGGCTGGAATCTGCTGAGCCCAGTAAGGAACTGTTCCCCTTCTATGAACGAGCCTACCTGAAGCAGGAAAAGCAAGTCATACCCTGAAGTTTGGAGTAGACCCCTTGAGAGCAGGGCAGGCAGCTTAGAAAGTTCCTCTCTCACATCTTTGCAAAACAAGCCACCCAGGTAAGCTGCTAACAAAGCCACCCTCGTTCTTTATGCTGGCTTTTCCCATTCTGACCCAGGCTAGGTTCAGAATAGGAGGTGGTTTTGAATTCGAAGCTGCTGAAAGGATTTTTAGAGAGGCCAGGGAATCAAGAAGGGGAGCAGAGGGGGAAATACTAGGCCTACAGCCTTTCAAGAAACACAGGGTTTTGTGATGCCAAGCCGCACAACTCCAGGGGCCCAATTGGCATTGAAGTCTTCAGATCATTACTCCAGGAGGTGTCATACAGCAGGGGGCCCTAAGCTCCCAGCACCCACCATGTGCCACCATTTGGCTAGGAGAATACGGGCAGCAATTCTCTAGTCAAGTTCTGTGCTCAGTACTCATTTATACCGTTAGGAAGAGTACCTCAGAGCAAAAGAGATGGAGGAGGTCAAGATTGTAATGCATGCACAGTAGGGTTGTCCAGAAGGTCCCCATTGATCTGAAGTGACTTTCGAGCAATGGCAGGAAGAAGTGAAAACAAGCATCTTTCTAGCAGGTCCCCTGGAGCAAGAGAGCCTGAGAGAAAAGGGTATACCATGTAACCGTCCTTGAGGGATTAATACGTTTGGCACAACCAAAGTCCACCCTGGGAGACAGTGGAGCTGGATGAGACTCACAGAGCGTTATAGCAGATGCCCCCATTGTATGCTGCAGCCTGTAGTACTCCTTCTCCATTAACTAACACATTGCTCATGTGATGCTCTTTAATTAAAAAGCCGCAAGGGGTGATGGGCTGCCCCTCTACTTCCTTGGGTCACCTGCATTTCAGTGTGCCACCAGGGGGAGTGACTGTTCTGCAGCATTGCAGACCACAGGATCTCCTACACAAAGCTCTGCTTACCATCCTCTCAGTGGAGTTTCCAATACTGCCTCTTGTGGTTGATGCTATCAAAGGAAATAGAGTCACTTGAAGGCATCTCCCAACTGCACCCTCAGCCTCACTGCAGAGGTAGTACACTCTCGCTTCCCCTAGCTCTTCATAAGCCAAGTAATTGAATACATTCAGTATTAACCTCACCACCATCGCCTTTTACCACATGGAAGTGGACATGCCTCTGGTGTGAATGAATTGCTTCCTGGACTCTTTTCTTGCCCGAGTACCTGAGGTGGATTCGCTGTCTGTTATACTCATGGACTCAATGGCCCTGACTCAGAGTTTCACAAACAATGTCTATCCTGCATATCCAAAGAGGGGACACAGGGGTTACTCAGGCATTCTGATGATGGGTTCTTAGCTAAGTACCTCAAAGGTCTTCCTGGCCAGAACTTCCCTGTTCGATTGTCAGTGTTCATCAACTCTGGCACAGTGTGTGCGTGCAGGCATAGTGTCTAAGTGGGGATGACAAGGAAAACAGGAAGCTTGTTGTCTTTCAAGACTGGGGCCCTGGGTCCTGCAGCAGGGCTGTGTGGTGGTATCATCCAGAGAAACAGAAAGCACTATGAGGTTCTAGAATGAGTGCTTTCCGATAGAGAAGGAGCCTTCAGCAGTTGTGGCAGTTGAGTAAGGAATCTCTGTGTCAGTTGATCCGCATTTGGTCTTGGGCCTAAACATAGTAGGACTGGCAGTTAGGATGTGTGGTGGGGGAGAAGGAAACACGGTGATGGGAAAAAAAAGACAAACTCGTATCTACCTGGGCAGATGGGAAATGTATCAGTTTCTTATCACGTCCAGCTTCACCAGTGCAGTTGACTTGTAGGTTAGATTGCTGCCTTCCACCATGCACATGCGCATATAATAGACCCTAGGGTTCCAGTAAGGGTAAGGAGGAGACCTGACAGGCACCTGAGGATCTGTAGGACTGCAAGGGGCCCACACCTAGGTCAGATCAGTGAAGACACACATGTGACCTTCAGACTCTCACTGTAAAGACATGGCCTCTCCTTTATATTCATCTTCAAAGCATACACCTATTGCTTTTCAGGGCGATCCCAAACAGAGGAAGAAAAGAATGAATTCTGGGAAACGGTTCTGATTTCACTACTATGGTACATAGCTACCACAAGACTTTGACTTTGGGCTTCCATATCTTGTGATATCTGGGGTTTGCCTAAGGGAATCTGCGGAGAGTGCCTATCTTATATGAATCATTTCCTGTCTTTCCCTCTCTCCCCTCTCTCTGTCACACACACACACACACACACACACACACACACACACTCATTTATGAACCCATAAAGGCAACACATCTCTCTAGGTCAAGCTGCCCTGCAGAGTGAGGTGTTAAAAGCCTCAGCACGGCTAGAGCATTCTAAGTGTTCACTAGTTCATGTTAGCTTTGATTTTCTGAGAAACTCCATGGCCTTAGGATTTTGAATTGGAATGAGAATATTGTTTCATTCTAGCCAGAATGACAGACATTACCTCTCTTTCCATGTTGTAAGCCATGGATCCAGCATGCTGCTGGACTGGCTTTACTTAGGTGCAGTGATGGCAGACAGTGGCAAAATCCCATGCTCATCTCTACCAAGCAAGCTGAGAACTCCCAGGATGTGAGGGGAGTAATAGATGTAAAGGATCCTTGCAGTGCAATTAACAATTTGGACCCAAGTAGTTTTCAGTAGGAATTCACCTTACAGGTGATTCCAAAGAACTCTAATGTCAGTCTGAGGAACCCAATGAAGGCAATGTAACCTGTGAATAGACCACTTCTAGGTGCCCCGGTGAGAGAAAAGATCAAAGGAACACACACAAAGGAACAAACAGATGGTAATGTAGAAGTGTCTGTGTGTGTGTGTGTGTGTGATCAAATTGTGTAGAAAGAAACGAAAGACTTATTTATGGCAAAAGAAATAATGAGAAAAAAAAGAAAATGATTGGTAAAGACTACTTCATTGTGGGCCTCGACTTCCTTGCTGAGGAAAGGAAGTTGAGTTATGGGGTCTGATGCCATCACATGCAATGAAATCAAGGAAGACAATACCGCAAGAGATACCTTCATTCCACGTACTTCTTGGAAGAAAGAATAGTCTTTTATGGTGGGATAGAATTGACGCAAGTCCAAATGAGACTGAGGTGGCTAGAGGCAAGATGTTTCAGACCATTGCCACAAGTGCCCCAGGTACAGAGGCAAGTGAGTACGTAGTGCAGGCATATCTCCAAGACATCCACCATGGATATTAGCGGAAGAGGTACTGCTGATTTAAAAGTGGTAGAAGCAACTGAATGCGAGTTTTCCTAGTGTTTAAAATGTCAAAAAAAAAAAATTGGAAGCTTAGAAAAATCAATCCTAACCAAGTAGCCCGTGACATTCTTGTTGAATTCTCATGCTGCCAATGGTTTTATGTAAACAGGATTCTAGTTTCCCGTTGTTCCCCTTAGAGGCTATAGTGACCCAAATTACAATTAAGTCTGTAGGATCTGTGTCTAGCACCGTTTCTTAAAAGTTCTTCTGTCAAGGGCCAGTTATTAAATATATTTGATTTTGTGAGCTGGGTGTACATTACTTGTTGCAACACCCAAGCACGCCATTTAAACATAAAAGCAAGTGTAGGAAATGAAGGTGGGGAGTAGACTGACTTTGGGTTACTTTATGGGTTCCTATTTCTATCATCCTTCTCCATCCTTATCCCTTTCAATCTCCCAACCCTAGGAAGTACAGAAAGAAAGCTTGAGGGGAAAGACAGCAATGCCATTAGACTATTTTCTGCTGGTTAGGACATTGAGTGCCTTTGGGAAATTTGATCTTCTTCATCAGGATAGCTCCAATCGACCATCAGCAGCCAGCCACCAGCCATGAGCCAAGTGCCACCGGCCACCGGCCAGGTCTTGCAATCAGCATCCAGAAGCAGTGGCAGCACTCCTCTTTGGGCCCTAGCATCTATATACCCCCTCAAGAGTTCCCAGAATTCCAGACATACGCTTGCACAAACTACCTGCAGCATCACACCCCTGCCAGAAAACTGGACAAATCATATTCAGCTGCTGTGGACAATCTGAAGCAGCCCCATAGATACACACCTGGGATTATAACAAAAACATTCTCATAACATTTCTATTTCGAAAGAAACCAAAATTATCACTACACAGGTGACCATGTCCCAATAAAACTTTATTTACCGGAATATAGTCTAAGGACTATAGTTTGTTGACTACGGATCTAGGCGTTTCCTAGAAAGTTTAGTTCTCATATATTCAAAGCATTGACAAGCTAAGCGTTTAACGTATGCATTACTTTCAAAGTTTGTATGTTCTAACACAGAGAGGGAAGAAAATAAGGAAAACTGAAAAGAGAAATCAGCCTTTTTCCCCATGAGGCTGGAGAAGAATACAGAAAAGAACAAGAAGTGTTTAAAGACAAAATATGTTCTGTAAAGGACAAACAAAGACACACACACACACACACACACACACACACACACAAACACACACAATGTAGAGAATAAGAGACCAGAAATCAAGAGATCCAGACTCTAGAAAACTCTCTGCCTTCATCCTTACTGCTTCAAAATAATAGTCTTCCGCTTCTTGTGCGTCCTCAAAGGGCAGAGCTCGGACAAAGAGCTGCTATCAATTCTGTCTCTCAGTCCAATCCCAGCCTCACAATATCCAGAGACAAACAGGAAACAAAGACACAGCAGGCTGCCCCGGAGCTGCAGTGGTAGTGAGCAGAAGTGGGGCAGGATGCCCCCTGCCCCCAGTATCTCTTTTCAAGGACAGATGCCTATCTTCTTCCTACATCATCTTATGCTGAAGATAGAGCTGAACTTGTGCTTAAATAAACAATTTAATCAGCAGCCCAAAGTTGCCTTTTATCACTCAATCTCCAGGCTAGACTGAATAATTATTTTCCATCCTCTAACCACTGGACTGTTAAGTATCAGCTGAAGCAAACAGAAGATCAGGCATTGTTAAATGCTGTCCCAGCCCTGGTCTTTCTACTAACACGATTCCCATGATGGCTGGGTTTTTTTAAAAGATCCAGCAGCAAAATATGGCTCTCAGAATGATTGTTTTGTTGGGAAGTGCTGTATAGTGTTGGGGAGAGGGAAGCGTTCTTTCATCTAGCATGATCATGTTTCACTTTTGGTCATTAACAAAGAAAACACGTATACTGGTCCGACACTGCCAGTTTGAGTGGGGAGAATCTTTCTAGACTCCATTTGATGTTGGGCCCATTAGAACTCTCTCCGCCTTACTTTTCCATCTGTACAGTGGAGCAAAAATTTGTCATTCAACGTGGCTGCTCTAGAGAACAGAGCAGATCATGAATTGTGTACCTTATTCAGCTCTCTGAATGGTAGCCACTCTCTAAACAGGACCCACCTGGCTATTTTTTCAGAACTGTTCGAACTTCTTACACAAGCGAGGTTATTTTAGTTGGGGATGATATTATTCTGTACAATTACCGTAAGTTAATTTTTAAAGGTTTTTATTATCTGCCCTTTCTCGGTCTTTCCCTAGTAAGGACCTCCTCCTACAAAGACACTCCCTTGCAATATACTTATGGCTGGGGTAGATACTATTTACATTTGTGAAAAGGCAGTGTGGACCCCACCCCTTGGCAGTTGGCCTAGCTCTGAAGCTGTGGGAAATTACGGAAGTAGATAGGAGCCAGGATAAGTGGGGACTGTAAAATCTTCTGGACAATCAGGCATCCCACCCAGTGAGTCATGCATTTCTTTTGGCAGGTGTACGATGAAAACACCCTTCCTGTCACCGTGGCCCTTCCCCCCAAACCCCTCCCTCTTCTGGCTGATTCAAATACCAACATCCTTCATTCACAGCCAGCCCATGTGGCCTATAAGGAAGGGAATTACCTGCCCCACAACATAGGCCTTTTCTGGTTCTGACATCACTGATTCTCACAGTCTTTCTGCGTTCAGAATTACTCATGGGAAATCGGGCAGCTGCCTTCTGGATGTTCTCTGTGAACTCAGTTTCCTCCTCCTCCTCCATTCCAGCTTCATCATGTGGCCAGTAGACATAGTCTAAAGACCCAGCTATCCTTCTGACACCACCCTGTTTAAAAACGGTGGCATGTAGAACAAAGTTGAAACACCTCAGCAAGTTCTAGAAGTACTCTTCTGGGCCTGGCTCCAATGTCTCCTTAGGGGCCCCACCATCGGGATTCTGCCTTGTTCTATTTTCCATGATCCTGTCTGATTTTTCCAACTTCTATTCAAGATTTACAAGCCAGGTCAAACGCCACCCATCTCAGACACAGGCTGTCCCAATTATCTCTTTGTCCCCATTCCTGAATAAGTCATGTCTATTCTAGTACTTTGCACACACAAGGGTGTTTGCTGATTGATGGTTTGCCTGTCTGCTTGGCTATTATCTTAACAAGAACATAAGCTATAACTTATTAATTTTGGAATTTCCAATTGTATATTTCCTGACAGGCATTTATAGGTGCACAGCAGACTTTGGTAAGTAGAGTAGAATGAATTGAGAGGATGAATTCAACAGGATTGGTGGGGAGGGAAGGCTAACACAGACAAGGCACAAATCCGGAGGCACTATCAAAGGGCTCTTCTATCCTTTCTTTACTAGTGGACTTTACTTTTACTTGGCCATGCCTTTGGAGAATTAAGTCAACTTTCCTGCTAGCACCTTCCAACCCATCAAATCAATACCCCTCAGTCTTCAAAAAGATCCTGGGGTGCTTTCCTGGCCAGCTTTCTACCTTCTAGCATGTGCAATTGCCTTAGCAATGCTTTGTGTGTGTAGAGCCAAGTGGCTCCAAATTTGATACAAGAATTTTGGGATGATCCATGGGAACAGCCTCTTGCACAACCCATTTGCTGTTTCCTGAACCTGAAGCCTGGAGAACAAGTTCCATACTTCTTGGCAAAGAACATAAGGCCTTCCATGCCTTGGCCTTCTCTGTTCTTGCCACTGACATCCAACACCGGCACTCTTCTAGCTATTGTCTTCTGGGAGGCATCTTTTGTGCTAACATTCGCCCTGTTTGTTTTGGCTGGAAAATGAAATGTCCCAATAGGCTCATGTAGTGAACACCTGAACCCTAGTGAGTAATACTACTTTGGAAGGTTCTGGGAAGTTTTAGGACATGGGACACTGAGTACATACTTTTGAAGGTCAAACATGGTCCTAGTCCCCTCCCTTCTCTTTTTACTACTATCCTGCCCACCATGAAGTGAACAGTATCTATGACCATTTTATGGACATTTGACTTGGGGTCAGTTCACCAAATTTAATGAATATATAAGAATGCCTATTCGGATTTGGATTTTGGATATATGTGGATTCAAATTTTATGCACTCTTTGGCATATTTAAAACAGTGATTCCGTCTTCATTGTGAATTATGTTTTAAATGTGCATCCTAGATTTTGCCTGGAAACATTAAGTTGATAGTTGTGGTTTTATGAACCTTTCTGGACAGAACTCTTATTGGATACATCAGGGTTTCTTTTAGATATCTGTGTATGGGGTGGGGGTAGGGGTGTGCGCGCATGCTCAATTTTGGATGGTAACAACAAATTCCCTTCTTAAGTGACTTGACTCAAGAACTCTTGAAACCATCTTCTACTTTGAGAACACAAAAAGGGGGCTAGAGTGTGGTACAGAGAGGGTGATATGTAGAGAAATAGACACAAAGCCACATCTCTATAGTGCACGCACCCCATCTTCTCCTTTGAAATGTAGAGACTGAAGTGCTACTCTTGAATTTGACACCCAGGTAGAAGACCTCAGGAGGCTTTGCTATGTGTTCTTTACATTGGAAGCCACAGAGGATACCACTCAGATCCATGAAGGCTACAGTGGGATGTGGGCTTAGGTTTGCCTCCAGCCTGGAGTCACCTAGGAGCAGGTATAGTGGTCAAGTCTGCCTAGAATGAAGCCTTTTTGGTCACGGATTTCAAGAGTATGCTTGGAGAAGAGATGCTCAGGTATGGTCTGTAAGTGAAAAATGAACACACATACTCAGAGGGGATGGAGGTAGAGAAAGAAAGAGAGACAGAGACAGAGACAGAGACAGACAGACAGACAGACAGACAGACAGACTTGGGTACTGGCTTCAAGTATCAGAGGATCTCAGCAGAAAGCAAATAAGGATTGTGCTGATGTTTTTGTTTTGTCTGTCAAGTTGACACAGGCTAGAGTCATCATGAAAGAGGATACCTCAGTTGAGGAAAAAAAATGGTTTCATCAAATTGGCCCATGGGCAAGTCTGTGGACATTTTCTTGTTTAGTAGTGATTGATGTGAGAGGGCTCATCCCATTCTGGGTGGTACCACCCCTGGGCAAATGGTCTTGAGTTGTATCAGAAAGTTGAGCAATTCATCAAGACCAAGGCTGAAAGCAGTGCCCTCCAAGGGTATCTGCTTCAGTTCCTGTCTCCAGGTACCTGTGTTGAGTTCCTTCCCTGACTTCTCTCAATAGTGGACTGTATTAAGAATGGATAACTTGCTTATGGTCGTGCTGTTTATCACAGAAACAGAAAACAAGCTAAGATAGTATTCCACTAAGATCCAAAGAGCCAACAGTCTTAAGCTGTCATACTTTATAGAGACAAGTTCGGCAGAAGTCAAGAGAGTGGTGAAAGATCAATCTCTTGCCATGGACATCACTGACCAGCTCAGGAGGGAAAGAGTTAGCTTATGCCTCTTCACATGCAAGGAACCATGCCAGCTGGGACTCCAGCTTTAATCGTCTGAAAAGCAGGCTCAGAAAGGGCAGTGTCATCACCCTGTCAAGTTGGAGCAGTCTGCTTCGTAACCTCTCCCAGCTTCAACAGTGTCTTCAGCCAAAAGGCAGCTAACAAGTGGAGGAGGAGATGAACGAAGAGAGGAGGCCTCTTGGCCTTCTCACTGTAGCTTTTCAATGTAAAAGATCTGGGCAGGGAAGATTAAATGCTAAGTCCGACTTGGAATTTTGACTCTTATGTGTTTAATGAGACACTCTAATTACTCAGTTATGATTTGGAGTGACTATGACAACACGTTACCTAACAGTGAGTAGAAATGATTGGGTTCAGTTTGCATTCTGGTCTGAGGGAAGAGAATCCTCCTAGAAAAAAGTCAAACAAGTAAGTCCTGCTTTCCTCACATAGGTTAGACTTCTCTGCATACCTGTTGCACAGGCATGCCCTAATTTACATAAGTTCACCTTATCCATGTATCCAACCACATCTGAGAGGCTGTGCTGACAATTCCAAGTAAGCAAGGTGCCAAAGGCCTCCTTCATTCCCAGAAACTCTCTGTCATTTTGTCTCTTCTTTCTCTCTTTCTGTCTTTCTCTGACTGTCTCCTGTCTTTCTTTGCCTATTTCTTCTTCACTCCTCTCTCTCCCCTCTCTCTTTTCTCTCTCCCTCTCTGTCTGTCTCTGTCTCTGTCTCTGTCTCTGTCTCTGTCTCTGTCTCTGTCTCTGTCTCTCTCTCTCTCTCTCTCTCTCTCTCTCTCTCTTTCCCTGCCCCCTCAACTGTGGACCTCAGTACATTTAGTTGATCTGTTATTAGTCTGTAAATCCTTCTTATTCAAATTTCAGGGTTTTGACCTTCAATACATAAGGAAATCAAGTGGTAAAGGGAATGAGTCATTAGACTGGCGGGTGATACATAGGATAAGAAAGGCCAAATAAGAAGTGATCGTCCTGGCAACAAGCAGACTATATTAGATGAGGGCTTAGAAATGCAAACGTAATATAAATAAAAGGCCACAGATAGCAGTTGTCAGTCTTGTTCATTCCCAGGTTTATCTACCATGATGAAGAAAAATGGCTGTGCCTGAAAAATGTGTAGAGGACAAAGGCATAAGGAAGCCCCAGTATGTCATGGAACAGAATCAGAACTCAAAGTCACAAATAGATAGATGGAGTGATTGAAAGAGCAAAGTACCAGAATAAATAGAAACATCTGGATGACTAAGAAAGACAGGATTCATCTTCAAAAAGTCTGCCAGGGGTTTCTTGACTTGATATGTCTCAGAAACAAAACAAAGCAAAACAAAACAAAATAGGCTTGCCGATGTAGATTTCAAAACCAAGCTTGGTTGCACCAAACTAGAGAAAGCTAGAGAATAGAAGACATAGCCAAGATAGAGAAAGTCAGAGCCCAAGAACTAGAAAGGCAAGATGTCCAAAAGATTCAACACACAAGAAATACTTAAAGGAATGCACCATTTATATTTGGAAGAAAGAAACAATGAGTCAGAAAGAATAGATTTTAATTGAAGAAACACATTGTAAAAGAAAGTTTTATTCTAGATGGCAATACAACCTCAAGATACTGATAAATCCTTAGAGTCCCACAGCCTTGAAAGTGGCTGCTTCATGGTGCAGTGGCCTATTAAGCCAACTAGAGAACTAAAAATAAATTTAAGAATAAAATTTTCAAGTGTTTTGTGTAGGCGCTAGCCTCTGCAAGTCCTTGTGTCCTCTAACTTACTATCATTTTCCTTGGATTAATTGGGAACAGTCTTGTGTGTGGGGGGCATAGGCAATTACAAAGCGAGATTTTAACATGCACTATACATGAACTATACAGATACTAGCTGTATATGAAACTAGGTAATGCTGTAATCTGATGAAAGGCCTTGGGAGAGCCTACCGATAGAGCGGAGCTGAGTGGGACAAGTCCTAACTTAGTTGGTTACCACTGTGTTGACAAGACTCATTTGGAAGCTACAATTTAAAGGACATTCACAATCCATTTCAGTAAGAGCAAACATCATTCACAAAGCACAAATAATAAGAAATCCCAAAGGTTCCTGTCTCTTAGAATTAAAAGCCAAATATTCACATCATTTGGGGTCAGAAACAGATGAACTGAGTTAAGGAGAAAGGATTATAAGACTAGATCAGAAGCCAGATAGTTATATTCTATCAAATTGTAAGGCCTAGTTCTTAGGATTAAAATGTATTCTTACTTTAAGAGAGCCTGGATCAATGAATCTTCAAGGTGCTTAATAAAAATACAGACTCTCAGTCCCTTTCCCCAAACCTGCAGAGTCTGAATCTGTATTTGGATAAGATCCCCAGGTAGATTGTAGAAGCTTTCAAATTTTAGAAGCACTGCTGGATAGCAGAGTTGACAAAAATACTCCTTTGTTTCTGTCATTGGTTACCAATGGCCAAATATTGCTTTTTAAATATGGGACACAAGACAAATATGAACAAATGCATGGATACAATAGGGCAGGGTATTTGACGTAATAATCATCTCATTCGTGGTTATAGAAAGACCAGCAGCACTATCCATGTGATTCCACAATGAATTAGAAAGTAGGATTTAGCCTGAAGTAAAGTGAATGTGCATCTCAGAAATCTTATCAAATCTAAGAAGATACGGAAGCAAGTTTGATTCTTGGGACCAAAAATCATAGGACTAAATTAATGCTCTGGAATCATTTTAATATTAGAAATAGGGCACTTATGTTGGTGTCTTCTTAGTCTAATTAGGAATGCTATAAGACTGGGAAATGTATGAAGAATGGAGATTTATTTTGCACAGTTTGAAGGCTTGGGAAGGCTCTGATCCAGGGAATGCAATCAACAAGGGTGTTTATACTGCACCATCACAGTAAGAAAGCATCACTAGCTGAGTGATCACATAAGAGAGGTGGGAGGAGGCAAATTAACCCTTTCTTGAGGAGCTCACTCTTGCAATAACAACATTAATCCCTTCCTGAGAACAGAGCCCTTATGATGTAAAGGTTCTATCTCTCAGCTCTGGTGCACTGGGAAATATTTTCTGCCCTGGGGACTTTGCTGAACACATTCAAACCACAGCAGATTAGGTTAAGTATAACACATCACTATTCCTAAATTTAGTAGTCCGCTTATTCTTTCAGATGGGTGGTCCCATGCACAGCATTGGTGACATTTGGTAATGATTCACAAGGAGTGGCCTAGAGGCCTGCTCCAGGAGAGATGTAATAGGTGCTGGGGATATGGTATGATCCAGAACTGTGAGAAACACAGTGAGTTTTAGGGTTTCTAATGAAATGTCCTAAAACCATTATGCTTATGGCACTAAGTTATTTTGTCATCCCCTGGTTTTTGTTTGAGAAGCAACTGAAGAAATGAAGTCAAACACAGAAATGTTAAGATATAAAATGCAAGATGATCAATGATGTTGAACATTTCTTAAGGTGCTTCTCAGCCATACGAAGTTCTTCAGGTGAAAATTCTTTGTTTACCTCTGTACCCCATTTTTAATAGGGTTATTTGACTCTCTGGAGTCTAACTTCTTGATTTCTTTGGATATATTGGATATTAGCCCTCTGTCAGATGTAGGGTTGGTGAAGATCCTTTCCCAATTTCTTGGTTACCGATTTGTCCTTTTGACAGTGTCCTTTGCCTTACAGAAACTTTGTAATTTTATGAGGTCCCATTTGTCAATTATTGATTTTAGAGCATGAGCTATTGGTGTTCTGTTCAGGAACTTTCCCCCATGCTGATGTCCTCAAGGGTCTTCCCCAGATTCTTTTCTATTTGTTTCAGTGTATCTGGCTTTATGTAGAGGTCTTTGATCCACTTGGAGTTGAGCTTAGTACAAGGAGATAGGAATGGATCAATTAGCCGGGTGGTGGTGGCGCACGCCTTTAATACCAGCACTTGGGAGGCAGAGGCAGGCAGATTTCTGAGTTTGAGGCCAGCCTGGTCTACAGAGTGAGTTCCAGGACAGCCAGGACTACACAGAGAAACCCTGTCTCGAAAAACCAAAAAAAAAAAAAAAAAAAAAAAAAAAAGATCAATTCACATTCTTCTGCATGCTGACCTCCAATTGAACCAGCACCATTTGTTGAAAAAGTTATCTTTTTTCCACTGCATGTTTTCAGCTCCTTTGTCGAAGATCAAGTGGCCATAGGTGTGTGAGTTCATTTCTGGGTCTTTAATACTATTCCATTGATCCACCTGCCTGTCACTCTACCAATACCATGTAGTTTTTAACACTATTGCTCTGTAGTATTGCTTGAGGTCCAGGATACTGATTCCCCCAGAAGTTCTTTTACTGTTGAGAAGAGTTTAATTTCACCTCACAGCAGTCAGAATGGCTAAGATTAAAAACTCAGGAGACAGCAGGTATTGGCGAGGCTGTGAAGAAGGAGGAACACTCCTCCACTGCTGGTGGGATTGCAAGTTGGTTACAACCACTCTGGAAATCAGTCTGGCGGTTCCTCAGAAAACTGGGCATGACACTTCCAGAAGACCCTGCTATACCACTACTGGGCATATATCCAGAGGATTCCCTAGCATGTAATAAGGATACATGCTCCACTATGTTCATAGCAGCCCTATTTATAATAGCCAGAAGCTGAAAAGAACCCAGATGTCCCTCAATGGAGGAATGGATACAGAAAAATGTGGTATACACACACACACACACACACACACACACACACACACACACAATGGAGTACTATTCAGCCATTAGAAACAACGAATTCATGAAATTCTTAGACAAATGGATGGAGCTGGAGAACATCATCCTAAGTGAGGTAATCCAGTTTCAAAAGAACACACATGGTATGCACTCACTGATAAGCAGATATTAGCCTAGAAACTTTGAATACCCAAGACACAATCCACATATCAAATGATGTCCAAGAGGAAGGAAGGAGTGGCCCCTGGTTCTGGAAAGGCTCAGTGCAGCAGTATAGGGGAATACCAGTACAGGGAATTGGGAAGGGGTGGATGGGGGAACAGGGGGAGGGAAGAGGGCTTATGAGCCTTTCAGGGAGCGGGGAGCCAGGAAAGGGGAAATCATTTGAAATGTAAATAAAGAATATATCGAATAAAAAATGCCGGATGATGTGTCCTTAAGTGAATTAGTGTGTCTACCATTTGAAATCCTATGTCGCTGGAAGCAATGAAATGACCTTTGCTTTGTTCCAGTCTCAAGAGCAAATCCAAAGCATTCTTAGCTAATAAGAATACTCTAGACCATTTCTCATCAAGGAGCATTCTTGCCATGGATAATCCAAGAAAGGGCTTTCTTTTGAGCAATGCTGAAGGAGTAGAGCCTCTTAACTCTCTGTGGCTCAACTCTCTGCTCAGGAACAATTGATTTGTCAGGTCACACCCAAGTTCATGAAGCACACAGACTGTGAGAACACACCAGTACAGCCAGAGAACGAAGAAGAGTTCCTGTTTCTATGATCTTTCTGTCCCACTCAGTCTGAGGGAAAAATACTTTAAGAACATATTTTTGCCTTTTACAAAGGACTATGGCAAGTACGATCAGTGTGCTGAGTAGTTATGTCCTTGGCTTGATAGAGCCACTAGCAGCCCTGGCTTATGGCAATGATGTCTGGGCCAACATCGTGATGAAAGAGGAGGTGGCAGGAGCCACAGAGCCGCAGGCATCCATTCTACCCTCTTCTTTGGATTGCCTTCTGCATTTTGTAATAACCAGAAAGTACCAGCTGACAGCTGGTAGCTGCCGTCCCCACCCTTTGCCACAAGAGAGTCACATTTATTGGTGACTTTTTTCCTTGGCTCCATTCTGAGAAGGAATTTATGGAAATCATTTGTATTCTATGGAGCAGAAAAGGCCCATCCTTGCCCCAAGACGGAGCATATCTCAGGCCTTCTCTATCTGTGCATTCAACCAAATAAGCTGGTGTTTGCTAGGCAGCAAGTATGGCTTGGTGCTGGGGAATGCTTACAAAATATGCAATATCTCACCCTGCCTTCAAGGTCAGAGTATTGTTGGGTAAGGAAGGGAATAGTATACATCAGCTTGTAGAAACAAGCAACAGAAAAACAGTAAGTAAGGAATGCTAAGAGCAGTAAAATTAAAGTATATACTGTAGCTGTGTTGGATTTAAGTAAGGCGTAGTAGGCGTGGAGTTGGGAGGAGCTGTCAAGAGATAAGTGAGCCTGAGGTCACGTGGCTGTGAGCTTGAACTCTATATTGGCAATGTCACAGTATTCCAGATTGGCAGAACTGTGATGGGTTGTGATGAGCTATCAAACCGAGCGGGACAGAGCACAACTGAGTCACAGTGGGGCCAGTGGCTGCACTAACACATCTCCTCCGTGCAGGACTGCTGACTCAGCTTACTGGATGCTCTGGTATAAATGCTTGCAGAGCAGATGTTCTCAATCTGTGGGCCACGACCTCTATCTCCAAAAATATTTACATTGCAGTCCATAACAGAACCAACATTGCAGATATGAAGTAGCAACAACAATAATTTTATGATCGGGGCGGGGGGGGTGTCATCACAACATGAGGAACTGTATTAAAGACTCGTAGCATTAGGAAGGTTGAGAGGTGCTGTTCTAAGGAAGAGTGGCATCATTTTGAAGAATGGCAAGACTATTCTGGTACCCAATATCAATTTTATGGTTTAAGATTATCTTCCCATCTCTCTTTTTCCCTTTGTTGGATGGTTTTCCTTTTATTCAAAGCTTTTAGGAGTGTTTATTTCCACAGCAAGATGGGTCAGTAGCTTCAAAGTCAGATATATGGCCACAAATAGCAGGGTAATAAGGCATGGGATAGCCTTCCTAGAAAATGAAACATTCAAAGGAGCTCAGTCTCTGTATCGCAGTGGTTGCTATCCACCCACCCTGAATTCTAATCTTCACAGAGCTGCTCCCTATTTCTTACTTTTTGCCCCTTCTTCTCATAGACGCTTCAAGTCTATTCTTTCTTCCTCTGGCCTCTCATCCAGCGTCTGCTGCCTAGACACTGAAGCTGCTTGTGCCTCTGAAAAGTGAGAGAGCTGAAATCATAGAAACCTTTCCCAGTGCCACCCTTTCCCACCTAGAGACTTCAGAGCATGACCCCCTACTCCTTCTTCTACCCCTTCTCTAATCTGAGATGGGTCAACCCTCTTGCTCAAGGCCAGTTTCTCCTTCCCAAGCTGATGCGACCTCATCTTCTTCCTTTCGTTGTTATCCTTCCTATTTTTCTCTTTGCCTGTAGATTCGACAAAGAGCAGTCTAATAAAAATCCAAATGAAAAGTGGAACACATTCCAAAATGCACACATCTGTACAACTCCTTCTTACTTCCTCTAGTTAGTATCCTTGCCCTCCTCCTCATCATGGCCACAGACTTTCAGAAGGCAACATCTATGCTGGCATCTCCAGTTCTTTAGTTCTGATTAGTCCTTAAAACTGGTCTGTGGCTCTTGGTTAGAAAAGACTTATCCTTATGCTTTATTCCAGATCCAATTAGAACCTTGTTCGATCATCTACTGTATTTGACACTTCTGTCTCCTCTCTGCTTCTTGAACCTCTGATTTCTCTTATTGTCTCTGCTTTCCTCTTCCCCATTTTTCTCCTGA
This sequence comes from Apodemus agrarius, assembly GCA_964023405.1. NCBI lineage: Eukaryota > Metazoa > Chordata > Mammalia > Rodentia > Muridae > Apodemus > Apodemus agrarius. Next base: position 10,592,239 of record OZ030010.1, read on the forward strand.
TTCCCTACCTCATACAAACCCCATCAGAGTGCCAATTATCATCTGTTACCAACAGGTTCTGTAACATCCTATGCTATGCGGGGTTCTGTTCACTTTTTGGAGCTCACAAAACCCTATCTAAAATCTAGCATTTTAGGTGTTTGCTTCTTCCTATTGAGCAAAATGGCCCTAGATAGAAATGGCTCTATATTGGCTCATATTCCCAGTACCCTTTGCAAGAGTTCAGTGTCTACAAGCATATGATTAGTTTTCTTTTCATTGCCTTGGAACAGGTGTTAAAGATAAAGTAGAGTGATTATCAGCAACAATATATTCAGGACCATTTGCAAAATATATGTTCTTTTCTGCAAGGGCCTTTGATTGAGAGGTGTGGCCAAATTTTCGGACTGACCTGTCGTGAGCAAAGGTGACAGTAGTGCTCTCCCTTCAGTGGTGGCACATTCAAACACTATCAAGGTCTTCTGTACTGTGCTTCTTAAAACCGCTCAGTTCACCATACTGTGGAGGTCTTCTACTGAACTGGCCTTATGTTTGTTTATGAATGTGTAGGTTCTCACTGAACAGAGTGTGAGATTCAATTATGCCACCATTTCAACTCCTAGGCAATTTTTTTTTTCTGCCATGAAATTCCTTGACTGGGAGAGTGTGTGTGGATTCTTTGTTTATACTCAGTTATCTTTCATGTATTTATAGCAGTAGTTGTCATCATCTAAGCCCAAGTCATACTCATTTCTTCTAGGCTTTTGTAAACAATTCTGGTATTCTGGAATCCTGTGAGCCTGCACTACAATAGTTAGTATAGAAAAGCTGATATGTTGCCAGCATATGGAATCTCTACTTCAACATCCCTTACGTTGTTATATCAGCCTGTGCATTTGACATCATCTTCTCTCTTCCCTGCATTATGTCTGTTTATACTTTGTGTCTGTAACTTTGGGGGCTGTTTCTGAACTGGAAGGCTTATTTTGTAAAGTTATAATCTGTTAGAGATGCTTTTGGGATAGGAATCTTTTCTTCCTCCTTATCTAGTGTGCTTGACCGGGGCCCCTATCCCAGTGATTCTATCATAATCTGTTTATGGAGGAACCACACCAGTCATCATGGAAGTTCCTTTTCTAGTCTTCCATTTTCATAGCCTTCCTCCTTCCCTCTTACCCGTTATGAGCAACTGAGTTCCAGGCATGGCCATAGGTTTGTGCTTTTTCAACAAGTATGACAGATAAGTAAGTATTTTGTCAGGTCTGTTAGGCTCTTTAGATCTTAACTATATGATACCCAATGCACACAGTGCTTGAGAACCTCTTGATATTTGAATAATTGGGACTATTACCCCCTTTGCATTGGAGCCAGGCCTTTTAGAAGCAGTTGTATTGGCATGGTAACCGCTAGACACTCCTTTTTTCCCTGTGTCTTACAAGCAAAGGACATGGTCAAGGCTTTCATCAGTGTTCACAGGGCCAAGCTTACCCGCACATCCATTGTCTAGTGCAGAGGTCAGCAAATTTGTTTTGTAAAAGGCTAGATAATAATATCCTGAATATTTTCAGCTCTGCAAACCATATAGTCTATGCCATTACATAAACATATAGTGTATGCAATTACAGTTGTGGGACAAAAGCAAACAATATATGAACAAGCAAGTATACATCTGAGCAAAACATCACTTGTAAGAGCAGGTCAGGAGCCAGATTTCAGCAAGGACTACAGTTGATCTAGCTCTACTTGCCTCCACCTGGAACTGTTTATTTGTCTCTTCCTTTGTGGCACCTGATGGATGGAAACATCTTTGATCCCTTTGTGGGATGTTCTTTTGGTTGATACAAGCTTGCATGGCCTGATCATTACCAGTGACATCCACGGGAGGATTAGGACACAATGTTCCAGAAGACAATTAAGGTCAAGGAGGATCATGGCCCCATATATCAACTGACATTTCATTTTGTGTGCCAACAAACATACTGCTGTTCTTAATCCGTCGTTTGCCAAGGGCATTCTCTCAGGAGGCAAGCTTTTAGGGGACTAGGGCATTACAATTCTTCCTGAACTGATTGTGTTGTTAGTATGAATTTCAGCAGTGACATAAGTAGCCTCAGTTCCAGATGGTCACCATATGCCCTAGTATACATGTGCTAATAGCCTCTTTTAGAGGTAGAAAATGTCCCTACACTCACTCTTTGCTTCTTCTTTCTGTCTATGGTCTACCTGAGTGGCAGAGAGACCCAGATTTTTTTTTTAATTTTTATTTTCTATATTCTATGTTTACATTCCAAAGGCTTTCCCCTTTCCCAGTTCCCCCCACCATACGTCCCATAATTCCTCTCCCCCCCAACTATTCCCCAATCATTCCCCCTCCCCCCACGGTTTCTCTACAAAACAGGCCCAGGGTCCTGTCCTTTCTTCTTCTTGGGAGTCATTTGACTTGCTAATTGTGCCTTGAGTATTTAGGGCTTCTGGGCTCATTAATATCCACTTATCAGTGATTGCATTTCATGTGTATTCTTTTGTGATTGGGTTAACTCACTCAGGATGATATTTTCCAGGTCTAACCACTTACCTACAAATTTCATGAATTCATTGTTTTTAATTGCTAAGTAGTATTCCATTGTATAAATATACCACATTTTCTGTATCCATTCCTCCTTTGAGGGATATTTGGGCTCCTTCCAATTTCTGGCTATTATAAACAAGGCTGCTATAAACATAGTGGAGCATGTGAGACTCAGATTTTTAAGGTTTCTGAAAAACATTGCTGAGACCAAGTCATAGAATCAGCATGTATTTTAGAGTTGGAACTCAGCTACAAACTTGAGATTCTCCATATTAAACACAGGAATAACAATGCTGATTGCTACCTAAAGGACAGTTGTTAGGATGCTGAGACATAAACAGTATATTGTATGTTACTGTTTCTTTACTGCATGACACTCCTACACTCTCCATTCTGCCAACTGTCATTGTTCAAAAATGTTTCCTAACTGTCACACAATGAAGTTGGGAAAAGGGCCTCGAGCTGAAGCATGATGACTCTCTGCCAAATGGTCTCAACACAAACCTTGATTCTCCTTTCAATGAAGGCAAAATGGAGCCTTGTATCCATCTGAAGCATTTTGTCAGGTTTATTTAAGTGTCTTCATAAGCACTATGCTATTTCTTCTTGCAGTAGTCCTTTAAAGAAAGAACAAAGTATATGATTACATCTATTTTTTTAATAGGAGAACTGAGAGAAAGAGACACCAAACAAGTAATCAGAAATCATCTCTACTAAGGAACTAAAATCCAGATTCCTAGAATGTAACCTAGGTATTCTAGTATGCTGCAAACCTTTCATTCACTAAAATGAAATCTTCTAGGGTTTTGCCCTGTTCTACTTTACATTAAAATAATGCTTGGAGCATTATTTTAGTATACTCGGTGTAACCTCTCGTGAAGGTTACATAGCTTATTTTTGGCAGTATATCTAGTATGGTAGCTTTCTGTTTAAACACCTGAGGTAAATATAAAAGGTTATTTTGACTCACAGTTTTGAAATTGACAGTCTGTGATCAATTTTCCCTGTTGCTTTGAGGTCTGTAGTAAGATAACTCTTTAAAGTGAGTATGTGGCAGGAAAAATCTGCCCATATTAAGGATTCTGGAAGTACATAACAGAAGAAGATCAAAATAACATAATCTGCTTTGAAAGCATAGTCCTAATGATCTAAAAAAAAAAACCCTAGACCCTATTTTCCAGAGTTCTTACCACCTCCCAAAAGCAACACTCAATGACCAAGACTTTAATAAATGAGCCTTTGGGGAACACAAGATTTAAATGGCAGCACCCCTTTAATAGGTGTGCCTTTGGAGAACAGTTGAGATAGAAAAGATAGTACCTAGAAACTGAGTTAAACCTGGAGGAGGGTAATCAAGATTGTGGGGGCACGGAGAAGAAAGCTTAGACTTTTTGACTTTTACTCTTAACACTAAAATTTTTAGCTGATTCAGAACTTATCTCTTTTCTTCTTTTAAGAGAGAAAATAGTAAAAAGCAAGAGCCTAGTTCAGTTCTGTGCTTGTCTAAGCATCTCTCTGTCTGTCTGTCTGTCTGTCTGTCTGTCTCTCTCTCTCTCTCTCTCTCTCTCTCTCTGTGTGTGTGTGTGTGTGTGTGTGTGTGTGTGTGTGTGTGTGTGTGTTTCTAGAGCAGAGACAATATGTACTAGATTATAGACGGCAACCTTGACAGTAGGTTTCCACCTCCCATGAGGATTTATGGTGATGTAATGTGTCTCTACTTCTCAAATTAAAATTGCATTAACCTGAACTAGAAAAACAGCACATTCTGTCTACTGGCCAAACTAAGTATTATGACAAGGAGCCAAGCGCTCTCCAAGAGGACTGGAGTCTGTATAGTTCACTTATGTCTCATCAACTAGCATGCGCCAAGTGTAGGTCAATCCACGTTATATCGTAATCGTATAGGAGTGAGTCTCTTACTTAGAACATCACTACGGGAAGGTACAAATACTAGGAACTCATCTATTCTAGACATAGAGTAAGACAGGTGGTAGAAAGACAGACAGAGGGGTATCAGCTCCCATTACGTTATTTTACAAATATTACCAAATATTCAATTTGGAGGTAACAGATAAGTTCACATGGCTTAAATGAAAACCATTACAAAGCAATTAAAGAAAAAGATTCCTCCTCTTCCCTTCTGCAGTTCCCCTTCACAGTAGGTAGCATTCCATCATATCTAGGATGCCATTAATTTTGAGATTCATGATTATTCTATATGCCACAAAAAAAGAAAATAATAGAAATAATTATATATCTAAAGTACTGTACAGCGGAAGATACCACTATATCACAATAGTCATACCTGTTAAAATGTGGAAAGTGTATACCATAGAATCCTTCTCTAATTTCGTTTCACATAAATATGAGTATAGATATCAATTTTACTCCCTAAAAACAGCAAAAAGAACATAATTATCTGTTACACTTTTTCATTTTAAACTATCTTTCTGCTGGGCAGTGGTGGTGCATGCCTGTAATCCCAGCACTTGGAAGGCAGAGGCAGATGGATTTCTGAGTTCGAGACCAGTTTGGTCTACGGAGTGAGTTCCAGGACAGCCAGGGCTATATAGCGAAACCCTGTCTCAAAAACAAGCAAACAAAAAAACCCAACAAAACAAAACAAAAAACACTATCTTTCCATATCAGTGGATGGAAATCTCCTTCATTTCTTTTTATACAGACTAAAAAGATGTGTTGTAATTTATTTATCTAGGTTTCTCTTGGATTATTCTCAATCTTGTGCTGTTTCTAATCCTGTTGAAACAAATAGCATCAAGTGTACATCATTTGATACTAAGGCAACTGTTTCTATAGATAAAATCCTAAAATTAAATATCTGGACAAAATAAAATGAACACTTTTAACTCTCAGAGTCATTTGTACCTTTCCTATAAATTATACTTCTATGGCCTTTGTCCATCTGTATATTAGGTCATTGTTCTTTCCTGGTGATCTGTGGTGTGAGTGGCAACTTTTCTTCTAGTTTATCATTTCTTGTTGTCTTACTTTATTTATTGTACTTCTTTTAAAAAAAACTTTGATGTTTTTTGATTTCATGATATGACTAGATTCATTTCTATTTTATCCAGATAACTAATCAGTTGTCTCAATATGCTTATTAATGACTCCATAATTTCCCATTCTAGTTTGATATGTTACCATTCCAGTCCATATTCCTATATTTATTGTGTTCAGTCTTTATCCATTTGATTTATCATTTGATTCCTGAATCTTCTCCTTTAAATTCTTCCAATCATGACAAAGTCTTTGTCCCCTTCCAGTCCATATATTGAAACCTTAACCCCCAATGTGGTGAGGTAATAAGAGGTAGAGCCTTTGGTAGATTAATTCAGATTAGGAGAGGTCTGTCCCCGCCATAAGATTAGTATCTTAAACAAACAAGAGACACCAGAGATTTATTTCTCAGTGAGACCACAAATAAGCCACGCTAATATTAGCATACAGGCAGATAGCAGCTGTCTACACGGCAAGCAGAGGATCCCATCAGAAAGCTGAATCTATAGCATCTTGACCTTCGGTATCTTTGCCTCCAGAACTGTGAGAAATAAGCCACTCAGCCCACAGCATTCTATTATAAGAACAGGAACTGACACAGACATCTACCCATATTATTTTAAAAAGAAAATAGTATTTAAAATAGGCAGACTAGAGTTACTTGTGAGAACCGGCTACCCAAGTCCCCATCGGGAAACACACCTTTGACACAAATACCTTCTAAGGTTGAAGGATTATTTTACTCAAGGACACGCTATGGTTATTGTTTGACAGACTACTAATTCTGATCCCTGGAGCTGTTGTTTGATTTTTATATAAAATTGAGTTAGGGATACTTGATGGAGTCTTGTTATGTGCATAAGGTCCTGCCTGATACAGCATGACCTTACGGAGGAAAGTCAATGCCTCTTAGTAAAATCTACTGCTCAAATACCCTATGTACTGACAAGTTTTCCTTCTGAAGACGGAGTCCTAACTTCCTCTACCCAAACTGTGTTTCACATATCATTTTCTCCCCTTTGCATTTTAAAACCACGAGTTTCTTCTTACACTTTTACCTGCTGTCTGAGATTTGATTCTTGTTTTTTTACCGTTGGCTCATTATAACTTGACAGTAACCTGGGTGCTCTCACTCTTTTCACTACCAGCACAGTGGTCCAAAGCAACATCTCCCTCTGAACACTCCTCCTCCTGCTACCCAGATCTGCTTTCTGCCTTGAGTCTTTCCTGATCTAATATGGCATCTATGTGTCTGACATGGATGTTTTCAAAGCAGCAGTCTGACCATGTGTTTCTCTAAAACATTTTAACACCATTCTTTGTTCAAAACCATGACTATCATATTTAATATGGCTATAGAGTCCTGTATGATCTTGTCTCTGGCAAGCTGTCTCCTCTCCTCTCATGCTATACCTCACTATTCACTTCCTTTGCTTCAGTCTCCTAGGGTCCCTTCTGATACAAAACACAACTGGCACACTGTTATCTCTCCTGAGAATATACCTCCTTTTGTTTGTGTTTTTTTAAAGCTATTCAACTTTCATATCTCAAAGTACCACTTCCTCACTGCTTTTAGTTTTTACTGTCCTAATGCTACATCCTTTCCTCTATGAGCCTCATATCAATTTGTGATTATGTATTAATTTGTACTATTATTTGATTGATATCTGATTCCTATAAACATCATATGAGCAGGGACTATGCAGTTCTGGTTTATAATTTTTCTGTCAATTTCTAGCAAGGTATCCAATGCAGTTAAATTAAGATGCCATAAAATATCAGGTTTTTTTTTAATCTACATTTATTTCCACTAAAACATCTTAGATTGCGATTTAAGAGCAACTTACTCATCAGTGGCTCTGATATTCCATATGTACACAGCAGAAAGGGCATGAGTGAAAATGTATAAGGAACAGAGTTCATCTGCTGAAAATGATGCTGGCAGCTTCCTTCTGCATGTGAGCAGCAGGCCGACTCATAAGCCAGAAGCCAGAAAATCTAGAGGAATATATTTTGTACCCATACAATTCACAGGCCAGGCACATGCCTGGCCAAAATTCCCCATGGTGTTTGGCACTTTGGGTTAAATGCCAAGAGACTCAAGGGAATCCCCAGTCCTAGCTTCTCTTCTTCCTCACCTCCTCCTCAAAACTGCTATTTGGTATAGAGCTGTAGAACTTCTAAGATTTCAAATATACCATCCCGTGTGTGTGTGTGTGTGTGTGTGTGTGTGTGTGTGTGTGTTTGTGTTTGTGTGTGTGCGCGTGCGCGCGCGCGCGCGTGCGCGTGCGCGTGCGCACGTGCGTTTGTGCCCTTGCACGTCCATGCATATGTATGTGCATGTATGTGTGTATGTATGCATGCAAGTATATGCAAATGCATGTGTGTACATGTATGTATATATGCATGTATCTCATTTCTGTGTTGTATTCACAGGTGCCTACAGGTTTGTTCAACCGTGTCCACACATGCAGAGACCAAAGGAGGTTGTTTCTTGTTGCTGCTCTGTCTTGGTTACTTATCTATTGCTGTGATAAAACGTCATGACCAAGGCAACTTCACAAGAAAGAGTTTAATTGCATTTACAGTTGCAGAGGTTTCGCGTTTCTGGTGGTAGAGTGAGGGCATGGAGGTAGACAGATAGATGGAGCAGCAGCTGGGAGCTCACGGCTTGAGCCACAAGTTGGAAGAAGACGGCAAACTCAAACTCACGTGAGTATTTTGAAATCTCAAGGCCTGCTTCAGTGACATGCTTGCTTCAGCAAGCCTTGGCCTCCTGGTCTTCACCAAACAGCCACTAACTAGAGACCAAGCATTCAAATATATGAGCCTAGAGCAGCCATTGTTTTGTTTTCTTTTGTTTTGTTTTGTTTTGTTTTGTTTTGTTTTGTTTTGAGACAGGGTTTCTCTGTGTAGCCCTGGCTGTCCTGGAACTCACTCTGTAGACCAGGCTGGCCTCGAACTCAGAAATCTGCCTGCCTCTGCCTCCCAAGTGCTGGGATTACAGGCGTGCGCCACCACGCCCGGCTTCTAGAGCAGCCATTCTTATTCTAACCATCACACACCGTCCATCTCTACCTTATTCCCTTGAAAGACGGTATCTTCACTGAAGGCAGAACTAGGTTTGCTCACAGGAAGTCCAAATGATCTCCCCGCCTTTGCCCACTCCCAGTGTTGGGTTTACAGATCCGGGCAACCACTCTGGCTTTTTATATGGGTTATAGCGAAATGGATTCAAGTACCCATACTTACATGTCATGTGTTCTTAATAAGTGACCTAAATCATCAGGTCCAGGCATATAATCATATCATAAAATACTAAGATCCTTGATTCTACCACTAGAAAAAAAAATAAACCTAAGGAAAAGCGATGTAGCTTATCATATTCAATGCATGAGAATGCTGGGCACAGGTTAAATCAGAGTTTGCTGCATCTGTCCAGTAGAGTGTGGAAGTCATGACCAGTGCTTTCCACTTAAGGCATAAAAATACTCCATCTTCTCTTTTAGTCTCTTGGACCCTTAGTTCTGGGTGAGCCAGCTAACCATGACATGAGGACACTCAAAGAGGCCTCTAGAATGAAGCGCTCATTGTGAAGAGCCCCCGGCCAACACGTGAGCGTATCACATTGGATGACCATAGCCACAGCTGACAAGTAACTGAAATCCCATGTGAGAATCCAAGTCACAAAACACCGAACTGGGCCACACCCTAATTCCCAGACTACGAAAACCATGAAAGATGGTTAGCAACAATCAGGAAGCTTTACAGTCAGTGGTGTGTGATCTAAAATATGCTCTAAGGTCCAAATCAGGAGCCAGGGCTTTCAGTATAATATTTGCATATTTCTATTTGGTCTATACATGGTCAGTAGAGCATAGTGATCAGTAACATCATTGGAACTGAAGCTAGAGCCATATTATTTCCGTTCCAATTCCTGTTCTGCCTTTTACTACTGGAACAACCTTGGGTATGTGCTATAACCTCCTATATGATAGTTTTCTCCTTTTATCACTTCTAGAAAGGAAATAATCATAGTCCGTTCTTCATGAACTTGCTTACAGCACTTAGTCATAGGCTTGACACATGAGAAGGACTTCAAAATAGTTATTACTATTTTCCTTATGGTTTTGATTGTGTTATGCTGATTTCATTCTCTGTCCATACCAAAGTTCTTCATAGGACTGTTTTCATATCACTTACCAATGTTGCTTAAAACACCATCACCTTCTAGAACCTAGTAAGAGGCCCAGCATGGGTTTGTTTGTCTTCATCAAGTTGCCTCTGAAGGTATGGAGGCAATTTGGAGTTAAGCTACTTGAGTAACGAGGAAATAGAGCAGAGATTGTTTGTAGTTCAAAAAAAGGTCCAATGAAAATAGAGGGCAGATCCTGGAATTGTGGCAGGAGTAAGGCAGGAGGTTGTTCTGATGCCCAGAGAGTGGGACAAGTTGTGGCCAAGTTGTCGAGATTATAGCAGAAGAGCTTCAACTGCTTGCCTTTTAATGCAGGAAGTGTTGCCTTTCTTACTCTGTGCTCCATGGCAGGATCTTTCAAATTTAAAAGGCTTTTACTGAGTTCTAAAAAAAAAAAAATACTGTGCCGATAATGTGCCATCTCAAGCAAGTAACTTGCCTAACTCAACCTGGATTTTCCCGTCTGTAGACCAAGGCTAGTAATTATCCCATTTAAGACTCAGGAGAGCTAAGAGTTAAACATGATGAAACCGGCAAAGAACTTAGCACTAAAAAGAGTCTAGTAAATGCTGGCCACTCTGCTGAGAAAGTCTCAGTGAATACAGTCTTTAGTTTTCTGGTGTCTTGGTGCTGGGGAATTTCAATGATTCTGAAGCTTTTCTGCCTCATTTGTAGAAAGAACCTAGATGTGTGCATGCACATGTGTGCAGACACACACACACACACACACACACACACACACACATACACACACACCCTTTCCCTTTCTTCTGGAAGAGGTTAACTATTGTGACCAGTACAATTAGCCCCTTTCCATCTGATAACAGCCCCCATCTAAGGAATTCACAACCCTTAATTAGAGGCACCCGGCAATCTTGTGAGGGAGAAAAATTATTGCTCAGACTCTACATGTGTCTGAATCAAGGTGCTCTGGGCTAACCTCACAGAGCCAAGGCCTGAGGAAGGACAGAACAGTATGCAGCAGTCCAGCCCCTGGCCCCTACACACTGCCTCTTCCCTCTTCCAGGGCTCCAAGGAGCTGACTAGAGGCCCTGCAGTTGTAAGTTCATTATTAAATCATTTCTCACCAAAAGAAGAAAAGGACGCGAAGCTCCACACACAGTGGTTTTTAAAATGCTAGTCTCTCTTCAATAGAAATTGAATTCACTGATGTAGCCCAGGGAAAAGCGAACTCCTTCCGCCCCTTCAAATGATTCTTTCAGGCTAATATAGCAGTTAAACCTTCAGGTACATAATAGCATGCCGCTCTATTAGCTAAGGCGATTTTATTCTTCAGCTTGCAGCTTCCTGCCTGACAGTTGTCACCTAGACAACCATGTCTCCATGAACTCAGGAAGAGACTTGGGGGGGGGTGGCCTCTGTGGAGCCAGCCAGCCTGATACATCAAATTTTCTGGTGCGAAGGAACCATTCTTGGCTTTGCGATGTGGAACACACTAAATAATGCATTCGACTGTTGTCTATTCATCTTTTCCATTGCCACCACTGCAAGCCCCTCCTTGCCTGTGACCTTGAAACGCTCTCTCAGCTTCGGGCCTTCCCTTTCTCCTGTTATCAGCAAATCTGGTTTGGTGTGACTGTGTGTGTATGTTTAACAACTTCCCAACCTAGCAGCTTCCTAGCTGGGCTCTTTTTTTTTTTTTTAAAGCCTGAAACAAAAGAACTGCAAAGGCGGAAAGTTCTCTGCACTGGTGTGTAAGGAAACTAATCAGACAAGCTACAGCAGGCTCTGGTGACTTAATGAAAGGATGCCATCTTTGCCTGTTCATACCTAGGAAGAGCTGAGCCCCGGGGTGTGAAGAGAGATAGCACTTCTGACCAAAAACCACAAGCACCATCAAGTAAGTCAGAGAAACCAAGGGAACAATGGAATGATGTAGCCACGACAGGACAAAATGCCCAATGTTCTATTTTCTTAGCAGCCTGTGGATTGACGATATTAATCACCAACTGACCCTTACCATGGGAAAGTTCAGAGAGCCTCTGACATCAACAGTGAGTCATAAACGGAGTTCTTCACACCTTAGATATCACACAGAAGAGGAGCGGGTTTGATCACAAGATGGGTATATTTATAACGTTGGGGCTAGGTATCTAAATCCACAGACTAAGTAGTGTTCACAGATACGTATGTAGTGTAGTGCCTGTGTACTTTTCCAAGCTTAATCCTTTCTTCTGGCCTCTGGGTAAAAGGCACCAAACTGGAAGCGAGATCCCTAACTTGACAGTTTACACACAGTAGCTGGACCTATGTTGTTAAACATCATTTCATACCATCAAATGGTCAGTTAAGTATTTGCTGGAGGTGCATGCAAAGTGGATGGGAGGGGGTGGTAGATAACTTGTATAAATACACCATTCCATAGCATCCTATAAGCTAGACAAAACAACCTGTACTGTAAGTTCTTAAACTGAGCCTCCTTCATGGTAACTAAGGCTATATACGACAGACTGTACTCTTCTCCAGGTGTAGGGATCATACATACCATATACCTAGGGACAATCTTTATAGAGAATTGGGCAGTTGCATGGTAGAGCCAGGTTGCCCTGGCTTCCAAGGGCTGATTGTACAAACGTCCTTTTATTCCATGTTTTACGACATCACATTGCTGGCTTGAAATCTATACCATGGAAATAAGCTACAAATCAGGACCTTGATTTGTTTATTTCTTCAAAAGCTCATTTTCCAGAAACTACAGTAGTTCTTTGTTCTCCAAAGATTTGCTTTCCATGGATTCTGTCACATAGAGTAAACCACAGATCCAGCACATGATGTGGAAAATCCAACAAATAAATAATTCACAAGTTTTAAATTGCATAACATTCTGAATATTATGATAAAATCTAGGTCCCACTCAGGACATGAACAATCCCTTTGTCTAGGAAATCCATACAGTGTATGCCATGGCCCTGTCATCAGTAGCCACCTTAGTAATCAAGCCAACTGTCAGAGTGGCACAATGCTTATAGTGACCCTCATTTTACTTAATAATGGCCCCAAATTTCAGTGGTGTTACCAACTTGGAAAGAGAAATACCTGCAAGGCCTTCATTTAAGTGAAAACGTGGAAGTAAGGTAAACTACTACTTTCACTATGGTATATTGTTACAATCATTCTCCTTTATTATTAGTTGTCAATCTCTTACCGTGCCAAATTGAAAGCTTAAACTTTATAAAAGTCAGGCCGTGGTGGCTCATATGTTTAATCCCAGCACTTTAGAGGCAGAGGCAGGTGGATCACTGAGTTTGGGGCCAGCTTCATCTACAAAGCGAGTTCAAGGACAGCCAGTGCTATGCAGAGAAACCCTATCTCAAAAGAAAAAAACCAGGCCAAAACTTAAATTTTATATTAAGTACACCTATTGAGAAAAAGTGAAGCAGAGCAAAGAAAAGAAGAAAAAAGAAAAGAAGAGAAAGGAAAAGAAAAGAAAAGAAAGGAAAGGAAAGGAAAGGAAAGGAAAGGAAAGGAAAGGAAAGGAAAGGAAAGGAAAGGAAAGGAAAGGAAAGGAAAGGAAAAGAAAGCCAGATTTAGTATTATCCATGACTTCAGGCATCCACTAGGTGTTTTGGACTCTACCACAGGAAATAAAAGACTGCTGGAATAGAAGCATCTTTCTTTCCAGTGTAGATACTCAGCTTATTTGGTAGGATGATGGCGTAGAATAACCATCCTCTTCAATATAACATGTCTAGAGTTCTCTTTCTGGTCATGTCAGTTGGAATAAGGATGAGAGTCTGACCAACATTAAAACAATCAAAAGTCTTTTTAAAGGTATGGGCGTTTTACACACACACACACACACACACACACACACACACATTAAACAAATTATGCACACTTATCATACACAACATGCATTGTAGAAATAGGGAAATCAAGCTAATTAACATATTAAATATCTCACATGCTTGTCCGTTTTTGTGGTAAGGACACTTCCTACCTACCCACTTATCAGTTTTCAGAAACTGTTGCTATTAACCATAACCACTAGCCTTGATTCCTCCTAGAAAACTTTGGTGGCTCTTGACCAATATTTTCGCAGCCCATTCCTTGGGCAGTTCCTGCTCTCACTGCCCGTCTCTGTGAGGTCAATCGTTTCACATTCCATACTTAAGTGAGATCACATACTATTTGTTTTCCTGTGCCTGACTTCTTTTCACTAAAGCTCATGCCCTGTCGTTCTCTTCAGATTGTTGGAAATGGCCTCATTTTCTTCTTTGTGAAGCTTCATCATATTGTGGCAAATGCTGCATCGTATGGTGGCAGGCACATGCACTGCAATTTCCATCTAGCAGTTTATCCACTGATGATTATCCAGGTTGTCTCCATGTCCCAACTATTGTGAACAGGACTCCGATGAACCTGAGAATTGGGTATCTCTTCGTTACACTGCCTTCATTTCCTTTGTTTATTAAGCAAAATCCTTCAGGGAAGGTGTTTTTCTCCTTGGAGAAGAGAAGGAATAAGAATCACATAAGCCTTGAGGTGCTATATTTTCTGTTGTTCTTGGTCATCAGATAAGGAAGCCAACACAGAAGAATGCAGAGTGAGAGATATGCAGAAGGTAGAGCCTCAAAACAGCATTCTTTGTGTATTTATTTTATACTAGAAAATTGGAGAAGCCAGGGTCCTAGTGACAGAACACACATAAAGGGCAACTCCAATAGCCAACAGGAGGTAGTTATGCCCAAGGCCACTTTCCTCTGAATTCTTTAGGGACTCGCATAAATTACTTTTGCTTTCTCGGGCTGTGTTGATTTGGGATTTTATCACTTGAAACTCAGAGTTCTAATTATAAAATGTTGTCTTTCCTTATCCTTTCCTTCCTTCCACAGGAACTGGTTTATCTGTGCCGCAGGTGGTACCAGTGCCTTGCCCTTTGATACTCACTGTTATCATGTATCTTTATACCGTATTGCCCTTTAGTCCTTTCACCAATAAGTGGGAGAGACCTGAGTGCTGGTAAGTTAAGACACATAAGGATAACTTCAAACCACTGCATAAAATGAGTGTAGCCAGAGTTTGGCGACTTTGTGGGTCCTTCTTTCTTTCATCAACCCCACCCATTTTCTTCCAGCCTTTCAACCCCGTAATACTAGACAGAAGAGAAAAAAATGATAGAGGGGAAAGGGAGTTAGACTATTTTCTGCTGATTAGAGGTGTCTAGTTCCTTGGGACAAGTTTTATGTTCTCCATCTGGATATCTAATTATTTTTCTTGTTGTTTCTTCTTTCACCATGACTGCTTTGTAACAGCAACCAATCCTCTAAAACAATGAGCAACAACTACCCACCAATCACCAACCTATCCCTCTCATGGCCCTAGCATTTATATACCCTCTGAAAAGTCCACAAAATCCCAAAATTCACAATTGCAGAACCCGTCTGCTGCTGGCAAAATCATGTCCCTGCTAGAACATGAGGCAAATCACAGTCAGCTGCTGTGGACAATCTGAAGCAGCCCCATATCCCACACCTGGGATTAAAGTATCTTTATACTATTTCTCCGTTTTTAAAGAAACCAAAATTCTCACTGCAAAAGAGATAATGGTTAGGTAGTCTACATTCTTTGTCCCTCAAGTGGAATCTGAAAGTATGTCCCACACCACCTATTTGAGATTCCCAGCACAGTGGCCTTGTTATTTTAGCCCATAATGGATTCTATGAATTGACTTTCTTCTCTTCTCTATGTCACTTACCCAACCTTTAATGATGCTGATTTTGGCATGTGATTCTGTGGACGCAACATAGGGCCTATATGTGCTAGGCAGGCAATCTGTCACTGAGCCATACTCCCTGCATAGTTGTATCAAGATTTTTAGAATCAACCCTCAAACATACTACTGGCATTCACATCCTTAACACAAGGTCTCCTTCTGTGGAAGATCCAACCTTGAAAACTAGTTGTCCAAGCAAAGAGTTCTTGTACTCCAAATCCTTCTAATACATACATTCTTATTATGGGTTTTCTGTCAGATCGATAGTGTGTTCCTTCTTCAGTGGTGCCCAATGCCTGGCTACAGAGTTAATTTGTAAACAAAGAAAGCAAATGAGAGTCATATCCCTGCTCTTTGGTCATAATCATAAATTCTAATTTGGATGTGACCTATATTTAGACACACCAAAGGGTTTTCATTGGGACACCAATGAACGCGGCGCAAAGCTTTTGCTTGTCTCTTGTGAGAAAGTCATCCTGGGTAGCCATAGAGACTATCACCGTCATCCAGCTCCCTGCCCTTCACATGATTCACTTCCACTCAGCACAGGCTAAGTGTTCCCTTTAGCTAAGAGCTGCCCTGCAATTGTCAAGGGAGTCAGGAGAGGCCCATTCTCTGGATGTGTGAAACGTGGGAATATGCCTGCTCTCAGAGGCCAGCAGTCCAGTGAGAAACATTCTCCTTCCTCCCAGGCAACAGCCGGAAGAAAATATGTGCCCTGGGCATTGGACTGCCAGGATTTAGAAACTTTATCCCACAGACACTTGTATTTTTCATAGCCCTGGACTGGGAGTAATTTCTGAAGACTTTACAGCTCCTTTGGAATGGAAAGGCCTCTGACTTCATGGTAAGTAGAGAGAGTGGGGCTGATTAAATGAATTTCAATGAAAGCTTTTGCCATATCAGAAGAAAAAAAGTCCAAATCTAAAGGGCTATAAGGAGAAAATTCCAGGTGGTGGGTGCGAATTCCAGTTCCGTAAGTGTCAACTTGGCTAGCAGTAGGAATAGTGGCTGGAAACACAGTCTCTGAGGGCAGACTGCTTGAATTTGAATCTTTATTCCACTCCTTACTAGCTGTGTGACCACAGGCAAATCAAACAACTTCTCTGAGCTCATCTTCAACAATGAAGTAGGGATCTCGTAATGGTGTCTGGTTTGTTGGAGTGATGCAAGTATGATATAAATCAGTATTGTTCGAATGTCTAAAAGAGTGCTTAATACATAGGAAGTAGCCCAACATCTGCTTTTATTTTGGTTATTGTCTCCCTGGATCTCAGTCTCTTCACTTGGTAATGGAGGATTCTCCCCTCAGCCTACAATTGGGGTTTTTGCTAGAACAAAATGATACAATGTCATTGGAATGGAAAAATCTGGCAAAGCACAGAATGTATTTGGGTTATGATTAAATCAGTTGAAGCATTTGTGGCCCATGCTCTTCCTCCAAAACACCCCCAGCTGGGTACTTAAAGGCTCCGTTAGTCTTGACTTCCAGGGAAGGAAACAAGAGCTCAGGGAAAGCCCCTCCCATCTACATGGGTCAGACATATGGCGAGCAGCTGGGATGTATGCAAAGCATTCCTCAAATTAGTCCAAAGGCCCCACTGTTCAGTTATTGCCCCCAATGCAGCCATAAAACCACAGCGCATAACCGCCAGCAAGTTGTTACATCCCCCAGTCTACGCTCGCTCCAGCCCCAGTCAGTGGCCCAGCCAAGGCCACTCCAAGTTCTCTGGCCCTGAAGCCACCTGTGTATCCTCTGCTTAACTCAATCTGCTGTCAAGAAGGAGGAAGTAATTAAATAGGGGACATGTCAGTCCCACCACGGGTCCTGGAAAAAGTCAATAAAATTTAGTTACCAGAATGGGAGCTGATTTGTAACCACTCTACCATAAACCATGACGCACACACAAAAGATGTCAGCTTCGGGCACACAGCAAGCCAGCCCAGCAATGCAGGGCCCTCAGCACAAGTTTCCTTAAATGGCTTTGGTGGGAGAGAAGGAAAGAAAAGGAAGTGCTTTTGACTCCAGAGAAATGTGATGCGAGAAATGAAGCAAAAAAGGCATCTTGCTTCCCTGATAACTCTCAAAGAGATTAAGGGGAGGCACACAATGCTAGGGCAGAGGAGGCACATGCTGAAGAGGACAGGACAAAATATGTTACTCCTGGGTTAAGCCAATGCAGCTCTGGGAGACTATGCATGAGAAAGCGAGCTGCTAGACTGCCCCGGAATAAACATTCTGTTGCTTGTTCCACCAAAGTCCTCTATCCAGCTGTCTCACTGCTACAGGATCACAACAGATTTTTCTAAGCATTCACCAACAACCATTCCGAGGAGGAAGGAATAAGAGCCGAGAAGCAGAGTCTGTGCAGACCAAGATTTCGTTTGACTGATTCCAATCTGCCAATGTACCTTGCTGCTTCTTCCATTTGACTTCATTTCTACCTTGCCAATCATGGGAATTTTCTATGAAATCAATTCTTTGGCATATTGGTGAGAAACTGAAGCTGGAAGCACATAGGCGAAGTGTGCAATTCAACCAAGACTGTTTGGGGGGAGCATGGCATAGAGAAAGGAAAAGACATCACAACAGACTCGTGAAAATATGCCAAATAATTCTTTTTTCTCTTTATCCATTCTCTTCTCAAAGGCCCAGAGACCCTTTTCTCGTTTTGTTCTGTATATTTCCTTGATCTAAACACTTATTTTTGGTATAATACCAAAGACAAACGGCAAAGTACAAGACCAACTGCTGGTAAAGTTCCTGGTTAGCATGCACTGAACACCAATTGTGACATTTAATCCTCAGCTTTCCTGAGCAGTAGGTTGTAGGACATGGAGACTACCTTACAGGAATAAGGTCTGAGCAGACCTTAAAGTTTATGCCTACTTCTGTTTCCAGTCTGCTTTCTCACCTTCCTTGGGCTTCATGATGAAGTGGCATCTGTTACACATTCCTTCCACCTTACTGCTACCAGGGCTACCCGTAATGATTGACTGAAATCCCCCTAAAACTGTGAGCCAAAACATACCCTTCTTCTCTCATCTTGTTTCTTCAGGCATTTTGTCACAGTGTCACAGGTATAAAGAGGTATTGCACACACTGAGCCCCACAGAAACTAAATAACATGATCAAGGTCAGTGTCTAAAGAATGGTAGAGAAAAGATGTGATCAGTCTAGATACCCGTTTCCATTTCACTTTAGCATTTCACTTTAACCATTGTACATGTGATTTCTTGATGCTCTGCAGACTCTGAACCATTAAAATATTTTGTTCTCAATACAGCTATGGATCTGGAGTTTTGGTTCTGGATAAAAGCTTGGGAAACTAAAATTTAGAAACATGAGTTGATTATCCTAGTGTCTTATTCAGGGTTTCTATCATGAAAAAGAAGCAAGTTGGGGAGGAAAGGGTTTATTGAGCTTACACTTCCACACTGCTGTTCATCACCAAAGGAAGTCAGGACTGGAACTCAAGCAGGTCAGGAAGCAGGAGCTGATGCAGAGGTCATGGAGGGATGTTACTTACTGGCATGCTTCCCCTGGCTTGCTCAGCTTGCTCTCTTATAGAACCCAAGAATACCAGCCCAGAGATGGTACCACCCACAAGGGGCCCTCCCCCACTTGATCACTAATTGAGAAAATGCCTTACAGATGGATATCATGGAGGCATTTCCTCAAGAGAGGTTCCTTTCTCTGTGATAACTCCAACTTGTGTCAAGTGGACATAGAGAACCAGCCAGTACACCTAGCAAATGGAGTGTGAGGACCCAAGACAACTTCTGGTCTTCTCACTATATTCCTAGTACCTCAGACTAAGTCTTTATCTATTCTATTTTCTATTCTATGCCAGTAACACGTTCTAAGGAAGGGTACCCTCTCCTAATTCATATAAAACCAATATTCAGTCAGTTTAGTCCCCAATGGTCTCTATTAAACTCTAGCCACTCTTGGCACTGATCTATCTGCTTTCTTCTGGTCCCTCTTAACATCTGTGTTACCTGTTTTTTTTTCTGGGATAACATACCTAACAGAAACAAGATGAAAGAACCATGTATTTTGGCTCATACTTTCAGGGGAATTTCAGTCCACTATTGTGGGGTAGACTTGGTGATGCTCAGGTAGAAGAATGCATAGGAGAGGCCACTCTATCATGGAGGACACTGAACCAGAGAAACCAGGCTGTAAACAGATACTACCTTTAAGACCTGCCCATAGTGACCTAATTCTGTCATACAGGCCCCATGTCTCATGGGTTCTATAATATTTCAAAATCAGGCTTCTACTACTCCAGGCATTGTGTTTGTATTCCAGTCAGAAAGAAGGAAGAGGGAAAATGGGTAGCAACTGATTACTGTTTATGTCTTGTTGCCCAGAACTGAGGCATCTGGGCATGTCATCATTCCTGGTAAGAACGGAGTTCAAAAGTAAATGTCGATGTCTGCTATCATCTTCAGAGAGCATTCAAACATACGAGTCTACAAAGGACTTTTCACATTCAAACTGCAACCAGATCCAAGGCAGGGAATACTTTCCACAAGAATTCATTTCTTCATTCATTTGCAGTCAATTATGTTACATTCAACAATATGCCTACGAGAAAACAGACATTGTGCAAGGTCCAGAAAACACACATGGCTCCTCCCATCTTTGACTTTGAAGCAGTAAGAACATATGGAAAGAGTACTATGGGCTGGTCTACTCCAGTTGGTTTACCATCTCTCTCAGGCTTACCTTTCCTATATAAGTTATAGAACCCAAATAATAACAAGGCAGAAGCAATAACAACAAAATTTTATTTATTTACTTTAAAATTATATTTATTCATTTACTTTACAACCAATATCAGCCCTTCCCAATATCCCATCACATAAGTCCTCCCCCTTTCACCTTCCTAGTCTTTTTTTAAAAAATATATTGTTCGGATTCGATCCATGTAGTTATCAAAGTGATTTTTATTTAAAGATTTATTTATTTATTATATGTAAGTACACTGTAGCTGTCTTTAGACACTCCAGGAGAGGGCGCCAGATCTTGTTATAGATGGTTGTGATCCACCATGTGGTTGCTGGGATTAGAACTCAGGACCTTCAGAAGAACAGTGTTCTTAACTGCTGAGCCATCTCTCCAGCTCTCTCACCTTCCTAGTCTTTTTGAAAAGCAGAAGTCCCTCTCTGGGCATCATGCCTCTCCCCAACACCAACGATTTTATTTTTGAACTCTGTTCTTACCAGGAATGATGACATGCCCCGATGCCCCAGTTCTGGCCAACAAGACATAAACAGTAATCAATTGCTACTCATTTTTCCTCTTCCTTCTTTCTGACTGGAATATAAACACAATGCCTGGAGACTAGACCTTATCTTGTAATCATGAAGGTTATGTATATTCTCTATAGATGACAGAGATAGGAAAGAAGCAACCCTGTGTTTCAGGATAGAGAACCTATATATGCTGAACTGCTTATGCTGTTACAAGAGGTGAATAAGTCTCCTACACTTCAACTGCAGTCAGCCAGGTATTTTATTGCTTGTAACCTAAACCTACTTTAACTGCTGTAAAGGAGACTTATCAAGCAGTAGTAACAATAAATATACAATTACGAATAGGAAAGTGCGGCAGTCTAGAGAAGTATACGGCTCCAGCAGACTGCAAACTGCTTGACCAGGTTATGAAGGTGATGAAGGCTTAGCTGAAACACTGACATTGAATCTCAGTAACTAGGGGCAAGATGGCATGTAGTCAAGTTAAAGAAAAATGTGCAAAGGCCCTAAGGGAGGAGAGAGCATCCACATTGGAGGTGGAGAAAGAAAGGCAGTGTTCCCAAGCAGTGAGGTAAATCAGCTCCCAGGGATCAACACCGTGACCTCAACCCCTTTGCTCAGTCCATTAACCAACTGGATTGACTCTCTACAGCTAGCTAACCAGTCAGGCAACACTGAAGGAAAGGAATGCAAATGGAAGTTTCCTAAGGCTGGCTGAAATGAAAAAGAAATTAGGTTTAGTCCTAATTATTCTCATTAGTAAAAGACAAGTAGAATCCCCAGAGGAGAGCCGAGGAAAGAGTGCTATTGACAAATACCCAACATAATGAGTGTCTGGCACAACCTACACGCTCAGTGACGTTTGTTGAACGACCGCACATCTAACGTCAAAGAGAGTTATTTCAAAGCATAAAATTAAGTATGATTCATTAAATGCCGAGTGCATGCCTTGTTTTGACACACTTGCCTTTCCACTATAGTTTACAAAAGTAGATGCCTTTTACATTCACTTCGAGAACACGACTGGGGACTTTGTTCTCCTTTGTAGTGAAGTTCGGCTTCTTTTCCCCTCTACAAAGAGGCACGCTTTCTCCATTCCACTCCATTCTTCCACACACCAGTGTTCCTTCTCCCCCAGCACACCCTGAACCTACCTGCTACTTTGGTCTCTTGCCTCTCGTCAGCTCTGGTGAGCGACTCAGTAAAGGTTGAAAAGTAGACGACAGTGCCTGGCATGCTTGCCCTCGACGTCCTGAAATTTCATCTCATCAGCTGGGTAAGGTCATGACACGGTAGTGTTTGTACTCCAGCAGAAGATCCGAGCGAGCAGCCTGTACTTGCGTGCCAGCAAAGTTCAAGAGCTAACTTTCCGTGATCCTTCCAGCCATCCTGGAAACAAAGATTCGGAGGTACAAAAACTTTAAGTGACTTACAAGCACATCACTCACCTGCCTTCACGCCATCCCTCCATGTGTCTAGACCAGTCTAAGGACAGGGCTAGCACTGGCTACTATCAATTCTCCATTTTCGTTTTCATTTCTACTCCTTTCTAGACTTTATCCATAAAATTCACCTTGAGCTCTTTATAACGGCCCTTTTTGCCTACCCCAGGTACTTACATGGGCTCACTGCAGTGATGTTGGTGCGGGAAACAAGTCTCTAGGTCACACTGTCTGGCTGGGGCTCTAGACAATTTTTAATCATGACTTGGCCCTGCCTTGTATGTATAACATAGCACATGGAACAAAATAAACAAACAACCCTCTGTGCCTCAGCAGGAGAGCAGATTAGACACATGATCTGGGTCCGTAGATTCAGGGTGATGTTAGACGCTTTGGTTGAGGGTAGAGCTTACTAGTGTCCACCTAGGAAGGGGTAGCCCCTCCAGCTCTCTTCACACTTCTCAGGAACCCCCGCTTTCCTCCCATCTAGTGGACAAAACAGTACCTCAACAATGGCTGAATGTCTTAGTTCCTCTGGCAGAAACAGAAGTCCTGTGGGATGGCTGAGCAGGTAAAGGTGCTGGTTATACAAACCTGCTGAAATCTGTTTGATCCCCAGAATACACATAAAAGTGGATGGAGAGAACTGACTCCACAGCAACTATGTATTGGGTGACCTGTACTTTACATCTCACAGTTCAAGAGAATAGGAGGAGCTCAAGATGAATGCCGACAACTTTGACACACTGTGCTACCCTAATTTCTGGCCCAAATTCCCCTTTCTTACTGTATCCAAACATAGTGGAGAGAGGGAAATGGCTATCTCTAAGTTTGCAGGTATCCAATCTTCTGTCATTGTGATATGACATTATCTACAAACCTGCTGGGCTGCATTCCTAACTGTGCTGGAACAAATGCGGCCATATTTTGCAAGTCGGACTGCATAGAGTAGCTTCTTAAGAAATATTAATAATATGGATAAAGGCCTTAACCTTTATGCTCTCATTATCCTTCTAAGACTCCTACCTCCTAATGCCATCATTTGGAGTGGCAGGATTTCAATAAGGGGGATAAAGATATTAAGATAGCACAAGGGGCTATCTCAGTGAGTTCCTTGCAGCTAAAAGTCCCAGAAGAGATGGGATGACCTCTCATCTTGCTTCTGTAGAGAATGCATGCCTTGATTATTGTATTGTTGGTCCAATCAGTGGACAGAGATGGACTAGTGAAAACCTTTTCTAACCTCCCCACTGATTCCTGATGTGTGGGATCAGGAAACAGAGATGCCTGGGAGTGGAGGTGCTCCTGATAGACTAGTTCTGCCATTCCATGGAATGAAATGAAGCCTGGTGATTGCAGGGTAGCAGTGACACAGGCAGGAAGATGACACCAGTATTTGTCTTGATAGCTTGAGAAGTCTTTCTAGCTGAGGAAGGAAGCTGACCTCACAGTTGCATAATACAAATGCAGAAATCAAACTGTTGCTAGGCATTTATTATGTGTCAGGCATGATGTTAACCTGTTTTGCAAGAATTTTTTCCATCTCTTCTAACAAGCTCATAGAATCACCAGTATTGTCTTTTACTGTGGTTGAGGAAATAAAAGTGAGAAAGACAGTCCTCAAGATAACATATTGTTGATAAGTGGTAGAAAGAGCTTTGAACTCACATATTCTGACTTCAAAATAGGCATTCTTGTCTTCTGTGCTACACATTCTGTGACACTAAAGGCCTTAACGTATTAAGTGTTCTGAATACAAAACGTCTCTTGCAAGAATATGAAACCCAAGCAATGGGGTTTCCATAAAAGCATGAAGTATAGAAAGCACTAGATTAAAGATAGGGTGTGTTAACACTAGCAAAGAACCTCAAGTTCCAGAAAAGTCGCATTAGTCCTGTTTATACAAGAAAATAGTTGAGGAATACCTATCAAATAGCCTTGTTTAGTTAATCATTTCAGGGGCTGTGAGGCTCCATAGATTTCTTTGTGAGAAGGCTACCCAGTACATAGATTTTCTAGAGTCGGGTTCCCTCCACCCACTTTTATGTAGATTCCGGGGACTGAACTCATTTCAACAGGCTTTCACAACTAGCATCTTTACCTGCTGAACCACATCCTTACAGGTACATGTAAGGCCATATACTTGTAAAGGCAAGCGTATGGGCATAAAGAATAATGGGGAAAAATAACATAGTTTACTATACACAATATATATAGTTTACTATACATCCTTGTGAGGATGATGAACACTTCGTGATAAATGAGTATATATGGAAGAAACCATAAGGTGAAAAAGGAAGCCAGATAGATTCAGGATCCAGCTTTTCTCCCTCCCTCCTTCCCTCCCTCCATTCCCCCCTTCCTTCTTCCCTCCTTCCCTCCCTCCCTACTTCCTTCTTTCCTTCCCTTTTCCTTCCATCTCCCATATGTCTTCCTAGTAACTTACTGTCACAAGAACTAAATAGGAGGTACACTAATCTCTTAAAAATATATCAATCACTTCTGCAAGCCGTGTCCCCCTGTCACCTACTTACCTTCTACTCTATCCCAGCTCTCAGAGTCAACCACCTCTCAATATTCCCACAATCCCATAAGCATTTGACAGGGAGTCACAGGAAGGTGGGTCAGGCAGGGATTAGAAGCAGCCTGGCTGTACCTGCTGAATATCTAAAGAGTATTGTGAAAGTGTAAGGGCTTCCTGGGTTCACTGCTAACCAGATGTGCCAGTATTGAGGGAAAGGGCAGGCTAGAGTACAGTTTGAAATTTGGGATATTTGTGGTTGTATACTAGAATAAAACTCCGAAAGGCAAGTACATGGGCATAAAGAATAGTAGGGACAAATAACATAGTTTACTATACTGAAAGCTCCATTTTAAGCACTTATTTTAATATAATAGTCCTTTGAGGAAGATACCTTGATTAACAGCACTTTACAAAGGAGAAAAACTGAGGTATAACGTTTACTGAAGAATGTGGATGCTTACTAATGCCTTGTTACCCCAAGCGTAACACAATGACCAGTGACATTAAAATCACTTGGGAGCATGACAAAAATGCAGTCTCATGGCCAGTTTACACCCATAGATTATTCAGCTTCTATTTTAATGAGACTTCCAGGGGATTATGGGCCTATTAGAATCTGAAAAACATCGGAATAGGGGACACAAGCTAGGGGGACTTCTTTATTCCAGATCATCAATGGCATCTTTTTCAAGAAATGATAGTCAGCCTATGCTGAGTTGGGCATCTGCTGAGCTCAGTTCTTCTGGACACAACACCTTCCATTTCCAAAGACATGGTAATAGGTAAGGGTGCGTATACTGTAGCAGAAAAGTATGTTTCCAAAAGGGCAGGGCTCATGAATTCTGTATACACATTTTATTCTTGGTTGTACTTTGTCTTACTCCTGACCTTAGAACAAAAGTGACTAGGATGAAATCCCCAAACTTGTGAGTCCCATTAGTCCATTATGGTTTGGGCTCATAAAAATGCAGATCTTCTTGCATAAAATAGACACATGCATGAAACTGAGACAAACTTTAGGGATGCCACAAGGAATCAATAAAATAATTTATACAAAGTGCTCAGGGAAGCCGGGCAGTCGTGGCGCACGCCTGTAATCCCAGCACTTGGGAGGCAGAGGCAGGAGGATTTCTGGGTTCGAGGCCAGCCTGGTCTACAGAGTGAGTTCCAGGACAGCCAGGACTACACAGAGAAACCCTGTCTCCAAAAACCAAAAAAAAGGAAAAAAAGACAAAGTGCTCAGGGATACAGAGTTTGCAAATGTTGGGGGACGGTCAATTGTAGTTAGGGCTTATAATTTCAATGTTAAAACTTTTCTATGTATTTTGAAATTTGCTGTATAACTAATACCTAATGAAGACACAATTGCTAATTAGTCCAAAATTTGTTTTTTTTAATCCAAGTAAGAGACTCCACTTTTCTCCAGATTAGAGAGAGATATGTAGAAATGAAGCGAAAGAGCCTCCCTTTGGAGGAGGAGTTCAGAGAAATTGTCTTCTAGATTACAGATTTGACATGGTTTGCCTCCACGTTGTTTCTTCTTGTTCTTTATAAGTTAGAATGCTGCTATGGTATGCTATTTTGCTTAGATCCTTACAAAGGCTACAAGACAGAGTTGGTGTCCCCCTACCCCACAATTCATGTCAGTGAGTAATTTAAATAAAAGAGAAAACAGATCTAGGGTGTGTGACTAGTAAAATTTTAAAAAAGACTTAGCAGGGTCTCTAAATACTTTTTCTTCTGTTACTAATTATGTGTACTGGATAACAGAGGTTATCTTTTAAAACTAATCTGTATCTGTATCAACAGTAAATCCCAAATACATACACTGTTGCACTATTTTACCCAAACAGAAACTATAGAATTTTTAACCGTTATTGTGAGCTTTAACATTTATGGGCTGATTTGTTACACACCAAAAGCTAGCTAATACAAACAGCAACATTCCACAGCAGCTGATGACTAGGAGGAGCACAAGCACACTGCTAGAGTCCTGTTATCTACCTAGAGGCTTTCAGATGAGCCATTTCTATGCCTTAGTGACAATCATTACAATATGTGCATCTGACCCATTATGCAAAACGTGCTGCTTCACATTATGATTAGAAGGGAAAAAAACGTTTGGAGAAAGTTAAAACACACACACACACACACACAGACACACACACACACACACAGACACACACACACACACACACACACACACACACACACACACAAAATGCTAGCCAAAAAGTGCTAGAGCCCAGCAGATGACCAGAATTATCAAAGTAACAGAGCCTGAACCTGGCACAGGCACATACTGGGCCCTCAATAAATGTTTGTTGACTGAACAACCATACTGTAGCCTGGCCACAGAAACAGAACGTCATTTCTGATTTCAGGTCTTGATGCAAATGCACTTGGCTCTCCTTGCTGAAGCCTGGCTTTCATTCCAAGGTCAACCCTGACTGTCAGATCTTAAATGTCAGCACAAATGATTTGTGATTACCTTAGAAACTGAGATGTGGGCCAGCAGCTTGCTCTTCAAGTGACTTTGGCCCAGATGATATCAAATGAATTAGTGCCCTCAGTCTCAAGGAAAGCTTCTGGTAGAAACAAGTTCCCATGTTATGGCAGGAGTTAATTTACACAATCCTCTGCATCAAAGCAAAGGTTTACTTGTGTGTGAACCTTTTTCTCATTGCCCTAGACAAGATATCAAATGCAGCGCTCTTTTTCGAACTAACAAGCAAGAAAAAGAAGGATCCTTTTTAAAGTGTTCTCCTGGCAGCCTCATTTGACCTATGCTTAGCATTCTGCTTAATGTCCATGAGCAATAGATTTTAATGGTAAGAAGGTCGTACAGTGTCAGCTTAGCCCACGAAGTAGGCATGGGAACCTGCAGACAAATTGCAGCCAAGCTTCCGGCCAAATGAGATTGTAAGATGGGCATGCCAATTCCAGAGAATCTATATTTTCTGGATTTATAATGCAATTTGGAAAAATGAGAGATACTGTCATTACGAATTCAATATAGTTCAGGAGATGGGTAAGGAAGGAGGGAAGTGGGAGTATCCTTAGCCAATTTATCAAAACGCAATGTCCCTAATGCTCTCCTTGGGCAACCAAGAGTAATCACAGTAGCTTCCAAGAACATGTTTGCAATCTTAGGTAACAACTGAATAATGCCCATTCAACAATTATGCATTTGTAAGTTATCTTTAGCTATTGCAAAGAAGGGTAGGCAGGACAGGAGTTCATAGGGAAGGTATGAGGGTAAAAGTCTGCCTGGGTAATTAAAAAAAAAGCCCCTCTAGACTCTAAGGACAGACAGCAAAGAAAAGGAGGTATCAAATACAGAGCTCAGCAACAATGGCCACTCAGGCAGGGATGCATTCAGAATTCTAGACACCAACTGCTTCTGAATGGAACTCATTTTAAATTCTCTTGTTTTATGTGAAAAGCAAGCAAACAAACACATGGGAAAGTTTATCAGCCTGTACAGGAACACTCACATACCCAGTGGCTAGGTTATGAAATGGACATTGACTTTCTTGGTCATCCATCAGTCCATGTTATGTTGAAGTGTGTTCCAAAGTGATTTGAAGCCACGATTTTACTTCCCCTCAAATACATCTGTATGCATATCACTAACTGAAGTTCAATATTGGCTTATGGCGGTTTTTGTCTCTTGAGGTTAAATTAACATACAATTAAACATATGCTCTCCCATACATCTTAAGTATGCCAGTTGGTATATTCAAACAAAGGCATAAAACTAACTGGTCAACCTAAATTCTTATCAAAATGAAGGCTATCACCCAGAAAGTTGTCATATTCCTATCCAGTAAATCTCTGTCCCTAACCCTTAGAGTTCATTACTTTTCTGATTTTTTTATACTGTAGATTAGTTTTATAAGTTCAAAACTGACCTGTGTTATCATTGCACGTCATTCTTATGCAAAACTTCTATTATTCACATAGCTATATCCACAATTTATTTATACTGTTTTATTTATCAGTAACTCATCCCTTATTATTGTTGAATTGTTTTCTATTATTTAATCTGACAGAGTTGATTTATAGATTTACCCATGGTCTGATATTTCGGTTTTTTCCAGTTGTTTTCTTTTGGCCTATCATGAACAAATTTGGATTGATGGAACTCTATCAATTTATAGGTATAAGTAAAACAAGCCTATCAACTCATATCCTACTTTTACTGCTATCATATGGTAAATACTGTCAAGTGGCATTTGTTACTTTCAAAGCACAGAAAAGAACTTTGTGAAATCTGTATTTTTCTCCCACCATTTTGTGGATTCTTGGGATGAAACTCAGGTCACCAAGCCGTCTGGTCTGCCCTCAAGTGGCATATTTTAAATATCAGACCTTAGAGTTGAAATTCCTAAAAATCTACAGTCTCATCTGTTTCATATTCAAATTTTATATAGGTTGTATTGCTTTATAAATAAATAAGATAAAGCTCATTTACATAAAAGGAAATGAATTGTTCTTGTTCTCACCTGGGATAGACTATTTTACACACACACACACACACACACACACACACACAAAATAATTACTGTGACACTTCTCATTTCTTCCATTAGGATGGGTCTTAGGGGGAAGATCCATGAGATCACAGTTTTCCATTTTCTTCTGCCAGAGTCTTCTGTTCTCTCAAAAATATGTGTGATTAGGGGCTGAAGAGATACAATGGCCTTAGCCCCAGGTAAATAAAGGAAGTTTCCCAACTGAGACATGTGAATAGAGTTAAGAGCCTCAAAATGTCCTCTTTATTATGAAGACAGAAATACTCTGTCTGTTGGCTTAGTGAAACAATAGGATGTTTGCTATTTCTTGTCTTGGAAGAGGCTTAAGTTAGGCTATTCAAAAAGATTGCAGTGTCTTGTAGATGTGAAGTTAGAGTTAAAACTACCTGTGAGCATAAAAAAACCCAAGTTGAGATATTGATATAAAAACTGGTCCAGGGTCTAGAAAACCCTACAGTGTTGGCAAAATCAATATGAAATCTGAAGACTATAGAATTGCTAACGGAAGTAATGAAAAGTCAAAGATAACCTCATAATCAAAAACGATGCTGACTTCACAAGGAAATGAAATACCAAAATGGATAGTTAGCCAATGAAGCAAAGAGAACCAGTAGAAACAACCAAACTAGAAGAAATCACAGAAGAATCGGAAACATATTATGAGGTAAACATCCTGAAGATAATGCGGTACAAGAATAAATAGCATGATGAAACTAAAAGATAGTACAAGCAAAAAGAAACTTGATAAGAAAAATTATAAATTTGGAATAATAATAAGTTATAAGAATGGTAATTAAATGTAATAGTTTAGCATAAAAATTTAAATGAAGCAATTTCTGTAAATATCAGAAAAGGGGGACAACATTTGAGATGAAAAATATTAGCATCAGGGGAAAAAGAAACGTGGAGAAAAAAGGGAAACTACTAATGAGATACCTAAAAGTTAAGATCCAAAGATTTAGGTCTGGTCATCATCATCCATGTAGTTTTGTATGCCCTTGCATTCCCAGCCAGTACTAGGAAAATGCTTCCTGAATGAATGCAATGACAATAGAATACACCATAGATTGAAGGACTGATGTGTATAAAGGAACTAATGTTTTATTTTCCTTCCTAAAATCTAAGATATCTACCAAAACTCATTCTATCTTAGCAATAAGAGATATCCATGGGTCAAAGCCATTTATAGATACTCAGAAGCAGTACATGTTTTTTTTTTCCTAGAAGCATTTTACAGAATCTCCAGTTAAACTCATTACATTTGTAGGCTGTGACTGAACTGAGAGATATACTCCACCCCAGCATAGATTTAAGAAATAGTCTGGGGCGGGGGAAGAGCTGGAAAAATAAAGACAGAATTGGAGAAATCCATGTAAAACAAGACAGAAGCCATCTGCTCTGAACAGTGCATGGGTGCCAATAAGAATCAGAAAGCACCTGATCTCAATGGCTCAACTTGTCATGTGACTGGATGGAACTGATGGTGCATGAATTTTGAACCAAATCAAAGTAAAATGCAGAAAAAATGACAAAAGATAACCAGAACCTATTATAGAACCAGCCCAATTATGTTTGTAGTTTCCTCATACCTCCAGTGGGATTAATGGAAAAATTAACACAAAAATCTACCCTAACATCATTACCTGAAACTATGTTTCAGATTCAGAATCTGGTTGCTCTCAGTTTCTTATTTTAGTTCACAAACATTTTTTAAATATTTTTGCAGTCCTCTTCAGTTAACAATCACTCCCCTTATGTTACTCAAAATATTAAACCCATGGAAGTAAGTCCTACAGGTAGAAGCAATGATAAACATGTTTGCTATAGGCACCACAATGCATGCTAACATTTCTCATCATGGATTTTTTTTTTTTTTTTTAGTTTAAAGCAATTGATAAAAAGTCCCAAGAGGGGCTGGAGAGATAGATCAGTGGTTAAAAGCACTGACTGCTCTTTCAGAGGTCATGAGTTCAATTCCCAGTAAATACACGGTGGCTCACAACCATCTGTAATGGGATCCAATGCCCTCTTCTGGTGTGTCTGAAGACAGCTACAGTGTACTCATCATATATATATATATATATATATATATATATATATATATATATATATGTGTGTGTGTGTGTGTGTGTTTGTATGTATATGTATATACATATATATACATATATATACATATATATACATATATATACATATATATACATATATATATGACATCTTAAAAAAAAGTCCCAAGAGACCTACACTGTTGGAACATTGCTTGCTGCAGAATTCACAGTATATACCCCTCCCTACACATTGCTTGCTGCAGAAATCACAGCATACACCCCTCCATACCTCTTACTATAGTCTAACAAAACAAAAACAGAATGAAGCCAACACCTCAATGCTTAATTTCTCACATGTTGAATAATGGCACTCATACTCTTGGAGAAGACATGTGGCCAAATGCACACCACAATGTTAAGAGAAGTCTTCTCTAAGTCATATGACTAACATTTGTAAATATGGTCCTTAGGAAAGATTGAAAGCGATCAAAGAGTCTCTGCTATTCTTCCAAGGAAGTGGAGTCCTAAGACTTGTTCAATCCAGGTTCACCTCAGTAACTTGTTTCCCTAATAGCACACAAATAGAAGTGATGCTCTGAAACTTATCTCAGAACTAGTGGCTCTGTTTGGCAACATGGAAGAACCTTTAGGAGACTGAGTCTTTCTGGAGGAAATGGGTCAGTAGGGGCAAGAGTGAGGATTTACAACTGACCCCACTTCCTGTTCAGTCTCTGCTTCCTGATTTCCACTGCAATGAGACCAGCTGAGCTCCTGTTACCCATCCCTACCCACACACACACACTATGATGAAATTATGTCCTGAAATTGTAAACTATACTAAATGTGTTCTCCCTTAAGTAGCACTTGTCAGAGTATTTTGCTATAGCATTAGAACAAGGCATAATGTAAGGAGCCTGACCATGCAGCGGTTTTCTTGTGTTGGAAAGAATATATGGAGACATATGGAGAGAACTTGAGACCCTACAGGTAAGATAGAAGTGCCTAGAGTGCTCCTGGAGCCGTTCCTAGAGGAGCTTTCAGGCACCTCAAATGAGAGAGTTGTACTGTCACTTCTGACTCATTCTGACCTAAAAAATCAGGTTCAAAAGCAAAGTACAAGTCTTTTCCTTACAATGCTATGTTTTGGGATAGTTTGTTACTTAATTTCACAGTTTGAATATGTAGCAGCGCTCTCACTAGCTCAGGCGTTAACTCCAGACTGGTGATGCTATTTGGGGAGGGTCGCAAAACTAAGAAGGTACAGCATAGCTAGAAGTGCCTCACTAAGGTTTGATTTTTAGAGGTGCCTTTCCCACTGGCTTCTTCCTGTCTCTGTCTCTCCATTTCCTGTGTATAATGAGTTCAATAGCCTCCTCTACTCATTTATGCCACTATGATGGTCTGCCTGATCACAGACCCAGAAACAGAGCCCAGAGACCATGGGCAAAACCGTCTAAAATGAATCTAAGGTAACTCAGTCCTCTTGCAATGTTCTTTTTCACAGTTCCTTTTTTATCACAGCAATGGAAGGTAATTAATCCACAGAGCAATATACAACCATGAGAAAGTGAATTTCTTTCTTGTCTGGATTTGGCCCAAGCAACATATTATTTTTTATTTGAAGAATAAAAGGAACAAAGGTGAAAGAAA
Organism: Apodemus agrarius; assembly: GCA_964023405.1. Taxonomy (NCBI): domain Eukaryota; kingdom Metazoa; phylum Chordata; class Mammalia; order Rodentia; family Muridae; genus Apodemus; species Apodemus agrarius. The sequence continues at coordinate 10,625,204 of OZ030010.1, forward strand.
AACTTAAAGGAGATGGAATAGAAGATATGTCCTATGTTCTCCGTATCACTAGCTTCTTCGGCAAGCTCCCTTCCCTCTTCAGTGGTGTTAGATTGTAGTAAACTACTTGGCTTCCTATTCCAATGAGAACCCATTTGATGCCTCCCCTCATTTCATGGACAATAGATTGCATTCCAAACGGCTTCAAGTACAAAGTAAAGTCCTTTGGGGCTTCTGACACAGAGGCTCCATCTCCTCTGAGGTTGCTAAATCACCCTGAGCGTGTTTCAATGCACAGGTAATCATGCCATTATTCATAAACTGCTTTGATTCAAATCTTGCCAAAAAGTAGAAGAGAAGCATTTAGAGTCTAAAACTTCGAATTAGTGTTGCATGAATTTTGTCAGGGGTCACCATCCCCTATTATGAAAGAGGTCTTTAGAATTCCCCTGATGCTTCTGTTCTGCAACCAGCGGAAGCTTAAAACTCCTTTTGGAACTAGATGGTCTTGAAGACTCCTTCTATTTATGAACTGTAATGCACAGAACTGGAGGAGAAGTGCAGATCCTGCTCCGCACTGTATCAGGCAAATTACTGCTGAAACGATTTTTCCTGCAGTGTGCTCACAGGTTGAATGCTAAAGCTTCAATGTAACTTAAAGGAACATTCTCGCTTTCCTCTACCCCTTTTAGTGACGGCTCGAAAGTCCTGTGAATAGGGACCTCTTTAAGGAAAGGAATACTAATTTTACATGAGGTTTTGCATTCTTAGGGGGAATCAAATGCAGCCACTGTTTTTCAAAAGGCATTTGAATTTGGTGTTTTAACCATGTTGAAATAAACACATATTGGAAACAATGGTCACTATTTCTTGGTGAGGGAGTGGTGAGAGTGTGTCCTGGTGTCTCCTGGGACAGGCCATTGTGGAACATATAACTGCCATCCCTGCTTCCTGACAGAAAAGCAGGAAGGAAGCCGACTTCTGACAGAATAGACTTCTCTCCCACCCCCTTGGTGCACAAATTCCTTCAGTTAAATGGGGAATCAGTTCACCCCGTGAATTCTAATGAGGCAGCCTGCTCAGCTGTCAGCAGTATCCCCTACAGAAAAAGATGGCAAAGAAGGAAAAAGATTGCACACGACATATCCAATAGTTAACTTCCCCATGTCAAGCAACATGAGCATCAGCATAGCTTCCATGATTGGTGTGCTCAGGTATGCCATATATATATATATATATATATATATATATATATATATATATATATATATATAGAGAGAGAGAGAGAGAGAGAGAGAGAAACTGATTGAAATTGATGCTCATTAATCCTGAGAGAAGTCTGGGATCAAAATGTAGACATACACAAGTATCTTTATGTGCCAGCTCTGAACTGAACCAAAGGACACTCAACTTTAGTTAAAGGCAATCAGCTCAACGCTTGTTTTTCCTTTAGTTGTGGAAACTGGGAAGCTATTTACAGACAACACTAAGAAATGCAGGAAGCAGGGCTGAAGTAAGTGGAAGCTGACGTAGGCTGACCACTGGTTTTATCACTTTAGAAAAGGTAAGTAGTGGTCAGCAGGCCTAAGATTCTAATACAAGGGAAAGCATTGGGATGTCACCAGTGGGAAAACTCACATCTTACAAAAGCAGTGATCCTAATGACACACTTAAAAAAAATCTGTTCTTTTTTAATTTGGGTACTGTTTTCCACATTATAAGTCAGGTTTTACATTCCCAATACAAAACAAAAGTTTGCTAAGAAGGCAGTTCAATGGGTAAAGGCACTTAACATCATGGCCTGCATGCTATCCACTCTGCTCATAACACATGTATTTACAAATGTAAATAAAGAGTTTAAGTGTTCCTGAGCTTTAGCAGATGTACCTGGCTGTAGAAAGATCACCATAATAATGATACAAAACCTTCCCATCCTCCAAATTTTATCTCTCCGCCTCACAGCGAATGTTGACGCTGATCCCAAATGAACGCTGAGCTATCCATGTCACTAAAAATAGATTTATCATTTTTAGAGCCTCATTGCAATGGACTCATACAGTGTCTGGTTTCCCCTGCCATTTGATTTTTGAGGTGTACCTACCTTGTTTGAAGCGTCAGATCTTTCCTTTGTATTATAACTAGACGTTTTTCTACTGTAGGAACCGAGCAGGTTTTTGAACCATTCCCAATGATGAGAAATTAGCTAGTTCCAAGTATGGACTATCATTAACTATTTGAGAACATTGCTGTGTGAGTCTTTGCATGGATTCAGTTCCAGTTTCTCTTGGGCTAATATCAAGGAGAGGGATTGTAGAGTCTTGTGGTGAAACTATGTTTATTTTCATTTGAAAAATAGTCAAATTGGTTTCCAAACTTCTCTTTTACCATTTTACACTCAGAGCAATGATTTCTATTAGATGCAAATGGAGTCAAGTTCAAAACATGGTATGTAAACCTCATTCCAATTTTAATGGGCAAGTGTATTTTGGGAGCTGCCATTCTGTGATACATGAATATGCATATATTGTATCCATTCATTACACGGCATGCAGAGAATGCCACAACACTTGCTTGCAATCCCATCACTGAGGAGGCTGAGGCTATATAAGTTTATAGGCCATACTAAACCATTTAGCACATTCTAGGCTAGCCTCAGTTACATAATCAAATACTACCTCTGAAATGAAATAATAATAATGATGGTAATTTGTGTATTATTTGTAGCAATAGGTAATTATCAACAATATAATATCATACAGTTAAACGTAATGACGTAATAATATAAGAATCAACATGTAAGATGAAAGTATCACACTTACATATCTTCTGCAGTTAAACATGAGAAGAACTTGATTCACCTGCTTCTTAGCAATTGTTTTACTCCTTAGGATGGAGAGGCTGAGATAAAGGCTTACAAGTAAGTAATATATTGGAAACAGAAGTGAGGGGAAAACACAATGAGAAAGGGTGGGCTGGCAAGCCTTAAAGGGGTACATTTAAGAGCTGGCAAGTGTGACAGGCAGCAATTGTTTTGCCCTACTGGATGTTCTTTGGAGCTTCATTACATATATCTGAAAGCTGCCTTCCTAGGGGGAAAATGAACAGACTAGTCATCAATGGAGCCCTTTCCTGTTGTATTTAGCAAAGTGTACACACAAGTGCAGGGTTGGTCTTTCCAAGAGTCTCCATCTATAGCATAATAGAAGAAAGGAATGGAGTGGGCATACTTCTTGAATACAGGAAGACAGATACTATCTCCCTGCGCCTATTTACAGTCAGAAACTAACAAAGACCTAGTTTGCTGGATTTTCCCTCCCCTTATTTCTCTTCCCCTCTCCATGTGCCTGTATATGTGTCAATCTTCTACTCTTTCAGATAGGTATGCCATTACAGATGATCGTGAGCCAGCATGTGGTTGCTGGGAACGGAACTCAGGACCTCTGGAAGAGCAGTCAGTGCTCTTAACTGCTGAGCCATCTCTCCAGCCCCAAAAGTTCCTTTTGAGAAGCTGGAGAGATGCCTTGGTGATTAAGAGCACTGGCTACTCTTCAGAGGGTTCAATTCCCAGGATCCAATTGGCTTACAACCATTTGTAACTCCAGTTCCAGGGGATCTGGTACCCTTTTCTGGTCTCTGCAGGAACTAGGAAATCATGTGATACAGAAACATACATGTAGGTAAGTACACAAAATGAAGAATAAAATAATATTTAAAAATAAAAAGAATGATGTTTATATGATTGACAAATAATAAGGGTGTCTTTTAGGGTGCATGTGTATGTACAGGCACTAGGAAATCATGTGATACAGAAATAATCCTCTTTAAAAAATAACTTTTGACCTAGGGTCATGGATTTCAAAGAAATATCATGTTTGTTTTCTTTTTTTTTCTTTTTTTTTAATTTTTATTTTCTATATTCTGTTTACATTCCAAAGGCTTTCCCCTTTCCCAGTTACCCCCCACCATATATCCCATAATTCCTCCCCCCTGCTATTCCCCATTCATTCCCCCCTCCCCCCACGATTTCTCTGTTCTGGGTCTACAATACTGGATCCAATCTTTTTTTTGGGGGGGGGACTTTCTTTCTTTTTTTTTTTGATTTTTTTTATTGTATATATTCTGTATTTACAATTCATTTCCCTTTTTCTGGTTCCCCACCCCCAAAGGTCCCACATGTCCTTTTCCCTCCCCCTGCTCCCGCATCCACCCCCTCCCACTTTACTGTTCTTGTACTCTCCCACAATGATGTTTTGGTCCATTCTAGCACCAGTGTCCACTCCTTTCTTCTTGTGAGACATCACTTGATATGTGATTTGTGTCTTTGGTGTTCCAAGCTTCTAGGCTAATATCCACTTATCAGTGACTGTATACCATGGGTATTCTTTTGAGACTGGGTCACCTCACTTAGTATGACATTCTCCAGCTCCATCCATTTCTCTAAGAATTTCATGAATTCATTGTTTCTAATGGCTGAATAGTACTCCATTGTGTATATATACCACATTTTTTGTATCCATTTCAAGTCAGCTTTTGAGACACACCAAGGTAATAGCAGGGGAATGGGGAGGATTATATCTTCTTTCTCATCTTCAAAAAAGAGATGGCATAGAGAAAAGGCTAAAGTTTGTATGCCATCCAAAGTTGTATAATATATAGGCCTTACTAAAGAAAATTTTCCTTGGATGTCTGTCTAAATAAAAGTGCTTTGTGAAAATATTGCTTATACTATGCAAAGATGGGGACACAGATGTCTTCTATTACAGATTGTGTGCCTGCATCTTTGAGGCCCTTAAACATTTACCAATTAATGTGAGCAGAACTGTAACACTCGTACAGTTCTAATTAACAATGTTGATTTCAAATAATAGGTGGAATTATTTTGCTGAAACTACAGTGCACCTGGCACTAAGTGTGAGTGGGGATAATATGCTTATATAACCATAGGTCAAACAATGGCTTAATTTTCACAGTATTTTGCAAATTATTTTCAAATTACTTGAAAACCTTGGCTCAGGAAATGTGCATTCAGTGTAAATGCTTCATTTGCATGTAATGTCTGCCTTTGTGATTTTCCTATTAGGTCAAGACAAGTTAAGCAGAAATATTCAGTACCTATTCAGACACACATACACACAAGCACACACATGCACACACACACACACACACACACACACACACACACACACGTACATACACATGCACCCTAAAAGACACCCTTATTATTTTTCAAAATAATCAACTATTTGGAACCAATTATACTAATATCAACTTTTAAAAACCTGACATTCCCTCCAGTTCCCTTTGGTCATTGGCAAGTGTAGTCACGCTCAGACATCATTTATAGCCCCTCTGATGAGAGTCTAGGAAACAGTCAAGTACATGGACAAAGGTGAAACTAAGTCAGAAACATCAAGAATGCCTGGGAATATGGCATTGCTAGTGATGTGTGGTTTGTTCAACAAAAAAAATTAAAAAAAAAAAAAACCCAAGGGAAATGGATTTGCTTAAGACAGATGGCCAAATGTGCCTTGTCAGCAAAGGAAAGTGGAAACAAAGGAGCAGGCTTCCTGCTGATAGAAGGACTGGCAGCATAATAGAGTCTGGAGACAATAGAAGAGACTAGTGAAAACACCTAAGGGGTTGAGTGAGGTGGTAGATTTCTAATATATCTCCATATACAGCTCCTTTGCAAGATTATAAGGCAATGGTAAGCTCTCCTTTACAAAGGATGAAACTGGGGCTTGAGCTCAGCGGTTAAGAGCACTGACTGCTCTTCCAGAGGTCCTGAGTTCAATTCCCAGCAACCATATGGTGACTCACAACCATCTGTAACAGGATCCGTTGCCCTTTCCTGATGTTTCTGAAGACAGCTACAGTGTACTCGCCATATCTATAAAATAAATAAATAAAATCTTTAAAAGAAAGATGAAGCTGCAGCTCACAAAGTTCAGCTGCATTTTCCAAGGTCAGAAAAGGGGAATTTGAGCTGACATCTCTAGCGCCTAGTTCAAACTCATGCCAACATGCTGGCGATACAAAGCCTAGAGGCAGTATAGTCTAGTAGTTAAAAGTGTAGGCTGGGACCAAGATAGGCAATGGTCTGAAAGCACCAGTCATTGGGTGGGGGAGGTGCCCAGCAATGCTTATGATAGAACTCAGTGCTTGGTACTCAGTGTTCACTAAGTATAACAATTACAGTGCTGAGGGTGTGTATTATGCAGTCCAATACAGATGAGAGCAGATGGAGTGTGTGTAACCATTAAACTCAGTATGAAAGCTTTCTGGGCTAGATATAATGGTGTATGGTTTAGAAACAAATTTGACAGAAGAAAATGAGTTATAAACGAAGAAAAATGGATAAACTATACACTTTTGACTATTAAGGAATGAAGAATAATAGTTCTTAGCAAAGGAGGCCAAACTGAACAATGAGATTCAACTGGGAAAGTCAACATTCACGATTACTCTTTTATGTTGCCATTCAAAAATCTCATGTTTAAAAGAAAGATTAGTTGATAGATGTTTCAAAATTGCATCTTACTGTGAATGTAAGAAGACTCAAACGAAACTTGTAGCTACTTTATGCATACTGTATTAAGGGAAAGAACATCTAATGGATAGATAAAAGACCCATTTTGCAAAGCTTTCTTCTTTTGGATTATTTCAATTCAATTCAATTCTCTTTTGAAGATTCCATTTCCTGAGCAGCCATGTGTTCATGCTGGACTGCTATGGCCTAAAGTTCTATATAGTTTGTTATGTCCTAAAGATCAAAGATGAAAGAAATCACAGTCTTGGCCTTTCAATTCAGTAGTTGCTTCAAATATTTGAACACAGTGCCAAAAGCCCTGTCGTAAGACCACTATAGAGCCTGTACATGACACTGCAGTGTATAGATCATAAAATTGGGTAAACAAAATTCTTGGTTTTAATTTTTCATTTCTCTGTTATCATAAAGACAGTACATCTCAAGCCTTCCAATGACTTCAGTGTGGAGGGGAATAACCCCTGTCCCTGGACATCAGGCTTAGGTACATGTTGACTTAGATGTTATAAAAGCAGAGGCTTAAACGAGCTTGCATTGTTGTGCTTCTCATTGCCATAGAAAGAACACAATATCTATATTCATTCTTCAGGTACAAGCAGGATGAGAAACAGGAGAAGACCCAAACCCAACTTACAACCTGCTAAACAAATCCAGTTTCGATCAGCCGACTCACATACATGGAGGCAGGAAATAAGTGACTCTTTGGTTCAGGTGAGTTTAAGTGGTAATTTGTCATGCAGCTTTGTGTGAATAGTTGCCTGAGATAGGTCATAGTGTATGCGACACAGTAAACAGGAAGAAAGCTTTCTTATGCCAGTCAGCACTCACTTCCCATAGCCCATCACTAAATACATACACACATCCTCCAAAGAAGAATTGTAGAGTTCTTGATATTGCTGGTCCTATAAATTAAACTTCTGTTTGTATTATGTTGGGTCAGTGATGAGCCCATGCATATATATGTATGTATGTATGTATGTATGTGTGTGTGTGTGTGTGTGTGTGTGTATATATATATATATATATATATATATATATATCCATTTTATGGATACCTCCTGTGGTGGTTTGAATAATAATAATAGTCTCTACAGGCTCATATAGTTAAATACTTAGTCATCAAGGAGCAGCACTATATATGAAGAATTAGTAGGTGTGGCTTGTTGGAGTAACTATGTTACTGGGGAGTAGGAATTGAAGTTTCAAAGGCTGAAGTCAGTTGAAGTTCTCTCTTTCTCTCTCTCTCTCTCTCTCTCTCTCTCTCTCTCTCTCTCTCTCTCTCTCTCTCTCTCTCTTCTGCCTCCCTGCCAGTAGATCAGGATGTAGCTCTCAACTACTGCTCCATACTATATGCCACCATGCTTTCTGCCATGATGATAGTGGACTGACCTTCTAAATTGTAAACAAACCCTATCACATGTTTTCTCCTATAATCGTTGCTGTAGTTACGGCATCTTTTCGTAGAAAAGAAGAACATTCTTTTCTATGAAAAGAAATAGAACATTGATGAAGATACCTCCATAGTAAACAGAATGAAAACTAGAATCCTCATTCTCATCCAATCTGCAGCTCCCTTCCTTGTTTCTCTATATTACAATTGATGGCATCTTTAGGAAAGCATACACATAGTGCTGACTCGAGTGTAGTCATAGCAATTCCATCAAGCAGAAAAGCCTAGAGATGGATTTCCGGAATATACTAATTTCAAAGACTATGGCTGATTTTTAAAAGGTATCCTGTAACCATAGAGACTAGGGAACCTGAGCCATAGATAAAAGTAATATTATCTATCTCTCCTGGAAAGTATACAGATGCTAGAAAGAGATGGGGGGAGAGTTTCTAAGGGGCAGGAAGAGTAGTGATAACAGAGATAAGGAAAATCCACTGCAATAGTATAAGGAATGTGGGACATCTGCCACCCATCAAATTTCTTCCAGGGCCACATAAGATGATATATATTTCAGAATCAGGGGTTCTTGCTAGATTTTTTTTTGTTAGTTAATTTTAAAAAGGAGTTTAAGGAGAGGGTTTCCAACTAAGGCAGATGAGTCCCGAAGTATTAATACAGTTAAGCAAATATTGGAGGATCATAGGAAATGAGGTTGAATAAATTACATGTTTTATCAGACATCTTTGGGCTTTGAAATTGCTGACAGCCCACTGTGGAATATTAAATCTCACATTTCTCAATTTGCCTTTTTATTGATGTTAGGGAGGAGGCTGTACATGAAAAATTTTCTTTAACCAACATTTATAAAATATTATGTATGGATTAACATGTGTGTAAATATTTGTTTCTAAAGGTGTCTTGGGCTGCATCTCCCCAGGAGCCAGTCTTGAGATAAGAATTTGGGTTGAGGTAGTTTAATGGAGAGGTGATTGCAGGAAGCACCTTGCATGAGAAGTGGGGGAGGGAAATGGGTAGGGAAAGAAGCCAATAGAGGGCTCATTTGCTGCTACAATGGGAAAATGGGGCTCAGCCCTGTCAGGGACTTGGGAGAGCCAATGTGAATGATTGTTTTTATTAGAGAGGAGGGAAGCAGGAGCACGTACAGTGACTTTCCATTCAATACTGGCTAAGGGATGCTCCCAGGGGAGTTAACTTTCCAATACTTCCCATCTGAACCATGTGCAGTGACCAAGAGAAAAGTCTTGGTCAGTGCAGTGACAAAGAGAAAGTCTTCAGGAAGTACATCCATGGGTTTCAAGATGACGAGAGATAAAAGGACAGAAGCCAGCCACTAGCAGTGTGTGCTATAAAGGACATCATGAGATCTGTGTCAATGAGAAGCGTTAACCATTAGGTTCAACTTTATAAAGACATCTACTTGTCTTGACCTGTAATGTTCTTTTGGACTACACTTCAAATCTGGCCTGCTTTATAAAAATCCTTTAATAAATAGGTCAAGAAAGATTCTTAGGAGGAGTCAAAATAGCCCAGGGGGCATGAAGAAACAGCAAACTATGAACAGGACCCGGGAATTTCAATGTTTTAATTTAACATCCAGAAAGCCTGGGCCCATGCTTATCTGACAACTGTGAGGTAACTTAGCCACAGACAAAGAAGTCTCAAAAGCAGGGACAGGTGTATACATTTATTTGACTTCATACCTCATTGTCCCTTCACTAGACATTCTGAGAGGTCCTTGGCTGATTTAGACCCAGCTTTCTTTTCCAAAAAGAGAAAGAAGCCACATCCACTCCAAGAATAATATCTCTAAGACATGGCAAGACATGAAAGGCTTCATGACACCAAGCAGGGGACCACTGAGTCTGTCCTGAGCTAAGATACAAAAATTATAAAAATTATTCAAATCATGGGGGTTATGAGAGGGGTTTTTTGTCACTTTCAGAAAGAACTGTAAAATCTGCAATGCTTCCCTAGAAAATGGTCATTCTTATCTGTCTCTCACTAGGCGTTCTCATATTACGCCTGCAATTACAGTTAGTCCAATAGCCTCAAGTGACACCGAGGACCCAGACACTTCTTCGTGATCAATTCTGGTAGGTTTCTTCCCAATCCCATTTAAACTGAAAACTCTCTGTGGTCTAATTAGGTCAATCAATGCTTCAGAGAGATTCTCTTGAATTAAAAATTTCCCAAGACCAAGGAATATGCCAGATTTATTGAAGATTTTTATCTGAAAGACTGCAGTTTCAGAAACCGTAAAAGCATGAGAGCCATACTCACTAATAGGGCTCTTTTCCATACTGGAAGCATTCTTCAGATGGAAAAGGCAGCACTAGGGTGACAGACAAACTCAATGCCACATCCCTGTGTCATCCGTAATTCATGTGGTTTTTGACAATTTAGATTTCTAGGCCTCACTTTTCTTATCTGGGCAGTGGGTGCATGCTATTTTCCTTGTACAACTGAGGGAATTAAAATGACAAATAAGAGGACAGGCATATTCCTCTCACCTTTATTTTATGGTTCTAATTCTTTTTTTTTTTTTAAAGAAGTGCATACACAGTCGGGTGATTTTTTTTTTTTATACAGTATGCATGGCTAGTAAGAAGCAAGACCACGATTAAGCCTTCTTTTTTTGTTTGTTTGTTTTTTCTTTCAAGGCAGGGTTTCTCTGTGTAGCCCTGACTGTCCTGGAACTCACTTTGTAGACCAGGCTGGCCTCAAACTCAGAAATCCGCCTGCCTCTGCCTCCCAAGTGCTGGTATTAAAGGCGTGCGCCACCACCACCTGGCATGGTTCTAATTCTTAATCATCATAGCAGTCATATCCTGTATTAACCCACACCGAACAGAAAAGAGAGAGAGAGAGAGAGAGAGAGAGAGAGAGAGAGAGAGAGAGAGAGAGAGAGAGAATTCAGGTTCAAGACATTTTGAAAATCAATGTGAAGGGCTCTTAGCAGCTTCTGGGAAAGAAGTAAAAAAGCACCTGCTACAGTTGGGGCATGCTCTCATTGGTTCTATTTGTTTCAGTATCCTGGTCATGATGACTTGGAAGTAAATCCATGGACAATGAGAAATGCTGCATGCCTTCCCTTCGTATAGTGTGCAAGGAAGTGCACAGAGCAGGTGCAGAGAAAGCTTGAGTGTTTAATTCAGTTCTGGGACCAATTCAATATGAAGTTGCAGAACTTGTTTGGTCCTTCCGAACATCCACTTGTTTGTGTAATACAACAAAGTGTTCCCAGGAAATTATGCTTCCAGGCTCTCATGTTCCAGTTACCCCAGGATGTCTCCATTCTCCTCATAGTGATGTGCAAGCTCTCCGGAAGGCCTGATTGCATATAACAGAGGAGAAGAAAATCGACATTTGGGAGAAGAGAGACTGAAAAAGAGCAGAGGTCCAGGAGAGCCAACAGGGAAGCACATTTTTCACAAAGACAAACAGTAATAATGGGAGGGGACTTATCACCGGCTCACCCCAGGAAAGGGGCTGCTGGGATTTGGTCTCTAGTCTGTCTCCTCTTCTCTTCTCTTCTCTTCTCTTCTCTTCTCTTCTCTTCTCTTCTCTTCTCTTCTCTTCTCTTCTCTCTCTCTCTCTCTCTCTCTCTCTCTCTCTCTCTCTCTCTCTCTGTATGTCCATGTATATGTGTTATATATTCTAGTAACTTTATTAAGATCACCTGTACCAACCATTTAATTCCTTTATTTAAAGTGTACAATTCCATTCTTTTTTTTCATGGACCTCGAAGTGTGCAGGTATCATCACAATGCGTTTTACAAAAGCTTCACCATGCCAAAAAAGCAACAGCAAATGACACACGGTTACAACTGTACAACTTCACCATCTTAGTTTGAGGCCACAAAGAACTACATAGTGAGGTCCCGACAAGTCTGTGATACATAGCACGAGACTATCTCAGAATTACAAAACAACCTCCACACTCTTTGGTTAGACCCTTATCCCTTCATCTCCTCTGCTAGATCTAAGAAACTAAACATCCGTCATCTCAATTTGTTAATTTGGGCCATTTCACATAATGCTAATCATATTTGGTCATTTGTGTCTGGCCTCTTTCTGTTATCAGAATCTTTGTCAAGTTTCTTTTATTAAATTAAGTACCAGTACTCCATTCCCATAAATGGATGAGTAGTATTCCCTTATGTGTATAATCCATATTATATTTATCCATTTATCTTTTGGCAGGTATTCAGGTTGTTTACAATTTGGGATGTTTGTCAATAAAATTGTGATGAATGTTTACATATAACTTTGAGTGGACAAATCATGTTGAGGGTATGTTTTTCAGCAAAAAAAAATCTAGCACTAACACAGAATCAAATATAGCCATTGCCCACAAGAAAGTTACAATCTTTCTGGGGATGTAGCTTATTTGTAAAATGCTTTCCTATCATGCCTTTGATCAGAAGCCCTGGTAAAGCAAAGCAAAGCAAAGCAAGGAAAAGAAGAGAAAAGAAAAGAAAAGAAAAGAAAAGAAGAAAAGAAAAGAAGAGAAAAGAAAAGAACAGAACAGAAAAGAACAGAAAAGAATGAGCAGTGGCACTGGTTTCTTCTGGTCTTGGCTAGTGCACTGAGCAGATCTTGGTTGCAAACTCTATAGCCAGTACCACAACACCCAGAGGAAGCTCCACTCCCAGGCACGCTAACACTCTCAGGATCACAGGATCTCAGGAGCTTGGTCACACCAGGATCATAGGGTCACAGAGGCAGTTTTACTACTAGGAGCTCTGACACACCCAGGATCTCAGGATCACAGGATCCAAGAATCATAGAATCACAGAGACAGCTGGATTCTGAGAATTCTGGCACAACCAGGATCACAGGAAGGACAGGCTCCAGCCAGATATATCGAGGACAGGCAGCACTAGAGATAACCAGATGATGGGAAGCAAGCATAAGGACATAAGCAACAGAAGCCAAGGTTACTTGGCAGCATCAGAACCAAATTTTCCCTTCATAGCAAGTCCCGGATAAACCATTACACTGGAAAAGCAAGATTTGGATCTAAAATCACTTCTCATGATGATGATAGAGAACTTTACGAATGTCATAAATAACTCACTTAAATACAGGAGAACACAGGTAAACAGCTAGAAGCCCTTAAAGAGGAAACACAAAAATTCCTTAAAGAATTACAGGAAAGCACAATAAAACAAGGGAAGGAAATGAACAAAATCATCCAGCATATAAAAAATGAAAATAGAAACAATAACGTAATCACAAAGGGAGACAATCCTGGAGTTAGAAAACCTAGGAAAGAGATCAGGAGTCATAGATGCAAGCATCACCAACAGAATACAAGAGAGAGAAGAATCTCAGGTGTGGAAGATACCATAGAAAACATTGACTCAACAGTCAAAGAAAATGCAAAATGCATAAAGCTTGAAACCGAAAACATCCAGGAAATCCAGGACACAATGAGAAGACCAAACCTAAGGATTTTAGGTTAAAATAAAAGAGTGAAGATTTCCAACTTAAAGGGCCAGTAAACATCTTCAACAAAATTATAGAAGAGAACCTCCCTAACCTAAAGAAAGAGATGCCCATGAACATACAAGAAGCCTACAGAACTCCAAACAGACTGGACCAGACCAGAAAGTCCTCCTGGCACATAATAATCAAAACACCAAATGCATTAAACAAAGAAAGACTATTAAAAGCAGTAATGGAAAAGGGTTAAGTAACACATAAAGACAGACCTAGCAGAATTACACCAGACTTCTTACCAGAGACTATGAAAGCTAGAAGATCTTGTGCAGATGTCATATAGACCCTAAGAGAACACAAATGCCACCCAGGCTACTAGACACAGCAAAACTCTCAATTACCATGGATAGAGAAAACAATATATTCCATAAAGAAACCAAATTTAACAACATCTTTCCACAAAGCCAGCCCTACAAAGGATAATAGATGAAAAACTCCAACACAAGGAGGGAAACTACACCCTAGAGAAAGCAAGAAAGTAATCCTTCAACAAACCCAAAAGAAGATAGCCACACAAACATAATTCCACCTCTAACAACAAAAATAACAGGAAGTAACAATCACTATTCTTTAATATCTCTTAACATCAATGGACTAAATTCCCCAATAAAAAGACATAGACTAACAGACTGGACACATAAACAGGAACCAGCATTTTGCTGCATAAAGGAAATGCACCTCAGTGACAAAGACAGTCAGTACCTCAGAGTAAAAGGATGGAAAACAATTTTCCAAGCAAATGGTCCCAAGAAAAAAGCTGTAGTGGCCATTATAATATCCAATAAAATAGACTTTCAACCAAAAGTCATCAAAAAAGACACAAAAGGACACTTCATACTGGTCAAAGGAGAAATCTACCAAGATGAACTCTCAATCCTGAACATTTATGCTCTAAATTCAAGGGCACCCACATTCATAAAAGAAACTTTACTAAAGCTCAAAGAAAATATTACACTCCACACAATAATAGTGGGTGACTTCAACACCCCACTCTCAACAATGGACAAATCATGGAAACAGAAACTAAACAAAGACACAGTGAAACTAACTGAAGTTATGGACTAAATGGATCTAACAGATATTTATAGAACATTCCATCCTAAAGCAAAAGAATATACCTTCTTCTCAGCACCTCATGGCAACTTCTCCAAAAGTGACCATATAATTGGTCACAAGACAGGCCTTAACATATACAAAAAGATTGAACTAATCCCATGCATCCTATCAGATCACCATGGACTAAGGCTGATCTTCAATAGCAACAAAAACAATGGAAATCTCACATACACATGGAAGCTGAACAACTCACTCTACTCAGTGATAACTTGGCCAAGGAAGAAATAAAGAAAGTAAAGGCTTTTTAGAATTTAGTGAAAATAAAGATATCATACCAAAACTTATGGAACACAATGAAACCAATAGCCAACATAAAACTAAATGGAGAGAAACTTGAAGCAATCCCACTGAAATCAGGGACAAGACAAGGTTGTCCACTCTCCCTATCTATTCAATATAGAACTTGAGGTTCTAGCTAGAGCAATTAAACAACAAAAGGAGGACAAAGGGATTCAAATTTCAAATTATCACTATTTGCAGATGATATGATAGTATACTTGAGTGACCCTAAAAATTCCACCAGAGAATTCCTAAAGCTAATGAACAACTTCAGCAAAATGACTGTATAAAATTATCTCAAACAAATCAGTGGCCTTCCTATACTAAAAGGAAAAAACAGGCTGAGAAAGAAATTAGGGAAATGACACCCTTCACAATAGTAACAAATAATATAAAATACCTTGTTGTGACTCTGACCAAGCAAGAGAAAGATCTGTATGACAAGAACTTCAAGTCTCTGAAGAAAGAAATCAAAGAAGATCTCAGAACATGGAAAGATCTCCCATGCTCATGGATTGGCAGGATTAATAGAGTAAAAATGGCCATCTTTCTGAAAACAACCTATAGATCAATGCAATCCCCATCAAAATTCCAAATCAATTTTTCATAGATTTAGAAAGAGCAATTTGCAAATTATTTGGAATAACAACAACAAAAACAAAAACAAAACAAAACAAAACAACAAGAACAACAACAACAACAAGAACAACAAGAACAACAACAAAAACCAGGATTCCTAACACTATTCTCAACAATAAATGAACTTCTGGGGGAATCACCATCCCTGACCTCAAGCTGTACTACAGAGCAAAGGTGATAAAAACTGCATGGTATTGGGACAGAGACAGGCAGGAAGATCAATGGAATAGAATTGAAGACCCTAAGTGAACTTACACACCTATGATCACTTGATATTTGACAAAGGAGCAAAAACCATTCAGTGGAAAAGACAGCATTTTAAACAAATGGTGCCTGTTCAACTGGAGGACAGCATGCAGAAAAATGCAAATTGATCCATTCTTTTTTTTTTTCATTTTTATTCTATATTCTTTGTTTACATTCCAAAGGCTTTCCCCTTTCCCAGTTCCCCCCCATACGTCCCATAAGTCCTCTCCCCCGCCAACTAATCCCCAATCACCCCCCCCACCATTTCTCTGTTCTGGTACTCTACTACAAAATTGGATCCAATCTTTTCAGGCCCAGGGTCCTCTCCTTTCTTCTTCTTGGGAATCATTTGACTTGCTAATTGTGCCTTGAGTATTTAGGGCTTCTGGGCTCATTAATATCCACTTATCAGTGATTGCATTTCATGTGTATTCTTTTGTGATTGGGTTAACTCGCTTAGGATGATATTTTCCAGATCTAACCATTTGCCTACAAATTGCATGAATTCATTATTTTTAATTGCTGAGTAGTATTCCATTGTGTGTATATATATATATATATATATATATATATATATATATACCACATTTTCTGTATCCATTCCTCCTTTGAGGGATATCTGAGCTCCTTCCAACTTCTGGCTATTATAAATAAGGCTGCTATGAACATAGTGGAGTATGTGTCTTTATTGTATGCAGGGGAATCCTCTGGGTATATGCCCAGGAGTGGTATGCCAGGCTCCTCTGGAAGTGACATGCCCAATTTTCTGAGGAACCGCCAGACTGATTTCCATAGCAGTTGTACCATCTTGTAATCCCACCAACAGTGGAGGAGTGTTCCTCTTTCTCCACATCCTCGCCAGCACCTGTTGTCTTTTGAGTTTTTAATCTTAGCCATTCTGACTGGTGTGAGGTGGAATCTCAAGGTTGTTTTGATTTGCATTTCCCTGATGACTAATGATGTTGAACATCTCTTAGGTTTTTCTTGGACATCTGAATTTCTTCTGGTGAAAATTCTTTGTTTAGCTCTGTACCCCATTTTTTGATAGGGTTATTTGGCTCCTTGGGGTCTAACTTCTTGAGTTCTTTGTATATATTGGATATTAGCCCTCTGTCAGATGTGGGCTTGGTGAAGATCTTTTCCCAATTTGTTGGTTGCTGTTTTGTCCTTCTGACAGTGTCCTTTGCCTTACAGAAACTTTGTAATTTTATGAGGTCCCATTTGTCAATTCTTGATCTTAGAGCATAAGCTATTGGTGTTCTGTTCAGGAACTTTCCCCCTGTGCCCATGTCCTCCAGTGTCTTCCCAAGTTTCTTTTCTAATAGTTTCAGTGTGTCTGGTTTTATGTGGAGGTCCTTGATCCACTTGGAGTTGATCTTAGTACAAGGAGATAAGAGTGGGTCGATTCGCATTATTCTGCATGTTGACCTCCAGTTGAACCAGCACCATTTGTTGAAAAGGCTATCTTTTTTCCACTGGATGGTTGTAGGTCCTTTATCAAAGATCAAGTGACCATAAGTCTGTGGGTTCATTTCTGTGTCTTCAATCCTATTCCATTGATCTACTTGCCTGCTGCTGTACCAATACCATGCAGTTTTTAACACAATTGCTCTGTAGTACTGCTTGAAGTCAGGGATATTGATTGCCCCAGAAGTCCTTTTATTGGTGAGAATAGTTTTAGCTATCCTGGGTTTTTTGTTGCTCCAGATGAATTTGAGAATTACTTTGTCTAGATCTATGAATCATTGATTTGGGATTTTGATGGAGATTGCATTGAATCTGTAGATTGCTTTTGGCAAGATGGCCATTTTTACTATATTGATCCTGCCAATCCAGGAGCAAGAAATATTTTTCCATCTTCTGAGTTCTTCTTCGATTTCTTTCTTCAGGGACTTGAAGTTCCTGTCATACATATCTTTCACTTGTTTGGTTAGAGTCACGCCAAGGTACTTTATGTTGTTTGTGGCTATTGTGAAGGGTGTTAGTTCCCTAACTTCTTTCTCAGCCTGCTTGTCCTTTGAGTACAGGAAGGCTACTGATTTGCTTGAGTTGATTTTATAACCAGCCACTTTGCTGAAGTTGTTTATCAGCTGTAGAAGTTCTCTGGTGGAGTCTTTTGGGTCGCTTATGTAAACTATCATATCATCTGCAAATAATGATAGTTTGACTTCTTCCTTTCCAATTTGTATCCCTTTGACTTCCTTATGTTGTCTAATTGCTCTCTCTAGAACTTCAAGTACTATATTGAAAAGATATGGAGAGAGAGGACAGCCTTGTCTAGTCCCTGATTTTAGTGGGATTGCTTCAAGTTTCTCTCCAAAATCAATCCATTCTTATCTCTTTGTACAAAGCTCAAGGGCAAGTGGATCCAGGACCTCCACATAAAACCAGATACACTGAAACTAATAGAAGAGAAAGTGTGTAAAAGCCTCGAACAAGTGGGCACAAGGGAAATTTTCCTCAACAGAACACCAATGGCTTTATGCACCAAGATAAAAAAAAATCTACAAATGGGACCTCATAAAATTGCCACGTTTCTGTAAGGCAAAGGCCACTGTCAATAGGACAAAATGGCAACAAATAGGTGGGGAAAAGATTTTTACCAATCCTACATCCTAATAATGGCTAATATCCAATATATACAAAGAACTCAAGAAGTTAGATTCCAGAGAACCAAATAACCCTATTAAAAATGGGGTACAAGGCCGGGCGGTGGTGGCTCACACCTGTAATCCCAGCACTTGGGAGGCAGAGGCAGGCAGATTTCTGAGTTCGAGGCCAGCCTGGTCTACAGAGTGAGTTCCAGGACAGCCAGGGCTACACAGAGAAACCCTGTCTCGAAAAACCAAAAAAAAAAAAAAAATGGGGTACAGGGCTAAACAGAGAATTCTCAACTGAGGAATATTGAATAACTGAGAAGCACCTAAAGAAATTTTCAACATCCTTAATCATTAGGAAAATGCAAATCAAAACAACCCTGAGATTCCACTTCACACCAGTCAGAATGGCTAAGATCAAAAACTCAGGTGACAGCAGATGCTAGCAAGGATGTGGAGAAAGACGAACACTCCTCCATTTTTGGTGGGATTGCAAGCTGGTGCAACCACTCTGGAAATCATTCCAGCGGTTCCTCAGAAAATTGGACATAGCACTACCTGAGGACAGAGCTATACGACTCCTGGGCATATACCAAAAAGATGTTCCAACATATAACAAGTACACATGCTCCACTACCTTCATAACTACCTTCTTTTTATTAAATATTTCCTTTATTTACATTTCAAATAGTATTCCCTTTCCTTGTTACCCCTCCAAAAATCCCCTATCCCATTCCCTCTCCTCCTGCTAACCCTCCCACATTCCTGATTGGCATATTCAGAATCTGGAAAGAACCCAGATGATCCTCAATGGAGGAATGGATACAGAACATGTGGTACATTTACACAATGGAATACAACTCAGTTATTAAAAATGATGAATTCATGAAATTCTTAGGCAAATGGATGGAACTAGAAAATATCATCCTGAGTGAGGTACAAAAGAACACACATGGTATATACTCACTGATAAGTGGATGTTAGCCCCAAAGCTCTGAATATCCAAGATACAATTTACAGACCACATGAAGCTCAAGAAGGAGGAAGACCCAAGTGTGGGTGCTTTGTTCCTTCTTAGAAAGGGGAACAAAATACTCATGGGAGCAAATACAGAGACAAAGTGTGGAGGAGAGACTGAAGGAAAGGCCATCCAGAGACTGTCACACCTGGGGATTCATCCCATATACAGTCACCAAACCCCGACACTGTTGTGGATGTCAAGAAATGCTTGCTGAAAGCCTTATAAGCTATCTCCTAAGAGGCCTTGCCAGCGCCTTACTAATACAGAGGCAGATGCTTGCAGCCAAACATTGGACTGAGCATAGGGTCCCCAGTGAAGGAGTTAGAGAAAGGACTGAAGGAGCTGAAGGGATTTGTAACTCATAGGAAGAACAACAATATCAACCAACCAGACCTCCCAGAGCTCCCAGGGACTAAGCCACCAACCAAAGAGTACGCATGGCCCCAGCTGCATATGTAGCAGAGGATTGCCTTGTCAGACATCAATGGGAGGAGAGGTCCTTGTTCCTATGAAGGATTTTCCAATGTAGAGGAATCAAGGCCAGGAGGTGGGAGTAGGTGGGTGGGTGGAGGAACATCCTCATAGAAGCATGGTGAGGGGGAATGGGATGGAGGTTTTCAGGGAGGGGGTGAAACAGAGAAAGGGAATAACATTTGAAATGTAAATAAAGACAATATCCAATAAAAAACGTACTTAAAAATTGTACCATATGACACAAAATTATTTAATTCTCAACAAAAAAGAAAAGAAGAATGAAGAAGAAGAGGAGGAGGAAGAAAAAGAGGAGGAGGGGAAGGAGGAGGAGAAGAGGAAGAAGAAGAAGAAGAAGAAGAAGAAGAAGAAGAAGAAGAAGAAGAAGAAGAAGAAGAAGGAGAAGGAAGGAAGGAAGGAAGGAAGGAAGGAAGGAAGGAAGGAAGGAAGGAAGAAATCTGCATTCTTATAAGACCGCCAGGTATGTTTCTGAAAAGTTGGGGTAATCTGCTGTGATGTGTGTCACATAATAGGATATGCAAGAGAGGCAGAAGAGCTGATACTTGAAAGATCTGTTGTAAGTGAGATTGCCTTTAGGCATAAAGAGGGTGTGTATCACAGGTTATGGAAACTGCAAATACAAAATTCAGAGTCCTCAAAGAGAATGCCATGTTTAGGCACTTAGCAATAATATCAATGGCATTTAAACTTCTCTGACACTTGCTATGTATGGGTAACTATTCCAAATGCAACTCAGTCACCTCCCACAGTAGCATTTTGGTTTGGGTTTTGAGACAAGGTCTTGCAATATAGGCCAGGCTAATGTGGAAATGGAAATCTATACCTCTAGAATGCTAGGATTACAGGTATGCATCACCATGCCCAACTTTCACAGAAACTGTACTGGTAGGATCATTTCACCCATTTTCTAGATATAGAGCTTCCTGCTATACAGCTATTAAGAGCACAAAATCAAATGAAGTGGTTCAGATGTCAAGACCTATCATTTAAGCCATACTTAGGACTTCCTAATATAATTCCCAAGTTGTTCTGGTGGCTGACCACAGGGTATGAGCAGAGGTACAGTAGAAGATGACATTGGAAGGCTACCCTTCCAATGTGCATGCAGGAAGCCCATGTGAAATACTTCTAATTCCACAAGTGAAATGGAGGCATTGAAAGTTCACACACAAGGCAATGACAGGGGTGAGATTCTCATTTTAGAAAGACAGTGGCAACAGCCACAGAGCTTATTGAAAGCAGGGCAAGACCACAGTTTGCTTTTGCCATTAGTATCACTGGAAAGCAAACTATGATACTTGCTACTCTTCCTTACACAACATGCTCATTACAGGTGTGAAATTGCAAAGGGCATTGCTTGTGCTTTCCTTCACGAAATCTCTTCAGGAGAATGCCACAGCCAAGGCTTTATAGGGGTAGATCTTATTTCCTCTCTCCACTTTCCCTATCATAGAGCTGAAGCTGCTCCCAGGGAACCAGAACAAGGAATTACACTAGATCTTACCATGGAGAAACAAGAATTCTAAGTATATAGAGCCTCACATACCTTTTCACAAGCACATTGAGAAAATGTATGCTGAAAAAAAAAGAGTGAATAAAAAATGTGTGTACCAGATGACTATCTGACTGGGTTTATACCATGTTGTCTTAGTCAGGGTTTGTATTCATGCACAAAATATCATGACCAAGAAGCAAGTTAGGGAAGAAAGGGTTTATTGAGCTTACACTTCCACATTGCTGTTCATCACTAAAGGAAGTCAGGACTGGAACTCAGGCAGGTCAGGAAGCAGGAGCTGATGCAGAGGCCATGGAGGAATGTTACTTATTGGCTTGCTTCCCCTGGCTTGCTCAGCTTGCTTTCTTACAGAACCAAAGACTACCAATCCAGGGATTGTGCCACCCACAAGGTGGCTCTCCCGACTTGATCACTAATTGAGAAAATGCCCCACAGCTGGATCTCATGGACGCATTTCCTGAAGGCAGTCTCCTTTCTCTGTGATAACTCCAACTTATGTCAAGTTGACACACAAAACCAGCCAGTACACATGTATACATGATTAAATGTATATTTATTATACATTATATACTATAATTCTATTAAATACAGCTGGCCTTCAACACATCAACAGCTTGCATAGTGCTTATTCCTATTTTCTTATCTTTACCCTTGAGTGGGCATTCTAGTTCCCATTCCCCTCACTGACCTCTAATAGAAACCAGCAGGAGGATACAATGCCTTATTCGAAGCCCATAGGAAAAAAATTCTGCTTTCTGTGTCTTAAAATCAAAGTTGGTTTAGGGAAGGTAGAGGATAACCCTTGAGTGAGCAAGAGTTCATGTTTGTCTCAGAAACCCCCACTGTCCCTTTATGAAGCTACTGGGATTGTTTGCACTGCCCAGGTGGAAAACCTGAGAAAATAACGGGCAAGTGGAATGACCAACTGTATTCTAAATTTTGCTGGTAAAACATAGGAGTTTTTGGGGCAAAGCTCACCTCACCTTCTCCCCAGATGGATAGAGGAAGTTGTGGGTATCACCAAATAGGTGTGTGTGTGTGTGTGTGTGTGTGTGTGTGTGTGTTGCTTTTCAATGTCATTTGTTTTCAAAGTCTTTTCTATGCTCGGAATTAATCTATTTCAGGAGGTAGTTGAAATCAATAGCTGACTTTTACAAAGTGTTTGCTATGTGTCAGGAAATATTTCTAGGCTCTTCACATGTATTAACTCTTATTCTTCTAGCAACCCTTTGTGGAAGACACTGTTTTGTCCATTTTACAGATGAACAAGTTGAGACACGGAGAGGTAGAGAGTTTGCCCGACCATTTAGTGCTGCTAAGTGGAAGACTGAAGATCTGAATACAGGCTTGAATCTTGAACTCTGTCTCTTGCTCCTGAATTCTTAAAAATATAAATATAACTTCGAAAAATGTTGAATGAGAAATATATTCTTATCCTTTTTTATGTATTCTTATCTTAATTACAATTTGGCTTCCTTAGAGAGAAACTGGCCACTTACCTTTTAGGCCTTGATAACATGACTGTTTCAAGTATAACCAAACTAAAACTGAGATACCTTCAAGCCCTCTCTCTCTCAGCATTATGACATAGCCAAAATATATAAAGCTCTAATTACCAATTACCATTAAAAAACATTGATCATTTCTTTAGATTATGTTGATGAAAGGGGTTGTACCATGAAATAGACAAGCTAATTCCAACCTGATAAATCCAATTTTCATCCTGTGTTCTTGAAAGTCTGCTGGTTCCTCTTTTCATATCTTTACATTGATCTTTGTCTTAGGGTTTGTATCACAAAACATCATGACCAAGAAGCAAGTTGGAGAGGAAAGAATTTATTCAGTTTATGCTTCCACATTGCTGTTCATCACCAAAGGAAGTCAGGGCTGGAACTCAAACAGGTCAGGAAGCAGGAGCTGATGCAGAGGACATAGAAAAAACGTTTCTTACTGGCTTGCTTCCCCTGGCTTGCTCAGCTTGCTCTCTTATAGAACCCAGGACTACCAGTCCAGGGATGGCACCACCCACAAGGGGCCCTCCCCCCACCTTGATCACTAATTGAGAAAATGTCCCACAGCTGGATCTCATGGAGGAATTTCCTGAAGGGAGTCTCCTTTCTCTGTGATAACTCCAGCCTGTCAAGTTGACACACAAAACCAGCCAGTGCAGTCTTCTTCTCCCTACCTCCTCTTCACTCACTAATAATTAGGTCATGCTCCTTTCAACCCTTCCTTACCCGAAGTATGTGCCAGAGACCTCAGCAGCCAATGAAGCAATGGCTTCTTTCCCCATAAGAAACCAAAGGTAAGACAAATTAAAAATCAGTCTCAATTAAATTAGCACAGGAGTCCTGGAGAATAAACCTAAAGGAGAGTCGATGATCTCTCACATGTAGAAAGTCTAGTCAGTGGGTGGTATCATGGGGGATTGTGGGAACAGTTTCGAGAATGTATTACTGAAGCTGTTCTGAGTGGATTCAAGATATCAGAATGTATTATCTACTATGAGATGCAAGGCAGATACTTGAAAACTTTTTCCTTTGGAACTGAACAGGTTTTATTTTTATATTTACACACACACACACATACACATGCTTGCATATTTGTGTGTACACACAGGCATGAGTGCGCACCACACCCAATTTCTAGAAGGAGCCCAGTGGACTGAGTACATGGGAGGGACTGGAGGAAGGAAAAAGGAGGTGCGGGTGCTGCAATTACATTTCAATTTTTAAAAATAATAAAAGGTATTAAACTGTTAAAACTATAAAAGAACACTCTTGGGATTCAGAGGTTGCTACACTGGGGTGTTTTCAGGACCTCCCGTGGCTTCCAAAGGACCCAGGACAGGAGAAATGCCAAGTCACTGGGAGGCAGCCACTTCCGGATATCTTTCCTTAAGGTGGGTTCAGTTGTTGGAACCGGGGAAATTTTCTTTTGCTTTGTCAAACAAGAGTGAGATGAAGGTTATATTAAAAGCACAGGTAAGGTAAATCTCATCATCTAGCCTCATTTTAACTTGCCCTCCACTTTCATCAGTCAAGTTAATTACAGTCTGTTTTCTGCAATCAGCCAGCTCGCGTTCCTTTTAAAGAAATCGTTGAAATGAGTTTTTTTCATCAGGTCTCAGATTTCCATCACCAAAGTCATTGCATCATAAGAGTTCGGGGCAGAGAAACCTAAGAGTTCGGTTGGCTCGGTGTGGTGTCTGCGTTGAGATGAAGACGTTTAAAATGTTGAAAGGATAAAGCGGGGCTTTCCAGGACCAGAAATGGAACTGAGCTAAGAGCAGCAAGCCTTGAAGTTCTCCTCTAAGTGCTCCCATTTTCACGTCTGTTCTTAAAGTTTTATGGTCCCATCACTTTATAAGTCACTTGCATACATAGCGCAGGATGCTACATGTGGACACCCAGTGTTTGCAAGAGAGGCAAGAAAAGAAGCTACAGGGAAGAGAAGCACCCTTTGTAAGGAGGACAGCGCATGGTTTCTGAAATACACCTTCTGAGTTGAAGACATTAGGCTGATAACTGAGCCGCTGCCTGGATAAACCTCGAGAACCCAGCTTCTTCATGGTTCCGGTTAATGCTTGACAAAGGTGACGAACTCATGGTGGCCATAGCTTTCAAATAAGTTGACTTCTCTCGCCCATTCTTTCCCCCACAGGATGCTTCACAGCCCTTTCTCACACTAATCCATCACCCGACACTATTGATAATAATGAAGATACTGATACCTTTTCAATAATGTTATTCTTTGAGCAGCTTCCTTTATTCTGTTTCATTGGGGAATAAAGAAAACTCCAGATTTTAGCAGCCCAGATCATCTAACACACACCGTCCTCTTTCCTGTTCCTTCCTTCACAGATGTCTTTCCACAGTAACTTCCCACTCCAAACCAGACACATTTGAAACAGCTCTTTCATCATAGTAAACAATGTATTAAGTAACTAGAGATGTGTGATAGGAAACTTTTCCTTTCTTCTTTCCAGAAGTTGTTGTTTTAAAGACCCATGTGGGTTCCAGAAAAACAGTTCAGTATGTGTTTATTTCTAAGATCAGCTCCTTGGATGTAAAAGATCGATTGCTTGGGTCAATTTACTGCAAGTAAACTCATGATCAAAAGCCACTGTTGTGTGTCTTAATTGTATGTTTTGGCTTGACCGATTATCCCAAATTTTAGAAGCTAAAATAACACTTGTATTATCTGATAGTTTCTGTGGGTGGAGAATCTGGGTACAGTTTTGTCAGGTCCTGTATCTTGGGGCTCTCACAACCTGCAATCGAGGTTTTGGTTGGCAGAGACCTCAGTCACTCACAAGATTCAACTACAGAAACATTCATTTGCAAACTTGCTGATAACATTGCCTGTCAGGCTCCTAAATTCCTTCACGATTAATGGGGGAGGCAGGGCTCAGTTCCTGACTGTCTTTCAGAAGAGGCTGCCCTTAATTTTTAACAAGATAGCTAGTTTCAAAAAAAAAAAAAACTACCAAGAACTCTCCAAACAATCTTCTGTAGTCTAATCATGGGCCAGTTGTCTGTGCCATCACAAGAAATGGAATTCTACAGATGTGAGTTTAAGGTGTAGGAGTCATTGGTATTTAGAAGCCTGACTGACAAAGGGTGCTTCCAATATTACCTTTCATCATATAAACTAGACCTTAAACATTGGTTCTCTGTACTCTGAACTGTTTCATAATACTTGAAACCGTGGAAACTTAACAAATATAGACTTTTAAATTCAGGTAACTCTGGCTGATATAATAACAACCCCGCCCCCCCCCACATACTTTATTGCATCTAGGCAAGAAACATTATCTATTGTTAGCATGAGCATACTACATGGATGCTTCTAATTTGTTGCGTCTGAAAACTCAACTAATATGATGATTATGAAGCAGGGCTGATAGGAAGCTCAAGCTAATAATAGAGACCAGAATGAGCAAAAGTGCTCTAGCTCTATGTTGTGCTGAATGCAGAACCAAGTGACTTCAGCCCAGAACAAAACAAACAAACAAAAAGAAAAAAGTACAGAGCTAAATCCCTACCCAGTTAACTCCAATAACCATGCAATACAGTAAGTATTGCTGCTTGAAGACAGAAAGTTTCACAGTGGCTTATGCAGCAATGGACAATCTAAAGCTATCTTATTCTGTTCCTTTTTTTTTCTGTTTAATTCACAGTTTTAGAATACTTTCTTATATCAAATTAAAGTGGAAGTACTTGAGATTTTAAGAATATAGATGAAATATGTTGTATTAGTCAAATTTCCATAACTGGAACAAAATGTGCAATGAATTAGCTCACAAAGAATGAAGGTACATTTAGGCTCGTGCCTAGAAGTTCCAGGCACATAATCAAATAGACCCATCTTTGGCCCCAAGGGGATGGTTCTCAATTGGGATGGTAGGAAGCACATGGTGGGTTAAAATTTCCATTTCCTGGTCCAGAAGCAAAAGGAGGAGGAGGAGGAGGAGGAGGAGGAGGAGGAGGAGGAGGAGGAGGAGGAAGAAGAAGAAGAAGAAGAAGAAGAAGAAGAAGAAGAAGAAGAAGAAGAAGAAAAAGAAGAAGAAGAAGGAGAGAAAGAAAAGATTAAGGAGAACAATAACAATGGCAATAAAAAAGAACAAGAAGACGGAGAGCCTAGGTTCATTCCATATCCTTTGGGGACACATTCCCAATGGTCTTAGGACCTTTCATTAGATCCTAGCTCTTAAATGTTATACCATTTCTCAATAGTGCTGCCTTTAGGACCAAATCTTTGAGCCACAGTGCTTTGAGGGATGTTCAATATCTAAACTATAGCATATATCATAGTATGCATACCTACATGATACAAAAGTTACTGAGAGCAATTGTAGTATTGCAACTCATTAGTGGTATATATGTGAATATTTTTCTTCCCTCTAGAAGTTATAACTAATGATGTATTGACAAAGAAGCCCTGTGTGTGAGTTGCTCCTTTTTTTTAAAAGTTGGAAACAAATATTTCCATACAATGTATTCTTTTCACATTTTTCCTTTTCCCATCCCCTTTAGATCCTCACCAGCTCCCCAGTCATCCAACCTCATACCTTCTTTCTCTCTTTAAAAAACAAGCAAGCAAATAAGTAAAACAGAATTTTAAAATGAAAGCACAAGAAACACACACACACAAGTACAAATTCAGTAGTCATAATATACAAACAAAAGATCAGTAAAAAATAATCCCAAACTAAACAATATGGGACAAAAATATCACTAAGTTGCTTCTTTTTAATACATGAACCATTGCAGCCATTTCCCCTCAGACCATAAATACCATGCATGGTAAGGTCTATAGTTAAAATAAAGGAAAGCTACAAATGGAATAGTCATGGAGTGAAAAGGTCAGTGGGATCAGTGAAGAGAGACTGACACTTTATCTCATGCCTGAGAGTATGGAAGGATGAATCCCAAGAACTCCTGATCTCTTACTTCCCTTTTTCCTATTTCGCTTGAAATTAATCTGTATTTCTTCTACCATTTTACAGAACACTGTCATACGTGCAAGAGGCTTAATGCCAAGAGAAAAACTGGCATGCAATCCTAGAAATGTTGGCACCTCATGTCAAGACCTATGAGCAAGTAGACCCTCTTAGTTTGCAGAAGAGGCTAATGGCTCTTCTTCAGGGGATAAGTAGAAATGATTCTGTCCTTGGTTCCTATCCAGCTTTGGTGAAGCCTCCTTTTGTTCTTCTACCTTTAAGTACTCTGGATAGGCATTTTCCTGGCTTCTCATCAACTAGCTATTTGCCTCAAGAAAATGGCAAGAATTTGGGAAGGTGCCAGGGTAGACCAAGCGACACTTTTTTTTTTTTTTGCCTTTCCTCCAACGATGGCACACCAAATCTAAGAAGAGCTAGCTAGAGGCTCTCTGCAGAACCTGGCATTGCTGAGCTCCAGACAACAGTCTGTCATCTGTGTGCCTTATGCCCAATATACCTGTAATGATTAAGGCATCTTCATTATGACGAATCTCCATAGTCAACAAGATTTGATTTTTTTTTTTTTTGCCATGCCAGAGAATCATAGAATGGTCTCCACAACAAGACTCTATAGATCAACTGAAGTTTGAGAGATATTTGAGGGAGGGAAACACCTGGAGAAAAGAAAGAAGCAATTAATAATAAGTAATTAAAACAAAACCCCAAAGATTAACTATTTTTACACCCTATTGTTTAAACTCCCTTCACTTAAATATAGTATTCATAGAGCAAAGTAAATCAACCATAAATAATAACTAATAAGCAATTCTTTTCTAAGTGCAAAAGTTACCTGTACTTAAATGACTTGTAGGAACTGAGGACCAAAAAAGAAATTCTACTTGAAGAATTATAAGTGAGAATTGCGACACTTCTAGTCAGATGGCAATGGAGGTGAGTTAGGGGCTGAACTCATTAAACTGAATGTTAAATATTGATCTTTGGTATTCAGGTATTCATCCCATATAGTCTTCTCTCCAACAGAGTAATTTAGATTTTATACATGGTCACTTAGAGTCAAGAATGTACCACAATTGGTATCGTTTTCTATCTGAAATATTCTGTTTTTGTTGTTTCAAAAGAAGGCATGCATTTTATTTACTTCATTATAACTAAACAGCTCTCATTGTTTTGACTTAGTTATAGACACTTTACAAGGTTTTGTTTTGCTTTGCTTTGCTTTGTTTTTTAGAAATGGCATTCATGGCCAGGCAGAGGTGGTGCACACCTTTAGTCCCAGCACAGGGAGAGGTGGTGCACACCTTTAGTCTCAGCACAGGGAGGCAGAGGCAGGTGGATCTCTGTGATTTCAAGACCAGCCTGGTCTACATAGTGAGTTCCAGGACAGCCAGGGCTATCTAGAGAAACCAAGTCTTGGACAAACAAAAAAGAAGAGGATATGGGGAGAGAAGGGAAGGAAAGGAGGGAAAGAGGAAAATGGCAGGCTTATTCACACCTCTATTTTTGTTAAATTTTGTTTTATGATATCTTTATTGTTTGAAATTTTTAAACATGCATATAATGTGTTTTGATCAAATTCAATCTCTCTTCACTCCGTTCCAATTCCTCCCCACTCCACCTCCTACTGTTTTTTTTTTTCATCCAACTTCACCAGAGGAAAATGGACTCTTCCTACCCTAGCTACAATCAGTTTCCAGTAACTTCTCAGCTAGGGGTGGAAATCCAGAAAGGCCTACCCCATCCATGCTGAGATTTTGGTTGGTTTGATCTTTTGCAGGTCTTGCGCATCTATCTCTATCTCAAATAAGGGTTGTGAGATGGATTAATCTCTGGATATAAAGATAAGAACTCGGGAAGTTCACTACTATGGCGATTCAACAGAATAAGGGTATTGGACGAGAGTAGCTCAGTAGGTTGTGACCAAATGCCCCTATGACATAGGTAGCCAAAGGAATGGGCTTACTTGATTGTACTAACATGAGTTCCATCTTGTGGAGCATTCTTTAAATCCAGTCATAAAGTGGTTGTTTATTCCTATAATATTTTTGCAACTATTGCACCATTGGGGAAATCTCTTGATAATTCATTTATCGTAGATTGCAGTCCATAGCTGAGTAGCTGCTGATTGCCTTCCCCAACTCCTAATACCACCCCACACACAGAATTGAATAAAATCTTCCAGCAATATGAAAGCTAGTCAATAGGAATGAAATTTATAGGTCAGTACTAGTTTGATTTCCCTATGCCCTATGACTAAGGTAAGTAGTGTTTTTAACAACAGAGTATTAGGTTCTTACCAACAAGTTGTAGAGGGTGGCTGTTTTAGTTAGGGTTTTACTGCTGTGAACAGACACCAGGACCAAGGCAACTCTTATAAGAACAACATTTAATTGGGGTTGGCTTACAGGTTCAGAGGTTCAGTCCATTATTATCAAGGCAGGAACATGGCAGCATCCAGGCAGACATGGTGCAGGAGGAGCTGAGAGTTCTACATCTTCATCTGAAGGCTGCTAGCAGAAGACTGACTTTCAGGCAGCTAGGATGAGGGTCTTAAAGCCCACACCCACAGTGACACACCCACTCCAACAAGGCCACACCTTCTAGTAGTACTGTTCCCTGGGCCAAGTATATCCAAACCATGACAATAGGCAAAATCAATGTCAACAACTCAGATACTTATCAGAAACCTGAAATACTTTTTGATCAAAGTCGGCATATATAATTACATAAAATAACATTAAGAAAGCCTAACCATCAGAGTAACTGGTATTTATACCATATAAGTAACAGAGGATAAGGTGCATATGGCACCTATCCCCCTACCCATAATTTCTTCTCATACATATATTATGGTTCATATTTAGAGGTGGTAACAGTTTGTTACTTTATTATTGCTGTGACCAGATACTTGATAGGAAGTAAGTTAAAAGAGGAAGGGTCTGTTTTGACTAACAGTTTGGGGTACCACCCATCATGGCAGAGAAGGTATAATGGTAGCAACGTTAGGCAGCTTTTCACTTAGCATCAGCAGTCAGGAAGGAGAGAGAGAGAGAGAGAGAGAGAGAGAGAGAGAGAGAGAGAGAGAGAGAGAGAGAGAGAGAATTAGAGAGAATTAGAGAGAATTAGAGAGAATTAGAGAGAATTAGAGAGAGAGAACACAGAGACAGACAGAAAGAGAAAGACAGAGACATATAGAGACAGAGACAGAAAGTCAGAAACAGAGAGAGAGACAGGAGACAGGCTGGTAATGTATTTCGTTTCTCTATTTAACTCACTCTGGGACTCAAGGCCATGAAACAGTGCTGCCCATATTCACGATGGTTCTTCCCATGTCTGTTAAAATCCTCTGGAAATTCGTTCAGGGATATTCAGAGGACCATCTCCATGGTGATTCTCAATCCTGTCATGCTGGCAATTTTACTTTCATCAAGGTGTACAGTTAATGATTGATCCACTTTGCTATATAAATGTTCTATTTAAGTAAAGGCAGTTTACACAACAGGAAAAAATAGCTCCAGATAAATGTTACAGTCACTGTGCCCATCACAAATCCAGGCATCATCAAAGATGCCAAGTAATTTATTCAAAGTTAAAGAGAGGAAATTGCTGACGTCACTGTTTCCATGACTATGGTGAACAGGGCACTTCTTCAGTTGAACCAAGTGATAAGGGCTTTGCAAGAACTAATTTTCACCTGAATTGTGCTCTCTGGAGTTGCAGGAACATTATCAAGCTATCAGACTCCATAATTGTGAAGTATGAAGATCCAAATCTATATAGTTGCCCTGAAAGCAGACAGAGGAGAGATGACTGCCATGGAAAGTAGCAACATTGCTAGTGCTGGAGTGGCCAGATGCGTGCACACAGATGTGGACCCTGGAAGCAAGGAGAACTGAGTAGCCTCGGCTCAGATCTGTTTAAAGAGAAAATCAGCTCCACAAGTCTCACAGAGTCTCACCTGAGGCTTGCTAGTGAGAGAGGCCCAGCCATGCACATGCCCTGAAAGGTGCCAAAGTAAGAGTCAGCTTTGAGTGTGCTGTAGGTAACAAGTTCCTTGTTTAGTACCAACTGCACCAGGCTGGTGAAAGGCTCTATATAGTTCTGTCTCCCTCTTCCTATGTGTCAGCCATGGAAGGACTAAAAATGGCAGCTAGATACAAGGCTGGGAGAAGCAGGGAAGGGAATGAAAGGGGGAAGACTACAGAGGACAGCGCCCGTGCTACTCTGTCCCCTATCCTTGCCCCTGTCTCTGTTCCAGTCAGAAGTTGACTTGCATAGGGGTAGAGTGGAAAGGTGATTAAGATTGAATAAAAGATTGAAGTCTTCAGGTTAGACTGGACGGGGTATCTTATTTATTGAAACTAGATTACACTTGAGGCTAGAGAGGAATGAAAGCCTGAGATTTCATCCAGGAAGGAGAGCGTTCTGAGAAATCCTGTTGGAGAAGAGGATGGGAAACAGATATCTTCTTATATCCCACAAGTCAAACAAATATTATAATGTATGTGTGTCACAAGCCTTTGTTGGCTTGTGACTTCAGGTAAGATAGCAGTCCCTTTGATTTTTATATTAGGGTACCAACTTGGTCCAATTTAATTATTGAAATTAGTGGCCCTGGAAATATCCCCTTTCGAGAGATTTTAGTGGCAACTCCTCGTGGTGTTGCTTCATGGGTGCTCCTGATGATGTCTCTCTGTTTCTCCTGTCCCCGTTTCTTTATCTGCACCTTCTCCACACACCATCTTAGAAGATGAAGGAATGAGCTGGTTTGAAGAGCTCAGCAGTACTGAATACTGGAGCAGGGAATGGAGAACCCCAGGCATAGGCTGCTGGGGCCAGAAAGGTGCTTTTCATAGACTCAGTCAAAACTTCCTGAACCTCTTGAAGAGACAGCCTCTTGGAGGGTGGGAGTACGAGTAGGGCCAGGAACCATCAAATGCCATTGAAACTGGGAGGCAATTTGGTACATTAAATAAAGTTTAGCAAGAATCTTGGCGGTTAATTACTAATCTACTACCTAAGGACTTTCAAGGTTGATCAAAGGAAGAATGTTAATTGCAGATAAGGCCTTTCCCAAACACTCAGGTACTGCCCAGTGTGTGCACACTACTTAGAGACAGGAAAAAGCAATTTCAATCAGAAAAACACAATGCTAGGTAGCACTCACCATGTTGATTGCTTTGCACTTGGCCTATCCAGAACACATTTGTAGGAATCAATTTAACCCTTACAGCAAGCCAGTAAGATATTAGTATTGCCATTATAGGACAGAGAAAAGGTACCATAAGCGGATAAAGGAGCTTCCATGTTGTATAAACAGAGGGCCATCTAAATCAGGCACCCTAGCAACATTCGCACTGTTAAATCACTACTTTTCAGAAAAGATTTTAGAAAAAAA
The DNA here is from genome assembly GCA_964023405.1 of Apodemus agrarius. Lineage (NCBI taxonomy): Eukaryota > Metazoa > Chordata > Mammalia > Rodentia > Muridae > Apodemus > Apodemus agrarius. The sequence continues at coordinate 10,658,413 of OZ030010.1, forward strand.
AATGTATATTCACATACATGGGTAAAATTTGAAAAGGAAGTCAACCCCAAAGCTCAGAACTACAAACTTCAAAACACATCCATAATCACTTCTATTGCTACCACTGAAGGTCGCTTACTGGTACAGTTTGTGACTTTAGGGGACGAGATGATGTAACCACATAAGCAGTGACAGTAAAGAGTCTAGCCTTCTCATAGTTCTCATCTGACCCTGCTCCTGAGAATAAATAGCAAGTTCCCACATAGACTCATGCTTAAATACCACAGAGCAAGCCTGCCAAAGTTGTTCTGACACACAGCTGACTGGTGGCCGCTACCTCCAAGCTTCATCAGCCTGACTCCTCAAGTCCAGTCCTATCAGAGCAGTGACCTGCCAAACACACCATGATCTCTCCTTTAAGAACAAAGGTTCGAGCGAGCTTACAGAGGGCCAACAACACATGGCATCAACACAACGTTGTCAAAATGAAGGCCAGGCTCTCTCTACTTGGAATTCAAATAATACAAAATCTAACTGTGCTGCAGCAACAGTTTAAAGAAGGGAAAGTCCTTCTTAGCCCTAGCCTTCTGCATGTAGGACTCTGCTAAGTGTTTCCTTGGGTATACTCTCTCCTTCATCCTAGGCAAATCCCACGGAGGAGGTTCTATTTATTTTATTCTTTACTTGCTTTGTTGTTGATGTTTGCCTATTGGAGAGGTCTTACTAACAACCCAGGATGGGCTCAAAGTTTAAATCACTCAGCCCTAGCCTTTGGAAAGCTGCTAGTAGAGGTATGGGACACCATTCTTGGCCTTGAGGGAAATATGACATACTAGGAGATAGTGTCAGAAAGGCCAAAGGTCGTCACATGACCACTGATCCCTAGACTTCCTTTTTTCCTGTTTGTTTGCGTGTGTGCATGTGTGTAGTTTGCATGCGTAACGGGTGGTGCACAAGGGTGCTCACTTGCTATAGCATGCATGCACGCAGAGGTCAGGGGTCAAGCTCAGGGGTCAGTTCTCACCTTGCACCTTGTTTTGAGGCAGACTGTCTTGCTGTTTTGCTGCTGTGGTCTACCAGCTTCTGGGAGATTCTCCTGTCTCTGCCTCCCATCTCATCGCAGGGATGGCTGGATTACCACTGTGCCCAGCTTTTTACAAGGATTCCTGGGATCCAGACTCAGGTTATCAGGCTTTTGTGCCAAGTGCCTTTTCTCACCGAGTCATCGCCTCAGACCTGGTAGCCTGAGATGCTGAGAGCACTTCATTAAATGCCCCTCTGCAGTTCCATATTTCCATGGGCTGTGGACCTTGTGCTAATAGAGGTTGCCTCCAGAAACAGAAGATCTTAAAGCCCCAATGGTCCCCCTACTTGAATCCCCCATGTATGGAATCATTGTATCTCATGGAAGCTTTCCCTAAGATTTGGGAAGATCATGGAGCTTTAAAAAAATACATCATAGACATAACTAGTGGTGTATACTTTTTTTGTTGATTTTGGTTTTTGGTTTTTCAAGACAGGGTTTCTCTGTATAGCCTTGGCTGTCCTGGAACTCACTCTGTAGACCAGACTGGCCTCAAACTCAGAAATCCACCTGCCTCTGCCTCCCAAATGCTGGGATTAAAGGTGTGTGCCACCACTGCCCAGAGTGGTGTATACTTTTATTCCTAGCACTCCGGAGGCAGAGTCAAGCAGATCTCTGAGAGTTAGAGGTCACCCTAGACTTCATAGAGAGTTCCAGGACAGCCAGAACTATTACACTGAAAAGCCCTGTCTCAGACAAAAAAAATCACAAACTCAAGTATAAAGGTTTAAATAGTAAGAAACAGTTTAAAATATATAGGGACCATTCTGCGACACTGGAGTAGACAGATTTAAAGGCGAGCTAAGCATGGTGGAGACTACATAAAACCACAGTACTCAGAAGCCCGACACAAGAAGACAGAGCATTTGAGACCAGCCTGGGCTATATGTTGAGTTCAAAGGCAGCATGAAATAGATAATGAGAATCTGTCCTTCCCCGAAATATTGCTGAATGACAATGAAAATATAAATGATAGACCATTTTTAAAAGATAAATTGGTTTGCATAAAAATGTGAAACTTCACCTCTTCAAATGACAGCTTTAAAAAATATCCACAAACTGAGAGGAAATATTTATGCTACATATATTTGACAAAAGACTTGTATCCAGAATACAGATCCCTTAAAACTCAACAATAATGCAAGACTACCTAGTAAAAAATGGTAGTACAAAAAGTACTTGATTATAGACACATCTGCAGACAACAATGCAAATAACCAATCAGTGCATGAACAGAACTGTTGATAATCTCTGTCAATATGCAAATGAAGCCCAGAGTAATGGTTCTAAAATGGAAAGGCCTTAGCTGAGAATAAGCCTTAGTGGTCAAGCACTTGCATACGTGAGCCCAGAGTTGAATCTCAAGTACTGCAAAGAAGAGAGGAAAGAAGGGAACTGAAGAAAGACCTAAGACTATCAAGTTTTGACCAGAGTATAAAGCAAATCGATTCCCTACATGGCTGGCAAGTCTATGAAATGGCGCAGCCTCTTTTGAGACCAGTTTTGTAGCTGTTCATCAAGTTAAATATGACTGAGTCACGCCCCTTCTAGGCACTTACTCAAAAGAAATAAAAATATATGAATGCAGGAAGCCTTTAATCAAAGGCTTAATTTACAATGGAATGTGTGAATAGAAGCTTTACTCATAGCACCCAAAGATTAGCAGCAACCCAAATGTCTACCAACAAGAGACTAGATGGACACATTTTCATGCACTAAAACAGTAAAACAGCATTCAGCAATAAAAGGGAGTGCACTCTGCAGGCATGCAGAACCCTGGATGAATCTCCCAATAATTATGCTGAGTGAAAGAAACCAGACAACAGGAAAGTCTACAGTGTAGGATTCCATTGATATTATATCATATCATATTCTAAAGCAAACAAAACTAATCCACAGTGACAGAAAGCAGATCAGTGGGTGCCTGGGACTGGAGGGAAGCATTAGGTCGCCTGCAGATGGACACGAGAAAACTAAGTGTAGGAGCAGGAATGTTGTACCTGTTGGCTACAGAGGTTATCCATACCACACGTGGCTGTGCACACTTGACAAAGCCCTTTGACCTGCACGCTTCAAAATGTCCGGCTTTGGTTTGCGTGCATCACACCTCAGTCATGTTAGGAAGGTTTGTTTGTTCCTCTGTTTGTTTGAGGCTCTGGCTGGACACGAACGTTCTAAGCTGTGGGAGATATCCTGCAAGTTCCGATCCTCCTGCCTCTGCTTCTCTAGAAGTTGGATGACCAGCTAAGCCACCACACCCGGCTTCTGGAAAAGTGAATGTTTAAACAAATGTTTACATAATGGGAAGGTATTTGGAGCACAAGGAAGAAGAATTTAAAACTTCACTGCTGAAAGTAATGAAGTTATTTTGACCTCAAAAAAGGCAAGAACTTCCGGTTCTGGATGACAACCTGACGCTGCCATTTGTCACCCAGGCCAGCCAGTCAGTGAGGCTTTGGGCAATGACATTAACTCCCCTGATCCTCAATGTCAAGCAGAACAGCAAAGATGAGCGATTTATCTCCAGCAATACCTTCCATGGTCCCTGACTGCTCTCAAGATGAAAGAGCATTCAGAGCTAGCAGTTGCTTCTGCAGCACAGAGCCTCATGCTCTCTCGCTGCCTGCAGCCTCCAGACTCCTGAGCTGGGAAGGGTAGACTTGTGTGAAACATGTGGTTGGAGTGAAGTATAAACAAGTCCTAGCCCTCTCAGGTCCCAGGAGACAGGGGAGGTCCTCTTTCTCAGTAGAATGCATGACAGTTTCTCTTCACAGGAAGGACCTTATATCTTCAAATTCGGGAAATCTGTGCCTGTATGTTGGTGCTGACTATCGAAGTCTCCTATTGCAAAGGCCACTGCTAGAAGATGCAGGTTGTTAAGTCCTTTCTTCAGCTGACCATTCATCCATTCATCATTCATGGAAGAATCATCTTTGAACAGTTGCTCTGTGCTAAGAGAGAGAAAAGGATGGAGGAAGGGGGAGGGAGGGGGCAGGGAGAAAGGAAGGAAGGAAAGAAGGAAGGAAGGAAGGAAGGAAGGAAGGAAGGAAGGAAGGAAGGAAGAAGGCCTAGGAATTCTGTCCACACAAAGTACAAGTAAATAGAAATACCCCCAGCTCCTTGCCTCCTGTGTGTTCTAAGATTTTTACTTTACTGTCACTAGAGCTGCCCCAGAGACAGCTACAAAGTCACCCTCCCTTTGAGGGACATGGCTTAACAGTGCTTCCTTCTTCTGTAATACTTATCCTGGAAATGCTTCCTTGTCAATTGATTTCCCAGAAACCTTCACTCTGGTATCTTCTACTGGGAAACTCAGACCTATGACATGTTCTAGTTGTGGTGCATTGAAATTGGGCTGTAATGACCCCAGCAAGGGAAACTTGGGTCACTAGAGACTTCTAAGAAAGAGAGAAGTTGGTATGGGCCTCTGTCTGTCTGTCTGTCTGTCTGCCTGTGTCTGTGTCTGTGTGTATTTATGTGTCTTTGTCTGTCTCTATGTCTCTCTGTGTGTGTGTGTGCCTGTGGGTGGTAGGTAGAAGTAATAACAGAATCATAAACAAAGGGAGGAATGATCCCCGAAGCTCCAAGTTGTTTTAACAAATTTATCTGAAGCACAGTTCCTGCAAACAAAGCAAGCCACACACGATGCGGGGAGACGTGTTAGAGATATCAGGAGATGATGTACTGAAGATCAAGGGCACATTAAGAACTTTATCATAAGGGAAATAGTGAGCTCCTGGTAGTGCCAAGGTCAGATTTGCTCCTTAGCAAGATAAAGCTGCAATGTGAAGAATGTGTTTGTTTAATCAGAGTAAGACAGGAGTCTGAGAACAGTATCCCAGACTTTTAAATCACAACTAAAATGAGACCATCAGAATAGACTAGAAATCCATGAATGAGTTAAAGAAATGCTCTAAAGTCATAATCCGAAAAAGACTTGAGTTTTCTTTGATTACGTGATTCCACATTGAAGGGAGTATAGGTAAAAGGAGGGAGGCAAGATGATTTGTGAATATTGTCATTGGTCCAATTGCCTGGGAAGGAAACTATCATTTAGACACTGATATGCAGCCTTGACCATTGTTAGGGAGCAAGGGAGGGAGAATTTGAGCTGTGATGAAAAGTAAAAGAAAAACCCAAGCATTGATAAGAGATCCAGGACATCCGAATTCTTCTCTAACTGGGTCCCACCAAAGCCACAGGGGAATTTATTGCTGGCAGCAATCCGGTTTTGTTTTGTTTCCCATTGAAATTTTGAGCTCCCTTATTCTGACACTGCTCTCTATGACAACTCAAAGACCAAACGGAATATGTTGGGAGTGCTAACTGTGTAAGAGCAGCCTGAGAATTAGGGGGCAGTTCTCAGGACCCCAGGATGGAAGGGATATTTAATCATTCTTGGGCTCAGTGATGGGTCTGGAAAATATATAGAGGAGGCCAAGCCACTTGCCTTTGTGCCATAAGACTGCCTCCATTAAAATGTCATTCAGCTAGAAGAGGCAGAAAGAAAAACAAACCTTTCAGCTGTAATTTTGCACTGGGCTTTTTACATGTAAATCAAGGGGATACAAATGGCTTTCTCCATCAGTCATAAGTGTCAAAGGCTCCGAGGTCCACAGTTATTATTCTGCTGTATTTACCCATTGACCATTGCAACAACCAATCAAGTTGCCTCCACAAAGTATGGTTCTGAGTCCAAGTTGCAAGTTCAACCACTTGAAACGTTTGACTTGTGTGGTGCCATGAAATTTCAAAGACTCCTACAAAGGAGGGGTGATCCTCGAGGTTGGACTGAACTGGGGTATTGTGGTTATTGAATCTGACTTTGCTTGTTCCTCAAAACACCTCTTGCTATAAACAAATTGCCCTTTGTCCCTTAGGGGACAAAATGCAGTTCATGCACATCTAAGGAAGGGTTAAGAGAGACTTGGAAACTTTGGCACCGTCTAGAAATGAGAAGTGCTAACAGTAGCCCCTGCAAATAATGGATGCTTAATAAACATCTGTGTAGTAGTTGCTTCAGATGATACTCTATAGGCAAAACCTACTGTTTGCCTCATACTTTGGAAAGTCAGGCTGAAATGGCCAGTATGTTTATCCCCATCTTTACTAGATTATAAAACCCTAGATTGTAAAGATTATAATCTCTACACCTGCCTCCCACCCTATACCTCTGTGATGGTTTGTATATGATTGGCCCAGGAAGTGACTCTATTAGGAGGTGTGACCTTCTTGGAGTAGGTGTGTCACTGTGGGTGTGGGCTTAAGACCCTCACCCTAGTTGCCTGGAAGTCAGTCTTCCACTAGCAGCCTTCAGATGAAGGTGTAGAACTCTCAGCTCCTCCTGCACCATATCTGCCTGGATGCTACCATGTTTCTGCCTTGATGACAATGGACTGAACCTCTGAGCCTGTAAGCCAGCCCCAATTAAATGTTGTCTTTTATAAAACTTGCATTGGTCATGGTGTCTGTTAACAGCAGTAAAACCCTAAGACAACCTCCTATGCTGACCAGTTCACACGCATGTGTATTCCAGATCACATTCTAGATAATTTTTGGAGAGGGGATTACAGATATAAAAGAAAAGGGCAGCACATTGTATTGTTCTCCCAACTTTCCACTGCCGAGTGATCACAAAAGAATTACTAAACTCCTTGGAGTAACAGTTTTCCCAACCAGAAAATAGATAAATCACCTCCCCCCCCCCGCGCCCCTGTTTACAAAGTGCTCGGGTAAGACAACTGGAAACATAATCAAAAGTTTATCAAGTGAGATCTCTCAACTAGAATAAAAATTATACCATGACGTTTGGAGAAAACTCAATATTTTGTTAGTCAAATTCCATCGAAATTATACTTAGGTACATTAACTTAATTTAAAAACTAGTGGCAAATTTTATTACTATTTGACACATAACTGCTCTGCATAATCATTCAATCAGAGCTCCCCTGAAACAAATTAATGCTGATGCAACCTAATTTTTTTTTAAAAATTGAAGTAGTTCAAGAATACAGAGAAGTATGAAGAATAATCTAACAAACAGCCCCACACCTGCTCCCCAGCTCTGTTCTGCAGTGACACTTTCATATCCTTCCTTCACACGCGTTCTTCAGAACCAAAAGGTAGATGTGGACCTCCGTGCAGAGTTGCTCCTTCTGTGCCTTCCCCTCTTTTCCCAAGCCACATGCGCTCATACCCTTTTCTGTTTTAGCCACACTGACAGTACCCCACCTCGCAAGCCCAAGTGGAGTCTCTGAAGACTTGCCACAAAACCCTTGAAAGTCTATTTGACTCTTATAGGTAAAGGAATTGGGAAAGGAGATAAACACCTCCCAGAGAGAGAGAGAGAGAGAGAGAGAGAGAGAGAGAGAGAGAGAGAGAGAGAGAGAGAGAGCGAAACACCAGCCAATGGAGACAGAGTCAGTATAGAGTCAGCTCTTGGAGGTTGTAGGAATACCTCTCACATACATTACCCAAATCCACAAATGTTCCTATCTCACAATACTTGCATACTAGAGGGGGTATCTTGGTGGTTAAAGTACTTACTGAGTCATCATGAGAACCTGAGTTCTGATCCATAGCGCTGACATAAAAAGTTGTCCCTTCTGTAGCCCTCGAGCTTGGTAAGAGAGGAAAAGACAGATTCAGGGCTCAGTGGCCAGCCAATGTAGCTACAATAGCAAGCTCTAGATCCTGTTTCCTAGAGTAAGATTGGGAGCCATCGAAGAAGATACCCAAGGTCAACTCCCCCCCCCACACACACACATGTGCATACCCGAACAATTATGTACACATACCTAAACACAGAATAAATAAATTAAATAAACTTATGTAGTATTTGTATACAACCTCCCAATCAATATTCTCTAGAGCAGTGGCTCTCAACTTAAATAATGCTGCAACCTTTTTATACTGTTCCTCATGTTGTGCTGGCTACAACCATAACATTATTTTTGTGGCTACTTCATAATTGTGATTTTGCTGTTGTTATGAATCATAATGTAAATATATGCATTGTTCTGCTGTTCTTAGGCAATCCACAGAAAATGTCATTCAATTCTAGTTGGGTTGAGAGACTCACAGGGTGAGAACCTCTACTCTAGAAGAAGTAACGAAGCAGAATGAATATACATCACAATGAGAACTTACTGCATTTACTTAGTTAATAACGTTATGCATGTTGGAGAGACCAAGAGCCTAGTACCTGCTCAGTCCACTCATCTGAATTCTTCAGCAGTTCCCAATCAAGTTACAAAGGCCTGAAGAAGTCCTGGAAAGTTGCTGGTCTTCAGTCCACATCAGCGGGTCAACAAAGCTGTCTTCCAATGTTAGCAAAAGAAAGACCATCCAGAGACTGCCCCACCTGGGAATCCATCCCATATACTGTCACTAAACCCAGACCCTATTGTGGATGCCAACAAGTGCTTGCTGACAGGAGCCTGGTATAGCTGTCTCCTGAGAGGCTCTGCCACTGCATGACAAATACAGAAGTGGATACTCTCCACCAACCATTGAACTGAGCACAGGGTCCCCAATGGAGGAGCTAGAGAAAGGACTGACTCAAGGAGCTGAAGGGGTTTGCAGCCCTATAGGAGGAACAGCAATATGAACCAACCAGTACCCCCAGAGCTCCCAGGGACTAAACCACCAACCAAAGAGTACACATGGAGGGACCCATGACTCCAGCCGCATATGTAGCAGAGGATGGCCTATGTTGGACATCAAAGGGGGGAAAGACCCTTGGTCCTGAGAAGGCTGGATGCCCCAGTGTAAGGCAATGCCATGGCAGGGAAGCAGGAGTGGGTAGGTTGGTGAGCAGAGGGAGGGTGGATGGGTTAGGGTATTTTCGGAGGTGAAACCAGGAAAGAGGACACCATTTGAAATGTAAATGAAGAAAATATCTAATAAAAAATAAAGTAACAACAATGGTAGCAGCAGAGTAATCAAAACAAACATCATGTTCCTAACCGTGTAGTATGGGCACAAGACATAAAGAAAGAAATGCTCCAATGGGCGCTGGAGCTCTGGAGGGGCTACATCAGGGTACCCCTATAGGTCACTTCATTTGCATAGATTTGACATTGTATCTAGCACATGGTCAATTCAATTTTCATATTTCTCATATTTCTGGCACTTTGAGACTTGGCATTTTTCTGTCCAAATTTGGTTGAATCTATGGAATTACATATACAGCAGGACCACCGTGTGTATAAAACACACTTACAATACCTGATTCTCAGAGTCTCCAATAAAGTTGAGCTCTTTGGCAGGTTACAGAGGTGGCAATAGTATACCCTCACTTCCCTTGCCCTGGTCCATAAACACTGAGAACTAAAAATCTGGTCTAGGCACTACCACATGGATAACCAAATATGAGACACATTCGCCTATAATTTGACACTGCTTATAGGCAGGCATGGTGTGATATTTTTATTACCTTTATCATGAATGCCTCCATATATACAGAAACAATTACTTACTTGCATGTTTAAAATGAATCTATTAAAATGTTATTTGTTCTTGTTTACTCATTTTGTAGTTTTCTGGCTCAAGGAAATATAACTAAGCACAGAATGCATTTGATTTCCGAATATTGAATGACTGTATTATATCCAACTCACTATATGTTAAATCTTTTTCAACTCATGACACATTATTATCTAAAAGGACTTTTGAAATTGAAAATTTCAGAACAAAATCAGTTTTCCAATTAAATGTAAATAGTTATACCCACAGAAGACTAAGAAGAGTTATTTTTTTAAAAAAAATTGCTGATTTCCTGGGGCAAAATATTACCTTGTTGTGCTGAATATGGCATTGACTGGAATCATCATGTCTTAATTACAAATTTTCATCATCCCCCAGCCCTTGTGTTGTGGAGTTTTACATGCCCTAGTTCAGTCAACTGAGTTCTATAAGAGTGATTTATCTGTTCCCCAGGCCCCCAGAATGTGATGCCTTACACATAGTAGGTACTCCATAAGCATTTGTTCAATAATTATGAATGAGAACACGGAGACATCCCCTCCAAGAAAAAGCATCATGTACATATAATAATTGGTGGAGCTGGAAACAGAATGCAGATTTGAAAGCCAAAATTTAATTCAGTGCCTTTCCAAATTCACATAATCATATGGTGCATCGGGTATCTTCCATAATTAGTGGTTACATTAGTATCAGTACAATAACTTTTTTGTTGTTTTAGAACCAGTTCACCAAAGCAGCAGTCTGGGAGAGTTTCTGTCAACATGGGATGCTGAAAGAATCCAAAGCAAAACTCAGTTTCCTAGGGAAAGAAAGTGTGCTCTCCTTCTTTTCTAAGTGAGCTATGCCTTATGCATTAGTAAAACTTGATGAAACAAAGTTGTTTAAATGCTTCCACTTACTCACCAACAGACTGGGATATAGAACATTTCTAGAAATCACAAAATTGGCCTTCATGTCCAATATCAGTTAATTCTCTCCTTCCTAAAAAACAATTATTGTTTATACTTCCTTCATTATAGATTTATGATATTTGGGGAGTTCATAGACATGGAATTGGGCAGTATCTGTCTTTGTATAATCTCTTCCACTCACTGTTATGTCTGTGGGTGATGTTAGCATTGCTTCATGTAGTGGTCATCACTAGTTTTTCAGTGATGTATGCTGTTTCATTGGATAAATACACCATTATTTACTTGCCATTATGCTAGCAATGAACATTATCAGTTGGTTATGGCCGTGGACTATTATGTCCAAAACTACCATGAACATTCTTCAGATATGAAGCTTCCATTTCTATTGGGTGCTGACCCAAAAGTGAATTGCTGAGTCAGAGGATGGCTGTGTGTTTCATTTTAATATATGTGTTATTTGATAAAATCTGTTAAGCAATTCCCTCATCTGAAAAAAGGAGTTGGCAGAGAGCAAGACTTTATGCTGAGGAAAGATTCATTCAAAAGCCGTAGTCTTTGATTAGAAGACACCTTAAAAGGACAATGATCTGACCTTCCACATGACATCTGTGCCATTTCATAGCTCTGTTCATAGGTTAGCTTCAGCAAAAGCAGACAATACCTGGAGAGAACTTGGGCAGTCTGTCCTGCCTTCTGGTGACTTTCACTCATCTTTGTTTTCAATATCCTGAACATCAATTAGGGCCATACATATTCAATTGGCTTGGAGAAGCTTGAACCCCCAGATCTGCTTTTTGGCACTGGATAATCTACTAGAACTTGCCTAGAGCTCTTCCTTCCTTCCTTCCTTCCTTCCTTCCTTCCTTCCTTTCTTTTTTCTTTCTTTCATTTTAAACACTTATTTACTTATTTATTTTATGTATATGTATACACTCTCTGGTATTCTGGTGTATTTGGACACACCAGAAGAGGGCATCAGAGCCCATCATAGATGGTTGTGAGCCACCATGTGGTTGCTGGGAATTAAACTCAGGATCTCTGGAAGAGCAGCCCATGCCCCTAAGTGTGGAGCCATCTTTCTGTCCCCTAGAGCTTTAGTTTCACCTGAAGAAAGATGTAGGCTCATCACTATCAGTCTTGATGGATAGGGATACACACACTAAACAAAGGCATTGTTTGATGACAAGTTAGAAAAGGCAAAGAATCCAGTCCACTATTGATCACCTCACCCTTGGTCAAGAACTCTTAGGATCTTTTACGCCCTTTGAGATCATTCAAAGAAAAATTCATGCAAAAGTAGTTGTAGACTTCTGTTTAAGCACATCCAAGGAAAGGAACTTAGCTTACTTTGAAGAAACTCATCCCATAGACCCATACACGCACTGGCTATAAGGTTAGTCCTTCTGTGTAGTTTGAAGTGTCTCTCTTCTTTCCTTCCTTCCTTCCTTCGTTCACTTCCTTCCTTCCTCCACTTTCTTTCTTTCTTTCTTTCTTTCTTTCTTTCTTTCTTCCTTCCTTCCTTCCTTCCTTCCTTTCTTCTTTCTTTCTTTCTTTCTTCCTTTTTTCTTTCCTTCCTTCCTTCCTTCCTTTCTTTCTTTCTTTCTTTCTTTCTTTCTTTCTTTCTTTCTTTCTTTCTTTCCTAGCAAGGTCTCCTGTATCTCAGGCTGGCCTTGAGGTCATTGATGAGCCCAACATGACCTTGAATTTACTGAATCACCCATGTGCTGAGATTATAGGCATGTGACACAACAGATGACTTCACATGGCCTTCTTTGTACTTCTATCTATTGGCCCTTGTTTCACATACTGGGATTCAGGGGAATGAGACTTTTACAAATATTGTAAAATCCCTTTTGGAACCAGAACTAGCTAGATTCCTTCAAAACGTGGATTGAGGAAGGATAGAAATAGAAGAAGCTAAGGATTTAGGGAGAGACAAGTACTGATTCATCTTTTAATTTATAACTTGAGATTTCTCACTAAAACTGTTCTTTCAAGCTTGTTGGGCTTCCTGATAACCAAAAAGGTTTTTGCACAACCTTCTACTATGTACCAAGAAAATTGCGGCCTCTACCTCCTCTTAACTCTGTGCCCTTCTACTCTGGTAGCAGATAAGGGCCAAGGACTAGCCTATCTATTGAGCCCTTGACTGACTCTGGCTGACTATCTGGGGTGTGATAAGAGAAAACAAGCATTTTTCTATGTCAAATTAACATATTTCCTATCCAGGTGCTAGTCTAGCAACTTCTTTGAACTTTGGTTTACTCAAATGAAAAAAAAAACTTTCTTTGAATATAGACTCTAAAAGTACATTTTAAGAATTAGTTATACCCATGAATATGAAGCACCTGATACCATTCAAAGTATGCACAAGATACTCAGTAGATACACAGTAATATTCTTTTACCTAATATTCCTAACTTTCCATGAAATCATAGATACTCAGTCATGAAAAGAACCTTCAATGCTTTACCATGGAAGGGCCTTCTCTTACATTCTAAGTCCAGGTTTCTTACTTTAATGCCTTAAACTACTGACAAACCTTGAGAAAGTCACTGAATTCCTCTGAACCTCATATACTATGTTAGAGTCTTCTTAGAAATAGGTATACATTAAAAAAAACTGGAGTCAAGATTCTATCTTTCTGGATCTTCACCAATAAAGTTCTTGACAAGATACTAGGCACCTCCCCAGTCTTCCATATCTAAGTTCACTCTATCAGAGACATTTTTGTTCAGGTTATGCATGTGTCTAAGTATCTCCATAAAGCCTTAGTAGTGTCGGCTGCATTTAACATTCCACATCTTAACAATATCCATGCTTTCTAGCCTCATGGAATTTTCAGAATGCCATGGGAATTTAGCAACCTGTAATATTTATCAACCTAATTTGTCTTTGAGAAGAGGCATTTACAAACATGCAGGGCTGTTCGCAGGCTGCTCAGGGAACAGGACCATACTTTGAGGTCAGCTTATAACGGTGTTTAAGCACACTGTTGACACAGTGACCCTGCTAATTTTCTCTCTGGAAATAGCTGGCCTTGACCCCTGGCATGTAGTGGATAACCTGATATTTGGAAATGTGTGACCAGGCACGGTTGTGGCAAGAACCTGCCAGACTTTGGTGTACCCTAAAACAGTTCATTTCACCTCTCAATGAAAAATCTCCAGCCAAATCCAGTCCAACACCCTTGATAGTCATTGTCCCAGCTTGGCAAGAATGCCATTCCATTCCATTACCTATTTATCTAATCAGTAAATATTTATGGAACATTCTCAGTTTCAGCTATTGTACAGAACTAGATAGTAAATTGGACTTCCTTCCGAGCCTGCAGTCCATTTCTCGGCCCTCGGTTCTCTGGGGAAGTTGGTGAGAACTTGTGCTCCCAATCTAAAATCCTCCCCCACTGAGCGCACCCCAATGAGCCCAATCATAGAATCCCTTAGAGAAAATAAATCATTTGTCCCATGCATGATGCTGATATGACCCCACTTCCCATGGCCCAAGATCTATCTGGGTCACAGACAGATAAAGTTTCCTATGAGATCCATTACCAGTGTGGCTCATTCATGGGGGCAAGCATTTGTTTATTTCTCCCCAGAAAAGCAGCAAGAATAAAACAAGAGCCAACTGTCCACCTGACAGAGCTTGGGATGAATGAAGAGGCTGTGGGGACGGAGACACAGCCTCCTAAGAGGAAGAGACACAGAAGCAGTGTCCTGTTGCTGGCTTCCTGGCATCAGTGATTCGAGACCAAGGCTAAATAAGCTTGACAAAGTGGTTCATCAAAGCAGGAGTGAAACCCCACGCCAATGGGATCTCATTAATTCCCCAGACTGGTTTATTGTCAATCTCAATCAGGGCAGCCCACCACATGGCACTTTCTTCTCTCCACAGTTGACTCAGCTGTCCATCTATTGGTGGTGCAACTCTGTTCCCCCGAAATGACGTCACCGTTCCCACCATGCCATATCGGCCCCTTGCTGTCTGCTGAGAAACCTGAAAGCCCTGTAGGTGGTGAGCAGGACAGCAACTGGTGACTCTCATTTCCCGAAGGCCTTTCTATTTTTACATTTTTGAAAATACTCCACGCTAAAGTTTTCTTACTCTCACCCCTTTGTGATATTTTTAGGCCACGCAAGTGCTTTAGAAAGCATGCAGCTTGCTGGGAGCTGCAAATAGATTTTTCCCTTCACCTGCCAGTCACGATGTACCGCAGGCATGTATCATGTGGAGAGCTGGTCCTTTCCCTCCACCCTCTCCTGTAGGCTTCGCTTCTGTGTGTTGCTAATCTGTTTAGAAATCAAAGGCTCGCTAGACTCAAATGGGAGGCCCAGCCCCCCCCAGCAGCCTGCAGGGGTTATTATAAAGCCCATCCATCCTGTACTATGGGCTCACTGGGGAGCAACTGGCAGCAGACAGGGGAAAGCCGGGAGAACAGGGATCTGAGCTGGGAAAGGCGATCTGGGGTGAGAGGAGGTTGGGCAGGGGCACAAAGGATCAAGACTTGAAACATGAAAGCAGCCTGGGGACGCTGCTGCAGTCATGACGGTTTTCAGAGAAGGACAAACAGAAGAATTATCAGAGGTGCTGTGCAGGTGGGACCAAAGGGCCACTCAGCTCAGGGTCTCCTGTGTTAGGAGTCATCCAGGAGCTTCTGTGGGCAAGAGAGAGGGTTGGAGTGAGCAGTGAGCCATTCTTCTATCATCTCCCCCCCACACACACACACAGCTTCTGCAGGGCCAAAGAGAGGTTATACAGCTGCCTGGCCCTCACCCCAAAACTACTGGGAATGAATAGTTAGTTCTCCAACTCTGCCAGGGCATTTTTAAAAAGGGTGGCCCCTTAGCCAGCCACGTCACCTTGTAGACATGCTCTTGCTCAGACTCCATCCCAGAGCTCTCAATTCAAATGCTATGTGAATGGGGCCAAATGTCCTGAGTTTTCACAATTGTCTCGGGGATTTTGATGTGTGCCTAAGCCTGACAGTCACTGTATATGGGAAAAACAAGAAGAGGACAGTTACTGAGGAGCCCACTGAAGTTCCTCAAATGTGCAAGGGAAGAGGTCAGAAATATTTGGACTCATAGTCACCTCTCATGTCAATATATCAGAAACGAAGTGAAGGCTGTCAATATCTAAAAAAGAAAAAGGGCTCATAAGACCCAAGCGGTTATGTCTCCCTTTTCATTTCTGAAATGCAATCACTGATAAGTGTATATTAATTAGCCCAGAAGCTCTGAATACTCAAGACACAATTAGCAAATCGTATGATTCCCAAGAAGAAGGAAGGAAAGGGCCCTGGTCCTGAAAAGACTTGATCCAGTATTGTAGGGGATTACCAGAACAGAGAAATGGGGGAGGGGTGATTGGGGAATGGGCGGAGGAAAGAGGGCTTATGGGACATATGGTGAGGGGGGGAACTGGGAAAGGGGAAAGCATTTGGAATGTAAACAAAGAATATAGAAAATAAAAAATAAAAAATTAAGACTCAAGGGGAAAGGAATACATTTTAAAGTGAATAGAATATAAACAAGACACTATTCGATGTTCCTCATGAGGAAGAGAATTGCATTTTCAGTTGTGATTGGGTGTGTGGTATCTTGATTAGGAAGAGACCATCTTTAAAGGTGATGTTAGAAATTTTCAAGTTCTCCCCAAAAATTGTTCATGAAAAGTCCTGGCTAGCTGGAGGGATAACTTGATGGTAAGGTGCTTCCCTAGAACCTGCAAGGCCCCGTGGTTCCTTTCTTAACACTAACAAAATGAAAAAGTTTAGTCATATGCACATATTATGATCACGGGTGTTTTGAACAGAGAAACAGGAAGGCAATTTTTTTCATTAAACCATGCTATGAAGTAAACTAAGGTGGAGGACGCCATCCTTATTCATCTCCTGACTTTCCTTATCTATTACTGAAAAACACTGATATTATTAGACGTGAAAACGACACACAGGCCTGCTGCCGACTTCCTCACCTCCCTGAATCTCTAATCTTGACTCTGGATTCTCAAGAGCAAGACCTTCCTACAATACCTCTACCACCACCGCTTCGTCCTTGGGCTCCAAGCCTTATCAGCTTTTATTTCAAAGATATCCTACCTGCAGTCGAGACCATATTCCCTCCAGGCTAGTATTATCTACACAGAGACATCCTGAACTGGCTGGGTATCATGTAACGTGTGTAGAACCCCAGTACACAGAGCAGAGCAAGAAGTAGGAAGGTTTCTAGTTCTAAGTCATCCTGAGCTACAGAGCAAGACCCTTCTTGAAAAATAATGGAAAATAGAGAAAAAAGAAACACCACAAACTGTTGCTCCCCATTAACAATCTCTCTTACTGCCACTACTGTCCCCAGTTAGGACTCCATTTCCCTGATGAAGTTTGTAGTTACGTTAAAATGCAATGCACCTGTCTTTGCTGTCTCTACCTCATCTTTTGCTGTCTTCCTGGACCCCTTTCCAAGCAGGCTTCTAGCCGCCTTTGCCACATTTAAATTACCCTCTCCAATGTTAGCAACTCCCAGGCTGGCAGACACCTCATATAGCCCAGCCTCTCAGTAGCATTTGACAGAGCTCTCCCCCCCAATGACCACGTGTCTCTCTCTTCCTTTAACTCCTTTATTCCTGTTTTTAATTTTGGAATAGTCTACCTAGATCACTCCCACTCGTGCCCACTCTAGCTATATCTCTTGCCAAGGTGAAATGTTTTGGCGCTGTGCCTTTAAATAGAATCCACCAGAAAAATCAGAAAACATCCAAAGACCAGCCACACCCGTTTTGTCATTTCCACATGACCATTCTGGTCCAAAACCAGGGACTAACTCTGTAGCTTCTATGGCTCTTTCGTCTTTTCAGTCGCTTCCTTTAAACATCAGCTCAGATCATGTTGCTTCTCTATTTATTGCCTCACCAAGTTGTCTTATTTCACAACCAGCAAAATATATATGTATACTTAGAATTTTAAGACACTGCATGCATCCTGGCTTCCTTTGTGACTTCCTCTTCCACATCTTCCCTATGAATGTTGGGTTCCAATTCAACCTGCCTGAACCTTGGGGACTTGGCATGTAAAATGTTAATTGTCTCCATTTAAAACGTTCCTACCATTCTATTCTAGATTTCTTCTGTGATAGTTTATACTGTTCATTTAATAGAATCTCTAAGGTATTTTCTACCTTTTGTTAAGTGAGATGGGACAACTTCTCCTAAATGTGGGCACCACTCTGCCATGGACTAGGATCCCAAAATGCATACAAAGGAGGAAGTAAACAGAAATATCCATCTCTATCTGCTTCCTGTCTGTGGCTGCAATGAGAACGGCTGCTTCCAGCTCCTGAGACTGTTACCTTTCCTGCCACAGTGGTCTGCATCCCGCTGAAGTGTAAGCCTAAAACCACCCTTCCGGAGGTTGCTTTTGCCACCAGCATTGCACAACAATGAAAGGAGTATCTAAGACATCTTCCTCCGTGACTTCCTCCTTATTCTTATCTCCCCACCTCACTGGGAAAATCTTGCCAAACTTCATAGTCTATTTCACTCCATCGTTTATCCTTCTACCCTGCAGTGTTTCTGCCATGCCTCTTATCTGTACCTGACATGCACTATGCTTGTCTACTGTCTGCCTCCCTCGTATACAATATAAAGTCCGTATTCTCCATATCTAAAGTGATGATTCACATACAGGCTTCCATTAACGTTTTCTGAGTGAATTAATGAATACATGAGCTAACGGTTTTTATGTTATCTTGCTGAAGGAGAGGGTGAGTTTGAGAACATCACACATATATCGAGCTTTTACCAGCCCTTTGGAAAACTCCACATCTATTCCCCTTGCCCCGTGTAGAATTAATTCTAATGATTTGTGATAATCCTCACGCCCTTATTCACAGAAGAGTCTTTTATGAAACTTAAAAAAAAATTAAAATGTACAGGTTGCACCCTTGCTTGGGAGAATATGTTTGTGACATTGCAAATCAGACACAGGGAGTGTGGAGTCAAACATAGGGTGACCTCTGCAGTCATCAAGGAGCACAGATGATAAAACCACACCTTATATAAATGCTGACCCCATCACAACTATATGAGGTAACCACGCTGCTCCAGGGCTCAGTCTTTTTTTAAAGAAAGAATTATAATTATGCCTTCGTCTGATAAAAAAAAAAAAAGGCCTCTGTGACCAGTAAAGAAAAAACACAGGCTGGGAAGAACCAAAAGAGGACACTATACTCTCCGCTCAGCCTCACCCGCCCAGACCCTGAGCACAATCCATCAAGCAGAAAAGTTGCCTTCCCTGGTTCTCAACCCTAGAGGAGACTTAATTCACTCAGAGTTGCAGTATGAATGCCATGGTAATGATTTGTGCCTTTCTAAGTCACTTCTTCCTTGGAGCATGATTTCCATTAACTCAAGCAGAATTGCAAGGCTTGGCTAGCCTACCACTCAATATATGAAACAAAACAAAATTTTAGCTGCTGAGGGCCAGTATAAGGCATGTGTATAATTAAGCAATTCAGCTGAAATTGTTTCCTCCGCGCCGTGGTGATGATAACATGATGGAAACCCAGGATGTGACCTTATCGTATGGATCTCCCTGGATATGCTTTAGGAAATCACTTTCCAAACCCGTCTTTAAAAGACCCTGGCCTACATTTAGATTTAGAACAGTGCAGCAGAGTCTGCTGTGTCTTATTTTAAGGGGTTGGAAACACTATCACTTCTCCCAGTCTCTGCCTCTGTTCATCCCTCTTCCCACTGTCTCCCTTCCGGCTCCTTGGCCTGCAGTTCCCGGAACCTGATCATTATGGCAGGCTCTACTGGTAAACTTGATTCTACAACCTAGAATCACCTGGGAAGGGAGACTCAATGAGGGATTTCCTGGATTGGATTGGCCAATGGGCACCCTGTGGGGGCTTTTCTTATTTGGTTTAATTGAGGGAGAAAGAGTCACTTGTGAGAGTAGGTTCTGGGCTATGTGAATTTTTAATTTCTCCAAAAAAATAAAAAAAAAATTCCACTTCATGTAAGAGTAGATAAAACTGGACGAATATTAAGCATGCATACCTTTATTTCTCTCTGCTCCTGACTATAGGTGTGATGTGACCTTGCAGTGACAGACTATAGCATGCAATTGTGAAAAACCTTTTCTCCGTTAGGTTGCATTCTATTGGAGTATTTTGATATAGCAATAGCAATGAAATTAGAACAGTGGTCCCTCTAGGCGGGGCACAGGGTAGGTACATCATGCTCATTGCTCTAGCTAGCCACCTTCTTCCTTCTTTTCTTCTCTTGCCATGGTTTCTGTCATCACATCTCCACTGTATGAGCAAAGTTACAGCCCCTTCTGTGAAAGGGTCATTCTAATGGGCTGGAGGTTCCAGCCCTGGTGACGGTAATGCATATTCCAAGAACTTGTATGCCAACTCTAACCATTCCCTATACGCAGATGTGTTGGCTAGTTTCATGTCAGCATACCACAGCTGACATCTTCTGAAAAAGAGGGAACCCCAATTAAGAATATGCCTCCAAAAGGTCACGCTCTAGGCAAGCATTTTCTTAGTGATTGATGTGGAAGGGCCCAGACCATTGTAGGTGGTGATGTACCTGAGCTAAAGGTCCTGGGTTGTATAAGAAACAGGCTGAGCAAGCCACAGGGGGCTGCTCAGCAAGCAGCACTCTCCCATGGCCTCTGCATCATTGCCTGTCTCCAGGTTCCTGCCCTGCCTGAGTTCCTGTCCTGACTTCATTCGATAATAACATGCAAGTGTAGGCCAAATAAACCCTCCCCCCAACTTGCTTTTAGTCATCATATTTCATCACACTAATAAAAACCAAAAAGTAGGGTGCCAGGGTCATTTTTTTTTTAAATCTATCACTCTCACATTTTTCCCTAACTGGATTTGTTTCTCAAGGTTAAAGAAGTAGCTCCGAGTCAAACCTAGGTCAGAAGACACGGTCAGAAATAATTCTTTGGATCCTGGACGTAGCCCAACCATCTTGAGCCACCCGTCATCAGATAGTGCTTGTGCTGGCTGGTGATGGGGACGGGGAGGGGCATAGTGTGTGTTACAACTGGAAGATCAGAGACTCAGGCAGTTTCCACAGGTTACTCTATTTAGTCTTCCAAGCCTCCCCACAACATATATCAATGTATCAACCTCATTTTGCAGGTAAGGCAGTGGGAAGGGATAAAACTTGTCTGAAACCATGCAGTGAGCCATGCTTTTGGCAGCTATGCTACTATGAACTTCAAGAGATATGAGAAGCTTCATGCTTCAAAATGACTTGGAAATGCCGCTTCCTTGGCATACGCATGTAGATGTATACATGTCTGTGTCCAAACATCACAACACACACACACACACACACACACACACACGCATTAACAAAACTGTTTTATATACTTACCTAAATGATGCATTTTCTTCTATACCTTGGGTTGTATAGCCTGGAAGATTAAAATAAAAAGGGCAAGTGGCTAGAACTTCTGAACATATCTTCAGAGGAGTTTTGTTATAGAACAAACACTGAGTTAGGAGTCAAAAGTCCCGCCTTTGAGGTCTTGCATAATTGTTCACACTGTCCCTTTGGAAATATGCCTTTATGTGTCAGAGCCTCCCTTTTGGAAACTGTAGTGCTTGCCTGATCTACCCCCTTCAGGTTAATCAAATAAGATAACAAAGTAAGAGGAGTTGAAGACTTCAAAAAGAGTTGTGATATACTTGTCAGAAGAGAAGACAATAAAATAGCTTTTCACACACAAGTTAGCATGGTTTAGACAGTGGAAGGTCCTAAGTCACCAATTCAAGTAAGTATTCAAGCTTATAATTAAAAAAAAAAATCCTAGAAATTGGATTTAAATTTCATCCAGCTCTCTCATCAGTCTTTGCAACAAAACATTGTCTGATCACTAATAGGCTGTCACACACTCGAGGGACTTTCTCTGTCATCCATATTGAAGCTCAAGCAGACTCTGGACTTCTCTCTCTCTCTCTCTCTCTCTCTCTCTCTCTCTCTCACTGAGCTTGTGTCTTCTCTAACACTATCTGCTATCAATAGGAAGAGGCTCCTCCCTCTTATCTCCATCTACTAAATATTTAGACATTCAACAGGGTCCTCTCTTCCCATTCTCTGTCTTCCTGAGCTGTGTCCATTCTCTGCTGAATTGTCCCTTTGAGTGACACTATATCCCCATTTCCATCTCTTCCCCCCTCTTCTTCCTTCTCTTCTTTTCTTTCCTCCTTTCCTTTCCCCTTTCTTTCACAGTCTGAATTTGAAATGTTGCCCACAGGATTCATACTATGAATGCTTTATCCTACTTCCCGGGAGACTTGCGGAGGTTTTAGGGAAATGGGTCTCAACCTCTGGGTCATGACCCCTTCAGGGGTTGAATGACCCTTTCACAGGAGTCACATATCAGATATTTATATTATGATTCATAAAGGTATCAAAATTACAGTTATAAAGTCGTGATGAAAATAATTTTATGGCTGGGGGAGTCATTACAACATGAAGAGCTGTATTAAAGGTCACAGCATTAGGAAGGCTGAGAACCACTGCTTTAGGAGCTAGGCCCTGGTCTGCAGTTAAGGAGACCTTCAAAGGTTCTACCTCCTCCTCGTTTGACCTGCTAGCTCTGCTTTCTGATCCTCCACCATGTGAACAATCCCGGCTACCTACTCCTATTGCCACGAGCTCGGACGTGCCTTTCCGTCCCTGAGGACAACACATCTGAAAACAAGCCAGAATAAGTATTTTCTCCATTAAGTTGTTTCGTTGTTTCTGATATGCATTTTGGTCATAGCAATGCAAAAGTCTTTCCCTCCCATGCCACAAACCCCCACCTCTCCTCTGTGTGCACTTCCTAGAGCTGCCTTGCACGGCTCACTTCTTCTTCTTGCCCCTCAATGTGGGCTTATTTCAAGATCCAGTACCTGGCTGGCCCTCTACTATTTCGTGTTTTCATTGTGTGTTTCCCTCAATCAATTTACCTGCCTTCTTGATTCCTTTGATCTCAAATTCATAAGTCATTGGTCTGACCCTAGTCTTTCCCCCTAATCATCATAGATCCTGATGCTAGGGCTGAAGACATATCCTTCTTTCCTTCAGACCTTTGTATCTCCAGATCCCTGATAGCTATTCTTCTACACATACTTCTTCCCAAGTACCTCCAATTTAGTGTAACTAAGGTCACATCCATTCCCTGTTTCATGGAGAGCTAGCTCCCCTCTGTTCTCCCACACAGTACCCAAGGGACACGTCATGTCTTGGGAAAACTTGAATCCTCTCTTCATTTTCCTTTTCTCATAGAAGGAGCCATAACAGAATAGTGTTCTGTTCTCACCACGTGACGCCTCTGGAAGCTTTTCATTTTACCTTTCCACATACTGGCGCCACCAGAATTCAATTACTACTTCATGAGTCAGATACTACAACAATGTCCAGACTTGCTTCTAACTAAAATGCATCTGGACCTTCAAATCTCTTTTCTGCTATTATTGTGACCTCCCAATCAGTAAGTATGGCGTCTTTCTTTCCAATAAGTGAATTCTAGAAATCATTAGGCTTGGTCACAAGTATTTTTATCCACTGGGCCATCTCACTGGCCCTGAAATCAAACATTAGATGTTTGATTTGGTTCAAGTCATAATTGCATTATAATTCCTGGGCACTTTCTTCTGAAGCCCATCTGTGGACCGAGTCTGATGATCTGAGTTTGGTTTCTAGAACTCATATATTGGAAAGAAAGACTCCTAAAAGTTATCCTCTGACCTTCACATGACTCTGTGGCACAAGCTTACATATATACATGTATGCATAAATACACACACACACACACACACACTGAATAACTGTAAGAGGAACTTTGACTTTGACTCCATATATGTCTGAGAGGAAGTATATCAACTTAACCCCACGCCTAGAGGTCATGACTCGCATTAGCAATTCTCTAGAGATTAGCTTCGAAGAGAGGCAATGAAGTCCCGAGAAGCAGAAGATTAAGACATAGTCCATCTTCCATTTGTGCTTGAACCTTGTGTGCTTCAGGACATACACACACTAGCCCTCTGAGTTGCTTTCCTCAAAATCAGTTTCCATTCAATCATTCATTTAATATGTATAGGATATATGATATGCATAATTTTATAAATTTCACAAGCCTCTACTAATTATACTGATTGTGTGTGTGTGTATGAGAGAGAGAGAGAGAGAGAGAGAGAGAGAGAGAGAGAGAGAAACAGAGAGAGAGAGAAACAGAGAGAGAGAGACCATCATAGGAAATAGCAAAAAGACACCAAGGGAGAGGATCTAGCCTCTAATCGTTCCCTATCTAATAAGAGAAGATAGGGAAGTGGCCAACTGACAATATGGTGCACTGTACTGAACAGTGAGCAAGTCGAAACCTTCACTATCTCCCCTCTATTACCAAGTGGTTAGCTATTAAATAAACCTTGCCTAATTTATAATGTGCCCAATGGGAATGAAACCAGGAATATAGACTTCAATCTACTGAAGAGGACAATGCTAACAGAAGAAGCAGGAGCAGAGATGTGAACCTTCCACTCCTCCACCACAGAAGACCCACACTGCTGTATAACATATCTCTGTCACAAGTGAAGTTATAGCTGGTTGTTAGGGAAGATGTGTGTCACAGATTCTCAATGGTGTGAGACTTGGGACTTGGTTGTATTTTGTACAGCAAAAATCAGCTGGAAGATTTTAGCCAGAGTCAGGCCGTTATGAAGACTTTATGAAGCAGATTAAGCTCATAGGGAGGTTTAGTGTTGGTGATTCCAAGTCTTTAGTGATTTACTACTCATTTGATTTTTATCTGGGCTAACTAGTGTTTTTAATTAATCATGCTCTCATCCTCTGTCATCATCAAACCAGGGCCTGCAGAGGGCTACTAACTCATGCTTGGTGCCTTGGATGGATGGACAGTCTTTCCCTTAAACAACCATGGCTGTTAGCATTTCTTTTAGGCTACACTCAACAGTTACCTAGCAACAGCCAGGTAAGAGCCTGGCTCGCTATAAAAGGACTGTTTGGCCTCTCTCTCACCTCTGTCCTCACCTCTCTCTCTCCTTCTCCTTCTGTCTTCCCTTTTCTCTCCATGTGTTCCTGGCCGCTCCTCTCTCTCTCTCTCTCTCTCTCTCTCTCTCTCTCTCTCTCTCTCTCTCTCTCTCTCTCTCTCCTCCTCCTCCTCCTCCTCCTCCTCCTCCTCCTCCTCCTCCTCCTCCTCCTCCTCCTTTCTCAACCCCTCTTCTCATGCCCCCAAATAAACTTCATTTTAACTAGACCTGCTGTTGTCATATGGCTAGTGCCTCAGAGAGGGGGATACCTCAGCATGGGCCCACGAAGGCGCCCGTCCTGCTGCATCATGCCACTGCATTACAAAACATGGCAATGGCGGCAGTCTGGCACACCATCTTTTTCCTTGTCTGTTCCGAATAGCTCCCTCTGTTCTCTGGGTGGATAATTCCCACTGTTAATGAGAGACACGACAAGGATCCCTTCCTAGGTTTGATCCTTGGTGATTTCTAGCTTGCCTCACAATCCAGTCCAGGATTGCATCTTGTCTTCTCTTGCCTTTGTTCTCACCTCCAAGTGACCCAGTTTCCTTTACACTTCACCGGCAGAAAGGAGTCTGGGTGTTTGTAAAGAGTGCAGCCAGCGGCTAGCCCAGCCAGGTCAGCTACAGTGGCTGCAAAGGTCCAAGATTCTCACTGTTTCTTACAGCTTCCTTCTGAGCTGAGAGGAGAAGTCAGCTTCCGAGGAAAGGGACACACGTAGTATTTATTCTTTTTTAACTACAAAAACAAGAAGAAATGTTATCCTCGTGTCTGCAGCTTCGCTTTTCTCCACATTGTCCTTTATCCTCTTCCCAGAGTCTGGGTTTCTCTACTTCATTTGCATCTGCAGCTTGAGCAGAAGGCCAGGATTGCCTGTGCTCACTCCAGGCTTCCTGGCGCTCCTCCCATCCCTACCCTAGAAACCTCCAGGGGAGGTCAGGAATAAAATGGCACCTCCTCAGAATTTCCATCTGCCCTTGCTACAGGGCCTATGGCAAGTCTCTCTTTGCCACTCTTGCTTTTCTACTACCTGCTTCTCTCTTCCGGCCTACCGGCAGCCTAAAACACACCTTCTGGGCTACAAGGCTGGAGCAGGGAAAATTAACATGAAGAAGCAGATGCCTTAACTGTGGGGTGTTTATAAATAAAGTTCAGAGGTAAAATAGCTTGCTGGAGGCTAGGAAGATTGTTTTTTTGTTTTGTTTTGTTTTGTTTTGTTTTTTGTTTTAAACACAGGGGCCGTGATGGCATTAGTTTTCTCAGAAGCAAGCCCATGCATGTTCAGCAGCAGAAATGACAAACTGTAAAGGATTCTGGGCATGCAATATCCTCCATGTTAGCATTCTGTCTAAGCTCCACCCCACAGTTACCTGGCAACAGCCAGGTACGCCACTCCCCACAATTACCTGGCAACAGCCAGGTAGGTCTGGCCCACTATAGAAAGGGCTGCTTGCTCGCTCCTGTCTCTCTTATCCTCTTGGTCTCTTGTTCTCTCTTGCCCTCTTGGGCTCTTCCTTTCCCCTCCCCCTCCCTTCTCTCCACGTGGTCCTGGCCAACCTATACTTCTCTACTCTCTCCCTCTCTCTGCCTTTCTCTGCCTTTACTACCCCCTTAACTCCTCTCCCCATGCCATAAATAAACTGTATTCTATATTGTATCATCGTGTGTGTGTGTGTGTGTGTGTGTGTGTGTGTGTGTGTGTGTGGCTGGTCCCTCAGGGGAAAGGGATGCCTCAGCATGGGCCCGCTGTGGCACTCCCTTCCCCCCACACGCCCATAGAACATATTCTTACACCTATTTCTCTCTCTCTCTTTTTTAAATCACAACACTCCATGTCAAGCAATGAGCCACACTTTGGACATTTCAAACTTCTCTCCATGTATAAGCACACACGGGCTCCTCTACCTCACAGCCCCAAGCACATCAGACTTATGACAGAGAATGGCATAGACAGCCATAAGTACTGCTTCCGGTATTCTAGAGTGAAGCAGGGGAAGGACAGGCGGTTCCACAGTTGTCATGAGAGACTCTGGTTCTTACTTTTGGGGGAGGTGAAAGAGTAAGGGGATGTATAGAAGGCCACAGCTCTTATAGCATAAGGGTTTATTTAAAAGGGAAAGACGATCTGCATTTTTTGTTCATATTAGCTTGTGAGTAACAGTGGTTTCTGTTTATGGATATTAGTAGCACCTATGACCTTGTCACCAATATAGTCAAGGATTCATTTATATCACATCAGGATTCACAATAGCTCAATATATCATTTATATTCTTGTTTGCTTCAAAATTACAACAGGTATATTCTATCTGTTACTATATTTCATTAGATATATCAATAAAACAAGTTATTGCACTACAAATGCATTTCCTGATATTCCATAGCTAAACTTCACAGTAAGTCATTGATTTTTAAACCTATGTATTTGGGTGCATTTTAAAAACACTCTTTTGAGAGGGAATCCATTAGCCTTGCTAGACTACTGTGTATAACACATGTACACACACTGGAGTAGCAATGCCAAGAGTCCATAGTGAATACATAGCCAGCTTATCCTCTATAATATCACAATCTCACTAACAAAGTTATCAGTAACCTTGCTTAATAAAAGAGGAAACTGAGGCCTGAAGGAGAATTTGGTATAGAAGGCAGGAGTCTCTCTACCACCTAAGATGATATATGTGAACACACACACACACACACACACACACACACACAGAGAGAGAGAGAGAGAGAGAGAGAGAGAGAGAGAGACAGACAGAGACAGAGACAGAGACACAGAGACACAGAGACACACAGAGAGAGAGAGAGAGAGACATGTTTTTATGATTCCCAAACAGCCAGTTGAAAATCCAACTAGCATGCACACTACTGGCCATGAAAATAAACTAATTAGTAATCTGTGTCTATTATGACACAAGAACTGGATGGAACTATGAAAAAGGTCAATCTAGCAGATGTTTTAACTATATTCACAAGTGTATATAACACCCTCATCTCCCACCTAACCCCCAAAGAGACTGCATAGGTGAAGCATTTCCTGCCATGGGACACAAGGTAAATTAGCTTGTCCTTCAGCTGTATGAAGGTATAGGTTTTTCTCTTGGCCCTGCTGGGGTGCTCATCTCCAGGACTAGACCTTCAAATTCTTCCCCATTACACTGCAGATACCTATCTCATTTTTCCTAACCTAATGGCTTCAGGTCTAAATTATTCATGAAGAGAAGGAAAGAGAACGAATAAAAGAAAAAAAAGAAGGGAAGAGAAAAGAATATTGCCCTGGGTGCTGGGGAGAAGACAGAAGAGTCTTTGTATTTATAGAATTAAGGACTAACAAGAGGCAAATGATACTTCAGATAATGGATTCACTCGTGACAATGACAGCGAAGGCCATGAAAAAGGAATTCAGGACAGAGAGGTCCCTTACCTCATCCAGAGCATAAGCAAAGATTTCTCTTAGGAAACGATGTTTGTGAACTCATCTTTTGTGATATTTATGGTTTTAATATCCTGCTGGCCTGTGACCATCCTTTCATTACAATATGAAATACAAGTTAGGCCTCACCTCTGCCGTCGCTTCTCAAGCCAAAGAGTGTTAGTCCCACCTTTTCAAGCTAACATTAGACAGCCGGGCCGTAAGAGCCAATGGGAAAGGTGTAGCTCCCAGACAGCCCGAAACAGCTTGAGTTGCTACCGGTCTATGTTGCCACAACTGAACTGAATGAAATTGAAAAGTGTAGCCTACCGGCCTCAGGTGATCAAATCCATTTCGGGGTGGGGGGGTGGGGGGGAGGCAGCTTGCCTCAGAGACTGAGCTGCGGGTGGGGGTGAGGACACAGGCCTTTGACTCATGTGGCGTTCAGGCAGCCTCCTGTGAATCCTATCAATCAAACTTTACAGGCCAGTGTCCCATTTGTGCATGCTGCACAGCATAAATCCCATGTCTTTTCAAGTAGAAGCATAACAGTCACAGTTATGATGAGAGATAGTTGCTGTGTGAGGCTGCCTGGAGCTCTGACCAACCCGAGAAGGGAACTATCCCCTTCCCTGGGAGACAAAGATTCACTCTGTTAGGGTTGAAAATTCCTACTTGAGAGCAAAATTGCAGGGCATTCAAGGAAGACTCCTGCTGATAAATTATTCTGTGATATTTTTTAAATCCTTCTTTCTCTCCTTCCTGCCATCTTTTGACATCATTGATAGTGGGTGCTAAGCAACTGGGAAAAGGAAGAAAGAAGAACAAAGACATTATTAAATGGAATAGAAAATAATAAATTGAGTTTTGTGTGGTATCTCTAATAAATAAGCCCCAAAACTACACTGGGAATAAAGGCTCTTACTCATCTTAAGATATCTCCCTAAGGTGTCTGCTTTGTTGATGGACATACATATCTATGACTTTGAGAAAAATAATATACCTACCACACATGAGAAATAGCCTTATTCTGGGAACTTGTGACCCTAGCATCTTTATTTATTGTGTTACTAAGTACATTGCAGGAGCTTCTTTATTCTCTAGAGAAATTACTATTTAGTGGCCATTTATAAAAGAGATTTCCTTTTGCTAGTGCAGGCATAACTTATATCAGTAATCACAACAACTTAACACCCACAATGCTCTTCATGACACTTAGAAATTTACCTGCTATTGTTTTCATAGCACAAAGAAAATAAGATTTTTTGTTCATATTAATAGAGTTTGATTTAGTAGCTACTAAAAGAGAAAAAAATTAAATCACGATCACCATTGTTGATCTTTTCTAACACTTTCTAAATTGTACAATGTGAAAAAAAAACTTAGCCTAATAACAAAATGGCTTTTTTTGCTTTCAAAAATTCAGGTTTAACATATTATTGGTTGGTGTATTTGACTCTTATACACAGTCATTTAATTTAGCATAATTGCTATAGTTTCTTAATGGTGAGCAGTTTCAAACACTTACGTGAATCTAATCACTACAAAATCTATCCACGTCCACCATTCTTCAGTTTTTTCCTGATTTATCCTTCCTTCTACCTTTGTTTTGCTTGGATTTTTCAGCTGAAATAGTGAAGAAAATGGTTCTAATTGTATGACATATATCTAAGTCAGTCTGAGCTACTATAACAAAACACCTTATACTGGGTAGTATGAGCAATGGAAATGCATCATTTGGACTGCTGGAGGCTGAGGAATACAAGCCCAAGTTTTACAAGTGACTGAAAAGCTGGTAAAGATCTCATAAAGGATCTACCTGTAGAAGGGCAAAAGAATCTTGCTGTGACCTCTTTCCAAAACCCTCATGAATTAATCATGCCGCAGAATGCCCAACCTCAAATAGCTTTACCATGGTGAGTACATTATAACATGCTGATTTTAAGAGGGACATGGATATTCAGGCCCTAGCAGCATATTATTACCCAGATTCTATAGAGTTCTGGTGTTTCATAAGCTGTTGATCCATACTAATTAAGAGGGGTTTCAACTGTTAGAGAGATGGATTAACCGTTGAGAATACTTCTGCCTGTTCTTGCAGAGGACCCAAGTTTGATTCCTAGCACCTCATGGCATTTTACAACGGTCTCTAACTTCAGTCCAGGGGGGATCTGACACCCTCTTCTGGCCTCTGAGGGTGCTGGGCACATACCTCATGGACAGACATACATGAAACATTAGAAAAATACCAATATACATAGAATAAAATTAATAATAACAATAACTATAAAAGTAAAAAAGGGTTTCAGTATGAAATAAAATCAAACATTGCAAAGTGTATATCCCAGGAAAGCTACAAAGCTACTTGTTGTGATAATTACTATGAAGATGCTCTTCTGAGCACACCTTAAAAAGCTGTCATTCAGAATCCCCAATGCTTCTTTAACCACAGACTTCCCTCTTGGGACTCCTCAAAATAGGACTTTGGAAATCTTGCAGAAAACAATGGCTGTTTCTACATGAAAACAAGCATATTGTTTTGCAGAACATAGCCTGATTCATCCAAACTAGTATTTGGTCATGACTTTTTAACTGGTTGTTTGCAAAATAATTGTGCATTTGACTTAGTTCAGTGGTTCTTTTGTTACTTCTTTGACAAAAACAGGGTTTTTTTTATTTGCATAGATTAATTACCACTGACTGCCCCTAAACAAAGTTAAAAATCTAATAAAAAATCATTTATCTGAGATATTCTTTATTTCCAATAACTTGCCTTTTGTTTCACAGTTAGAAATTTCAAGGTAGAAGGCCAGGTCTGGAAAATTAGAGAACCAGACAGTGTTTGGTCTTAAAGAACCTTTTGATTGACAAATGAAAGAACTGTGTCTTAAGATTTTGGGCCAGTTAGTATCTGGTAAGACAAAGCAATTTGTTCCTTCCTCTATGATTCTCAGTCCCAATTCTATTTTGCCTTCTAGTTTACCAATTAGCCAGTTTTACCTATGCTTAAATCAATATCATCAATACAAGCCCACCAAAGACACAGAGAGATATCTAGGTATAGATATTCTGTTGGTAACCAGAGCTGCTTTTGTTGAGCCCTGTAGGTTTAGAAGGTGTGATAGAAGGAGAGCCAGCTTTCTTAAGGAAATTTAGCATCACAGTGTGAAGTCCTAGCATCTCACATATGCACTTATTTCTTCACTGGGGTCTTGTAATTAATTCTAATTAAGAACAACATTAAGTATTGCTTTCCAATTAGCCTACAAACAGTTTTCGACCCATGGAAGAGTGGGTGTTTGTTCTTTGCTGCAAACATTAATATTATTAAACACTGACAAGAAGACAGCATTCACGCCTGCATACGCTAGCAGCTATAAAATTACTTTCTTCACAAAAGATATAGAAGCATCACATTTTTCGTGGATTAAGTGCTTGTGGTCAGAGGCCAAGAAGCAGATAGAAATTATCAACAAGCACTGAAACATCTCCTTCTCTCTCCCCTCTCCCCTCTCCCCAACCCCTTCCTCTGCTTACCTTTGACCTAACCACACTTCCCTAGACAGTGATGCTTTCCCAAGTCAAATGCTACACCTGTGGCTAATTCTCAGGCAGCACAAGGAAGACTCTGCCACATTAGAAGCAATTGGCTGTTTGCAGGAAGCACAATGATCTGTAGTCACATCTCATTAGGGGAGCCTGGGCCCCGTTGTGCACAAGTGAAGTAAACGCTGCCAATGTAATTTGTTTTATATGCCTAATTCTCTTCCTTATAATTAACATCTGAAATTCGAAAACAAAACAAGAGCACTTTGTACGCATCTGGGATCTGTTGAGCACTTTCAGGGAGCCTGGGATTTTTTTTTAAAGCAGTACTCACCCTTGCCTTGTCCTTTCAACAACAAACAACAGTGTAAACTGGGACAGAGATGCAGTGTGAGGAGAAGGCAGAGTAGCTGAAAGCCAGCATTACCCTCCAACCCACTGAAGGGTTTAGCTGTTTTTGTCTCCCCTAGATTAAAGCAAGTATGCAAATGGTTCTGCAGAGGATGAGGGAAGCCAGTCACAACTCAGCTGCATCTTGTCCAAGGCCAACCCATACACTTCTCATCTGATAGCCCAGCCAGTCCTAAAAGTGCAGAGAAGAAATGTGGTGTGATGGGACTTTGACATTTACTGCTCCAGCGGGAAGACTCATGTATTAGGAGGTTATGTGTGTGAGACTGTGATGCTTGTGACCCCAAGCAGGACCATTGAGGGTGGGGATAAGAAGGTGCAGAGTCAGTGACACAGACTCCAGGAGTCAGGGAAGGGGGCAAAAGCAGATTCATTTATTGCAAGAACTGGGCAAACCTTTATACCTCTTTTCCAGGATCTAATTGGCTCTCAAGTAGCCAGATGTGGTGCTGTCTCCTTCTCACTGGCTCACTCCCTGATCCAGCATCAGTGGTCTTTAGCCATGTGGGCAGATTCTAAGTTGGTTTGGGAGGAAGTATCAGCAGTGCGTGTGCCAGCATTGCAGTGGGGCCTGCTTGGCTAAATTCCTCCTACAGGACTGGGCGGAAAGGGTCTGGTACCGGACCATTGGATCTGGAATCTACATTCCTATGACAGGCTGCATGAGGTAAGTCCACCATGGGTATGCCAAGCAGTGGTCTTGGTTACAAATATCAGGAACTGGTTCTAGAAAACTCAAACAAAAAAATAATAAATTTGTTCTTAGGCTTTTGATTAGCTCATAGACTTTGCTAGAATGCAAGAGGATGATGTGAGCAAAGGAAGTTTCAGGCAACCAACAGATATATTACAACATCAGCCTAGGTATCATGGCCCAAGGACTTTGCTACCTCCAAATGCCGCCCCTGATTATTGCCAATGCTATTAGATTGGTTATGGTTAAATAGATAGCATTCACCTCCTTATCCCTCATCAAAATCCACTCAGAAACATTCAGAAGGAGGATCAAGTCCAGAGTGTCTGAACTACAGCTGGTATCTTGTAGCATTGGTCAGGCACTGGGCACTATGCTAATCATCCATTCATTTGAGGATTGTATGCTCAACTTTGAAGGAGCCAGTGATATGTTGGAAGATGCGAAGTCACAGATAGTGATCTTTGTAAAAAAAAATGCTTTATGTGTATGGGTTTTTCCTGCATATCTGTCAGTCTGTCGTGGGTATGCAGTGCCTGAGGAGGCCAGAAGAAGGCTTTGGAAGGCCTAAAACTGGAGTGACAAAGAATTGAGAGTCAACATCTGAGTTCTGAGAATATAACATGGGTCTTTTGGAAGAGCAACCAGTGTTCTTAACTGCTAAGTCATCTCTCCAGCCCCAATGCAGACCTTTTCAATGTTCCTTGATAACTATAATCCCTATGATCTTTGACTAACTTGTGGCTAATCTCATCTACCTTCCTTGTTTTTCTTCTTTCTTTTATTTAAAGATTTATTTTATTTATTTATGTGTATGTCTGTGTGTCTGTGAGAGTGTATGCACACATGCGAAGGGATGCACACTCATACATTGCCTATGACCCAGGGGAGGCCAGAAGAAAGCATCAGATCTCTATGATCTGAAGCTATAAGAATTTGCAGGGTGTCTGACTTGTTACATTGATGCTGGGATGCAAACTTTGGTCCTCATGATTGCACTGAACCTACTCGTCAGCCCCTCCACTCTATTATTTATAACAATGTTAATAATTGCATATTATTAAGCAATCATAGAGTTTGTTATACGATTCCACATTCATTTTTTTGTTCAGTCACCACAGAAATCCATGAACGAGGTCTGGTGGTCCCCATTTTCAGCTAAGGGAATTAAGGTTATAAAACTAACACAGCCAGTTGGGATTACTCCTCTGTAAAGAAGACTATTTCTAACTGGTGAGATGGCTCAGCGGTTAAGAGCACTGACTGCTCTTCCAAAGGTCCTGGGTTCAAATCCCAGCAACCACATGGTGGCTCCCAACCATCCGTAATGAGATCTGACTCCCTCTTCTGGAGTGTCTGAAGACAGCCACAGTGTATGTACATATAATAAATAAATAAATCTTAAAAAAGAAGACTATTTCTCCTGCTCTTAATATTTCTCGGTTGCCTGTAGTCCTTTGTGTGTGGTCGTCTCTGAAAACGTACATACAAATACCATTATACAGACTTAGCTGGTTAGGAATATATATGTATAAACATATGCATATATTATGTAATAACAATTAATGAAATAAGTGGCCACTAGTTGATAGAGAGCTTCTTGGTGTTTAGGAGAGGGTTCAGAGGGAGAAAAGGGAAGGGGAAGATATGTACTTATATGATAATCTCAAGAAATAAAGAAGCAGTGAAAGAGTTCATTAGATGAAAATTTGACATAGCCAAAGGCACACAGCTCATTTAAACCAGACGTTCAGTTCGAATCCGGATCCAACTCAGTTCAAACAGGACCTTCAGATGGTATAAACAACCCTTATAACAAAAAAAGTATAGACACTAATAAGGTAATGATCCGTATATAACTTGTTAATTAAAAAAATACATGATGAGAGAATTTCAGTCAGCAAAGCACTTGCAACACATGCATGATGACTTTAGTTCAGATTCCTAGCATATCTGTAAAAAAACTAAGCTTAGGAACACATATTGTAATCTCAGTACTGGATAGGGAAG
Source organism: Apodemus agrarius (assembly GCA_964023405.1). NCBI lineage: Eukaryota > Metazoa > Chordata > Mammalia > Rodentia > Muridae > Apodemus > Apodemus agrarius. Next base: position 10,693,020 of record OZ030010.1, read on the forward strand.
AACAGAAGGACTACACACACACACACACACACACACACACACACACACGAACTTTCACAAAGATAAACATGCGTATACATGTGAATACCACATACATACGCATGCACATACATATACACATTCGCATACACATACACAGAGGAAAGTATGTAATGGCAAAGACAATGATAATTCAGTATAAATTAAAATAGTTTTGTGTGTTTCAATAGTTCACAAACACATACACAAAGTTTTATCAGTCCCAATAGGATCTACACACACTTGAAAGCATAAGTGAAAGATATTACTTACCCGTCACAGTAGATCTTCCAGTAAGTGTGTTTTCAGCCGATTGACTATGGTGCAGGTATTTGTCCTAACTTCTGCAAGTTGCTTCAGGACTTTGACATAAGCTCTAAGTTATGAATGGCTATACTAAACCCTATCATTTTTGGACTCCAGTAGAATGCACAAAATAAATGTTAAATGATTTAAGAGCAGAAAGGAGGGAAAGGGGAGAAAAAAGGAGATGGATAGATCAGACAGGATGGGCAGGTATAGTCAGGAGAATTACCAGGAGAAGTTAGGCCAATCTGAACGTAAACAGATCCCCCCTGTGTTCAAAGGTCAGGCATGAAAGGCAATGAGCACTGGAGTAATGGGATGGTTTCACAAGTACTGGAAGAACTAAAATAAGAATCTACCATTTTAGAAGAAAATTAAAGACCAAAGAGATTGGAGTCTAGAGACAGTACATAAATAATTGGTCAAGCAAGAACAGAGGAACAAGCAGATAGGAAAGCACTAAACACCAAAACCATTGTCTGCTGCCTAAAGCAGAGAATCTCTGACCTTATCATAATAAGGGGCTCAGCAGGCTCAGAGCTCCAGATAGCCTGAGCTGACCCCTGCAAGACTGGGGCCATGTGCCCTGGGACTCTTGTTCTTTGAGATTTCCGTGGGCATTCTGTTAGGGGAGACTCTTGTCAATTTTGATTTTCTCTGCGAGTTTCATATATAAGGTGAGAGGCCTTTGCAAACATGGAAGCAGAGATACTTGCTCGTCTTCCTAGAACTCAGATGCTTCCTAAATGCCCTTGACCTTGACATCCTGTTATTCAGACTTCCTATTATTGTCTCAGGGAGCATTAAGATTGGAACATGGTTACTATGGAAACAATTTTCAATGCCCCCATCCTAGGTCAGTATTTGCTCTTCCTCCATGGAGCCATGTGCTGGAAGCTCTCTTGCTTTCCTCTCAGCCTTCTGATCTGTGTGTGCACTAATTAGGTTTCCACACATACATGCCATGTCACAGGCAAAGGAATTATTTGCAAGGCTATTACATCCTTCATCTCATCGAGAGCATTTTCTTTGATTCTTCCTTAAGAATACCACCTCCATACACCCAACCCCAGCTTCCTGCCACAGTTCCAGGATGAAGGTGAAGAGTGTACTTTGTACCAGAATGCGTGGGCTTAGACTCTGTCTCTGCCAATTACTAGCTATGAGACCTCAACGACTCTCTTAACAATAGTATATTTCTATCAACCCACTTGAAAGGGTTCTTGTAAGGACTTAATGACAGTGCATGTCAACACTCAGACTGGAAAAGAAGACACACTGGCTTCTTGTCCCCTCTCCTCACTCTCATGCTCTCCAGTCTTGATCACATTCTCTGCTCCTTCCTTAGACCATACAAAATTTACAAGCAAAGGCTGTGCCCTTTAGATTTGTGTTTCTTGTGTTCCCTACCACGGTGCCTGGCACTGGCACATTATTGTCATTATGTTAATGAACATTTTTCTATGATTTTGAAAAGAACCAAATGGAGACTAAAATCTAGGCATTTTGGAGTTTTGCAGATTCTAGTTAATTGAGAGACACAAGCTAATGACTTTTTTTAATTGATAAGAATGTGAGGCAACAATATAAAAGTTCACATGTGTAATTAGTTCTAGCACTAGGAAACAAATGGTAATGCCCCCACCCTCAACCCTTTTTGGCTTTTTGAGACAGGGTTTCTCTCTATAGTCCTGGCTGTCCTGGAACTAGATCTGTAGACCAGGCTGGACTCAGAGATCTGCTTGCCTCTGCCTCCTGAGTGCTAGGGTTAAAGGCATGGGCCACCACTGCCCAGTAGTAATGCCTTTTTAAAAACATCTTCTCTTAGATAAATGTTTTAAGGTTTTTTTCTTTGAGACATGGTTTCATTATGTAACTCCAGCTGTTACAGAACTCACTGTGTAGCCGGGCAGTGGTGGCGCACGCCTTTAATCCCAGCACTTGGGAGACAGAGGCATGCAGATTTCTGAGTTTGAGGCCAGCCTGGTCTACAGAGTGAGTTCCAGGACAGCCAGGGCTACACAGAGAAACCCTGTCTTGGGGAAACAAACAAACAAACAAACAAACAAACAAACAAAACAGAACTCACTGTGTAGATCAGTCTGGGCTCAACCTCAAAGAGATCTGCCTGCTTCTGCTGGTATTAAGGCATGTGCCACTATACCTGGTTTTCAACATCTTTTAGTGGGTAATCGAGTTTCCTTTTCTTGGTAAAAAATTTCAGTCTCTTTACACGGGGCAAAAATAAATCACCAAGCTCACTTATTAAATGTTTGGCTTTTCAGTAATAAAGATTTACTTAATCTAAGATATTGTAGAAATCACAGCACAGTGGAGTGAAATTGGTCTCTTCAGTTCAACTTTCTACCTGCTCTGTTCTGGGTCAAGTGTTTCTCAGTTGGGTGGGAGTTCTAGAATACCTACTTTCATCTGCCTTCTCATTTTGGAGAAAGACAGCTATTTCGATTCCTGATCCTGGCTTTCTTAACAGAAATGACTGTCAGCAATGCCCCCACTCTGCCCCCTTCCACTCTCAGACTCCAGCCACTAGAGCAGAAGCATTTAATAATTCTGACTGTGGAGGGAATTAATATAAAAGGCAGAGGCAATGGGAGAAGTGGGGAGATCTCCAGGAGTCAGAGTCCCGTTACTGTATGCTTCTAAGTCTAGCCCCAGATACAGCTGCAGACCTAAAGAAATGTCTGCCTCACAATGTTAGCAAGATTCTCTTAAGGTAACCAGATTTGACAAGCTCTTCACAAGTCAGGTCCAGGATGCAAGACGTTTGTACAGCTCTTCGTTTACCTATTTTGCCTTGTAGTGATAATACCTTTCTTGTATCGTCCTTGTCTTTGTCTGAATTTTAGCTGTGATGGTGCGAATGGACATGGATGCAGACAGAAGTACCAAATATCAAAGAAAATACCACATTTGGAGTTTTCCAATCATATGGGACATAGTTTGTTCTTTGTGGCATAGTGCAGTCTTAAATCTTCCATGGTTACAACTGCCTCAAAAAAATATGTGTGCACATGCATGCATGCTTCAGTTTTGTAATTGGGAGGTGGTTCCTGATCTTTTATTTTTGTTTCTGGCCTAATTCAACACCTCCAGAATGGGTCCCTCTGTGGTTTGTTTTTTGGTTTTGCCTTTGTTATTTTTTGGGAGGGGATGTTTGTTTTTATATGTCTATTTGGTTTTTGCCTTGAAATAGACTTCGCAGTTATTTCTAAACAAGTCATCCTAGAAATCTACCTGCTGTCTTCCCTGCTCTCGAGGCTGTAGACATTTGCTTCCATGCCCCAGATAAGGCACAAAGGGTCTTTAAGTTAATAGCTATGCTGCTGCAGCCTGGGGTGGGGGAGGGGGCTTGGGAAAAGATAAGAGGACTTGAATCATCTAAATCAGTTCAGGTCTCTGGCCTGGGCTGTAACAAATGATCCTATTCTTCAATCAACACACACACACACACACACACACACACACACACACACAATTGTGTGCACAGGTATAAATGACAATGATTACCGGGAAATAATTGTGTTGGTTTTTTTTCCCCAACAAAAACCACCCTGATAACCACCCAGCTAGTAGCCCCACGCTTTGACTTACTTTTATGCCAAACTCGCAGACTAGAACCTGGCCCCAGAAAAATTAGCCCATGTGTAAGTGCATGTGCAAGCACACTGATTTAGGATTTTTTTCCCCTCTCTCGTTCAACTTGACAACTTGTCTAAACAGGCTTCTTCCTCCACTGACAGCTTCTGGACAAGCAATGTACAACAGGCCATTAAAGCGCAGGGTTCCCGATATGACAAGAACAAAGTACATACAAAGTAGGAAGATTGAAAGATAAAGGCAGGGACAAAAGAAGGAGGGGGTGGACAGGCAGGGTGATGCTTGAACATTCACCCTTTCTTTGTGTTTCCAGACTACCCAAGCTGGTGTCTCTGCACCAGGCCTTGAGAGAGAATGTTATCAAGTTTGTGAGGATGACCCCCACGTAGAAGAGGCACATGTGGAACGCAGCAGGAAGCACGGAGCCTCAGTGCCATCTGGGCAAAAGTCTCAGTGAGCATTCAACTCTCATAGGTGAGCTCAGTAACACTGAGTTTCAAATGGCTTGTCTAGAGGACATTTTATAGCACTCTGGATTCTGAGATAGCTGGCCCTTTATCCTCCTCTCTTTCCTCAGGATTGGCAAGGGTGTCTTTAGGCCTAAGCTGGATCCCTGTGGCTGAAGCAAGCCCTGAGCTGGTAAACACTGCTTTCCAGGCTTTCCTTGGAAGGAATCTGAGGGTGCTGCTAGTGTCTAGCACGGAGATGCTCTCAATCGCCAACCTCATCATAGCCCAACTGAACCTCTATTATCTTCCAGTCCCCAAGCAAGTTAGGAATCTCCACTGACCTCAAGATAACAGGCGCTCCTTTTGATTAAACATAAATTCATGCCATGCTATGAACTGCACCTCTTTGATCACATTTGACCTTTATAACAATGTAAGAGGCAGGCATTTATTCTTCTGAACCCTGTTTCATAGACAACAAAATCCAGAGCAAGAAAGTAAAGTTATATAGCTGGTAAATGGCAATGTTGGCTTGAGAAATTGCATCTGTCTGATTCCAAAGTCCACTCATTCAACGAGGACACCACACTAAACAAAGTAGGTACATGTCTTAGGTCCTTCTACAATTCCTTGGCCTCTAGCCACAGGCCCTTATAGAAAACATGTCTGTTAGGGCTATGAAGTCCCAGTAAAGCATATATTAGAGATTTGTTGGGGGCTGCCCTAGTGCTCAGGAGAATAGATAAATAGAAACAGGCTGGAGGAGAAGTTGGCCAGCAATGTCCTTTCATCAAAGGCATGAGATGATCCCAGAGGGAACACTAAAGCTAAAGTGGCTTGTCAGAGTTGTTGTGAGTTGAGGTTAAGAGCTATAGCTTTTACATGTTCTGCCAGAAGGTCACTGGGTGTGCGGTACTCCAAGAACTAAGCATGCCATTAGGCTAGGGAGCTCTCTGCAGCCTTGGCAAACAGAGAGAGAAAATTCAACTGGGAACTGTTAGTTGGCAATATTTCCAGACTTGAGAAATGGATGCTTTGTCCTTCTTTTTCTTTACATTCTCTGTTGTTGTTGCTGCTGCTGTTGCTGCTGCCGCCGCTGGTGGTGCTCATCCTCATCTTTGTTTTACCATACAGGGTTTTTGGGTATCCCTGAGTGCCCTGGAACTTGCTTTGTAGACCAGGCTGACTTAGAATGCACATAATCCGACTGCTTCTGCCTCCCAAGGGATGGGATTAAAAGGCAGACCCCCACCATGGCCAGCTTTAGCTTCATCCTTTTAAGGAGATCCCTGTGGGCACTCATAGCATCCGTCACAACTAGTGTGTCTTGGGGGCATTTCGTTTTCATGCTTGTTAGTTTCACTTTTCAGTTCATTCATTTAAAACTCGGTATTGAATATCTCCAGTGGGCCAGGTGGCGTTGTCCAGCTAGAGCCAACAAATGTCATGCCAAACAAGTCCAACCAAAAGTCCATTAAAGGTGACCACGAGAGATGAGAGAGAGAAAGAGGTCTTAAGAGCAGAAGAGAGAAGAAAGGGTGATACGTGTGACATTGATGCAGAGTGGGCACTGCTAGGAGATGGAAGACTGGCAAGTGGTGGGCAGAGGAGGATGGGGGGTTGGGGAAGGAGGGTCAACAAGGATGACTGAAAATGATGCTAACTTTAAAAAAAAACTAATAAAGAAAGAGAAGTTCTGACCTCATTGAAATACAGTATTAATGTTGACAAGTAATATTTTACATAGATACCAAAACAACTTTTTGGGTTTGTATTTCTTTTTTTCTTAATTTTGTGCAACTGGTGATTGAACACAGGGCCTTACCTTATCACTCAGTTACATTGCTGGGCTTGCCTACTTCTTTAACACAGCTGAATTAAATTTTACCTGCTCCGAAGAAGGACTATTTCAGGCCTGCCAATACATATTACCTAACTTCCTTCCAAGAGAGTGTGTTGGTTTGCTTTTAATTTCAAGAAAGGTGGCAAATGTCTTTAAGTCCAGCACCCAGGAACACTGTGACTTCAAGTCCAACCTAGCCTGTGGAGAGAGTTCCAGGCCAGCGAGGAACTATAAGATTCCTATCTGAAAATTGTAAATGTGCGTCCCTCTAGTTTTTAGAACACAAAAAGAAAAACCAATTTGTCCCTGGTATAGCTGATTAGTATGCTGAATTAAAATTGGGTATAAATCAACCTTGAAACAGTTTTCATATGGAGTCTCAAAAGTCACTGTAAATAATAGTGTTTAATTCTTCATCTTTTCATTGACAGCAGTTAACGGCATCAGTGTCAAGGGATTAACTTTTACCAAACACCTAGCTTATTAACCTGTTTCTTATTTAAGAAAGTATTGTTTAAATGATTGAAACAATGACTCCTGGACACAGAAAAGATAGCAGTATAGCTTATAAGTCCCCTGAATACTGGAATTTAATTACTTAATAATTTTATCTTTTAAAAACAGGGTTTTAAGCATTTGGGTTTTTTTCAAATATGTTTTCTGGGGGTGGGGAAGCATACTCTGTGTGTGTATGTATGTGTGTGTGCATATGTGTGTATATGTGTATATGTATGTAGTTGTATGTGTGTTTATGTGTGCAGTGTGTGTATGTATGTGTGTATGTATATGTGTATGTGTGCAAGTGGGAGTGTGTGTGTATGTATGTGTACGTGTGCATGTATGTTTATGTGTGTATGTGAGTGTGTGTATATGTGTGTGAGTATGTGTTGTGTGTGAGTGTGTGTGTGCATATGTGTGCATGTATGTGTATGGTGTATGTGTGTGAGTGTGTGTATATGTATGTATGTGTGGTGTTGTGTTGTGTGTATGTATGTATGTGCGGTGTGTGAGTGTATGTATGTGTATGTATGTATGTGTGTATATGTGTGTATGTATGTGTGCATGTGTGTGTGGTATGTGAGAGTGTGGTGTATAAGTGTGTATGTATGTATGTGTATGTAAGTGTGTATGTGTATGGGTATGTGTGTGTGTGCATGTGTGTGTAAGTCAAAAAACAGCTTTCTACAGTCAGTTTTCTCCTAACATGTATGTACTTCTAACATGTATACACATACATACACATATACACATACATACACATGCCACACACATACACCTACATATATACACGCATACACACAAAGTATGCTTCCCCACACCCCAGAAACTGGGCACTAGGCTTGGCAGCAAAAGCTCTTCCCTGCCAAGTCATCTCACCAGCCTTCCCCTGTACATTTCTCTTTTGACAGTCTGTGGAGCCCTGATACAAATGATCAAAATTGGGTCAAACTTTCAACCCCTGGCTGTCAGGACACACAGACAATGGAAGCCTTCCCTGCTCTTTAATAACATCCCTTCTTTCAACAAGGAAAAGGGTCCTGGGAAAGCCACCAGCAAGAGCTCTGAATTATTAGTAGAAAAGTATAGCTTGATATTTGCATTTTGTAAGTGTTTTCCCCACTCCCTGCAAATATAAACCATGGCCTTAGCTTCTAAAATGTTCACTCTCATTTCCTCATGCGCTAGCCTCATATTCCATTTCACCGTCAGGACAAGCAAAGAGCTATTTAGTCCAATTCAAAATACTGGTTGGAACTAAAGTTTTAATGGCTATTTCTGAATTACACCGGTGCTTCCCTGAGTGTCTATAAATCAGGCACGTTTGAAGCCTGATCAGTGCTTGCCTTGTTTAGATCTGTGAGACATGTTCAATTCACAGTGGGTTTCCTATGCACCAAATGACAGAATTCTGAAATTACTAGAATAGTGGACATGATCAGACTATAAAAAGTTGATCTTCCAAATACCAGGCATTGTGAACTAGAAGCACGTTTCATCGTCATTACTCAACTGTGGGTGGGTAAAGTGATTTTCTCAAAAAGGCCATGTAAGCCATGGTGAAGCACAGCTTACTGTTATAAGGATAATGTTGACTTCGAGCAATGAGCAACTCACTCAGAGAAATACCTAAAGATTATTAACTAGTGGGCTGGAAATAACCATAATGGCCCAGATGTCAGTATATACTGGTACTATCCATTCCTTCCCATTCTTTAGATAAATCTTTGCTTGCCAGGAAGACATATTTATGAAAGAAGCATGGTCCACAGACTTCTTTATGCTTTTTCAAGATTCCTCAGGAAAATGCTTGGTACAGATCTGGAGCTTTCTACCATCACAACAAAGTAAATTGTTTATTTAACAAGTTTAATAAATTCAATAGCAATAACTGCCCATGTTCCCAACAGAAGCAATTTCATTAATTTTCCTATGTAGTCTTCAACACAGGAAGTAGCTACCCAGCTATGGTCAGTTAGGATTTCTACTTCAAGAACATCAATCGATAAAGACTTAATTACACCTTCAATATCTCTTAGGCTTATCAGTACATTTAACATATAGTTAAGCGTCAATCTACTCTATGAGTCATGTTTCACATGCCTGTTTTATTAATAAGGAAACTAGGCCTGAGCCAAGGTAAGCTGGGGTCCCTGTATACAGTAAGGCATTCACTTTTGCCAAACTGGGAGTAGTTATACTGGTGAGTTCTTACATGGGGAATAAGTAGACGAATAAGACATACATGTAACAAACAAACCAGGAAACCTTAGAGAGCTTCAAATACAGCCAAGATTTGAAAAGATGGGACTCCAGAAAGAGTCTGAATTCACCAAGGAGAACCCGGCATCCTGCACCCAGGCTGCTCTTAAGAAAACAATAGGATGATTCTCAGAGTCAAGAGTATAAGAAGCCACAACCAGGACACTAGGAAGCCAAATAGATAGAAGTCTCACCGCATGGCAACAGAAAATATGAAGTTCAGAGCCATACAAAAGCCAGAAACCAAAGGGACCAAGAGCTCCTTGAAAAATAAAACAAGTTGAGGTGAGTCCACCATCCTGTGAGGAATTTGGCACAATGCCATTAAAACCATTGAAAGTAAAAAGATGACTTGTTTTTAGAAACCCAAAGGGGCCTGAGGAGAAGGCTTAGTGGGTGAAGGCCCTTGCTGTGTAGGCATGAGGAACTGAGTTTGGAAAGCTGTGCACAACAGTATACATGTTTAACCAAGGTGCTGGGCAGTTGGAGTCAGGCAGATCCCAGGAGCTTGCTGCATGATATCATAATGGAGCTAAAAACCAAATCCGTATCCCCAATGGCATCATAGCTGTCATAGCATGCCACTTATTTGTAGTGATGCTGGCATAAGCTAAGCCTCTATGCTGTCAGTTGTATAAAAGCACAGTGAATGCAATTGTGTCCAGGACCTAACGTTTGATGATCATAATAAATAACTATGCTACCACATTATTTACCACACTATTTGTCATTATTTCAGAGTGTGTCCCTTCCGCTAATAAAAAAGCAGTTGATTGTAAAATAGCATGTGATGTTATGCTGTTATGCTGGAAAACAGAGTTCATGTTTTCCAGTGGCATCAAGACACCACATCAACAATTGACTTTATACCATCTATGTTTGTGCACATATAGTCTATGATCATCCCATACTGAGAAAACCACGCTATCTCAGAACAAATACTCACCACCAAACAGTGCGTGACCGTACAGCACAGCAAAACTTACAGGATGCAGCTAATGCCATGCTTAGAAGAAGATGTATAGCCTAGTTTCATAAAATAGAAAACAGGGCTAGAAAAATCAACTATTTTGTTCATTTCAAGAAGCAAGGGATGCTTCAAATCAAGCTGAAAAGGGAAGAAGAAAATTATAAAAATAGTCCAAAAACACATAAAGGTCGACTAGTTCCAAGTTGATTTGTTTGTTTGTTTTGTTTTGTTTTGTTTTGTTTTGAAAAGGTATAGCAAAAATGGTAGACCCGGCTTGAGTTTAGGCCTGACACCTCCACTTATTAGCTTCATTAGAAAATGAACAGGAAACATTCGTTTCAGATTTCCAAAAAGGTTCTTCTTGAATTACTGTTTTTCTCAACCACCCTTCTTATAGTGAAATCCAACTGATATTCCCACACAGGAGGGCAAAAAGCATCCAATGACTAGCTACTGTGGTCAGAGACCTTAACCTACCCATTTTTATCTACAGATTCCCTCTGGTCTGTTTCACTGTTCAAAGAAGACCATAAGAAAAGGTATTTCAATAGTCCCACTAGGTCAGAGAAATTTCTACTTTTTGTTTATCCCAAAGCTCCCTTTTTAATGATAATTATTAACTTTTAAATTATGTTTAAAATGGATTTTACTTTTATTTTATATATATATTGGTGATCTGAATGTATGCATGTCTGTGTGGGAGTATCTGATTCCCTGAAACAGGAGTTACAGACATTATTTTGAGCTGTCACAGGGTTGCTGGGAATTGAACCCAGGATGTCTGGAAGAGCAGCCAGTGCTCTTAATCACTGAGCCATCTCTCCAGCCCAATTAATTAAAAGTTTAACTTAACGGTTCTGTGTAAGGGTAGGTTTCCATACAATGCTCAAGGAGGCCAGAAGAGGGCATCGGATCAAAGTTGGAGTGGCAGGCCGTTGTGAGACACGCCACGTGGGTGCCGGGACCTGAACTTGGGTGCATCCTAAAGTGCACTTGCCTCCTGTTGCTCTGTTTCTATTTTGTGTATATGGATATTTTGCCAGTGTGTAGCGGATGACGCTGTGTTACTTGTGCCAGAAGAAAGCATTGCAGTCCCAGCTGGTTGCAAGCTACCATATGGGTGCTGGAACTCTGGTCCTCTGGGAAAGCAGACACTCCAGCCCCTAAAGCTCACGTTCGTGATAGCTCGTTAAGCAGGATACGAGTAAAAGAACTGAGTCCACACTCAGGGAGATTTTTGATACCAGTTCTGGTCTGCAACTTAAACCTTTATGACCTTGATCAACTTAGATGATTAGACGACCTTTGTTATACTATAAGTCCAGCAAATATGCCTTGAAAACCTTGAGAGAATTAAGTGAATTAATGCAGACAAATGCTAAAAACAGCACTTGACACACGCTGTCGGTTACTGGCCCTCCTCCCAATAGTAGATGGCTTCTCTTGCTGCTTCTCTGCCACTGTGTTCCCTTGTTCACTGGGTCTGTTCTGTGACTACTTAGCTCCAATACTGAACCAGTGACTGTACTTGCTTTGTGCAAACGCCAAGTTCACCGGCCCAAAATAGAAATAAGGAAGTTACAGCAGCTCATGGTGAAGCCTCAAGCCTCAGGAGTCAGCTTCCATGGGCTCTGTTTTGACCACTGAGTCACACAGTGAGAAATGATTGCATGCAGACTGGCCAGCTGCCCTGCCGTCCACTGGAGACAAAGATGTAAACAGAACGGGCTCCATCAGCCTTGAAAATTCAGCAAGTGCTTAAAAATTTCTTCAAAGAGCCGGGCGGTGGTGGCGCACGCCTTTAATCCCAGCCCTTGGGAGGCAGAGGCAGGCGGATTTCTGAGTTCGAGGCCAGCCTGGTCTACAGAGTGAGTTCCAGGACAGCCAGGACTACACAGAGAAACCCTGTCTCGAAAAACCAAAATAAATAAATAAATAAATAAATAAATAAATAATAAACAATGAAAAATTTCTTCACAGGGTCAGAGACTATTAGGAACCATGACTGGCCATTTTTCTCGGTGGAATAATGTCACTCTTCCGGCAAGCATTCCTTGCAATGGCTTATGCACGCAGCTAGCCTTCAGGTAGAAGCCTACTAAGTGGGGCAACTCACAGAGCACAGGTTCAAAACTTGTAAAAATTTAGGGAATTCAAAACAAGAGTGTCAGTGTGACCCAGAGGTATCCAGACTCGTTTGCATGTGTGAATGAGATAGCAGGCCTTTGAGCAAGTCATTTCATCCTAGTCAAGCACAGGAACATAAACCTCCCCTCTTTTTTTCAGCTTTAGGACTTTGGCCTTCATTTGGTTCCCACAAGATTTCTTCCTTCCTTCTTTCCTTTCTCCCTTCCTTCCTTCCTTCCTCTCTTTTGTGAGATAGTTTTAATTTTTTTATTTTATTCCCCCTTTTTTTTATGCGTAGAGATGTTTCTCATGAATGTATGTCTCTGTGCCATTCAGTACCCAAGATGGTCAGAAAAGGGTATGGGATGTCCTGGAACCAACATTTCAGAGGTTGCCATACTGATGCTGGAAATTGAATCCACATCCTCAGGAAGAACATCCAGGGCTTTTAAGTGCTCCAGCCCCATAAGATTTCACATGGGTTAGGTGCAGTGGTTTGTGTACTGAGAAGCCTTCCTGATTCCACCGTGGTAGTAGACAGTAGTAGACATCCCTCTCTATGCTGGTTTGTGTCTCTTTTAGCATTTGTCACTACCGTAATTATTTGTGTTGAGGCTGCCTTCCATAAATAGGTCTAGCATGGAATTCTAGAATTGGATAGTTACTAAATACCAGAGGAGTAAATGAATTAACTAAGCAAGCTTCTTCCTTTCTTTGTTTCTTTGTTTCTTTGTTTCTTTCTTTCTTTCTTTGTTTCTTTCTTTTTCTTTCTTTCTCTTTCTCTTTCTCTCTCTTTCTTTCTCTTTCTTTCTTTCTTCTCCTTCTCCTCCTTCTCCTTCCTCTTCCTCCTTCTCCTTCCTCTTCCTCCTTCTTTTTTTCCTCCTCCTCCTCCTCCCCTCCTCCTCCTCCTTCTTCCATAGAGTTTTTCTGTATAGTCTTTGCCATCTTAGAACTTGCACTGTAGACTAGGCTGGCCTCCAACTCAAAAATCCACCTGTTTCTGCCTCCTGAGTGCTGCAATTAAAGTCATGTGCCATCACTGCCCAACTTGCAAGGTCAGATTTTACTCTTTAAAACAACAACAGCAGCAGCAGCAGCAGCACCACCACCACCACCACCAACAACAACAACAACAACAACAAAACAATGCTTGGAGATAGTATTTGCACATTACAGCATAGTGATACTATACATTTTTTAGTGTCCTTCACCAGATGCTAAAGGCTTTGCCTGAATCAGCTTACAATCCTCACAAATCTACCATATATAAGGTTGATGGTAATGCTATCTCTACTTGGAAGCTGAGATATATGAAGCCCAGAGATGTCAGATAATCACTTCCCTGTTACACTGTGAACAAAGGAACAATGGTGTGTGGTGTGAACCAGGAAGTCCAACCCTCCTCTATAGTTATTCCTGATTCTAATAGCTTTTTAGCACGTGCTACGATCCTCCTCAGAAAGCAAGCTTAGTTGTTACTCTGCCTTCTTTCAGCTTTCAACACCTAGGGAATCAGGACTATTTGGAAACTCTGCTCCTAAAATCCAAATCCGAATAGCCAAAATGGCTCCTTCTAGTTGTATCCCCTCCCTCTACCAATCCCAGGCAGCATTGTGTAAAGATTAATTGCATCGTTTAGCAACTGCTGAGCTGTCTGCACTGCTCTAGCTGCAGAAGGATCCTATTTAAGGGAACAGAGGGAAAGATGCTTTCAGAGTGAAATCCTGCCCAAGCAGAATCAGATATTCACAGCAAGGTAGGGGGATCTGTAAGGATGCTCATGAGAGTGGAAATCCCTGAGAAGATGTTGGATAACTATTTGAGAGCATCTATAGTGTTATACATACAAACCTATGGCCTTGCAATTCTACTCCCAGGACTCTACCAGTGACACATACCCAAATGCATCAAAAGGAAATGGTGAAATCAGTATTTAAACCTACCCCAAGTCAAAAGTCAAAACTACCCAGATGTCTGTCAAAAGAAGAAAGGAAAAGGACTGGGCATAATGGTGTATGTCTGTACTGTCAATATTTAGGAGGTAGAAGCATGAGGATCATGAGGTCAAGCTAGCCTGGGCTACATAGTGAAACTTTGTCTCCTAATGAACAAACAAAAGCAAACAAAGGAATTTGAAGCGCTTCAAATGTAGAAAGGGCAAACTTCCAGTGATATGTGCACACAGTGAATGCTTCTGTGGCACTGAGAATAACAGAACCAATGCTACACATGAAAATATGCAAGACATCCACAGATGTGACACTGAATGAAAAAAGCCAGCCATGAATAAGCACAGACACATGATTCCATTCATACAGACTTCAAAAGCAGACAAAACTGACCTATTATGAGGTGGGGAGTGGCTGGAAGGGTCACAAAGGAGGTTTACAGAAGACCGACATGGTCTGTTTCTGGGCACTGTTTTCACAGATGTTGACTTTGTACAAAGCCACTCAGTGGTAAACTTCTGAGTGATGTATTTCCTGTATAGAACCTATATTTCAGTGAAAAGCTCAAGGAAGTGTAAGAGAAAGCAGACCTCATCACGTATGCCAACTGACTTATATGGTCAATCAACATTCTCCTGACCCTTGCCCTTGGACAGAAATTATTTCTACCATCTTCTTCCATGGTGAGTGCACTTGGGAGTTCAAATTTCATAGACAGACAACTCTTTGGTCTTCATAGTCTGTCCTACACTACTCTCTGAAATGTTTTCTATATCCCAAAGTGTCAGGCCTAGGTTACTGGACCATAGTCAGGAGAGGTATTCATTAACCGCCAGAATACAATGTACCTGTGATGTTTACCCAGGGCACAGGCTTATGTTGAGGATGAGCAAGCAGAGCAGGCAAAGAGTGTGTGTTCCATGGAGCCCATGCCACAGCTACAACGAGCTCCTGGCCAGCTAGGGAATCCTTTGGCGTCTTCTCTGTGGTCCATCCTTTCTAATGGTTATCCTTACTCCGCTATTCTTCAAGGCAATGAGCAACCTCAAAGAAACCAGCAATCTAGCTTCCAGTAACCCCCCTCAATTTATTTTAATATACAACAGGATCTCTGATGTGGAAAGATCCGATTCCTAGGCCTCTTCAACATCTGTTTCCAGCCAAAGCAATGTGTTCTCTTTTCATTGCAAAACACAGCTGGTGAATTGTCACACCGTTTCATTTTTTTTTTAAAAGACCCAAATAAAATACATAATGGATTCTGAGAAATTATTTGTGATTTCACACAAAAAGAAGGAGCTGAAAGAGAAACCCTCCCCTTCGCCACATAAAAGGATTTCTCCCATGTTAGCAGAAGGACAGAGAATCACATTTGAGAAAATGTGAAGACACAATCTTGATCTGTCGGAAATTACCTCTGTTATTTGCCTAGAGGCCTGGGGATGGCCGTAATTGTATTGGCTGGCTTCACAAACATGTACTGCACACCTACTGTGTCAAAACTTAGCAAGGCTAAAGGGACAGCTCAGCAGCTCAAGACTCTTGCTAGGCTTGCGCAGCCCCAGGTTCAGCTGACCTCCACCCAGAACTCCAGTTCTAGAGGATGACACACCCTTTCTGAGCTCTGAATGTGCCAGGCACATGCAGGCAAAGACATAGACACATAAATAAATAAATTTAAATTTAAATTTTAGAAACCAACTAGCTAGGTAATGAGGCCAAGTCAGTGAACTAAGCAAAGACTCCCTTCCTTCCCCCCTCCCCACCAATCACAAAGATCACACTTGAGACAGGACAAAAAGGCATACCGGGGACATGTTCTTCCTGCAGAGAATGGGTTCCCTATTATGCTGAGACTCCCACCAGGACATGCCAGGCCCTAAGTCTCCAGCCACCCGAAATTCCCATCCACAACTGCTGCTCCGTCTCATCTTGCCTCAGCTTCTCTTGGTGCTTTAACTAATTGTAGTAGGCAGAGCCAGAGGATATTTGCCATGGGAGGCATAGGATGATCTGCTCCCTTCCAACCATGTGATTTCATCTTTTGTGAACTTAGCACAGGTCCCCACTTTATCCATTGCTCTTAGGTAACATTCATCAGGGTCTTGACAACAACTGAGACCTTTCCTCTCTTTTCTGGGACTGCATTCTAGGACCCTAGATTCCACCTCCCCCAAAGAAGTGGTTCAATGGCAGGGCGGTGGTGGCACACGCCTTTAATCCCAGCACTTGGGAGGCAGAGGCAGGTGGATTTCTGAGTTCGAGGCCAGCCTGGTCTACAGAGTGAGTTCCAGGACAGCCAGGGCTACACAGAGGAGAAACCCTGTCTTGAAAAACCAAAAAAAAAAAAAAAAAAAGTGGTTCAATGATGTTTTCTGTTTAAACATTACCTCTCAGAGAGACTGTTCTTGATCCTCACCTAACGTAGCCCCATCATATGAATCACTATAAGAGTACCTGGGCTCTTCTAATCTCTAGGGATAGGCAACTGCATATGCATCATAGAAGGAAAGTCCACTAGCTGAAAGAACCAGATCAGTCCAGTGCACCTCTGGGTTCCTAGCCTAGCAACCAGGCATGAAATAGACTCTCTCCAGGAGGGAAGGCAAGGTGGAGATGTATATGTGTATGTTTAGTAGTTCAATGAACAAAGGAGTGAAAATAAAATATTATAAATGAAGCCCAACAATTAGAGCTTTATTAATAATTAAGAAGAAGCTCTGCAATGGTCTATTATCTAACCAATGAAATGATTGTTTTCCAAAATACACAAGATAACAGCAAATTATGAATAAGTATATTGAAAGAACAGGCATTGGACGAATGTGTACATGTATGTATGTGTGTGGGGGTGTGTGTGTGCTTTCTGGTAGTAATATAAATATATATTACTGTGGCTCACAGTCAGAAATTTTGCAAATCACTGTTGTAAAAAAAATCAATGGGTTTATTCATTGTATATTAAATGAGAAAAGTAGACAGCACAAGATTAAAAGTAGTATATGATAAAATACTAATGTGAAATATTATTAGCTTAAAAATGACAGGAATAGAAAATCATCTTTAATTTTTTTTTTAACCTAAGTGTTGAGTAGATTTTTCAAGGTGATTTCTTTGTTTTCTTCTTGGTGTTCGTCTTTGTTTTTTTAAATTACTTACATTGAATATGCAATTTTGAACCGTAAGTTGATTCTAGAAGATACAGAATAACCCTTTTTAGGAAAACGGGGTTTTTCTTTAGTGAAAGTATGCTTTTAAGTGCTTATAGAGAGCATAATTATAGCAGGGTTTCTCCGAACAGAGCCTGTCATCTCACATTATCTTGTCTAATCTCCATAATGATTCAAAAGGGGAGGGGGCGAGACAGCAGTCATCCTTCTCCACAGAAGTAGAAACTGAGGCATACAGAGATGAGTATCTTGTCCACAGCTATCATGCGAGTTAGTGCTTAGCATGGTGAAGCCTCCAGAGCCCAAGTTAACACGTGCTCTCAGCTGCTCTGTGCTCCACCTAGTCCACTGTCACCTGGACACTTTGTTACTCAGTATGGGACACAATTATCCCCTTTCCAGCTCTTCCACAGAGTGAGCTCCTTTCGCTTTTTGCTCGGTAATTCACGGTCCTTGAGGCTGGCAGCCATGGAAAATGCCAAAGCCACTCCTTCGACCATTTCTTATTCCTAGAGTCATCAGCATCGTTATCTCTGTGATTCATTCCGTACATTGGGAATACTATATGTGGAGGTTAGGAGCCACCAAGGGTTGAATGCCAGCTCTGTCATTTGGCCACTCTGTGTGCCTGGGCATCCTGGATTTTCTCATATGTAGAGGTGATGATGAAGATAATAACTGTTTTGACATCATTAGATTGTTGTGAAGATTAAATGGACGAATACATACAGTAGCAAGATAACATCTAAAATCAGGTCCCATAAACATGATTGCAATGCACAGCAATTACTATTATCACATGATTTTTAAGCACACTGTAGCCAAGCCACTTTAATACTCCATCCTTTGATTTTTTTTTTCTTGGTTCTATCCCTTTCCTTGCCACCCAGGGTGGAATTCCCTCTATTGTCTCCTAATAGCGTCACTGATTTCAAAACTCTTTTTAGTATTTGATTAGAAGAAATCCCTTGGTTTACCCCTTTTGTGTTTGAGGGTGGAGCTCCCTATAGTGGTTGATTCCAGATATATGTGTGTATGTGTGAGTCTCTGTGAGGATCTGGACACATGCGTGTATTTATGGCTGTATCTCTGGAGAACATCCTGTTTCCCTGCAAGTACCTGTTTTTTCTCTCTTCCAGCAACAGTCCAAATATTTCTTTGGGTAGAAAGTTATCCCTGGAACTTAGACCCAAATAGTCTAAGTACTTTCTATCTTTTGCACATTATATAAATAAAGATATTCAATTCATGTTAACTCCTGTCAGACATGAATTAGTTACACCTGAGAGTTAAAAAAAATCAAATGAAACTCCTGCCAATGCCTTCTCATCCTGTCTTAAGACTAAAGCTATTTTGCCAGGCAGTGGTGGCACACGCCTTTAATCTTAACACTTGGGAGGCAGAGGCAGGCGGATTTCTGAGTTCAAGGCCAGCCTGGTCTACAGAGTGAGTTCCAGGACAGCCAGGGCTACACAGAGAAACCCTGTCTTTAAAAAACGGACCAAAGAATTAAAAGCATTTGATGGAGGAAAGGGGAGCTGAAGCCCAAGATAGAAAGTTGGTCTTGG